>CM060930.1:133015956-134265956 GCA_030765085.1 Allium cepa
CGGACCTTGATATACACAAAATTTAATTGGAGTTTTGAATTTGTATATTTAAAATCTTATAAATAAAAACATCCTAAAATTTGTCAATATAAATTAATAATATATTTTAAACTTTTAGAATTTAATTTGAAAATTAATTGGGAAAAATCTTAAACAAATAAAAATAAGTGATAATAATATGTAAATAAATTCCAATTTTATTTTGAGTTTAAAATATTGAAAGAATGAATGTTTTAAAATGTCATTTAAATTTAAAAATCTTATACATATGTACATTTCATATATGAGTAAAACTAAATGCATATCAGAAATTAATTAAAATTACTTAGGATATGGGTGAACATAACAATTGGACATAAATGTTTGTATTTCAAGTTTAAAATTGGAATTTAAAATTTAAATTTAAAATAAATGTTTTAAAAGGTAAGCCGCATTTAAAAAAATTTAGATGTAATATATGTAATGTAAATATTGGCTAAATTCTTTTAACATTGTACACACACACACACACACACACACATATATATATATATATAGACAAATGAATAAAGATATATATTTATTTATAAAAGTGTATATAATAGAAAATAAAATATATAAAACTTTCTTTTGCCTTGTAAAAATCAAAAGGCTGAACATACATTCACAATGGAGTAGAATGATCAACAAAAATCTAAAGCTTATGATTTTCTTCTTACAAATGGCACAAACCATCATTACCTTAATAAAATAATCAAATGAAAAAAATTCAGAAACTCTTCACCTTCCCAATTCAAATTTTTAAACCTCCTAATCTTTGAAAAGTTTAGTAACCAAAAGATCTTGCAATCTTTACTTCAGCATTCAAAAAAGTAAACAAATAAAAAAAAAAGGAAAACTGTCAAGTTTTCTTCAATACAATTCAAAAGAGAAAGAAAATATCTGAACCATGTTGAAGCTTTAGGCTCAGGTAAGTTTTTAAAACCATATAGTTAATGAAATTATGATTTTAAAACCAAGTTTTAACAACAAATTCACATCAAAATTGTAGATTTGTCTTAAAACAGTGAAGCTTCAGGTTTGTCAAAGAGCAGTGCAAAGTCTTTTCCAGAAATAATTTTAAGGCAAGTAAATTTTTTAAAATTTGATTTTTGAAGTTACAATCTATAATGAAGAAAGAATTAAGTACAATAACAATCAATCTGTTGCAGGAAAAATTGAAGATCAAAGACTCAAAACCATTTCTAGTTTTAAAGTTGCAGAAAAAAAGAGGCTTTCTCTATTATGATTTTTTTTAACTATAAGTCAATTGAAGATTTGTTGTTATTAATGATTAAGTAAGTAAATGCAATAAGGAATAATCAAAGATCTGCAACTCTAACTTGCAGATCTAAAACTCCAAATTTTAGAGTAGGAGAAGAAGAAATTTGCAGGCTTCATCTTTTCTTTGAAATTGTCAAGAGCTTCTCTGTCTTCAGGAAACTCTCTGAAAAATGTGAGTGAACCCCATGCTTTATTCAATTTTTGTGCTTAAATGCTTACATGAATGTGAATAGTTATGGCTTGTGAATGGATTGCTATGCTTGAGTTTTTCTATGCCTGGAAATGTGATTTCTTCCTTCTGCTTTTTCTTGCTTCCTGTAACACTTTGATTCACAGTGTAAACCATCAAAAAAAACCTTTCCTCTATTCCTACTGGAATTGAATGATAAACTGTGGTTTTCGATATGCTTTGGGTTTTCAGTAATTTATCAAAGCAAAGTTTTGAAAGCTTCCTTCTTTCTAGAAACTGTAAAAACACAGTTACTTCTAAATGTTGGTTTACAGGTTAACCAATATCAAAACAAATCTAAATCTCCCCCTCTTTGATTCTGACGGGGATTGTAAACAAGTTGAAATATTGTTTTAAACCTGTTTTACATTTCAGTAATTAAATCAAAACAAAGTTTTGAAGTTTCTTTTTTCCAGAAACTGTAAAAAAAACAAAGTTTCATTTAAGTACCAGGTTTACAAGAGTAAACTATATCAAGATCAAATTCAGATCTCTCCCTCTCCCTCATTTCTTCTGGAATGAATTGAAAAGCAAGTTGAAGTTTTGCTTTAAAAATTGTAATATGTTCTAGTAATAAAAATATAAGCAAAGGTTATTTAGTTTTCACTGGAAATTTATTAAAAGCAGTCACCACTTGATTTTTGCAAAAATTCGAACTCTGCAGATTTCAATTTCAGTAATATTATTTGAATCTACTTTAAAAATGATGATTTTTAAAAACAAATCCAAATTTTTCATTAAGCTTTGGCCGAGATAATGGAGGTTGAAAAGAGAGATGAACTTTGACCATTTCTGATGATCCAAACAATGGTGGGTCTTGAGTTCATCGTCAGGGTTGGGTTAAATGTGTGAGATCACTAGAAAAATACAAATAGGATTTATAAATCCCTAAATCTTCAATTCGAGATTAAATTAGGGTTTTAGAACCCATTTCGGTTCATGTTAGGAATGATGGTGCGGCGCCACCTATGTTGATTGGACTGCATGTCAGTGGGGCAAATCGAAGCGTCGCAATGTTGAAGCTTGAGGCAAAGTTTGGTGGTCACTAATGGACAGGGGAGGCGGCGCGAGGCAACTTTCTGATGACGTTCCTAATGATGGTTTGGGTCGTGATGCCTCGATCCTTGTTCTCAAAATGAAATCACATTCTGGGTGTTTGCAACGTTTTGGGGGATGGACGTCGACGTGTTGGTGGTCGCAGCTTCGGCCAACGTTGATGAACTTGGCCGTGCACGTGTATGTGGAGAAGTTGGTGTCAATTGTGATGGTTTGGGGAAGATAGGTGGTAGCTCGAAGCAGTACGCAGGGATATTGAGGAAAGACTTGAAGTCTGACCGGAGTCGTTTTATCGTTGTATCGGGTTAATTTTAAGACTTAAACAAATTTTTGTTAATTTTTTTTTACACGGGTCGATTTGGGCTAGAACTCGAAGTAAGGGGATGGTTGTCTCGGGGATGACTCGGGGAAGCCACGGGTTGGACATAAAAACAGTAGATCACAGTTTTAACTAATTTTTTTGGAAACACAAGTTAAATCATTTTTCTGAATAAATTAATGATAACTGTAAATGGAATTTCAGGTAAATAGCATTGAATCGATTATTTAAAATGTATGAAGTTCAAAAAACGAAAAATATTTTCCAATTGTATATTTTCTTTTAAATAAAGGTTGTTTTAAAATTTAACTTAATAAAAATTTAAAAGATAAACCAAATGTTTAAATGTTAATTTAAAAAACCTAATTTATTTATGATGATGAAATAGCAATTTACAATTAATGTATTGTAATGATTTTATAAATAAATAATTAATCAATTAGAGAATGGTCAATTAATAAGAGTAATTTAACTTAATTAGTTAACAATTAAGAATTAGTAAATTAAAATAATTAATCAAAGAATAATTAGTTAATTAAGCCAATTAAGATTAAATTAATCCATAATTCGGTAAAATTAAACATTGATTTAAAATAATTAATAAAGATAATTATATGGTTAATTCACTTTAATCACAACCACCTTAATCAAAGATAATTGATCATTATCAAATATTCGGTACAGGATTGATATTTCTGTTTTGATACTGTGGTTGCTTTGTGATGAATGTAACTTGTGATCTGTTCCTATATGTATGTGAAAAACCTTTTTGCCTGTAAAATGGCATTTAAACTTCGATGCGATAGGGAGTCGGATCACAGTTGGTTATCCGAAACCCACATCGAATCATAATGATGAATCCTTGTGATTGATAAATTTACTTTATCTATGAATCTGTGAACGAAGATAAGTGTTATGGGTTATACCGCTTATCAATATTGATATGATTGAATCTGTGATGATTGATGTTGTGCACTATTGTGTAAAACCCCCTGGACTACACTATACACAGACAAATGGTTTAGAAAATAGATCGGATTTAAAGTGAAAAGCTTTTGAAAAAGAATTTCAAAGATAAAAGTTATTTTTGAATAGCTTAATTTAGTACTGAAATTTGATTTAAATTTGAATTCAAAATTTGAAATTGAATTATATTTTGAGAATTTATGATGTAAAAAGGTTATACAAGCTTATATGGGCTTTAAACCATTTTGGAAGTGTTGTTTTGGAAATTTGAATTCAACCCAAGGATTTTAACTTGTATAAGTGAAATCGGATTTTTCCAAAATGAAAACTGTTTGTTTTCAAATGATAAAAGCTTTCACATAAGAAATGAATTTCCAATTTGTATAAAAGGAATTTCAAGTTTGAATTGAAATAGATTCCAAGTTATGAATGAATCTTTGGAAACGGTTTTGAAAGCTATGAGTAAAATCTTGGATTTACAGATTAATGAATTAATCCAATTAAAATGGAAATTGTTTGAAATCAGTAAACAGATCTTTGTGGAATTGGGTGAACTTTGTGAAATAAATCTGTTTGTTTAAAATTTGAAATGGTAATTGGGTTAAACCATTTGAACGAAAATTTTGAATTTTAAAGTTTTGACTTAATTGAAATCCCATATTCATATGTTTTTAAATATTGCGCTCATTATTCGGTTTAGCCGGGAGAGGACCTTGTCTTATATAACCCATTCCGAAATAATGATACGTCGTTATGGATAGCATTTGAAGACCGGTGGTGAAGACCGGTTGTTTTCAAGAACGATAGGATGACCTATCGATTGTCTCTTCACTGAGTAGCTATGGTATAGAGATTCCCTAAGTGATGGAAAGACCGATTTGGATTGTGAATACCCGGATTTGCAAGGGCTTCTTCGGAAGTGCCTTCGGTTCTGTTCGAACCCGGAACAGACTTGTATGGTTGTATGTCTGACACTACACTTTGAGATGTAAAGCCGATTTCTTTCAAATACATATCTGTTGGTGGCGGAGGATTTATTCTCTTGGCTTAACACCCTTCTCTGAGACGTACGAGCTCAGAGGTTATGTAGTTGAAGGTTATCAGCGATATACTCCCAATTTGGTAGTGTGGCACGCTAAGTGATGTTGTATGTTGATGATCAATTGTTGATCAAAGCATGGCTTTGTGAAAAAGCATAGCTTTGTGGCGAGACCTCATCAAGCCTCACAAACCGGTAATGGTCGAAACAGGAAAGATGTGGCAAGGTTTCAGGGGTAGCTCCCCTAGGTTATGACCATTCCTTCTGGAAAAGGGTGGTATCATGGTATGGAGCCCAGATACTTACTCATGTGGACACTGTACTATATTTATTACTATGTGATGTTTTGGGGTAGAGGGCCCTCGGATAAAGGTCCCAAAGGACCGGGGGTAGCATATCTTAGGTTTTATTCCCCGGGAAGCGGGTAACCGGCCTTGTGTTAGCAGAGAGCCGGGTAGGTTCTCGGGGCGTCCCGCCAGAGGCGTTCCCATGTGGTAATAGGAAGTTCCTTAGCCTGACCGTTTGTTGGAAATCCATTCATCCAATACGTGCCTTGTACGGTTTTAGTTGTAGAACCTGCCATTTAACATGGCAGCTATAGTAGGCATAATATAATGGTACCTATGCAGACTAGGATTTATATTATACTTTTGTAATGTTTTCCACTGTGCATTAATAATAATATCAAAATGGTTTTTGCGTAGTAAGCATGTTTGACTATCATAAGGAGAAATCTCCCCCATGTGTGCGATTGCATTGTGTGTGTGCCGAGAGGCCTTATGGTAGTTTCCTTTTCCAAAAAGCATTGGGGATTTCAATCTAAATTCTTTTGTCTGTTTAAATATAAAACTGTTTTTGTTTGCTCACACCAGTCCCACGACTGACCTGGAGTTTATTGTTCCTTTCCTAAACTCTGGGTGCCCACTATTTTCCACAGGGCAGTCTGGAGTTGAGTTTTCAGATAATCAGGTAATAGGTGTAGATTCGATACCCTTCGAAGTCTTTGGATTGGTAGCTTTTAGTCTTTGGGATCTTCTTCAGTCTTGGACGACTGACCTTGCTTAGCTTTGTGCAGCGTGATCTGAAGTTCGAGCTAGCTTGGGATTGAAGATGGAGTTCTTGGAGTTTGGCATTGAAGAAAGGGCATTTTTGAAATTTCAAGATTAGATCAAAAAATTATGTTTTTATTTCAACTATTAATAGAGATTAATAAATTCGTTGATTTATCTAGAAAGATCTTGCATTATGTATTCTAGTGTAGCCGTATATATTCGACTCGCACTCTGAAGTCTAATTTTAATTACAGTTGAACGATTTTATTCTACGAATATTTGGAATCAACATCTAGGTTTGAATATGTTTAAAGTAATTGTAGGGAGATTCTATCTCCTAATTTATTATGGAGATCATATGATATAACAAATTAATATTAAAAAGGTTATGTAGGGATATTTTGAGAAGTTCAGGGTCGGACCAAAAAATTGTACTTCTATTCCAACTATTAATAAAGATTGACAATTTTTTATATATGTGTGAATAATTTTAAATGACTAATTATTGGCATTTTTTACATATATGTGAATTATGATTGTTTTGTGCCAAGTAATAGCAGAAGTTACAAAGTTTTGAAGATATACTATATAATACTTAAGATCATCTTTAAAAAATATGTCTCAATTGAAAAAACAAAAGAAAATCAAATTAATATTTTCATAGTAGTGGCTAAAACAAATCTTTTAGCTGTTAATGTTGGTTTTCTAAATTACAACTACAGGAGTATTAGAAATTTAAGCATATTTTCTATTTTTGTCCAGATGGTATACACGATGAGAATTAAAAATCCTTAAATTTTATGGCGGTAAAACTGGATAGCTAAGAAAATGAAAGGTTGATGCGCTACTACACAAGATGGTGCGCGTTGGTATATATGCATGTAAATACTCATCTGGAAATGTATGAATATACTCGTGTATGTGTGTGTCTATCTAACACACTATGCGCGAGCCGCACAATAATGTGCATGTATGGATTCCTTACCAATCATTAGCATTTGGATGTTTTTTCAGCTGCACAAATTTATTAATGCTATGGAGAAGAAGTGATACAAATCCTCCCCACACACACATATGCGTGCATATGTGTGTATGTATATATAAATATACCTACACACAAATACATATATGTGTGTGTGTGTGCGCACATGCATGCACACACACATGCACATACATACATATGTAGGCACACACATATATGTGTGTGTCTAGACACACAACACAAAGTGTGCTTCTTCAAGGATGGAACTTAATTGAACTTTCCTAGTCCTCCTAAGTGCTACCTTCATCTTGTCACCATCTCTGAATCTCATTGACGAAATGTCCTGTTTATAAACATCCTCGCTATCGTCTTCAACGATTGGCATAAGCTTGTTAATTATTTTCTTTTTTCGGTTAGGTCTCCACAAAAACAGTTTTGAAAAAAGCAGAGGTAGCTTTTACCGCAAGAGGTGTCATCTCAACTCCCGTTACTAGTTTCTTCAGCATATCCTTCGGTGAAACAAAGTACAATTTTCCTTGTACGACATATTCATCTTCTCTCAAAGCTTGGATGTATTCATCATAATTCAACCTATCAGAGTTGTGTACAAAGTTAATATGAGAGTCATGATCATGGCTGAGCAATACTGTATAAACTTTAACCGGAATTGAGAATTCTATCACCGATCCATCTAAGCGTACTATTTTAAAGGTTACGAATGTATTTATATTTGCAAATAATGGAAGATTTTGATCGACAACTGACAAAATTAATGTGATTTTACTTTGGTGGCCAACTATACTGTTTACCATGTTAATGTTGCTTTCACGTACTTTTTTGGACTTGATAACCAAGTACAGTTATGGAACGAAGTTAGTATCAAATTTAAACGTTAGATTTTGTGTGTGTGTTATAGAGGCTTTAATATGTAGAGTATTGTAAGATAAAATATTATTGAACTTAGCTAGTGTAATGCACACGCGCACAGAGACAAAATCTAAGATCTCATTTGTATCTATACAGGCCCGACCCAAGACAAAGGGAAACGATAATAATGTACAGGGCAATGGGTACGCAAGAGGCAACAGAAAAAAAATTCTTTCTCGTTCGCGAATGGAAACAATGAACTAATGAAAGGCAAGCCATGCCTCCTGCCTCGAGAACCTATCATGCACCACCAAAACGAAAGTGACGAACGTGATAGAAACGCGTTTGGGTTTACCATTTGGTCGTACGGGATAGAAAATCATTGAATTAATATTGAAAATTTAAAAATAATAATTGGATTCAAAAAGCTATCTTCCACATACAGTCGAGTCTCGAGACTAGTTCCATTGGGTTCGAAATAGCGATATAACATTAGGAACGCTAGGCAGCACACTTCAATAGGAGTTTGAAATTTGGAAATATATAATTCGAGATATTTTGGATATAAAATAAAATATATTTATAAAAGATCAAACCCTATCTCTACACTAGCCATCCTAGAGCCGACCTATTATATGAACAAGCCGCTTTCCATGTTTAAAATCGCGATTTCTTTCCTTCGTCTTTCTCATGAATTCACGAAATCGAAAATAAAAAGAGAAAGAACAAAATCAAATTCATATTAAAAAACAAATTCGTAATAAAAACAAATTCGCAACAAAATCGTGATCGAGCAAGGCGAAAGAAGGAGTGACTGCTCTGGTTGAGGGGTGACACTTGATATTTGTGTGCTCAGGGCGGTGGGTGAGGCAGTCGCGATCTAGGAAGGTGCGGTCGACGTGAGGAGTAGCATAGGCGACATGTGTGTAGGAGGGGGGGGGGGGAGGCGGGACTATGTGAGGGGTGTTGGCGGTGGTCAGTTCAGGCCGAGAGTGTCTTGTGTTCGTACTATATAAAAAAAGTTTGATGATCCTAATTTACTTGCTCACATGATCATATGAGATTGGAAACTTAATAGGTAATTACTTCTTTATTGAGCAATTTATATTTTGGTTTTATCAAATTTGCCAAATGTTTCCAAGTTGCAAGTTTAGAGTTTTGTGGTTTCAACCATCCCTTCTTACAGGTTTATAGTTTTGTTGTTTAGCTTATCCATTCTGCCAAACAATGATGTCATAGCTAATAGGGACTCTAGAAAATATTTATAAGTCCGAACAACTTATAAAGGCTGTTAGAGCATTGATGGAGGTGAGTAAATTTCACTTAATTTGGTTGGCATGTTTATTATATAGAAACTAAAATTTTATTTTTGGATGATTGGTAGAACTGATATATTGTTATTAGTTGAATTTTATATTATATATATTAGTTGTTGGATATATTTCCCGCCTACTGGAGCGGATGAGATCCTATGCACCCCGTATAATAGTGGATGACCCTATATTACCGTGATATCCCGCCTCGCAGCGGAATTGGTTTTTTATGTTATATAACATCTGTGGATGCAGGAAAGCAGACTAGAGGGATCCAACTAGATTCCTTAAAAATGTTGATTTTAATTTAATATATAGTGATATATGATTTGCGTGAATAATTTGATATAGATTATGTGGTGGTTTGAATTATTAGATGCTATAGTAGCACTGACCTTAATTCCAATACTTTAAATGCCATAAATATTCTTTCGAATTTAAAGGAATTAAAAGGAGATTTTGAATATAAAAATATTTATATCGAAATTGGGTTATTTTAAAAGAAATTGATTTGGATAAAACAATAATTGATTTTGAATTACTTTACTATTCGTAAAAATATTTTAAATAGAGATTTTAAAATAATTTATATAGATTTTAAAAATATTTTAAAATGATATTTATGGAAAATATGGAAAAGAAGCTAAAAATCGATATTGAAAAATAGGTTTGAAAAATGAATGGAATTTATAAAGGAATGGATTTATAAACTGAAATTTTATAAATGAGATTATTTTTATAAACAAGCAAAACCCAAATGAGTTTATAAATTTATAATCGATGTTTATAAATAAGAAAAATGATATCAGTAGATGAATTGGAAATATAATTTCATAGTGTGAATTTATATCGAGATATGAAAATTGGTCTTTGGGAAAAATAGTGGATTCTCTTTTGAAAAGTGAAAATGGTTAGGGAATCGGAATGAAATCAATGTGTTGTGAGTCGAAAGGGTTTTCAAAAATATTTTTTTACTAAGTAGTTAAGTTTTGTTTTAAAAGGAAAATTTTATTTATTAAATTATATAATTTAAACTAGTTAGTAATTTTAATACTTCGGTAGTAAATTTATCAAATAGTTAATATTAATTGAAATAAATTCTAATTTTTTAAATCAGCTTTGTAAATCGATTAGTCTGATTTAAAAATGAATTGGAAATCAGTTGGCGATGTTTATCTAAAGTGTTTGAATATTTTTAAATAATTTCTTAAAAACATGTTTTAAAAATAAATTATTATTCTTTTAAAATACTTATATATATATAGAGAGAGAGTTTTGAAATGATTATAATTGATTTATAAATCCTTTCGAGATTTGTAAATGAGGGTTTAGTTAACTGATATGATTTTGATAAGAGAAATCTTATAATGGGAGTCTGGGAACTTAAGGAAAACTCCCAAGTGTTTAAATATAGAAACTTCGAAAATGAATTAAAATTCACAAAAAGAGCTAGAAATGAGTAGTTGGGATTGTAGGCAAGCATAACCGATTTTGAAAATTTTAAAGGAAATTAATTAATGGAATAGGAAAACTTATAAATTCATTATAAGCGAGTTAAAGGGTTTATAAATAAAGTGTAAAGGATTTTTGGAAATAGGAATAAATTAAATATTTCCAAAGTATTGGACATAAACGGTTTTAGGGAAACATACTCATAAATATTCCTAAGTATTGAACTGGAAGGGTTTGAAATATTTTAACTAAGAGATTATTATTACTGAAATATTTTCAAACAGTTGAATTATAAATGGAATCGGAAGAAAATATTTCTAAGTATTGAGATGTTTCCAAAATATCATGTTATGGATATAAGCATTTGAATATGTTTTCTAATATTGAAATTAGAAGAGATTTGGGTGTGTGTGTCTATATGTATGTATGTAGGTATGTATGTATGTATATCCTTGTAAAGATATGTTGAAATGAATATTTTGAAAGATTTATAATGTGGGCCTAGTGACTGCTTATGGATGTTATTTGATAGTTAAATAACCGACTATCAAATCTAGCCAAATATGTTTATCATTTCGAAGAGACCGAGATCAGATTTAATTATCCGAAACCACTTCAATCCAATTTGTGCGTCACGAATTGTGATATCGTGAAGATAATAGAGATGGTGATCTTGAAGAAGATTTGTTTTGTTCAAACCCAAAAAAACTTGTATGGATGAATGATATCGTTAGCATCGTTGCCTGGAAGGTAGTGTTAGCATTCCAAATATGGATGCTATTCTAATGGTAAAACATAGCCTCAAGCCTCATCAACCGGGAATGGCTAAAACAAGGGAAATACAGCAGGGCTAAGTGGGTTGCACCTAAGTAGGGTATGTTATCACTTTTCTAGATACTCTCGGATATATCAAAATAATAATTATGGATATGGTTGTGCATGGGAAAGAGAGCGCTCGATTATGCTGAAACGTGAGAGACCATCATTTCAGTTATTTCTATTTATTTTCTGCAGATGCTATTATAATCAGATGATTTTGTTATAAAACATTTTGGTTATCGTAAGGTAAAACCCCCTCGTATTTATGTGTGGCATGGTTTTAGAAGATGCCTTTGTTTCAAAGGATTTTGAAAATAGTCATAATTCAAATTGAGCATGTTTTCTCATGCTTGTTTTACAGACTAGCCCGGGTGTTATTTTATTATAATGCTTGGGTCAAATCGAGTATTACATATTCATGTTAGAATGCTATGGAGCTCAGGAGACGAGCTGGAGGAGACTCAAGCATATTTCACATACTTGATTATATTCTGTTGTGTATGTTAAACATAATGTTCAGTATTTGTGAGGACAAGTTATAATAACTATGCATATTGATTTATTGATTGTTGTACTCTGGTGATTGAATGTATACTAACAACTACAGATTATTTTGTATAAAAATCTATTATCATATATTATATTTTGTTTTGCTACGATTGCGAGATTCGGTGTTGTTTGTTTTTTCTTCTTCTATCTTTTCTTCTTTACCCCTTATGATCTGGTATTTTCAGCACTCGATTGCTTAGAATGCTATATAGTGAAGGTATTGATGTCGATTTTTGAAGGCCGAAAATTCTGATTCATTACAACTCATCGGGAGTCGGTTCACTTGAGATGTTTTCCATTCCAAAGCATTTTAATAAATCTCAATAGTAGTTTTCTAGGTTTATAAAAATTCCATTTTCTTATTTTCTTACTTGCAAACCTAAAAAAATAGTTTAATTCACCCATATGTGACATTCCAAATTTATTTTCATAATATCAGAAAATTCGTTACATAGTTTTTCATTAGTTGATCCAAAAATAATGTCATCAACTTATATTTATATAACTAATATGTAGTTTTTTTCTCGTTTTATAACTAAAATAGAGTCTATTTTACCAATTTGAAAAATGGAATTTCGTAAATGAGTTTTTAATCTTTCACATCCATCACGAGGTGCTTGTTTTAATCCATATAAAGCCTTTTTAAGTTTAAAAATATAAGTTCTGGATATTTCTTATGAACAAATAGGGGAAGTTGTTCAGCATAAACCTTTTCTTTTATAAAGCCGTTTAGAAAAGTACTTTTTATAGCCATTTGAAAATTTTTAAATTATGATGCATGCGAAAGCAAGTAATATACGTATTGCTTCGGGACGTGCTACCGGAGCAAATGTCTCTTCATAATCAATTTCTTCTTCTTGATTATATCCTTGAGCTACTAATCTTGCTTTATTTTGAGCAATGTGAAAGTCTATATGAGTGGATCGTATATGATATATATGCAAGTATGAACAACTAACTATATAATATAACTTGATAGATAATAATAGCAACGTAAATTAAAATAATCACACCAGGATTTTATACTGGTTTGGACCTCCCATTCTACGTCCAGTCCCGAAGCTCCTCTTCGGAATTTCCTTTCAACTAACCCTAACTTGACCCGGATGAACAGGTTTACAATAGTAGAGTTTCTTTTTCAAGAATGTGTTCTATAACACGAATGTGTTCTATAACACGAATGTTGACAAGTAGTTGATTGTAAGAGAACAGGTATAAGTCAGAGTATAGGAATTAAGAGCATAAGTAAAGTGAGAAAACTCTTTGCATTCCTGATGCTATTTATAATAATAGAGAGTTTTCTTGTATAGTTGCATCTGTTGTAATCTCCCTAAAGTTGCTTCTGACGGTGATGAAGAGTTGCGGCGAAGAGAAGCAGATGTGTCCTTTCGAATGTGATAGTTGGTCTTTGAAATTACTCAGTCGAGTTCAAAATTAAACGTCTGAAGAAATGTTTCAGACGTCTGGTCTTCATATTTTTTGTGTCCGGTTGCTATTCAGACGTCTGAGTTTATTATCAGACGTTTTTTTCTTCTGAATTGTGAACCAGAGAGTTTAACTAGACGTCTAAGCATATTTACCTGACGTCTGATTCCTTCTGATTTGCAAACCAGAGAAAACATTCAGACGTTTGGCTAGTGCACTCAGACGTCTGAAAATGTGTATGATGCATTATTTGTGTCTGTGCCATTTCTTTTCAACTTCTACCGATTTGACATCTTTTGATACTTCTCTTGAGTCTTGTTTTTGTCTCTTTGATGATGTTACTCTATCATTTACCTGTAAATATAGACATATATATATATATACTCGATTTCCATTGTATAGTTGTTATCATCGAAACCATAGAATTGATTTTGTAACAATCTCCCCCTTTTTGATGATGACAACTATTCAATGTACTTATATATAGATTAAAAATCTCTCCTTGAATACGTGCTTATTTTTATTGTTTTATGATTATACTTAAATTTCTCCCCCTTTGACATTATCAAAAAGAATTCGTGATAATTAAGGCAATCGTCAAAAAGAAAATTTTCATTAATAGCATAAAGGAGTTATATTCAAGGATTTGTACAAAAACACAAACAACTACAATTCCTAATTTTTAGAATTCCTTTGGAGAAGCTTGATTTGGATCATCCTCCTTTGGTGAAGCTTGATTTGTGTCACCCTCCTTTGGTTCTTCTTTTGTAGAAGTAATAGCTTTTGAAGGAGATGTCAAAGCTTCCTTTAGAGGTTCGTCGTCAAATAATTTAGAATGTTTTGCAGGAGGAGAAGGTATAGGAGTAGGCCAATCCTCAGAAGGTGGAGTTGGACCACGAACCCGTTGTAACACTTCTTTAAGGACCGATAAAACAGTTGAAAGAGAATCTTCAACTGTGGCTAGTCGTGTAGCAAATGAGGTTTCAAAGTTCTCAATTCGCTTAGCTAAATACTATTGATTTAGGGATAGTATATGTTGGTTCCGGAGAGTGAGATCTCGAATACTTTCATTTGGATTTGTTTCTAGACGAGTCTCTATAATTTCTTCTTGTCCCGGATAATCAAAAGGTTGAGGAGGAGGAGGAGTAGCTTCTCGTTGTTGCTCTTCTTGTTGAGATGGAGCAATGGGTGGTTGAGGAGGATTTGCAACTCTTCTATATTGTCGATGATGCATCCAATCTTCGAAGGACATGAATTCCAGAGGAATTTTAGGTAAGTGCATCAAAGAAAAGAATTTTGTGGAAGCGTATTTTGGCGAAATTTCTTCAAACGCCGAGAGATAGGGGGAATATTATGTGCACGAAGAAGTCTCATAATATAGGTAGGATAGATGATCGATAGCCTTGATTGAGTCCAAAAGTGTTTGAGCTCGTCGAAGATAAATTTTGTCCAATTTACCCTTGTCCCACTAAATAGAGGATATAATGCTTTATGTTCCAATTCAATAATTTTCTCATGACTACCCAGTCTTGGAACAATTGTATTAATTATCATCCATGTTAGGATTCGAGCTTTCGGACGTAAATATTTTAAAGCAAACTTCGGCATTTCGTCTTCCCAGATTTGATGAGTAATAGTATTTCGAGGCTTGAATCTCATATCTGGTATGTTGTGTAAGTCTTCCCCGGTGTCGGAGCAACCTAGGGTTCGTCCTATCAAACCAGGAGTCAATCGAATCGTATTCCCGCATACACTAGAACAAAGCCAATTGTCCTCGTCCTCAGTGTTCCATACTGAGGTACTATCTAGATTTGCATAAAATAGAAAAATAGCTGATTGGTCTATTTGGATATCATTTGATGTAAAGGTAATTAGGGTTTCTAATCCGGCCTCTTCACATAACTCATCCGATTCGTACATAGGAAATTTTAAGAGATTGTAGAATGGTCCTATGTGAAGTTTGTTTTTTTGGATATCTTCATACCTTTTTATAGAATGCGGAGCTCTACTCATCCACCATTCGATTTGGTCGTCGGAGCAAACCTGGGGATTGGAAGATGTAGTCGGTTGATCTTGCTTTCTTTTGGACACTTTAGAATTCTTAGTACGAGGTGACATCTTGATTATATTTGCTGTAGGATAGTGATTTGGTGCGAAAATTTTCTTTGTAAAAATCGTAGGAAGCAAAAATTTTGGGATAAAAGAAAAAAAGTAAAGTTATGTGATCGAATTTAAATGGTCGATTTGGAATCTGACGTATGGATTAGAAATCAGACGTCTGGTTTGCCCTAATTTTTGTCTAGAGGATAAAATCAGACGTCTGCTTTGTGACCCAGACGTTTGGTTTTTGAGCATAGTAATAAAATTGTAGATACAGTGAGATTTTTCAAACGTCTGGAATTGAAAACAAACGTCTGTTTTTGTTTAATTTCGAAACAGAAAACTAAGGCAGACGTCTAGATCTTATTTCAGACGTCTGGATTGTTCTGAATTTTATTTGGAGGAGACAGAACAACATTTCAGACGTCTAACGGGTATATCCGACGTCTGATATATGCACTCTCCTAAATTTTGAATAGTATATCCTTGTGTCAGACGTCTGGAAGTTGTTGATAGAAGTCTGAAAATTGCAAATGGACTAAAAATGACTTAAAGTGTGATGATTTCACTTATATATCGAATGTAGATAACAAATAACTTTATTGTTGTAAAAATATAATAATAAATAAGTTTAGATACATTCAATAATTAATACAATTTATTTATTTAGATGCAGATGAATTTTTTGGATTTTCTGACTCATTATCCTTCCATGGTCTAAGTGTGGACCATATATTTCCATGTTCGTGAGTCCGTGGAGAGCCGGAAAATCGTCTTCGTGATGGATCTGAAGAAATACGGTATGAAGAAGATGGATCCAATGAACTACAAGGTTTTGGTAGCGGTTCATGAACATCGTTCTTTCGGGACGAACAAAACTTCATCGCCACTTGCTCGAGAAAGCTTAACCTTCGTGCTGTAACTTTTTGTTTGAAATAAAGCTCTCGTTGAAGATCCATCTGTTGTTTTTGGTAATGATGGATTTCATCAATTTTCTCCTTTGTGTTAGGCGAAATAAATAGAGAACTTTTAGTTTTCTTATTATTCGGAGTAAAACCCGTACGATACGAAAAACACCTATATGTTGGCTCTTGCTTTGGTGTAGGTGTCGGAAGTCGTTGTGGGGTGTCAACCGAGCTGTCCATTGTTGGTGTTGAGACGGAGATAGATATATAGGAATCTTCTGACGACATTGTTATATTTTGTTTCTTCCTTTTTATTATTAAAAAATTCAATTGTTTGAATGTAGTTTTTCTGTTTGGCTATATTTATTTGTTGAAAATATTAAATATAGGCAAACTAATTTTATAAAAGTTTAAAGGTGCAGAAATCAATGATATAAATTATGGTGATTACTTTGGTGACTAATTTTAGCCTTAAAAAATTTTATTATATATATATATCTATATATATATATATATATATTATTAAGGAAGAAGGTCATTTAGTGAGCAAATACCTAAACTTCGTCGGAGTTTAGAAAAAGTTTGGTCATTTAATGGTTTTGTAAAGATATCGGCTACTTGATTTTCGGTATTTACGTATTCTAATGAAATGGTTCCTTTTTCAACATTGACTCGTAGAAAATGATGTCGTATATCTATATGTTTGGTTCGTGAGTGATTAACAGGGTTTTTTGATAAAGTAGTTGCACTTGTGTTATCATAATAAATTGGAGGTTTGGTGATAATTTTACCAAAATCTGTTAATGTTTGTTGCATGTATATTACTTGCGCATATGCTAGAGCGGTGGAGATGTATTCGGCTTCGCAAGTAGATAGAGAAACACAATTTTGTTTTTTACTAAACCATGAAACTAAAGATTGTCCGATAAAATGACAAGTTCCACTAGTACTCTTACGATCTGTTCTACATCCACCGAAATCCACATCGCTATATAAAACAAGTTCAAACGATGATCCTTTAGGGTAGAACAAACCATAATCTTTAGGTGAGATTCTTTTGGTTTTGCTTGAAATCGAGCACAAAGACATACACTCATCATAATATCCGGACGACTAGCCGTTAAATAAAATAGAGAACCAATCATGCTAGGATATAATTCTTCATCAAAATCTTTTCTATTTTCATCTTTTTCTAAGTGAATAGTGGTACCCATTGGTGTTGGTTTGCTTGATGTTTTATCCATTTCAATCGTCGTAATAAATCGTTACAATATTTTTCATAATGAATGAAGATTCCATTTTCGAGTTGTTTTATTTGTAAACCTAAGAAGAAATTTAATTCTCCCATGTGTGACATTTCAAATTCATTTTTCATAATATTAGAAAATTGATTACATAGTTTTTCGTTGGTTGAACCAAAGATGATATCATCAACATAGATTTGTACAACCAAAATATCGTTATCTTATCTTTTAATAAATAAAGTTGTATCTAATTTTCCTATATGAAAACCAGATGTTATTAAGTGATTTTTAAGACGTTCGTACCATGCACGAGGTGCTTGTTTTAATCCATATAGTGCTTTATGTAATTTAAAAACATGATCAGGATATTTTTCGTGAACAAATAGTGGTGGTTGGTCGACGTATACATTTTCTTTAATAAAACCATTCAAAAAGGCACTTTTGACATCCATTTGAAATAGTTTAAAATTGTTATGAGTTACAAAGGCGAGTAATGTACGAATGGCTTCTAATCTTGCTACTGGAGCAAATGTTTCATCGTAATCTATGCCTTCTTCTTGATTATAGCCTTGAGCAACCAAACGTGCTTTATTTCTAACAATATTTCCATTCTCGTCTGCTTCGTTTTTAAATATCCATTTTGTTCCTATTACCGATTGATCTTCAGGTCTTGGTACTAATTCACATACGTTATTACGTTCAAATTGACTTAGTTCTTCTTGCATAGCTATTATCCAAAAATTATCATTTGATGCTTCTTTATAATTCTTTGGTTCAAAGTTTGACACAAATGCTATATGGCTTATATGATTGAGTTGATTTCTATTTAATCTTGAATTAAGATCTCCAATAATATTATCTATTGGATGATCCTTAAGAATTCTAGGAGATGATATCAAAGTATTATTTTGACTATTTGTCTCATTAGTAATAGAGTTTGTTGAATTTGTTAGTGGAATAATTTCTTCTTCATCATTAGTATGATGTTTAAAATGATTTTCGTCGAATGAGACATGTAAGCTTTCTTCAATAGTATTATTTCGTTTATTAAAAATTCTATATGCTTTGCTACGTTCCAAATATCCAACAAAGACACCTTCATCGGCTTTTGGATCAAACTTTCCTAAATTATCTTTTGTATTTAATATAAAATATTTTGAACCAAAAGTTTTAAAGTATGATACTTTAGGTTTTTTACCAAAAAACATTTCAAAACAAGTTTGTTTAGTCATGGGGCGAATAGTTGCTCGATTTAGTACATAACAGGATGTTGCAATAGCTTTAGCCCAAAAGTGTTTTGGTAATCCACTACTATTTAGTAATGTTTGTGCACATTCTTGTAATGTACGATTTTTTCTTTCTACGACACCATTTTGTTGAGGTGTACGAGGAAAAGAAAAATTATGAGTTATACCTTTCTTGTTGCAAAAGTTTGTAAAAAGATCATTTTCAAATTCTCTTCCGTGATCACTTCTAATGTTTTTAATTTTTAAATTCATTTGAGTTTTAATTCTTTTAGCAAATATTTTAAACATACCAAAAGTATCGCTTTTATGTTTTAAAAATAAAGTCCATGTATATCTTGAAAAATTATCGACTATTACGAACACGTATTTGTTGTGGTTTATAGACCATACTTGTGTTGGACCAAATAAATCTAAATGTAATAATTCTAACGGTTGTTTTGTAGACATATTATTTTTAGATTTAAGCGAGCTTTTCTTTAATTTTCCAATTTGATAATCATCACATAAGTTTTCTACTTTGTAATTTATTTTAGGTAATCCTCTTAATAACTCATATTTTGCCAATTTCTTAATACTTTTAAAATTGATATGACAAAATCGTTTATGCCATAACCATGGATCATCATGTTTAATGATTAAACATAAGTTTGAATTTTTATTTATATTCATGTTTAATACATAAATATTTTTGTTTCTAAATCCTTCAAAAATGAGTTGTTTGTTATTATCTAAAATATTACATATATCTTTTTCAAAATTTATTTGAAAACCTTTATCACATAATTGACTAATGCTTAGCAAGTTATGTTTTAAATTTTCTCCCAATAAAACATTTGTAATAATAGGAGAGTTAGATATACTAGAGTTGATGACTTCTCCAATTCCTATGACATATCCTTTTGAATTGTCTCCAAAGGTTACCGTTCCACCATCGATGTATGTTATATTTGATGACATTTTTGAATTTCCGGTCATATGCTTGGAGCAACTGCTATTTAGTGTCCATTTCTCCTTATTTTTTATTTTAGGTACCTGCAAAATAGAAAATGTTTTAATTGGTACCCATATATTTTATTAGGGTCCTATTTGTTAGAGGAAGATAGCCATACCCAAGATGGTTTGGTACCTTTATAAATATAATTTATATTATAGACTACATTTTCTAAGTAATTATTAATATGATTTTGTCTAATCAAATTATTATTTGTTTTAGGAATCCAAATTTTCATATTATTGGTATTCAGTTTAGTCTCAGACAAACTTTTAGCTTTTATATGTCTACTATTTTTAGCATTATTTTCTTTTTGTTTAAAAGAATTTTTGAATCCTATTCCATTTCTATTACCTGATGGTTTTGAGGTTTTGATAAAATTTTCCAAATCTTGTTTACCTTTATTAAATTCTGACACATTATTGGTAATCTTATCTAATTTTGTCTCTCAACTCTATATTTTCAATTTTCAACAATTCAATACTATTTTTAAAATCAATATTTTCTTTTAACAAATTTTATTTTTCTATAGAAATATTCTCACTTTCTATCATATTTTTTTGATTTTTTGTTGAGATATTTCAAGTTCTTCTTCTAGAATAATTTTTTCATCTTTCAACATTCCTACCTCAAGTTCTAATCTATTTATTTTGACTATATATTCTTTGTTCAATTTTGTTATTTGTCTAAATTTATCGTCTAGTTTCATGCTAAGTTGTAATAGTTCATCATAGCTAAGTTCAGGACATACCTCTTCAGTTTGTGCCATAAAACATACATTAGCTTGTTCTTTGTCACTATCACTATCACTTTCAGGAGACGAAGAATCCGAATGATCTCAAGTTACTTTGAAAGCCTTCTTCTTCTTGAATTTTTGAATTTTATTATTCTTTTTATCATTATTGTGTTTAGGGCAATCCTTCTTCATATGTCCGTATTGATCACATTCATAGCACTTCATTTGAGATATGTTTGTTGTATTGGACTTCCCTTCTTTTTGAAACTTGGTCATCTTTCTAAATTTCTTGAATCTATTATAATTCTTGGCAATAAAGACTATTTCTTCTTCATCTAGGTCAGAGTCATCATTTTTTGTTACTGGAAATGCTATATGTTACCTGGAAGGTCGACCAGGCAATCACAGCGCTCGGCATAAGTGGACACTCGGCATGCATAGTTGTACTCGGCATAAGTGGACACTCGGCGGTGCAGGGTTGTACTCGGCATAAGTGGACACTCGGCATGCAGCGTTGTACTCGGCATAAGTGGACACTCGGCGGTGCAGAGTTGTACTCAGCATAAGTGGACGCTCGGCATTAAGAGACGTTCGGCAGCCCAAGATTACACTCGGCATAAGACCGTTTAGCACTTCACCCAGCGCTTCACTCGGCATGCTCTTCACTTCCCTTCATACGGATCATTCGGCATGTCCCTTGCATGGCAATGTCTTTCACTCGGCATGCTCCTCACCCGGCATCCACATTTCACTCGGCATCCCAACATCGTTCGGCCCGCTTCCTCCATTCAACAGAGAGATCCATCGACTTGGAAAGGAGGGCTCGGCATGCCGACCGTTCGGCCTGTTTCACTCGGCATGCAGGGCGCGTCCTATCTGGACCGAGCTGTCTTGCCATTTGGCCCACCAGGGAAGTCCAATCCACATTCGTCTATAAATAGAGGGGCAGGGGCACAGAAAAAAGGGATCAGATTTCAGAAAACACAGGGGAGACTCTGCCTCAACCAAACCTCATCCAAGACTTCTACTTTTATTTCACAATTGTATTCGAATACTTAAAAGCGGATTGTATCTGTAATCAAGTTTAAAAGCAAAGAAATAAAGGATCAGCTTCAAAGTGGACGTACGCTACAACGCCGAACCACTATAAATTCTGTGTTCTTGTCTCCCGCATTTTAATTCATATTATCTTCTCTATTTTAATTTATCTGCTTCATTAATCTCTCTACACAAACTCTCTAAGGGTGTTAGTAACCAATTTTGGCGCTAACATTTTGGTGCTTTCACTGAGAATTGAATTATCAGGTTGTGAGGATCTACTTTGTAGCTACTGGATTGCATAAATCCCCCAAAGAAGATCCGTAATTATCCATAAGGCATCTGTTGATTCTGCTCAGAGTTGCAACCAACGACTCTACCATGGGAAGACCACGAACAAGATCGACCTTCCAAAATGTAGATGCCCGTGAAACCGCTAGTATTCAACAACTTGGACCAAACGATCAACAAGCAATTCGAGGCACGGGGCCCTCCAGCCAAAACCAAGCGGAAGCTGTTTCACGAGCAAAACTGAATGACTTGATAAAAAAGCTTACGGAAAGCAGAAGGCAACTCGCTGAGCAAATGCAAGTTAATGCTGACCTCATGGCCCGACTTGCTCAACAGCAGCATCAGAATGCTGGAGGTAGCCCTGTCCCCTACTCTGAAGATGATAGCTCAACTTCAGCTAATGAACCTCCCAAGCGTAGACGCCGCAGGGATGAAGATGGCCAAGCAGGTGCCACTGATCGCTCTACTAGAAATCAAGCCCGTGGACGGAACCCAATCTTCCTCCTACCATACAAACCCCGGATTTGACTGCTCTGGTCAGGCAGTTGATGAGAGAGAATCAAGGTTTGACTAATGAAGATTGGGGAATGTCTAAGAGTCATACTCCATTCAAAGATACCATTCTACAGGCTGAATACCCAAGGAAGTTTAACATGCCCACCATACCCGCCTATGAAGGAAAAACTGACCCTAGACAACATATAATGAGGTATGAATGGATGATGGATTCAGCAAGGGCCCACGACGCAACTAAGTGCAGATGCTTTCCAATAACTCTGTCCGGAATTGCCACCATGTGGTTTACTCGACTTCCTCCACGGTCAATCTCAAACTTCGACGAATTAGCAAGGAAATTCATAGAACAATTCTGGATACACGCCACTCGACCCAAGGATGTGATGTCCTTATCAAGCGTGACCCAAGCTCCTGGAGAATCATTGAAAGCATACTTGCAGAGATTTCATGTTGCCGCTACTGAAGTGAGCAATCCAAACGACCACGCGATTTTGATGGCAGTAATGCATGGAGTGGATCCAGACTCTGAATTTGGGGATTGGTTGGCAGGAAAGCCACCAGCTACGTTGGAACATTTCTATTCGAAAGCCCACCAGTTCATAAGGAGGGAAGAAGCTCAGTGGATAAGGAAAGACAAGGCACCAGGGTCCGTTCAAGAATCTGTAAAGGGCAGCATCGCCATGAAGGTAACCGACAATAACCCTGGAAAGACCCAGGCCAGCGTCCAAAATAAGCCCGGGCAGTCTAAGGGAACTAGAAGTGTAAATCCTGGAAAGAAAAAGGAAACGGGGAGATAGAAGTCAAGGATCCCAACCTACAACGAATACACTCCACTGAATGCGTCTATTGAAAACATCTACTTATCGACCTGCAACACTTTTCAATATAGAAAACCACGCCCTAAAGAATCAACAGAGGAGCAAAAGCGGACTGGAAAGTATTGCCGCTTTCACGAGTCTTATGGGCACAACACAGACGAATGCAGGCATCTCCATGACGCTATTGAAAAATTGATTAGGCAGAAGAAGCTGCAGGAATTCGTCAAAGATACGCCAGAAGGGAGACAAGAGACTTCAGACCCCGGACGTGGCCCAGCTCTACACCAACCAGAGCAACCTACTCGAACTGTGGGAAGGTTGATTATTAACACAATTGCTGGTGGACCTCATCCTGCGGATAAAAATTGGCAGGAAATGGAGCGATATGCTAATTCCTTGAGACATACAGAGCATGAGTCCTGTTCAAATGTGGAGGATGGAACTCCCGCAAAGCAGCAGCGCACGATGCACGACGATATTGTATTCAGGAATAGAGACGCGGATAAGGTGGAAGCTCCCACCATCGATCCATTGGTCATATCCGCAACCATCGGACCGGCATTCGTAAGGAGAATCCTAATTGATTGCGGAAGTTCAGTTAACATCATCTTCAAGAAAGCGTATGACCAAATGAAGCTGGAGACTAAGGATTTGAAGCCATCTAAAGCCCGAATCCATGGCTTTAACGGTGCAGCCACAGACGCAGTAGGATATGTGGAGTTACCAGTTGAACTGGGACAAGGTGAACGCAGGAGAGTACGAATCCTACCATTCATAGTGCTGGATGTTGATTCACCATACAACGTGTTTTTGGGACGACCAGCCCTCGCAGATTTCAGGGCAGCCTTGGCCCCGTGGTGTCTCACACTGAAATTCCCAACAGACAAAGGGGTTGGCGTAGTGCATGGCGACCAAGAAACCGGACGTGCATGTTACGTGGATGAGTTGAGAGAAGCCCAGCGCAGAGAAAAGGGGAAGACTGCGGACAGCATCGTCCGCATTCCGGATTCTGATGATTGACAATTAGCGCCCGAGCCCTGGCTCGGGCGACATCCTCAGATCGTTGAAGACATAGATACGAGAGACGACAAAGAGGAACCCAGGGAACCAGACGCAGCACCGGCCGAACTAACAATTGATATTCCAGTTAGCCACAGCGACCCGACACGAGTTCTTAAGATTGGGTCACAGCTCGATCCCCTAATGGCAGAGAATTTATCTGATTTCCTCCGAGCGAATCTTGATGTCTTCGCCTGGACACACTCTGATATGCGTGGGATTTCCCCTGCAATTGTGAGCCATATGTTGAATATAGACCCGAAACACGTACCTGTGAAGCAAAAAAGAAGAGGCATGGACCCGAAAAGGTCTACAGCTCTCAAAGAGGAGGTGGATAGACTCAAAGCCAATGGGTTTGTCCGCGACGCCCTCTACCCGGAATGGGTGTCCAACCCTGTGTTGGTAAAGAAAGCAAACGGGAAATGGAGAACCTGCGTTGACTATTCTGATTTAAACAAAGCATGCCCGAGGGATAGCTTCTCGCTACCACGAATTGATCAACTGGTCGATTCAACGGCAGGGCACGAGTTATTGTCATTTATGGATGCATACTCTGGATACAACCAAATTCCGATGCACATCCCGGACCAAGAACACACCAGCTTTGTCACAAATGTTGGGTTATACTGCTATGTAGTGATGCCCTTCGGACTGAAGAACGCCGGAGCAACTTACCAGCGTCTGGTAAATCGAATGTTCAAAGATCAGATTGGGAGAACAATGGAAGTCTATGTGGATGACAAGCTTGTGAAGTCACGGCAGTCAAACGACCACATTCAAGACTTGGCGAAAATGTTCGAGATACTAAGGCACTATGGGATGAAGATCAATCCTTCAAAGTGTTCATTCGGCGTGGCATCAGGGAAGTTCTTGGGGTTCATTGTGAATGCACGAGGAATTGAAGCTAACCCGGAAAAGATCCAGGCCATCCGAGATACAGGCACCTAGGACCACAAAGCAGGTACAGAGCTTGAACGGAAAAGTAGCTGCGCTCAGTCGATTCATATCCAGAGCCACAGATAAGTGTGTTCCCTTCTTCGATGTCATAAAGAAAGGAAAGAGAAACTTCGAATGGACGAATGACTGCGAGAAAGCATTCCGAGCCCTGGTAAGACACTTGGAAAGTCCTCCAGTGCTGTCAAAACCGGTAGACCACGAGACGTTGTACGTATATTTGGCTGTGTCTCAACACACTATCAGTACAGCCCTAGTTCGCGAAGAAGACAAGGTTCAAAGGCTGGTGTACTATGTTAGTAAACGACTGACGGGGGCAGAAAGGAATTATCCAAAGATCGAGAAACTTGCCTATTGCCTGGTGATTGCATCACGCAAGTTTCGTCCCTACTTTCAGGCGCACTCAATCAGTGTTTACACTGACCAACCCTTACGACAGGTACTCCAACGACCGGAAACTTCCGGTAGGATGCTAAAGTGGAACATCGAGTTAAGCCAGTTTGATATCACCTACCTGCCGCGAAGGACCATCCAAGGGCAGGCATTAGCTGACTTCGTTGCTGAGTTCACCATTCCGGATGAACCAAGTGAAAATCACAAAGTAATCCCTCCTGTCCGATGGAAGATGTTCACTGACGGGGCATCTAACGACCGTTGGTCGGGAGCCGGGATAGTTCTGGTAACTCCCAAAAACCGATTAATTTGCTATGCTTTGAAGCTTGAATTTACAGCGACAAATAACGAAGCCGAATACGAAGCACTAATTGCTGGCTTAAGACTTGCCAATGAACTGAGGGTAAGGTCCATCGGAATCTTCTACGACTCACAGCTGGTGGTATATCAGGTACGGGGAGACTACCAAGCGAAAGGACAGAGACTGGCTCCTTACCTTGCTCGGGTCCGGGAGCTACTAGTAAACCTGGAATATTATGACATTTCGCATGTCCCACGCGAACAGAACAGGGAAGCCGACTCGTTGGCTAAATTCGCGAGTACTGGCGATGCACAGCAGATGGGATTGTTCCCCGTCGAGACTCTGCTTGCTCCAAGTATAGATATGATGGAGATAGATCTCGTCTTGGAGACCGAACTCGAAAGGGGATCATGGCTGACCCCGATCAAACAGTACTTTCTATACGGAGACTTACCTGAGAAAAGAAGCGAAAGACACCAAGTCCTTCGTAAGGCTTCGCGTTATGTAATGCAAGACGGGATAATGTATCGGAGGGGATTCTCGACCCCCTTGCTCCGGTGCGTGGCCCACGACGAGGTAAAACGGGTGTTGGAAGAAGTCCATGAGGGAGAATGTGGTGATCATACCGGGGGGCAAACTTTGGCGAGGAAAATCCTCCGCTATGGATATTATTAGCCAACTGTAAATCGGGATGCTGCAGACTATGCGAAAAGATGCGACAAATGCCAGATATATGCAAAGATTCCGAGAGCTCCGCCAACGGAACTCACACAAATGGTTAGTCCCTGGCCATTTGCAGTGTGGGGAATCGACCTAATTGGATCTCTGCCCATAGCCAAAGGAGGCGTGAAATATGCAATAGTGGCAGTCGATTATTTCACCAAGTGGGCGGAAGCAGAGCCAATGGCCACAATCGCCACCAAGAAAGTCATTAATTTCGTTGTACGAAATATCATATGTCGTTTTGGCGTCCCACGGACCATCATAACGGACAACGGAACTCAATTTGAAAGCAAGGAATTCAAAGAGTTCTGTCAGAGGTATGGCATTGAGAAAAGGTTCGCAGCAGTTTCTCACCCGAAGGCGAATGGGCAGGTAGAAGCCGTCAATAAAATCATCAAGTCCATATTGAAGAAGCGTTTGGAAAAGGCTAGAGGAAAGTGGGTGGATGAACTCCCAACAGCGCTTTGGGCCTATAGAACTACCCACAAGACCGCGACTGGCCACACACCAATCGCACTGGCCTACGGCACGGAAGCCGTCATACCCGTAGAACTTGAAGTTCCGTCACACCGGGTAACCTATTATGATCCTGCGTCAAACCAGGATCTCCTATTGGAATCATTAGACTTCATTGATGAGAAACGCGAAGAAGCTGATTTGAGAGCAGCCTCATACAGACACCGAGTCGCTAAATATTATAATGGAAAAGTCCGGCCAAGAACCTTTAGTGTGGGAGATCTCGTTTTGAAACGAGTCTTTCCAACCCCTTTGCACATGAATCCCGCATGGGAAGGTCCATACGTCATCGAACGGAGGCTTGGAGAAGGAACTTTCAAGCTAACGACCGTCGATGGTGCAACACTCCCTCGAGCATGGAACAGCGAGCATTTGCGGCGTTATTACACTTAGTCTATTTCCTTTATGCGGTAGTTGCATTTATTTCCAGTATGCTTTCTTCTTGGCATGTAATAAGATAATCTAGCTTGTTTTCATCAATAAAGGCTTGAAGCCATCTTTTCCATGAATGACCAATGTCTCTTCGTATGATATTCCTATGATGCGCAATTAAAAATTATGATATCCTGGCTAGCGTACGAACGCTTATAATAAACGATTCAAAATCTCCAAGTCCCCGGAGTGCGGACTGGAGTACTCTATATATACACCACTCCACTGTTATTAATTTTCACGAAATGGGACTATTTACTTTCAGTCTACGCCTATGACCCTCATACAATGCGAGAGACCCTAACAAATCTCTACCTTGGCTCACATCCATTTATGCATCTTCCGCTACACCAACTTTAATGCCTGCACCATATCGATACTTTGTTCACGTGTATTTCTACCAGATCCCACATACCATGGTCTAGCCCCACTTTAAGTCTAACTACCTATGTCTAGTGCTAACCACCATGATTTACAGATCTATTGCACATTCTCCATCGTCCTAGATGCAACCATCGGCTCTGATATCATGTTAAATTTCGGAATCTATCCACACATCTCTCCAAGGGGATAATGTAGAGTTTGTTCAACACCTTTTATGAAAATGAATATCTTGTTGTTACATACGACCAAACTCATATATATACTACTCCACCTCCATTATTTTTCATAATGTGACAATGTTCTTTTTCTAATCTACACACATTACCCTCATACAATACGAGAAACCTCAACATTATTAATCATAAAAATGCTATTTTCTGTAGTTTAATATATGGCTCCAATCGAACTAAAAGTTTATCACAATAAAAAATAAATAAAACAGCAAAAAAAAAAACTCACATTCTTCCTCTTCCTACACCATAACTCAAAATTACGAGCGCCGGGCAGCATGAAGGCAAGACAAAGGTAGCGGCAACATAAATTTGTGAATCGATTTTGAATTTTGAAGGAAAGTTTATGATTTTCAGAAACGGTAGAACTAGGGTTTTTTATATTGTAACAAGATGAAATAAACAGAAATGAAAGCATGAGTAGAAATGGAAGCGGCACGGGCCGAAACAGCCGGACGGAATTTTTATTTTTTACCACGGGTAAAAATTGTTTCGCTTAACGTTAACCGAACTGCACGATATCATTAACTGTTAACCTACCCAACATTTATCGGTTAAATTTGGTCGTTAACCGATTGTGCCGATTGAAACAGTCCGGCTAAGGTTGTTAAATCGATAAAGTTGGTCACATGGTCAACCCTACTTTTACATTCAATTGGTAAATGAAAGGCAAAGGCCCCTCCCCACAAACAAAACACCAAAACACCACACCCTCCCAACCACCACCAACCCCAAACAACACGGGGAAAAAAAATCCGGTTTCACAGAGAAATATATGTTTTTATAAGCATTAAGTCTACCGTTTCGTACTCGCTGTAATTACCCAAAATCACGGCAAAATGCATTTTTTTTTTTTTTTACACGTTCCATTTAACAGCAAAGTGTGAGTACATAGGCTTTGCAAATGTTAGCATTATCCGATAGTAACAACCAGCGGACCACCGCTCTAAATCAGCATCTATCAGATCTATCTTCTTACTAATTTTCAAAATCGAACTAATTTTGTTACTAGTTATTGCAAGTGGAGGAAACTGAAAAGAAAATAAAAAAAAGTTATGTCATATTCTGCAACCATCGTATATAAGTGGGCATGCGAAGATTATTCACTTCAAACTTTGGAAATCAAGTTCTCGAAGGAAGCAACAAGAGGTCGGTTTATTTTTACTTTTTATTTATTTATTTATTTTTATTTTTTTTAAAATTTCTGGACTTCATAAATTTCCATTCAAATCGGTTTAGTTGGAAAACGTGTCAAGAGTATTTGCTTTACAATTGGATGTAGAGATGCGCTATTGGTTCCTTGCATGTATGGAAATCAATAAATAACAGATGTGTTTTATGTTATACTTCTATCAGTTTTATAATTTCATTTAATCCAAGTTTTCTAATGAATTGCCATCGCATTCATGGTTAGTATATGGTTAATCATAAAAACAAGACTACTGTATACCATGCTAATACTTGTATGACACTAGCAGAAATGGTATTTTCTTAAGACCTTTTAGGGTTTAGTTGGAAATGGTAATGGTAACCGGTATTATTTGTAAGTCAAGAGTGACTATGGGTACCTTACCTTCGGTAGAATGATCTTTGTTATATCGATGGTGGACCGGTAAACCGTTTGTCGACAATGTTAAATTTACCAATATAGAGAAATGTTAAATTTCATTGCATTATGTTTTAGTTATTATAAAAAAAAAGTACATATTTTGTTATTGGAGTTAACTTCATTAATGTTCATATCAACATTTTGATTTATCTTAGTTAATATAGAAAAAAAAAAAATTATTCATCACAAATTATCAACTACAATATGAAACATTAACTTTGCTAATCTTAGATTTTGAAGTTAAAAAAAACATCTTAATGAATAATACTACAAAATACAAACATCTTTTAAACTTTAGTATATCTTCAAAAGTGCCAATGGTCAAGATAATTTAGAATATTGAAAAATAAAAATTAATAAAATTGGTAAAATTACCATTACCATTGGTTTTGATACCGTTAAATTTACCATCCTAAATGTACTGTTAGCATAGCGATACAGATGGTTCAGTGTTGGTATTCATCACCATAACATCCCTAGTAACAAACAGATTAGAACTTTGCGAGCGTGAAGGAGTTTAGTTTTTATCGTTATTTGCTAAGACTAAAACTTCAACAATGTACAAAACATGTTTTCAAATTAATTCTGCTTGTGATCTTGTAAGACACTCAAATTTGTTGAACTACTAATTTAAATTATTAGACTGATCAATTACGTCAGACATCTATTTATTTGTACTTCAGTAGATTAAAAGAAAATTCTCCTCTGTGTTTTTTGGTGGGATACACTCTCACCAATTTTCTTGTTGAAAGGTACCAGGCTACCGAACCTTTTAATGTTTTTCTTGTTGTACATCTGATAAGAAACCAATACTTCTCTGAAGTTAAGTTTTTGTGCATTTGTAGTTTTTATCAAGAAAGTTCTTGCATGTATAGGATAAACTGAAACAGCACCAATATTTGTGCGACCCTCACACGTCTTATGTCAATGAAGTTCTTGGTTATACACAGATTTTACTACCGTAAACTGCATTTGAGATATCTAATCGTAACACGCACACATGTATGTATGCATGTATGTGTATGTAATACGTGTGTGTGTGACTGAATGCACGCACGCACAAGCAATACTCATTGATTTAGTCAAACAGGCAAACATACATTCACGACAAAAACATTTGAGAAGACTCAAACTTCCCTTTGGAGTAGTATTATATAGGAGGTTAAATTGGTTCATGAGTCTTAATTTTTGACCATTATTTAGGAGCTATAATTAAATCAACAAGAATGATATTCTAACAAATGTTGAATGCTTACTAGATTCTTTAACGAATGGTCGTTGGATTGTCGACCCTTGAAATTTCGCTACTTTTTGCAAAAAAGACTTTGAATTGCTGGTTAAATAGGGAACCCATAGTGTTCTAGGCCATCCTTTCCATGGTTTTGAACCACTTAACCTTGACTGCCATGTCGATGCCATTCATCGCATGGCTGAGAATTCTGCACTTCTGGCATAAGATTTAAGTTAGGAATAATTGGCCTTGTTGAATTTGAATTGTTGCCTCTAGGAAATGCTGTCAGTTTGAGTTCAGGTTCAACTTCCTGATCTAAACCTGAGCCCATGTTTCCCAGAAGAGAGATTTGATTCCACAACTCATCTGTGTGCAGTTCGCATGATGCGAACTCAAATTCTTCAAACACTCTGCTCGACTCACCATTTCTGGACTCTGAAGAAGAGTTCAAATTTTCTGAATATGTAGGCTGTGGCCCAATGGTGCTTGGGCTGCCAAAGGCTGATGGTTTATAAAGAGTCCGAGCTTGCATTCTTCTTGAATACTGGTTGCACCTTTTATCGGCGATATATTTAGCAACAGGACCAGCCGACCTCACAAAACGATGTATGCTCTCCACATAGCTCATTGAATCAGCGTTCTGAAACAATAAGAAATAAGATACAATTATTTACACTTGATGATACTTCTTTGAGCTATTTTGTGATCATATTATTATGTTTTATGATTAAACCTAAACTCTTTAAAACTATATATTTTTATAGGTTGTGCTCGAGAAGATTTGTATGATTTATCTTAATGTAACTTAAACTAAAATCAAATGTTGAAATTTGGTTCATTTCGTCCCTGAGTTTTAATTGGTATGGATCATTAATTACTTAAATTCTGACAAGTGGCATAAATCATAGTAGGAAATTGGAAAAACTTACTCGGCCGTTCTTGAAGGATATATCTGACTGAATGAATGACTTAGAAGAGAAATGAAAAGACTGTTCATCTTCATTACAGCCTTTAGTACCTGCACTAGCTGTACCATCTTCATTCCAGGCCTCAGTACTCTGTAGGCAATTAACTAATTTACAATTTTCTAAAGAATTTGTAGTTTAATATGATCTGGACACATTGAATATAGCAAACTTGGCGAACAAAAGATATTTCAGTTTTAAAAAATACTTATATATTGTATGAAATGTATTTTTCACTAAATTTAAAATTAAGTCATACCTTTATATCTTCAGTGATCCTTTTCTTACCCCCGCGTGTACTTTCATTAGCAGCAGGTAAAGCAAGTATTGCTTGGTCATTTCTCAAGCTTTCTAGAACCAGTAATCCAAAACTACTCCTCTTTTTAACGTCTTTCATTTCCTTCAGTTTTTTCCTTCTAAAAATAGAATGAAGTTAGAACAAACCAACAAATAGTTTGCATGTTGTTACTTTTTATGTTATCATGCGTCCATTTTTCCATGTGTACTACATTCAGGGTACAAGTCTTCATTTTTCAAGTGCACTACATTCAGGGGTACATGTCTTCATTTTTCATAATATGCATTTTCCTTTCAGGTGTTTATTTTTTGGTTTTATTTTAAAAATAAAATAGTGGAATGAGGAAATGTACAAACATAGCAGTAATATTACAGCGGGAGATACCTTAGAGACACCATTGGATGAATGTGGAGTACACCATATATATTTAATAATGCTCGATCCTTTTGTATTCAAAAGAAGCATAATTTTTTTTAATGTATCATAGAAGCCATGGGTAAAATTTAATGCCAACTCAGATAGTAAAAATTGAATGCTATAAGAAGCAAATGTTACATTTGGTATTGAAATTAAAAGTGATTTTGTCTAAATAGAAAGTCACATCATTATATTAAATGAATTGTATTGATGTTATTATAATCGCTTTATTACAATACATTTGTAGATATTGAAATATATATCGTTCTCTTTATTTCCAATGATTTGCTGGAATGTACATATTAGTTGGATGGTGTTAGATTTATCATGCGGTTACTTTATCTAACACTTATTCATTAGATGTGTTATTATTACGTAATAATTTCCTATTTTATATAGGATTCCTTCGGTATTCCGTCTTTTTTGTTTTGAAAATGGTGACACTTATGTCTCAAAGGACCTATTTCATTAGATGTATATTATATGGCTAAAGATGTTATCATTATTATCAATGGTTAATTATTGGCAGAAGTTTTTTCCCAATATTTGTGAGATATGTTCAACTTTGAGTGAAATAATTTGGTGTGCTGCTAAAACTTCAAGGTATATTATCTGATACTTAAGATTTATTTTTAAAAGTAACTTGGCTCATTTGAATAAACAAACACAACTAAACTACTATTTTCAAATTAGTGGTTGAAAGTATCAGTTTAATTGTGGATTTCTTCAAATCTTGTCTAAGGCTAGAACAAAGAAATGTAAAACATATTACAATATAACAATAGCTGGAAATACTCTAGGGACACCATTATATGAATAATATACATCCTATTATAATGCTAATCAATTTGCATTCAAAAGGAATGTCGAGATATGGTGTCTTGCACGTATATATGCTTTCTTTATATGACATGAAAATTATGGACCAAAAATCAATGCATTTGGTTACTTGCTATGGGAAACGAAAATTACATTTAATGCTGAAATGAAAACTGATTTCGAAATAGAAACTCATTATTCTAAGTGTACATATTAGTCATATTAGTTGGATGGTGTTAAACTTACACTAACTTACCATATCCAACCCCATTTTCATTAAAATCGTGTAATTATTATATGATAATTCATTATTCTGTGTAGTATTCATGTTTTTGGTCATCTTTTAGTTTACTTTATTTTCTTATATTTTTTAAAAAGTTTGAAATCGGTGATGCTTTTGTCCCAAGAGTTTGAATTCAAGACCTGTGGCTATGTAGTCACAGATCTTACCCGCATTATTAATGATTGATTATCGGCCCTTTTTTGTATATGTGAGTTATGTTCAGTTTTGAGCTAAATAATCTGAAATGTTATGAAACGTAAAATCCTCCAAATAATTTTACTCTTTTGATTAAAGAAACACAATTGAATTGATATTATCAAGTTAATTAGTGGCTGAAAATTTCAATTTATCTGTGGACTTATGTTTATCTAAACTAGAATCGAATGAGGAAACCAAAAAGTTATAACAATAAAATGACAACAAAAGATTACTACCCAACCGTATGAATATAAACAATATGGGTGTTTTATAATATGCTTACTCCATTGGTATTCAAAGGACAATTGGAGATACAGTGTCATATGTGCATAAGGATATAACGTTAAAAAAATACCAACTCTTACAATAAGCAGCAGCTAAAAGCACCATGGTAAACTCTTTTTGATTTCATTTTCTAAAATAATATTAGTTATACTATTTGTAATACATCTAAATACCAAGCTACTAAATCATATTTTTAACCGCAGAAAACTCATATAGCAACGTTTCAGCAGAAGAAATTTTATTCATTCAATGAAACCCCATTCGAAAAGAAGAAATAATTTCATTTAACAAAATTTTGTTGAATTATTTTTTGTTCATCTGGACTAGGCTAGAATGATGATATTAAAAAAAAAAAAGAAGAGAGAATAAAAATGAAAGAAAAATCTTACCTTAGGGACACCATTGTGTGTTAGAACACACTGTGTGTTTTGTAATGCCTTTTCTATTTGTATTCGGAAGAAAAATGGTGGGACTATATTGTGTGTGAATGAACTCCTATTTATATAACATAAAAAGTAAAAACTATAGGTAAAAATTAAATGTGAAGTCTTATAGTAAAAATTGAATTTGCTGTGTAAAAATGATGCTATAGGAAGCAAATATTATATTTGGTATTAAAATTAGAAGTGACTTTGTCAAAATAGAATCTTTGTTGTATGAATGAATTAAATTAAGCCATAATAATGGGTTTATCATAAACCTGTAAACATATACGCTTCTGATGACTTGAAAACATTTATCATTTTACTCTGTTTCTTTGACTTGCATTTATAGTCCTCACAGGACATATTTATAAAAATAATTATATGATATTATCACATCGATAAAAAGTATTTATTAACTACTAAAAGAAATATGAAGTGAAAATAAGACATGAGACGTTACAAATCATATTTTCATTTTAATTATGTAAAAAGAAAATGATTTTTAATCCATTGTTTCATACCTTACTATTTTTATTTTATAATAAAATTTTCAAAAAATACTTAACATTTATGTAAAAAAGATAACAAAGTATGAAAGAAAAATATTTCTAAACAAAATATGGTATAATTTTTGTCAGTCTGGTTAACTCAGGATACAAATATAACTAATTAAAACATAACATTTTGTACAAAAATGCACTAATTGAGAATATTTATTCTTTATTCAATATTATAGAATACAAACATTCATCACTTTTCATTAAATGTAATGTTGTTCTTCACAAAATATAATCTAATAATGATAAAGAGTCCATTTGACGTACCAATTTTATAAAAAAAACGTTATCACTACAACAAAAATACCCTATTACAACGACTTTTTTACTTATAATATAATGCTATTACAACGGTCTTTTCAGGCCCATTGTAACAGATGCCCTATACAACGTCCTTTTTACAATGGGCAATGTCTGTCCATTGTAATAGAATGCTATTTCAACGGTCTTTCCAGACCCGTTGTAATAGATGACAATTTTGCAACATTCACAAAATGTCCGTTGTAATAGATGCCAATTTTACAACGGTCACAAAATACCCGTTGTATGAGGTGCCAATTTTACAACTATTATAACGTTCGTTTTAATAGATTTCAATTTTACAACAATCAAAAAATGTCCGTTGTAATCGATGTCAATTTTACAACGATCATAAAATGCCCGTTGTAATAAATGTCCGTTGCCAATTGTCGATAATCAATAATTAATAATTACAATGCTTTCTTAAAATCAATATTCAATAATTAATCATTAATAAAATTATATTAATCATAGGTTACTAATTACTAATTATAATATTATATTACTAATTACTAATTACTAATCATTGATAATATTATATTATTTATTAATATTAATCTTTAATAATATTATATTAATCATTTATAACTTATAATAATTAATAATTTTTAATAAATAGTCACTAATTACTAATTATTAACCTTTTTAGTTTACCAGCTTAATAGATGCTAATTTTCAACAACTCTTAACCGATCATTATTTTCTTCGATTATCTAATATCTTAGACGTCGTAGGAGGATAATAATCATTCAATGATTAATTAGAAATATTAATTAATTATTATTATTACTAACTAATATTAATAATTATTATTCAATAACTAATAATTAATATAATAATTAATTGATAATAATTAACAATAAATTAGAATTAATTTTTAATAATTAATTAAACAACAATTGATCAAAAAATACTTATATAATGAATATATATATATATAGACACACACACACACACACATAATTATCTTATATCTAATCTCTACTATTAATACAGAGTATCCAATAAGTAGATTTGCACAATGTCCTTTTCAAATTTCAAACATACCCTAATCCATCAACGGAACCTTACCAGCAATTTACAAGAGACAACATCATCCATTTTTCGATCGTCTATCAATGAAATTTTGCAAACGATTTGCCACCAACACAATTAATAAAATTTCTTGAAATAAAAGTGTTGGGACTACCAAATGTTTTGCACTTATAATACATATCCATCCATCGAATTTTTTATTAAATAAAAATTAAATATTTATAATTATTAGATGTATGTACGTTCTTTTTATACTAGTTAGAATAAATAAAATAATTATTTTATTTAGTGAATGTAGAAATAAAATATATATGAAATATTTTACAAAGTAGAAATTATTATAATCAATTTAGAGATTAATTTGTAAATTTTAAGTCGGATGTCCCATCTGCATATTTTTGTATACAGACATTTTCAGGCTCGAACAAGGAGCTAATTGTCATTGAGTAAACGGTTTTATAAAATAATTAAATAAACATTTTTATTACTAAATAAAACTATTACCACCATCGAGCCCGAAGCCCATTATTCTTTATTTAACCCAGCCTGACCCTTTTCTTACTCTCGTTCTTCGGCCAAAATCAACTAAAACCCTAATTTCCTTTTTGCTCAAAATCATAGATCGAGCGAGCTAGAGTCGAGCAGGGCTGCGAGTCGAGGCTAGGGTTGCTCGCAAGTGCTGATGGCGGGCGGCGACAAAGCAGATGGAGCATGCAGGTTGAAGTGACAAAGGTTCGAGCTCAGGCGAGCAGTCCTGAAGACGATTAAAGAGAAAGAAATCGTGAATTTCTTGCGTAAAGTCAAAGACGAAGGCTTTTGAAATGCCTTGCAGACGAGAATTTACTGTAAGCACACAATTTTTCTTTCTCTGTTATTACATTTGAGCAATAAATCGATCGTCTAATCATGTTTTATCCATTGTTATAGATTTGTTTTGTAAATGTTTATTTTGTGAAGATTCTGACATTCTTCTTTATTGCTTAACTTATTGAGGCTTTGAATTCACTGTGAATTAATTATTTTGTAGATTTTCTATTATCTACCGCTGTTGCAGAATTCAAAGGTCCTATTATTTTGGAATTGTCAACATAGCTTAAGTGAACATGGAATTAGCAAGAATTGATGCAAATTTCAGTGGACTGCCACCGAGCAAACTTGGATGGGCTATTAATGAATTTGGTGACTTCACTAGAGGTACAGAAAGTAACGGTAAAATATACATTTCGGAAAACAGCACTTCATAAAAGGTTACTACTTTGGGCCTTTTATTATGTTTTAATTTTGCTAAAGTCTTTGGGTTAAGCCATTAGTCCTTTATTTGCTCACTTCATCTCATTCACGAGTAATATTATTTTGCATGTATGTTGATTATTATATTTAGCACTTTGTTGTGAGATATACAACTTTGTTCTACATTAGATTACTGTAACTTCATCCTTGACTGCTTTTCTACGTCGGCCAAGTATTGTTGCAGCATGCTACTTATGAGATCGGATTTGTATTTTGATACCAAGGCGTAGAGAGGTCATCGAAAGTCCACTATATTTATTTTAAATATTTGTCTTTTTTGAAAAATTAAATTTGAACTTGTTCGTATTTTTTATGACCAAACTATTGTCTATATAATTTTAGTAAAAAAACGCAAGTATCGGTAGTTTTTTTATAATAATTACAGTTTTCCTATAAATATCTGCAGTTTAAGAAACTGCAAATGTTTACAATTTGTTTTTGCTACAAATATTTGCAACTTGTTTTTTATGAAAATATTTACATATTTTTTGTAAATATATGCTGAAACTATAAACATGTGTATTTTTAAAAACTTGCTTTTGAGAACGGACAGTTGTGTATTTTGAAATTTAACAAAAATGTTTTACAAAAATTCCCTAGTAGGATTGTTTTGCAAAGGTGTTGATGTTCATACCGAGCAATATAAGTACGCACTTTTAGTAGGCTTCTCAACTCAATAACAAATGAAAATGATGAGATTTTGAGCTATAAGACATGACATATGAAGAGAGTACTATAATTTTTTAAGATCGACGTTATGTGTTCCGTATCTCGAATGAATGACCAAACTATAGGTATTGTCAGATTTCTTTTATAGTGACCGTTTATTTCTGCATACGATCTTTGACCCATAGATGCTTTTAAGTCCTATTTGATAGGCATTTGAATCGTATATCCATTTCCTGAATTGGACAAAATGAACTTTAAATTATAAAAGAAGGCAGTTCTGCACAGTGTGCATGAATGCGTCATGTGTACATATTCGCGTTGAATGAGTGTGTAATTTAACATTAGTGTCGGAATGTTTGATTCATTGTTTTCTCCATGTAGATAATGGGTTGAACTTGTCACTTTAAATGAAGCCAATTTTTATAAAGTTCAAATTACATATATGTAAGACACCTGGATTATAAACTATATTTTAAAAGTTGATAACTGTAAACAAAATTATATCCAAGGAACAACCATACTTTCTATATCTTATATATGCACATGAAGATACAATGTTTCAATTAGCAGTACATATACAAGTCGTTGTACAATGAATGAATGGATTGCACAATCTAACAAAAATAGATTAGACCTATTCTCAGGTGTTCATTACGATAGCATATGGACATACGTAGCTTCGTCCAATATTTAATATACTGTAATTTATTAGTCCAACATAGGGGTTCATGGATGTTGTAGATATTCATACTTATGTATAAGTTGAATCAAACTAATTTATATTCATTGAACCTGAAAGATATATACACATGGGTGCCTTGGATGAGAAGACTTCAGTTGGCAAATAATCCTTTCGGACTACTCGAACGACATATGCAAGTCTTGCACAATATTACTGTAGCGATTTGTGCCTTGAATCGGTCTACAGCCTAAACTTATCATAACTAACAGGTTTTTTACTCTTAAAGAAAATATATATCAGCTAGTGCATATTAAAAGAATTCTTATTTGGTATAAATGCATATCAAATGCAGCACACATGATAGATAAATATACATTGTGCATGCAAGTATGACATATTATTTCAAAACTTCAGTAAACATGATAATTTACGATTTATTAAACTCTAGGAACATTTGATTTACTTGTCGCCATATCAAGACGAAGGGTCCATTGACATTAACTCAATCACGCATTGTAGTGCATAGGACTAGTGCATTTGTGTGGCGTATATTTAATTATAATGTCAGTTCATCAAGCATGCCTTTTAACAATTTTTGCACAATTGTTACATAAGCAATTTGTGCCTTGAATCAGTCTAAACTTATTGTAGGAGTTGCGAGTATTTCGACCTTATTAACTGACAGATCTTTGACCCTTGACAGCTATAGCAAGAGTTTTAAAGCTCAAACATATGCAGATCGTTGTTTCTTATTAATTTAGACAAATGCATAAGTGATGCATCATCAATGTACGCTTCAACCACAAATACGATATTTCTAGATTAATATATGCAAATTCCAAAGATGAATATAAATAGTCTGTGCATATACTAAATAAATATAGTTATAAATTTAAATTTAGTAGGGTGAGTTGAGAAAATCGAAGCTCTTGGAAATGCCCAATCATGTGCCCAAGATGCCCGTGGTCAAAGGGAAAATTAAAAAAAATCCCCCTAGGGCAGAGCCGCGGAGCTTGAAGCTCGACTCGCCAAACATATTCATCATTCTAACACACACACTCACATATGTACGTATGTAATTTACATTATATTTGTGTGCATTGTAGGACATAGCAGAAGCAAAGTAATTTTTGAAGAAAAAAGGTGTTAAGTGAGTTTTGATTAACTAATTTTTTTTTTGAAATGGTACTTTATATACAACAAATCATTGGGACAACATATCCCATGTCAATACACGTTCGAAAGCAAGTTTCGAACTTGTGACCTCTTGCACCAAAGCCGAATCAATTAACCACTTGGACAATGGTGTTTGTCTTAACTAAAATATTATGGTTCAAGGTTTGCTTCAATGTCGTTCTGTCTAAATTTTAAACTTGTATTATTCTTTGTATGTACTACGTATTATGTCAGTTTAGGGTTGTATTCAATGTGTTGTAACTATGTAAAATTTTATGAATGACGTGAATAGATAAATCTTTTTGTTATATTGAAATATGAATTTATTTTGCTATTTTTAGTAAATATGAATAAATATGGTTGTCATTGGTATAATAATTTTGTTTCAATTCAAATTAGTTTAAAATTTACACGTGTATTGTAGTAATTTTATTTTTTTTTCTCATTTGAATTTTTTAACAACGGGCAAAAACAGTTGCAAAAGACCCTTTTGCAACGGACAAAAACCGTTGTAAAAGACCCTTATTGCAACGGGCAATAACCGTTGTAAAATTCATCAACTCTATTACAACGTTGCATAATACAACGGGCCTAGGCCCATTGCGAAACCCTATTGCAACAGGCATTGCCCATTGTAAAAGGGATATTTTGTTGTAGTGTATTTATGTTTGTAAGATGTACCAATTTTTAAAATAAATTTTTTCTATATACTTGTTTGTAATGAAGTACCACTTTTAGAAAGAAAAAATTATGTACATGTTTCTTTGTATTAAATAAATACTTTTATAAAGAAATTTTTTATGAAATTAAACATAAAAAATGTAATAGTATCAAAGATAATTTTCTATATAATTGTGACAATATTAAATTGTATGAACTTGAATGAAAATATAGTTTTACCATTTATGTCAATACAAATACATACACATTGAATTATCATTTTTTCTAATTTATTAAATCAATTAATACATATTTGTTAATTGAATTTAGTTAAAAAGTAAATTCAAGATCAATTAATAAATTCAAATATATGGACTTGCATGTAAAATAATATAAGAAAACTTAGGAGAATTTCGTAAATAATTGTAAAAATTATTGAATGCTGGCATTTAAATTAAAAATGATAAGAGAGAATATTAGCATGACATTGCGATAGTTTGCACATAATTGTGGAAATTTAAAACTATCTGGACTTCAATGAAAAATTAATTTTACCATTTTTGTCAATACGAATGCAGTACACATATTGAATTGTTATTTTTTAAAATTTGTTAGATCAATTACTGGCTACTCATTTATTGTATTTATTTAAAAAATTTAAATTTAAGATCACATAACTAAACTTGATATATATGGACTTAAATGCAAAATACCAGAGAAATCTTGGAAGAAACCTATAAATACTTGTCAAAATTAGTTTTAAATTTTAATGATAGAAGAGAGAACCAGTAGAAGCACTATAATAATAATAAATTATAAGGATGTGAAAATAAAATATCTTGAGAGAATTAAGAAGAGGGGAGGAAATTCCTAGATTTAATAACAGAGCTTTAAATTCTTCCGCTTTACTATTATTTAATAGATGTGTCACCATTACAGGATATTCTTATTTCATATAGGAATCATTAAGTATTTGGTTGATTTTGTTTCTTGTTCTTGGTTTTTAAGGTAAGAATTGGCTAGGAATTTGAAACCAAGACCTATGACTATACAACCAAAGACCTTACCATTATTTTCTATTATTAATTACGAGATATTTTGACACGTGCAACATATAATCTTTTAATTAAATTATTAAATTTGAAAGTTCTATGTAGTTTGATAAAAATAAACTAAAAAATATAAAGAAAAAAAATATAATTTTTTTTGTTGGAATATGATTTAAATTTGAAATTTTCCATAAGATAGATGTTAATATTTGTTTATAGTGGGATTCGAATTCATGGCCCCGTTTTGCAAGGAAAGGCATTTTTGAAATTTCAAGATTAGATCAAAAAATTATGTTTTTATTTCAACTATTAATAAAGATTAATAGATTCGTTGATTTATCCAGAAAGATCCTACATTATATATTCTAATGTAGTCGTATATATTTGACAAGCTCTCTGAAGTCTAATTTTAATTATAGTTGAACGATTTTATTCTATGAATATTTGGAATCAACATCTAGGTTTGAATATATCTAAAGTAATTGTAGGGAGATTTTATTTTCTAATTTATTGCGGAGATCATATGATATAACGAATTAATATTAAAAAAGCTATGTAGGAGTATTTTGAGAAGTTCACAGTTGGAACAAAAATTGTACTTCTAATCCTACTATTAATAAAGACTAGTAATTTTTTATATGTGTGCGAATAATTTTAAATGAATAATTATTGGCATTTTTTACATATATGTGAATTATGATTGTTTTTGTGCCAAGTAATGGCAGATATTACAAAGTTTTGAAGATGTACTATATAATACTTAAGATTATGTTTAAAAAATATGTCTCAATTGAAAAAACAAAAGAAAATCAAATTAATATTTTCATATTAGTGGTTATCTTCTAGCTGTTAATATTGGTTTTCTAAATTACAACTACGGAAATGTTAGAAATTTAAGCATATTTTCTCTTTTTGTCCAGATGGTATACACAAAGAGAATTAAAAATCCTTAAATTTTATGGCGATAAAATTGGACACCTAAGAAAATGAAAGGTTGATGTGCTACTACACAAGATGGTGTGCGTTGATACGTATGCATGTAAATACTCATCTGGAAATGTATGAATATACTCGTGTGTGTGTGTGTCTGTCATCTTGTCACCATCTCTGAATCTCATTGACGAAATACCCTGTTTATAAACGTCCCCGCTATCGTCTTCAACGAATGGCATAAGTCGGTTAATTATTTTCATTTTTCGGTTAGGTCTCTACAGAAACAGTTTTGGAAAAAGCAGAGGTAGCTTTTACCGCAAGAGCTGTCATCTCAACTCCCGTTGCTTGTTTCTTCAGCATATCCTTCGGTGAAACAAAGTACATTTTCCCTTGTACAACATATTCATCTTCTCTCAAAGCTTGGATGTATTCATCATAATTCAACCTATTAGAGTTGCGTACAAAGTTAATATGAGAGTCATGATCATGGCCAAGCAATACTGTATAAACTTTAGCACGAATTGAGAATTCTACCACCGATCCATCTACGCATGCTATTTTAAAGGTTATAAATGTATTTATAATTGCAAATAATGGAAGATTTTGACTGACAACTGACATAATTAATGTGATTTTACTTTGGTGGTCAACGTCTACCATGTTAATGTTGCTTTCATATACTTTTTTGGACTTGATAACTAAGCATAGTTATGGAACGAAGTTAGTATCAAATTTTAACGTTAGATGTAACATGTAGAGTATTGTAAGATGAAATATTATTGAACTTAGCTTAGTGTAATGCACACGCGCACAGAGACAAAATCTAAGATCTCATTTGCATCTGTATAGGCCCGGCCCAAGACCAAGGGAAACGATACTAATGTATAGGGCAATGGGTACGCGAGAGGCAACAGAAAAATTCTTTCTCGTTCACGAACGAAAGCGACGAACTAATGGAAGGAAAGCCAAGCCTCCTGCCTCCAGAACCTATCGTGCGCCATCAAAACGAAAGTAACGAACTAACGATTGCAGCCCTAATTTTGCCCTAATTTTAGTTTTGCTGCTACTACTCTGCCTTGTGTTGTGCCCAATGCTCTGCTACCCTAATATGTGCAATTACTTTTGCTGATTTTCTAAAATGTAAGTTTTTATTAATTTTATTTTTAAATATAAATATGATTACTGTTGAAAATATGATTGCCGTTGGATATCCATTTTTTATAATGAAAATGACTTGTTGTTGAAAATGAATATGATAAAGTTGCAAAATGGTTCATTGAAAATGAATTGAGTTGATTTAATTCTTTTTGTGAATGAATAATTTTTTTGAAAATGAACAGCGTTGATTTCATTCTTTCTGTGAATGAATTTGAAAATGAATAACATTGATTTCATTCTTTCTGTGGATGAATTTGAAAATGAATAACATTGATTTCATTCTTTATTTAAATGAATTAAATTATGATTAGTTACTAGAATCGAGTTCAAAAGAAAATAAATGCGTGAAATGCTTTTTTATCAATAATATTGTGTTCTATTTCAATTTGAGATAGAATTTGAAAACAAAATTCCGACTATCAAAATTGAAAGAGAAAACAATGCAAAGTTGAAGAAGCAAAATCATTAGTAGCTCAATTTCAAATTTTTTTGAAGCATGGTAAAAGAAATCTCAAACTTCAAAATCAAGTCAAGTTGAAGAAATTAATTTTGAGCATGATGATATTGATGCCAATATCGAGATAAATGAAGATGAAGAGCCTATAAATGAGAATGTTGAAGTAAAAACTGAAGATCAACATGTTGTAGAAATTATAAAAAGGATAATAATGTACATGATAATGTTGACGTTGATGATGGAGATGTTGGGGATATTGACATAAATTACGGTCTAGGACTATGGGAAAAATTACCGATACAAAGCGAATTATGCTAATTCAACGTGGTCCATCAAAATTGTGAAAGCAATTGATGAAAACTGAACATTTTAGCTTGTATCAAACTTGATTTTAATTTATTGACAATAGTATTAAATACTTAATTGAACTTAATTTAGGTAAACACCGAGATACGCAAAAAAGACTACTTGATATAAATCTTAGAGTCTTCTACATTTCATATGGGCGTCATAGTCTTAATCTTACTTTATGTGATATAACAAAATCATGTGTGAAAGCTAAAAACTTTGTTGCAAATGTGCAAAAGATTTATACTTTATTATCGGCTCGACTCATCGATGGAAAATACTTCGAAGCTGTGTGAAATGTTTGACTTCAAAACCACTATCGCCAACTCAGTGGGAAAATCACATTGAAAGCGTTTAAGCAATAAGAACGCAAACATCAGAAATGAAAGATGCTTTAATTGATATTGCAAATAATTCTAGAGATGATGTTTTGATGATGAAGGCTAAAAGATTATGCCAAAATGCTTTGGAAAATTTTGAATTCTCGATTAATTAGTGTATTTGGTACACAATATTAGACAATATCAATCGAGTAAGTAAAATATTCAACGAAAGGAAATGGATATCGAAGAAGGAATTACAAATATTGAAGAGCTTGTAGTATTTTTTAAAAAAACATAGAGAAGATGGATTTGAAACTATGACGAAGGAAGCTACGGAAACTACAAATGAAGTTGGTAATGATCCGATCTTTTTGGAAAAGAGAGTTATACATAGGAAAAAGCAATTTGATGAAGATATCGGGGAGAATAATTATATGCAATCTCCCGAAGATAATTTTAAAGTTGCTATTTTCTTAATATAATAGATCAAGCTTTAACTTCACTTAGAGGCTGATTTGAGCAATGTAAGCTTTATAAAGAAACTTTTGGTTTTTTGTCAAAATTTGAAGTTTAAAAACATTGACGATGGTGAGTTGAATATCCATTGCATGAAATTAGAAGTTTTTCGAAATATAACAAAGAACAAAATATATGTGGTACAGAATTAGTCTACGACCTTCGACAATTAAAAAGGATTCTTCCATCGAAAATAACTAAATCCATTGATATTTTTAATTTTTTTTTGAGGTCTTATCAGGATGTAAGCGAATGTAAATGTTTGAGTTACTTATCGAATTTTGTTGACTATTTCTCAAAATGGAAATTGATTAAAACATATTTTCGGACTACTATGTCGCAAGAAAGCTTGAGCAGATTAGCTATGATTTTAACTAAAAACGAGTACTTGGATATGCTTAACTATGAAGAGATAATGGATGAATTTGCTTCAAAAAATGCGAGAAGGAGTTGTTTCTGTTCATTGCATTGATATGCTATGATATCATGTCGACATTTTGACTTTTGATATGTACTCTAAATGGCTTAGTAGACAATATTTTATGATTATGGTTCAATATATGAAAGAGTTTTTATTTTATTTCTACATTTAAAATTTTCATTTTGTTTCTACATTTAAAATTTATTGCTCTTTTAAGAAATAGAACCGAAAAATAAAAAATAAAGCTCGTTTAAGGCAGTAAATGTCCTTCGGCCAGCCCTATATACCAAACTGTAATGCCCCACTTCTATATCCATATTATTAAAGGGCATTATATAATAGTATAGTCTGGTAATAGAGAGAATGAGGCTTGTTAAGAGTGACCGCATATGAATATTTCCTTGAGCTAACACCGACACGTATTCTTACCTAATAAAAATGGCCAAATATACGTACTCGGTATCAAAGTAAAGCAATAAACACGTGGTTTTTCCAAAACAGAACGATATATAACATATATAACAAACACAAAGTCATAGATCGCAGCAATAAAATACAATACATAACACTATACTTCAAGTCGGGTTTAGGTTATACAACCTATAACCATATCATTAATATAAATACAAAGCGATATCTAAAGGAAAACATGCACAAAAAACATCTCATGACTCGATATAATACACACACGTACATATATATATATATATATATATATATATGCATGTATATATGTATGTATGTATGTATGTATGTATGTATGCATGTCTATGTGTGTGTCTATATATTCAAACAAGGCGCTAGATTTTGTGTGTGTACTGTAAAGGCTTTATACCGTGGAAAATTGGTTTTGAGGTATTATTTTTCTTAGGACTTCAGTTTCAAATTAAGTTCATGATTTATAAAGAAAGATGTATCATTCCATTATTGAGTTGATTTTGTTCCACTACGGTTTTAAACTTAGGCATTTAATTTAACTCAACCATCATAGACTCTTAGAACGATTATTCACGCTAAAAACTTAAGGCTTTCACACTCATTTTCTATGTGTATACATATGTGTATGTGTGTAATTACTTTGAATGATAGAATTAACTTTAGCCAATGATATCATTATTAACTTCAGCGAATGATATCGTTTATTATGTGCAGAATTTCATAAATTATTTCTCGCAGGTTTAGATGACTTTAAGTGCTAGTAGTCGTTTGGAAATGCTCTAGGTACACATTCTTATATGTTTTGTTATAAAGAAAATTTTGAGCACAATACTTATCAAAATTGATGTTTTCTTAGCTTTCATATCTATATTCGTGGCTAAGTTGTCATCGTGGCCATCCATCGAAACAATTGTATCCATATAACACCAAGCTAAAATGTTCAGTTTTCTATTCGCAGAGCTAATGAAAATCACTCATGAACTTTCACTATACCGTATTGAAATTAGAATTACTTAAATGGCATAGGTGACTATTATGTCGTGTGTTTATAATATAAAACTCATAGATGATGAACGATAAAGTCACATGCTTGTATAGTAAAAAGAGGTTGATTAGATTGTCTAATTGAAAACCGTTAAAAACCATAAATCAATGAAAGACACAAAAATGATAAATACAAATACAATCATCATAGTCAAAAATAATTTTGCTATTAAATAGTCAAATTACCTTAAATATTCAATTATTGCAATTGGAAATCATGTGGAAAATAAGCAACTTCAAGCATAAACCTAAAATAAATAGCGAAATCCAAAATTTTATAAACAATGATCTAACAACACGATATAATTATAATCTATATGTGTCTTCTAGCATTAAAATTGTTATATATAATCCTCCACCATAATAAAGAAACATCACAAAAAGCAACTAGTCTTTAATTTTTTTTAATTACAATATGATATTGTAATAAATCGACTATTGAAATAATAACATTCTTGAACATATTGTTTCGAAAATTCTATGAAAGAAAAATAAGTATACCTGGCAAAAATACCTCTGGGCTTCAAAATGGATGAGCTTGGCAATCTTATTTTCTTCTTTCCTTCTATTCTCAATTTTTCAGTTTGCTCCTGATATATAATTCATTCTTGATTTATTAAATTCATCGCATGTATCGGAGTTAAACATTTTTGAGTTAGCACAACTAAGGCCAGTTGGCATTTATGTTAATTAATTGTTGATGTCGTTTAGTGTAGAGTAAATTTCAAAGGAACCAAGCATGCCTGCGTCGGAATTAAAGACCGATTTTAACTTTTTATTTATTTTGGATCTATTTACGCTATGAAGTTTAAATGGGGTTACACTAAATCCAGTCTAGTTTTAAATAAAATCATATTTTTTTAATTCACTATTTATATTTTTAATTAAACATGTTAACATTTCAATTAAATGTTTTATTAGAAATGCATCAACATACATTCAAATATATAACAATGTAAAAGAGCTAATATAAACATGTGTGTGTATGCACATCTAGATATTGAAATTTATATCTATTGAGTGTGTAAATTTACATATGCATGTTTCATTCTCATAGGCATATCGGGAATGTAAATGCCTAAGTATATTCATATGTTTGAGTATACTATAATATATGTATATGGTTTGTATACACATATTGATAGTACCACATATATATAGTTTAGACACACACATGTAGGTACACACACATATACGTATTTGTTGCCATTTGTATTTTACATTTTTATATATAAAAAAGCGAAAATAATTCACATAAAGAGACAATTAATGTAAGAGTAAATTAGAAGACTAAAGATAGAAAGGTAATTTATGTTGCTATTAAATCAAATCAAATCCAAGCTGAAAAGGAAAAAATCATGTAGCATAATTCTACTTACCTTTTTTTCTACAATTGTCAATTAACCAAAACTAATTTAATACTATATGAAATTTCAAACCTGTTATATAAAACATCCAACCCATTTAAAAACAAAAGAAGTTTAGGTTACATCTAAATTTGAAAAGATACAATTAACATAAAGAAAATTAGAAGTTTTGTAATTTAATTTACCGCCTTAATGATGTAATTGGATTCGAAATTACATTTAGGTTTATACATATATGTAATGACGTGAAATTTAATTTTGAAACATGAAACCGAATTAATTGGAAACAAATCAACTAAATGAAATTTAGTTTAATTTTGGTTTACAATTTCAATGTATGAAGAAGACTTGATTAATTTATATATACGCATACACATGAGATACGCACACATAATTTTATAGTTCAATCCATTAACATTTGATCCATGACTAAAAGGGAATGAGAGTGGCAGCAAGAGTAATTTATTAAAACGAAGAAGATTTACCACAACGTACAATACGATAATAAACAAGAGGATTTGTTTTAGATCTTAAATGATAAAGCATAATTAGTTTGGCTTGACAAACTATTAATCAATTATAAAAAAAGATTCAACAGATCAGTTCCACAATAATTAATTATTTCAGATCCAATTAAATCATCAACATTCAAACCCATACACAAATAGAACTCACAGTCAATCACAGTACATATAACAATTTTATAATTGATTTAATAAGTGGCTCCAATTTACATATAAGTGAAAAGTTTATTTTTAATTATCATAAATGAATTATAAACTTACCAGATAAACATTGCTCTTCATCACACCTTGATTTGTTACTTCTTCTTAGATTTCAAATAAATCAGCATCCCACCTTGCAAGAGAAGGATGAACCACTCTTCTTTAATTTAATTTGACGTTGATTCGAATTTTTATATTTTTTCGGGAAGAAGTTTCAGCCATGAATGAATGATATCGAAGAGGAAGAAAAGTTAATGTTTAATTAAAGAAATCAAATGAGGAGATTTTGTTTTAATAGAATCAAAGGAACCTTTCTCGTTCTCTTATCAAACTTCCTTCTTTGATTCCTTTTAAAGTTTCAATCAATTCAATTAATTTATTTCCTCCTCCAACCATTATATAGCTGGTCCAAGCACATTCTTAACTGTACTATTATTGCACTTTATTATATAACATGGCTTATACTTAGCTAAGTGAAAGCATTTTTTTACGACTTCTGTTAATGACATGCATATTGCAACTAAATTTATCAAAATTATCCCCATTGTATATGCCATATTTCTTGAATTTATATCGATAGCATGGGTGAAATCATTTTTCCTTATATTGTATATGATGCAAGCTTATTCTTTTTATCTTCATCTTCAATCAAATAATGTAATAAGGATAATGCATGGGTTGCGAAACATGAGACCCTCATACAGTGCCAAATCATTCATAATTGTTAAATTTTAAAATACAGTACATCTAAAGTGCATTAACTTGATTCTACGTGGCATCTCAAAAGTAAAAAGTTAATGATGTTGAGGAAAAACTAATCGAAAGCTAGATAGAAATATAAAATGCTGGACATGTGAATAAATCCCATGGCATTAATTTTTTCCAACATATATATGTGCTTCTTTGCACATCATGACTTTCATTACAATTGAACTAATAGAAATTTTTTAATATGAATAATATTGTATTGGCTTTACAATTATTATTGTTATTGGCATGCCAATGATTTAAATTTTAAGAATTTCTACACCTATATAATATATTATTCAAGTTTTTGACGATCAGTGTTTCAAAATATTCAATTTTGACATGTAATGGCACATTCATTTAAATTCCAATGCTCAATTTAGTGGAAAAACAAGCTATAACAATATTACCTTTAAAAATTTGTAAGGGCTAAAATGAAGCCCATTTAGTCAGACTGACCCGGCCTAATATAAGAAAATACAAGACATTATATTTTCACTTTACAAACAGTATAACTCACTTTAAATCTAAACATGCCATTTTAAAGCTTTGTCAAGGTGGCTTCCTTGTCCGCATCCTTCGAATCTCGCTATTACTTACTTTTAATCCCAATGTCTTCAATGTCCCTTGTTCAGCAGCTCATAGCTCTGTAAGTAGTTTTTTACCTACTCTTTGAATGATAATTTGGATTTCTCTGCCAATCATCACACTGATCGCATCTTCATTCTTCTATGTGTTTTGACATATACACCGATTTTGTTCTTTCCATATGTGCCACATTGTTGTACTCAGAACAGTGGAAGCAATTTTACCTTCCAACATCTAGTCAAGTAAGCAACTTCTTCCCCATAGACTTTGATGGTTACAATTCAAATAGTTTTCATGTTCTTCCAGATTCTCATAGAACAACTACAAGTGAAAATCATGTGATTGTGTGTTTCTTCCCCATTTTTGCACAATACGCAAGTTGATTCTTGTAGAAACCCTAATTTTTCAATCCGTCCTTAGTAGGAAATCAGTTTGGTGGTGCTTTATACGTAGTTTGAGACATTTTGGGAATAGTAGCTCTATTCTAAATCAATTGACCCACCCAATTTCCCGCATTTTGATTCTCATATTATCCATGCAGTTTTAAGTGAAAGTCGGTGCCTATGGGTTTCCATACCAAAACATCATTTTGTGTGTCAGTGGTTAAGGGGATATCTTGAATTTTATGCCTCAATTGCATAGCTGGGTTGTTTACATTGAAAGTCTAATGATTATCTTGAATGATTTTGTCAAGTATAAAATCAATACCACTGTATGCATTGAAACTATCCATGCTTAGCCTATCAATTAATCTCTGGTTATTCAACCAGAGATCATACCAGAAACTTGTTTCTTTGCCATTAGCCATTCTCCTTTCTACTAATTTTTGTGTTTCATTTCTGACTCTAAGTATAGATTTCCAAATATCAAAAGCATTTTTTATCCTTTTTCATAAACCAGAAACTATCTTTTAAGTATCCGCTCCTCGTCCAATCAGTCCATGGTTCCTTTACCATTTAGAATTTTCCAGGAAAGTTCTGTGGTATAAGCTTTTTTCAAATCTCTAAGATTTTTAAAACTACTCATACTTCATGCATTGATTTACACAAAATTTTATAGGCTATTTTATTTATGCCCCTTTTACAAATGAAGTTAGCACACACATTTTCAATCTTGTCAGTAGTAGCATTAGGAATCTGAAAAGTTTGTAACTAAAATCTAACCATAGGGTAATGACACTATGTACAAATTCCATTCTACCAACAAATGATAATAAAGTAGCACTCCAACTCTGTAGTTTATTTGTAACAACCAGGTATTTTCAACCATTCGCATCCTTTATAAATGTATAGGTAGACACTCATGCCGGAATTGAATTGCTCAAAATACCGCGTTGTAAATAAAAATTTGGCAAATCTCCGAATATGCAGTAAATAAAAGTCACAGATCACAGACACAGAGTAATAATAATGCAGCGGAAGTAAAAGAGATAGTAGTTCATGAAGCTACTATATAAATATATCAGAGTTACATAAGATACAATAGAAGAAATAAAGTACAACAAAAGTTTAAATATGATAACCAAGTACAAACTGAATAGAACAACCGAACTGAAAAGATGAAACTTGACAAGTAGATAATCTCCAGCGATTCCAATCTCCAGAAAGTGGAAATCCAAATCTGTGAATAACTCAGGCTGACCCGAGCGTAAATAAAAATACAAACACTCGAGTCAGGACATATATACTTATATAATGTAAACCAACTCAAGTGAACTGTAGCAAAGGTACAAGTAACTTAGAAGATGCTTGGGACCGCCCATCCTCTAAGGATCCGTTATACTATTTACTATGTAGTAATATACGCTATATACAGTAGTGTCTAATCAGTAAAGTATAATCATATAGAAAATAGCGTTAAGGGGATGGTGAACCTTAACGCGGTCGGATCTTTAAAACCAAAATCGTAGTGGGCTCGATATAAGGAGATGACACGGCACGCGAGGCAATGCCAGGGTGGATACACCGTTTGCACTCCCGGACCGGTGGTGACGGCAAGCCAGCAGCTTCCGCCCACCTCGAACAATACCCCTGAATCAAAGTGGCGCCACATATCGAATCACAAAAGTAATAGAATGGTTTCCGATGGAGCATGCTCGATGAAAGGGTGCGACCCTTTGTGTAGCCTGGTATAGCTCCTGTTTTAGTCATTTATGCCAACTCACGGGAGTTGGGTCCACGTAATATACCTCGAGAACGTCACCACCATCCTACTTCATTCTGGAATCTCCACCGCGTACACAGTTGTTAAAGTGGTTTTCGGTATTGGCCGGCTATAAGACAATATCTGATCCCGGTCTCTTTAACAACCAATCGTTATTATATCCCGTAGTTATAACTTTAAAACAATATTTTATACTTCAAAAATAAAATGTCATTTCAACCCAAACCTTTATCAAAATAAAGATTAAATCATTTCCAAACCACTTCAGTATATCATCATACCATATCTTTCAATTCAAATATTTATCAAAATAAATATCAAGTCATTTCTAACCATTTCAATATATTAAATTATCATATCCTTTAAAAACTTCCTTTCAAATCATTTTAATACATCAAAATATCATAACCTTTCAAAGCTTCATTTTTCAAATCATTTAATATCAAAATATCATATCTTTCAAAACTTCGTTTCAAATCATTTTAATATATCAAAATATCATATCTTTCAGTACCACATTTCAAATCATATTAATATATCAAAATATCATATCTTTTCGAAACCACATTTCAAATCATTATTCATGTTATTAAATTTAAAATACCATTCCAATTCATATTTCAAAACAATTTATATTCCAAAAAAAATCATTTTTAATCATAAAAAAATGAAGTTATTATGTTAAAAAAATTTCAGCTTCCAAAGTTCATTTATTCACTTACGTTTATCAAAACAGTGAAATTTCACTTTTCGTGGCATTTAGAAAACGCTACGGAAAGTTACATTCAAAACAGTTCAATTTAACAAAAGACAACATTTTAAAATGTTGTAATAGGGTTTACTTAAATTCCAAATAAACTTAGTTAAATTCAAAAATTATAGCACTTACAAAATTGCTATAATAGTTTTTAATTCAATTTAGCTTTTTAGTTCATTATCATCAACTACAGCATTTACAAATACTGTAATATCATTTACATTGTAATTAATAGCATTTCAAAAATGCAGTCAATTAACTTCAAATATTCAATATAATTTCTCAACCAATTATATTTTTTATTTAAAACATTTTTAACTCATAAAATCATACATTTTCACATTAATAAACATCATTTAATTTTCCTCAAGTTCATGATTTTATAAAGTTAAATTTCCATTCAAAAATCAAGATTTAATAATAATTCATTTATTAAATTGCAATGTTCAATTTTAAATTCATTGCATTAAAATTCAACTTAACACTTAAGTTCAAATTCTCAAATATAACTTAGTTTTATTTTTATTTACTTAACTAAAAGTTCACTTTTAAGTCAATTTCATAAATTTCCAATTTAGTTATATTTCAAAATTTCAACTTAAAGTATTCATTCATTTCACATTTCAACTTTATCAAAAATCATTAACATGATATAAAATCACTTTAAATTCATTTAAATTCAAATTATCATAAATTTATCATAATTTCATATTCAATTTAATTTCCAATTATAATTAAATCAAACTTTCCAAAATAACTTACGTTCAAAATTTTCTAACTTTTCATTAATTCATTTTACTTACAATTATTCAGAAAATCAATAATATTTTACAAAAATCCTTTTTAATTAGATTTAAATCAAAATGTTTTAATATTTACATTTCTAAAATAATTTTAAAATTTTTAGAAAACATATATTAACTACGGGTCTGTATATAATTTTCTACACTAGGAAAAGTGATACGGGTAATATATCATTTCAACCCGTAATTTACAAAGAAAATCCGGGTTTTATCATTTCAAACCCGCAGTCCCAAGTAAATGAAATAAATTGAAAATCATTCAGACCTATCATTTCAGCCCATAACAATATTCCCTTATTCTAAAGTCCGTTCGGGTATGTATCATTTCAACCCATTGTGATTCTAATTTAAAAGGGAACTTGCAGTGTGATGAACATATATAAATGAACAGTAACAACATATATATGATAACAGATGATATGACATGAAATTTTACAGGTTTAACATCATATATATATATATATATATATATATATATCACATGGCAGTTATAACATCATATTTAATTCTACACATTCAGTTGTTGTTGTTTCACAACTACATAGGTATAAATGTCGTCTGAGCTTTACTCACCTTTTATGGCTGGAGATTGCAATACAAATGGCACAACGGATTCCAAAAGGCAATAGCACGATTTTTGATTTGAGTGGAGAGCAAATCCAAGCGATAGAACTTGTGTTATAACCCAAAACAAACAAAATAAAATTATAATTCAATACGACATTGAATAGGAATAACTTTGAATTGAAAAGCAATATGAATACACAACTTTTTGCCTTACTTTCTACACTTGCTAGCACGGCTTAGGGAATGTTTTGGCTCAGGTTTGGACATACTTTGGTTCAGGTTTGGGTCCTATAAGGCATGGCTACAAGGCATTGAAGTGGTGGAGGAGTTACTACGCATGAATATAAAGAGGTTTATGCAAAATAGTGGTTTTTGGTTCATTTTGGGCTTGGCTACATGGATCTATGGCTCGGCTATGCATGTTTCAGATCTAGACAGAGGATGAAGGTGATGGTTAGGGGTGTGTCAAGGTGGTGGTGGAGCAATAGGAGGTGGCCAAGGTCATCTAAGGTGATGGTGATGAAGACTAGGTGGCTAGACATGCTTTTTAAGGAGTTTTAACATAGTTTTTGTGGATTTTGCATCATGGGATGGTCATGGCACTTGCAGGTCAGAGGAGGAAGGGTTTTGGTCGTGTATGATGTGGGGAAGGAAGTGGTGGTGGTCGGTGGAGGAGATGGTGGAGGTGTTAGGCCAAACAAAGCAAGAGAAGCAAGACAGAAATCAAGCAAAACAATAGAAAAGGGAAGAAGAAAAGAGAGAAGAGAGGAGGCCATTGCTTATTTTTCTTTGCTCAGATCTGAAATGGATGTGTATTATTGATGGAATGAGAAACTTTCACGTGAATAAGCAAAAGAAAAGGAATGGCTACAATAAATTGATACATTGATTGAAAAAGAAACGGTAAAAGAAACGGTAAAAGAAATGGTGAAACGACTTTACGTTTCTTAGCTTTTAAAACCTTCCATACTTCCTTTTCTTTTAAGTAAATAAAAAAAATAACTTTAGCAAGTACATATAAAACCGAAACAAAGTGAAAAAAATAAATATATATATAATTAAATTTAAAGAAAATATAAAAATAATTAAGGAAATTGCTTAAAAATTGAAAACAGGGTTCAAAATTTACAATTAAAACATCAATGGCTTTGGAAAAATATCTACTTCATTTTAAAAATATTCTAAAGCAAAATTTTGAAATAAAATAATTTATTTATAATTTCTAAAATAAAATAAATAATTAAATTGGAGAAAAATAGAAAAGAACTAAAGAAAATGTTTAAAAATTGAAAACAGGGCATGGAAATTATAAGAAAAATACTACTAGCTCTAGAAAAATTCCTACCTCACTTCAAAAATATTAAAAGACAAAAACATACGTAAAATAACATATCAATACATATTACAATAAAATACGACAAAGAAAAATAAAATTTATACTATTTAAAATAACAAAATCGCAGAATAAACAAATTGCACTCAATATTGAAATATACATAATTTTCACAATTTACATCCGTTTCCAACGAAACAAAAAGCAGTGTTCCTAAAATTTTATGTACTTTCAAAATAAAAGAAAAAAATTTAAATTTTCAAACTTATAAAGTTTTAAAATAAAAGTCAAAGTTTGACTATTTTGACCAAAAACTCACTTTTTGGAAAATATTATTTTTAGTCATGCTTTGGAATGATAATTCATAACAAAACTAAAGTTTATCATTCAAAATAAATAAATAAGTTTTTAAATCAAAAATTTAATTAAAATAATTTTAATATACAAAAAAAATAAATCACAAAATACAGGGTTGTTACACTCTCCCCCACTCAAAACTTTTCGTCCCCGAAAAGGAATGAGGTACGGGAAAACACAGAAAAAGATAGAGTGAAACAAGATTAGGACAAGATGACAAGGAGATTGAAATTATACATGATGGCTATTGTTATAGGTAAGTTTTACAAGGTGCGGATTTATCAAAGATTATAGAAAGATTTCTAAACAGAAAGATTATAGAAAGATGTCAATACCAGTCTATAGGAAGATAAGAATAATAAGGACAACAAAATATAATTTGAAAAACAAAATAAGGAAATAAATTTGAAACCATGGAAATTTCAAATTAATTTTTTTTTATAAGTTAAATAAATCGTTAACTATCTCAAATTTCATTATTTTATTATCCAATCATCTTAAATTAACAATTTTTAAAACCATGGGTTTGAAAAATAATCATTATTACACTCACAATGTACTTAATAAATTTTATTCTTCTTTATTCCTAATTAAAATTAAATTTATTCCTCTCAATATATTTATCACTCATGTTAAATATGTTTACACTTATTATAACTGCTTTATTTTATTCTTAGTTCTTCTAACATTAATTTATTGTAAGTTATTCAATTACCCTTTATTATATTTACCTCCGTTAATCATTTTATAATTAAAATTTAAGTGTATAACATTTATTATAACCACTCAAATTTCATTTATAAAATCTTTTTATATTGTATATTATCCAATTACATTGTTAACTTCTGAAATTAAGGTAAGTTATATTGGAATGCAATTGAGTATTATACAAATAAAACTTTCCAATTCAACTATCTCAAGTTTAAATCATTTATTCAAAAATTTTGATTTTCTTTTTTTTTTAATTGAAATTATTCTTTAAAAATAAAATTTAAGAATTAGATTTCTGATTTTTTTCAAACAACTTAGAGATAGGTAATAATATATACATAATATGTCAAATCAAATTTCAATCATATATCTATATATATATATTAAAATCAAGTCATATTTTAGAAATTCAAATCAAATTGATTTCCAAAACAAAGCTGTAGCAAGACTACAGAGCGGTCTCTTCACTTCGAAACTCGAAAATGAATGTCGATGATGCTGCAGTCATCACCGAAGTTATTTCCCAGCGACAATGAGAAGAGCGCTAATTTTAAACTTAAAATTTTTTGGAAACATATTCTTATTCGAAAGTACTTTAAATAATATACTTTAAAACTTAAACACAAGGTTTGAAACCATCGAAAATTAAATTCTTAAATTTCTTGTTTTAAATTCATTTCAGTTCCCAAATAAATTTATAAACAACTATCTATAAATTCATTTATAGAACAACAAATGATAAATTAAGTATTATCATTTCAAATAATCAATTTTAAATCAGTTTATTAAGTTCCATAAATTTACTTATATATCAAAATTTATTTCATTAACCAAATTTTAAAATAATATTGTGTTAGTTTGTTCGGTCAATGTGTTTTAGAAATCCTATCGATAGCGTTGATTAGATGAATCGATCGGAAACCCAAATCAACATCAACAACCCAAACAACACAATATATAAAACAAAACATAGATATACAAGTACAATTCAAAATGTTTGGAAGAATAGATTGGAAACAAAAGACAAGATGATTAAATAACAAAGTAGGGAGGTGGATAAGCTTAAATAAAATGCGGGCAACCTTAACCGGGTCAACCGTGACTTAAAGAATAAGATCAATGTGGATTTTTCTATGGTAAATCTACATTCGATCTCAATAGATAAAGTTTGGAATAACAAAAGATATTAGCATCTAAACCAAGAATAGATATAAATCTCTGGTGAATCGATGCTAATTGTAAAGGAGTTTTCCCCCTTTTTTCAATTCAATTTGAAATTGGCGTGACCGCCGACTTACTAGAAAGATCATTCGAAGCGGAGTTATGAAATACTCCAGAGTCAAAAGAAGATGAATAGTGAGGGATACGAATGGATTTTGGAACCGTAGGGAAAGTTCCAAAATTCAAAGGAATCAAGTCAAAAGGGAGAGATTCAAACTTGAATGAAAGTGATTCTGTAAATACATTCACTCCATATGCTGAGTTTTGCCTAGAGCTACCAAAGCTCTGATACCAACTGTAACAACCAGGTATTTTCAACCATTCGCATCCTTTATAAATGTATAGGTAGACACTCATGCCGGAATTGAATTGCTCAAAATACCGCGTTGTAAATAAAAATTTGGCAAATCTCAGAATATGCAGTAAATAAAAGTCACAGATCACAGACACAGAGTAATAATAATGCAGCGGAAGTAAAAGAGATAGTAGTTCATGAAGCTACTATATAAATATATCAGAGTTACATAAGATACAATAGAAGAAATAAAGTACAACAAAAGTTTAAATATGATAACCAAGTACAAACTGAATAGAACAACCGAACTGAAAAGATGAAACTTGACAAGTAGATAATCTCCAGCGATTCCAATCTCCAGAAAGTGGAAATCCAAATCTGTGAATAACTCAGGCTGACCCGAGCGTAAATAAAAATACAAACACTCGAGTCAGGACATATATACTTATATAATGTAAACCAACTCAAGTGAACTGTAGCAAAGGTACAAGTAACTTAGAAGATGCTTGGGACCGCCCATCCTCTAAGGATCCGTTATACTATTTACTATGTAGTAATATACGCTATATACAGTAGTGTCTAATCAGTAAAGTATAATCATATAGAAAATAGCGTTAAGGGGATGGTGAACCTTAACGCGGTCGGATCTTTAAAACCAAAATCGTAGTGGGCTCGATATAAGGAGATGACACGGCACGCGAGGCAATGCCAGGGTGGATACACCGTTTGCACTCCCGGACCGGTGGTGATGGCAAGCCAGCAGCTTCCGCCCACCTCGAACAATACCCCTGAATCAAAGTGGCGCCACATATCGAATCACAAAAGTAATAGAATGGTTTCCGATGGAGCATGCTCGATGAAAGGGTGCGACCCTTTGTGTAGCCTGGTATAGCTCCTGTTTTAGTCATTTATGCCAACTCACGGGAGTTGGGTCCACGTAATATACCTCGAGAACGTCACCACCATCCTACTTCATTCTGGAATCTCCACCGCGTACACAGTTGTTAAAGTGGTTTTCGGTATTGGCCGGCTATAAGACAATATCTGATCCCGGTCTCTTTAACAACCAATCGTTATTATATCCCGTAGTTATAACTTTAAAACAATATTTTATACTTCAAAAATAAAATGTCATTTCAACCCAAACCTTTATCAAAATAAAGATTAAATCATTTCCAAACCACTTCAGTATATCATCATACCATATCTTTCAATTCAAATATTTATCAAAATAAATATCAAGTCATTTCTAACCATTTCAATATATTAAATTATCATATCCTTTAAAAACTTCCTTTCAAATCATTTTAATACATCAAAATATCATAACCTTTCAAAGCTTCATTTTTCAAATCATTTAATATCAAAATATCATATCTTTCAAAACTTCGTTTCAAATCATTTTAATATATCAAAATATCATATCTTTCAGTACCACATTTCAAATCATATTAATATATCAAAATATCATATCTTTTCGAAACCACATTTCAAATCATTATTCATGTTATTAAATTTAAAATACCATTCCAATTCATATTTCAAAACAATTTATATTCCAAAAAAAATCATTTTTAATCATAAAAAAATGAAGTTATTATGTTAAAAAAATTTCAGCTTCCAAAGTTCATTTATTCACTTACGTTTATCAAAACAGTGAAATTTCACTTTTCGTGGCATTTAGAAAACGCTACGGAAAGTTACATTCAAAACAGTTCAATTTAACAAAAGACAATATTTTAAAATGTTGTAATAGGGTTTACTTAAATTCCAAATAAACTTAGTTAAATTCAAAAATTATAGCACTTACAAAATTGCTATAATAGTTTTTAATTCAATTTAGCTTTTTAGTTCATTATCATCAACTACAGCATTTACAAATACTGTAATATCATTTATATTGTAATTAATAGCATTTCAAAAATGCAGTCAATTAACTTCAAATATTCAATATAATTTCTCAACCAATTATATTTTTTATTTAAAACATTTTTAACTCATAAAATCATACATTTTCACATTAATAAACATCATTTAATTTTCCTCAAGTTCATGATTTTATAAAGTTAAATTTCCATTCAAAAATCAAGATTTAATAATAATTCATTTATTAAATTGCAATGTTCAATTTTAAATTCATTGCATTAAAATTCAACTTAACACTTAAGTTCAAATTCTCAAATATAACTTAGTTTTATTTTTATTTACTTAACTAAAAGTTCACTTTTAAGTCAATTTCATAAATTTCCAATTTAGTTATATTTCAAAATTTCAACTTAAAGTATTCATTCATTTCACATTTCAACTTTATCAAAAATCATTAATATGATATAAAATCACTTTAAATTCATTTAAATTCAAATTATCATAAATTTATCATAATTTCATATTCAATTTAATTTCCAATTATAATTAAATCAAACTTTCCAAAATAACTTACGTTCAAAATTTTCTAACTTTTCATTAATTCATTTTACTTACAATTATTCAGAAAATCAATAATTTTTTACAAAAATCCTTTTTAATTAGATTTAAATCAAAATGTTTTAATATTTACATTTCTAAAATAATTTTAAAAATTTTAGAAAACATATATTAACTACGGGTCTGTATATAATTTTCTACACTAGGAAAAGTGATACGGGTAATATATCATTTCAACCCGTAATTTACAAAGAAAATCCGGGTTTTATCATTTCAAACCCGCAGTCCCAAGTAAATGAAATAAATTGAAAATCATTCAGACCTATCATTTCAGCCCATAACAATATTCCCTTATTCTAAAGTCCGTTCGGGTATGTATCATTTCAACCCATTGTGATTCTAATTTAAAAGGGAACTTGCAGTGTGATGAACATATATAAATGAACAGTAACAACATATATATGATAACAGATGATATGACATGAAATTTTACAGGTTTAACATCATATATATATATATATATATATATATATCACATGGCAGTTATAACATCATATTTAATTCTACACATTCAGTTGTTGTTGTTTCACAACTACATAGGTATAAATGTCGTCTGAGCTTTACTCACCTTTTATGGCTGGAGATTGCAATACAAATGGCACAACGGATTCCAAAAGGCAATAGCACGATTTTTGATTTGAGTGGAGAGCAAATCCAAGCGATAGAACTTGTGTTATAACCCAAAACAAACAAAATAAAATTATAATTCAATACGACATTGAATAGGAATAACTTTGAATTGAAAAGCAATATGAATACACAACTTTTTGCCTTACTTTCTACACTTGCTAGCACGGCTTAGGGAATGTTTTGGCTCAGGTTTGGACATACTTTGGTTCAGGTTTGGGTCCTATAAGGCATGGCTACAAGGCATTGAAGTGGTGGAGGAGTTACTACGCATGAATATAAAGAGGTTTATGCAAAATAGTGGTTTTTGGTTCATTTTGGGCTTGGCTACATGGATCTATGGCTCGGCTATGCATGTTTCAGATCTAGACAGAGGATGAAGGTGATGGTTAGGGGTGTGTCAAGGTGGTGGTGGAGCAATAGGAGGTGGCCAAGGTCATCTAAGGTGATGGTGATGAAGACTAGGTGGCTAGACATGCTTTTTAAGGAGTTTTAACATAGTTTTTGTGGATTTTGCATCATGGGATGGTCATGGCACTTGCAGGTCAGAGGAGGAAGGGTTTTGGTCGTGTATGATGTGGGGAAGGAAGTGGTGGTGGTCGGTGGAGGAGATGGTGGAGGTGTTAGGCCAAACAAAGCAAGAGAAGCAAGACAGAAATCAAGCAAAACAATAGAAAAGGGAAGAAGAAAAGAGAGAAGAGAGGAGGCCATTGCTTATTTTTCTTTGCTCAGATCTGAAATGGATGTGTATTATTGATGGAATGAGAAACTTTCACGTGAATAAGCAAAAGAAAAGGAATGACTACAATAAATTGATACATTGATTGAAAAAGAAACGGTAAAAGAAACGGTAAAAGAAATGGTGAAACGACTTTACGTTTCTTAGCTTTTAAAACCTTCCATACTTCCTTTTCTTTTAAGTAAATAAAAAAAAATAACTTTAGCAAGTACATATAAAACCGAAACAAAGTGAAAAAAATAAATATATATATAATTAAATTTAAAGAAAATATAAAAATAATTAAGGAAATTGCTTAAAAATTGAAAACAGGGTTCAAAATTTACAATTAAAACATCAATGGCTTTGGAAAAATATCTACTTCATTTTAAAAATATTCTAAAGCAAAATTTTGAAATAAAATAATTTATTTATAATTTCTAAAATAAAATAAATAATTAAATTGGAGAAAAATAGAAAAGAACTAAAGAAAATGTTTAAAAATTGAAAACAGGGCATGGAAATTATAAGAAAAATACTACTAGCTCTAGAAAAATTCCTACCTCACTTCAAAAATATTAAAAGACAAAAACATACGTAAAATAACATATCAATACATATTACAATAAAATACGACAAAGAAAAATAAAATTTATACTATTTAAAATAACAAAATCGCAGAATAAACAAATTGCACTCAATATTGAAATATACATAATTTTCACAATTTACATCCGTTTCCAACGAAACAAAAAGCAGTGTTCCTAAAATTTTATGTACTTTCAAAATAAAAGAAAAAAATTTAAATTTTCAAACTTATAAAGTTTTAAAATAAAAGTCAAAGTTTGACTATTTTGACCAAAAACTCACTTTTTGGAAAATATTATTTTTAGTCATGCTTTGGAATGATAATTCATAACAAAACTAAAGTTTATCATTCAAAATAAATAAATAAGTTTTTAAATCAAAAATTTAATTAAAATAATTTTAATATACAAAAAAAATAAATCACAAAATACAGGGTTGTTACATTATTTCTAATTTTAGCAATCAAAGATCCACATTTTCTGTCAGTAATAATATTGGTGGATAAAGGCACTCCAAGATACTTAATAGGGAGTTGTCCTTCTGTAATGTTTAAAACTTGACAGATCGTGTCTCTACTACTATAGTGATCATTAAAATAGTATTTGGTCATTTTCTTGTTAACCCTTAAACCTACAAATTTTTCTAGATTATAGAATACCTCTTTGACCCCTTCAGTTACATTTTTGTTAGCTTTGATACATTCTATCAAATCATCAGCATATAGTAAATGTGTGGGACATGGTTTGAAATTAAAGATTGGTTGAATAATCCAGTTATGACAGTAAATTTCTAATTGGAGAGTAAAGTACTAATTACTATAGCAAATAGGTAAGGGGGAGAGAGTCCCTTTGTCTCAAACCTTTGTTACTAGAAATGTACTTAGGCACACCATTTGTCAGAATTGAATAAGTAGGGGAACTTATGCATTCTTCGATAATGTTAACAATTTTTCTAGAAACCCCAGAGCTCTAATCATATGGATAATAAACTTCATGTTGAATTTATCATAAGCTTTTTGTAAGTCAACCTTTAGACAGATCTTATCACCACCTATCTTTTTAAAATTTCTAACAAGTTCATGGGCTAGGAAAGAATTTTTTGAAATGCTTCTTTCTTTTATAAAAGCACTTTGACGCTCACCAATGCAATCAGCAACAGCAAGGACCTCCTTTATTCTATTGCATAAAACTTTACTAGGAATTTTAAAACATTACAGCATGTAATAGGTCTGTAGTCTGAATTTAAGCGGGCTTATCTTTCTTAGGGATAAGGCAAATAAAAGTTTGATTTAATTCCTTAATAATTTTACATGTATCCAATGCTTCTTGGTAAGCTAATCTCAATTTATCTTTCAGGTGCTTTGTAACGACCCACTATTTTGGACCATTCAAATCGATAATAAATCCACACATGTCTGACTTGAATGATTCAAAATAGTAGATTGTAATATAATTTGGAGCAAATAAAAACAATCACAGAATCACAGACACATATAAATCAAAATACTCGCACCAGAATTAAAGATAACTATAGCGGTTCATGAAGCCACTACAAACTCAGTCTCAGAACAAGTACAAAATACATAGTCTGAAAAAAATACAGTTCTGGAACAAGTACATTAGAAATCCCAAATACATAAGTCTTTAATACATAACCTAAAATGAAATGACTTAACTGAAATAGATAAAACTAGGTAAGCGAATGAACTCCAGAAATCTCTAGTTTCCAGAAGATAGATCCAGGCTGTGATACCCAGGCTGACCCGAGCATAAGAAATAAACACAAACACTCAAGTCAGGACATACATACTTATACAATATAAACCAACTCAAGTGAACTGTAATATGAGGTACAAATAACTTAAAGGATGCTTGGGACCTCCCATGCTCTAAGGATCCGTTAAACTATTTACTATATAGTAATAGTCGCTATTATAATAATGTCTATTAGTAAAATAAACTTACTTTAAAATAGCATTAAGGAGTGACCCAATATTCCCCTTAACACATAAATAGTCTCAGTAGTCCATCCAGTATCAACGCGTCTCCAGATCAGGAGACTACCCTAAATACTCCACGGGCTACGGAAGAAAACCAAACTCGTACAAGACTCGCTAGGGTAGGTGACACGACACAACTAGGCAATGCCAGGGTAGATATACCAATTACGCTTCCGGACCAGTGGTAAAGCGTAGCAGCTACAATCGTCCACCTCGAACCACACTCTTAGAATCAAAGGTGCGCACCAATCGATCACAAAGTAATAGAGTGGCATACGAACAAGTGGGTCCGATAAGACGAGCTACCTCCTTAGCCCGTCGATCCCTCCTATTTTAGCCACCTTATGCCAACTCATGTGAGTCGGGTCCACGTACATTACTCAATAGAACATCGCCACCATCCTACTTCATTTTGGAATCTCCACCGCGTACACGGTTGTTAAAGTGGTTTTCGGTATCGACAGAGAGAATGCCCATATCTGATTCCGGTCTCTTTAACAATCAACGTTATTATTACCCATTAACAATCAACGGTATTATTACGCATGGTTATAAATTTCAAAAGTGGTTCATATTTCAAATTAAAATAATTCATTTAAACCATTTAAATATGAAGTAGTTATCCTTCCAAATCAATTATTCAATTTCTAGAATTTTAGCAATTTTTAAGCTCATTAGTTCAATTTCAACATTTCAAAGCATTGAAATTTTCAAAACTGCAGCACTTATAAAGTGCTGCGGTAGGTATATTTAGTATATATCAAAACATAGTTCAAATTCAGAAACTGCAGCACTTTAGAAGTGCTGTCATAGGTTTATTTAGAAATTTCAGCGCCTAGTTCAAATTTTCAGAAACTGTAGCACGTCAGAATTACTGTTATAGGTTTATTTAGTAATTTCAAGCCATAGTTCATATTTTCAGAAACTGCAGCACTTCAGAAGTGCTGTTATAGGTTTACTTAGTAATTTCAAGCCATAGTTCAAATTTTCAGAAATTACAGCACTTTAGAAATGCAGTTATAGTTCTCTTTAGTATATTTCAAGCCATAGTTCATTAAACCACAGCATTTCTGGACCGCTATAATTTCTGTTATACCTTTTAAAACAATATATCTTCCCTTTTTCTCATTTTTAACCTATCAAACTTATTCCACTTTTCAAAATTTTTTATTTGGATATTACTTAACTTATAAATTTTAATAAAATAACATTTTATTACTAAATATCCAATTTAAATTAAATTCATTTGTTAAGTAAATACTTTATAAATTGCTTAACTTTTATTTCAACCAATAACTTAATATTTTATTTAACATACCCATCTCCTAAATAAAATTAAATTTCCATTTATTTACTTAACATAAAATTTCCATTTAAAAACAAATTCCAAATTTCAAGTTAAGTCATCTTTTCAAAATACACCTTTCCTTTTAATTCTTATACATTTTTAACTTATAGAAAAATCAACATAAATGAATAAATTGTCTAAATCCAATTTAAATTAAAATGTCATATTTTTTATTTTAAAATACTTACAAATTTCAGAAAAAATATATATTTAACCATGGTTTGTATAATATTTTCTAACCTAGGTCAAGTGATACAAAGATTTATCATTTCAATCCGTAATTTAAAAAGGAAAAATCCGGGTTCTATCATTTCAAACCCGCAATCCCAAGTAAATTAAATACAATATAAATCATTTGAGCCTATCGTTTCAGCCCATAATGATTTTTCCTTATTCTAAAGTCCGCTCGGGTATGTATGATTTCAACCCATAGTGATAAGGAACTTGCAGTGTGATCACAGGAAATAAATAACAGAATAGCATATAATACCTAACAGATGATGTAACAGATATTTAAACAGCATTTACCATCATATAAACATATCACAGGCAGGTATGAACATAGCATATTATTTTATACAATTCACTTGTTATCATTTCACAATCATATAAGTACGTAATGTCTAGAGTGAATAACTCACCTTTTTGAAGCTAGCGATCAATTCAAAACAAAAAAATCCACACCCCGCAAAGCACGAAAAGGCACGACATAATTTGAGAAGAAGTAACAACTAGATTCAAATCTTGAAATCAAATAAATAAAACAAATATAAATATATGTTTTAACACAACAAGGTATGAATCCAACAATGAAAAATATGAATAAATCTGAAACAAAAATAGATTCAATCAACAAGTGGGCTTGGCCACATCCTCTATAGGCTCGGCCTCATCACCTCTAGGCTCGACCATGGTGTTTAGATGCAAGCTAGGCTAGGTTATGGGATCACAAGGCACGGCTATGGCATGGAAAATGGAAGACAAGGCAAGTAGAGGCAAAAGGCATGGATCTAGTGGAGTTTGGGCTCGGCTTATGTCTAAAGTGGCTCGACCTATGTGTTAATTTGGTCAAGCAAAATCTGGATTATGGCTAGGAGATGGAGATGGTTACGGCCAAGGTAAGGTGGTCGAGATAGGCTAGGGTTCCAAGGAAAACAAAGAGAGGTTTGCATCCATAAGATCGGCTAGGGTTTATTTTCATTGTTTGGTGATGAGATCTCATCTTGGAGTCATAGCTATGGCATGGAGTGGTGTTGTAGAGTGGTGGCCGATCATGGAGGAGGTTGTGAGGAGATGAGGTCGGAAATATGGTGGAGCTTGAGGTGGAGGCCGAGCATAAGAGGAAGAAAACAAAGAAAAAACAAAAGAGAAAAGAGAAGAGAAGGAGGAGGCCATTGAAACTTGCAGTATCTTTCTCTCTGGAGATGAAAATGAAAATGAGATGAGATACTTTTCTTTTGTATGTGAATCAGTAATAGAGGAGGCGGATAGGGTTTGAGGAATAGGTTATGAATGGTAGGAAATAAAGAGGTAGGCAAATATAAATGCAAGAAATAAACAATGTAATGTATCCCCAATTAAAACAAAGTAACACATGTCTAATTGATTTCGTTCCTAGATATTAAATAAAAGATATACAAAAGAAACAACCAGTAAATAAAAATAAAGTTTATACAGACAAACAAAATAGAAAATAACATAAATAGATGGACATTGGAAAATATAGAATAAAACACAAAAATTAATTGCTTTTAAAACGCTGTATGTTATCCAATTTACAAAGTATAAATCAGAATTTAATGAAACGAAAAGCATAACGGACATTAGAATTGTATCCGGTTTCAAATAAAAAGATTAGAATTTAAAATTTTAAATTTCAAATAAAAGTTAAAGTTTGACCAAAATATAAAATATCCAGAAATTGTTTATTTTATTGTATCCAGGAAAATAATTTATAAACAACTCCAAAATTATATTCGAAAATTTTAAAATTTTAAAATTTTAAATAATTAAACATCAAAGTTTTCAAATAAATTAAATTTAAAAATATTTACAAAATTTTGGGTTGTTGCATTCTCCCCCACTCAAAACTTTTAGTCCTCGAAAAGGAACGGAACAAGGAAAACAAAGAAAGATAAGATATCAAAGTAAAAGCACCTAAAACAAACAATTCCGGATTCGAAGCACGTATGCTTTCCTCCGTCTTCCAGGTACAATCCCGATCATCCTTGCTCCACTGCACTTTGACCAAGTTGACAGATTTCCTTCTTAGCTGCTTCGTACCTCGATTGATGATACAAAGTGGCTTCCTCTCAACAGTCAGATTAGGCTCAATATCCAAACTATCAAGAGCAGAAGGCTGGACAATAAGAGATGGATCATGTAGATACCAATGAAGATGTGAAATATGGAAGACATTATGTACTCTAGCAAATTTCTTACGCAAGTCTAGGCGATAAGCTAGGGAACCAACTCTTTCCACAATGCAGAAAGGACCGATGAACCTAGGGCAAGCTTCCCGCTACGACCAAAATGAACCACATTCCTTAAGGGAGAGACCTTAAGGAAAACCTGATCACCAAAAGAAAACTCCAAACTCCTCCTACGCCGATCAGCATACTTCTTCTGCCTATCCTAGGGAATCCTCAACTTCCTCTTAATCTCCTCAACCTTCTCCGAAGCTTCCAAGATCATCTCAGGACCAAGAACCAAACGATTACCGGATTCAATCCAACAAGATGGAGATCTATAAGGTCTTCCGTATAGAGCAGCAGATGGAGACATTTCAATACTAGCCTGAATTCAAAGATGGAATGAAATAGATAAGGATTAGGATAAGATTGAAATAGAAGACTGAAAATATACCTATAACTAGGTGAATTCAACAAGATGGAGGTGATCTTCCCTAGATCCTCCATAATCAAGAACACAAGCACGGAGAAGATCCTCAAGAATCTGATTCACTCTTTCTGTTTGACCGTTGGTCTGTGGATGGCAAGCAGTGCTCAGATTCAGACAAGTACCTAAAGATTCCTGAAAAGCCTTCCAGAACAGACTGGTGAAGATAGGATCCCTACCACAAATAATGATGATAGGAACACCATGGAGACGAACAATCTCCCTCATATAAATCGCGGCCAGGCTGGAAGCAGAACGGTAGATTTAACCCGAATAAAATGAGCTGATTTCAATCTATCCACCTTTCATTACCCCTCTGGGTCCTAGTTAAACCATCAATAAAATCCATGGAAACCTGTTCCCATTTCCTATTAGGAATCTCAAGGGGCTGCAACAAACCGGGGGTCTTCTGTTGGCGACTAGCATAAGCAATCACCTTCCCATCTTGCATTAGAACAGCTTCCAAACCCTCATGGAAAGCATCAGTGTATACAATTAATCCCTCATTTCCATTCGGAACGGCAAGCACTGGTGCGGAAGTAAGCATGCGCTTTAACTCATTAAATGCATCTTTACACTTATCATCCCAAATAAACTTAGCATTCTTGCGAGTCAAAGTAGTGAGAGGTGCAGAAATCCAAGAAAAGTTCTCAATGAACCTCTGATAGTAAGCGACAAGGCCTAGAAAACCGCAAATATCAGCTGGAGTCCTAGGAGTTTCCCAATCCTGTAACAGAATAGGAAGAGATAAGGACCACAGAAAAGATAGATTAATCAAATTTCAGAAAGAAAAGAAGGGAAAGACTTACATTGATCGCAACAATCTTAACTGGATCAATAGAAACTCCATCACTAGAAACAATATGCCCGAGGAATCGGACTTCATCTCTCCAGAAATGGCATTTAGAGAATTTAGCCTTCAATTGATGATTTCGAAGAGTCTCTAGAAACATATTTCAAACGCGACTCATGCTCTTCCTTTGTCTTGGAGAAGACAAGGATATCATCAACAAAGACTAGAACAAATATATTAAGCACCTCACGAACGACACGATTCACCAAATCAATAAAGAAAGCAGGAGCATTAGTCAAACCGAAAGGCATGAGTAACCATTCATAGAAACCATTCTCGGCACGGAAAGCAGTTTTGGGGATATTTTCCGCAGCAACTCTGAGCTGGTGAAAACCTGTGGCAAGATCAAGCTAAGAGAAAACAGTAGCTCCACAGAGCCGATCAAACATATCACTAATGCGAGGCATATGATATCTGCTCTTCATAATGAGCTTGTTCAGCTCCCTAATCAACACACATCCTTAAAGAACATCCGGACTTAGTGACTAAGACAACTGCTGCCCCCCATTCCGAATAGCTAGGTCTGATCAGACCTATGGAGAACATGTCTTGAATTTGCTTCCTTAACTCAACCTTCTCACGGGGTGCCATTCTTCTGGGTGGAAGAACTATAGGTCGAGCTCCAGGAATAAGATCAATACGGAAATCAATTTCTTGCTTAGGAGGTAAAGAAGTGACTTCACCAAATACATCTGGATATAATTTGACCACTTGAGTCGAGTCAAGATCACCAGGAGATGAATCAAGAGAATAAATAAAGCTGCCCGTAAAATCCTGGGGCAAACTATACTAAATCACCAAAGAATCACCTTTATCACCAACGAGAGAGACAGTTCGGGAACTACAAGAGATATAGGCATCATGCCTATTCGACCAATCACCCCCAAGCAAAAGATCAAAAGCATCAAAACCCAAAACATAGAAATCATCAGAAAACCGATAGCCATAATGGAAGAGTTTCACATTTCTAAAAATCCTACTAAGGTTCGCAGGACCACTAATAGGATTTGAAACACATAAAGGCAAAGAAGCAAACTCAGGAGAAAGGAGATGCTCAAATTTATCACAAAGATCCACAGAGATAAAGCTATGGAAAGCTTCAGTATCAAACAAAACACGAACAGGAAAAAAAACAGAGAAAAGTACCCCGAAGTGTACCTTGGTTATCACTAGGAACAGGAGCAGGAACAGTTGCGGGGGTGGAGCTGGAGAAGATGCAGAAGTAACAGCAAAGATACCTGATGACTTTCCCTTCGTCTGAGTAGGGCAGTCCTTCTTGAAATGGCCAGGCTGCAGACAAATGTGACAGAGATCACGCCTGGTCAGCTGAGCTGGAGGAATAGCAGCACCATCCAAAGTAGGATAGCTATTAGCATAGTGTCCCTTTTGATTGCATCTGTAGCAAGTAAGTGCAGATAAGTCAACCGACTACCTCTGAGATGAAGAAAATGATCCCAACCCTGGAGTCTTGTTCTTGTTCTTCTTATGGTGGAAGTTGGGCTTTCTCTTCTTTGGCTTGCCAGCAGAAGACTGAGATGAAGCAGACCGAGCAGCTGGAGGATCCCTAGAGGAATCCTCCAATGGCCATATCCATTAGAGTGGTGAAAGGGCTGTGCACATGAGTGATGAGACGATCATAGTAATCCGGTCGTGCACCAGCAATAAACTTCTCGTTTTTCTTGAGAGGAGTATCAATCAGATTGAGGCCAAACTTAGAAAGTTCATTGAACTTCCTCTCATATTCAACAAAAGACATATCACCCTGCTTCATACCCTTGAATTCCCGATACAACTGAGACTTTCTTGCCTCAGGCATCCATTTTACAAGAAAAGCTTCCATAAAGCACGATAAAGAGTATAAGACAAATTTCAAAGGAGAAACTGAACTAAATTTGTAACAAATAGGAGATAATACCTAAATTGTTCCCAAGAGATGTCAACTTCAGCAGTGTGAGCTATGACAGTCTCCCACCATTCTAAAGCTGCTCCCTTCAATTGCCAAGCTGCCAACTGACGCTGTTGGGCATTAGATATCTCAAGACCATAGAAAATCCTCTCCAACTCTTTCAACCACTGTTGAGCTTCTATAATGCTCTCAGATCCTTTGAACTTGGTGCCACCAAATTGGATGTATTCCTTACAAAGCTTAGTGAACCTGACTGGTGCAGCAGGCTCAGGGGCTGGGGTAACACCACGTCCCTACCTCTTGCATTCCTACGATCCAACCTGAAAAATTAAGAATGGATTTTAGGACCGAGGTTATAGAGAAACCAAGACAAGATTAGATAAGGCAAGATTCAACTAGAATTGAATATCCGGGACAAAGAAATTACTGACAAGGTGGATAAGAAAAGGTGGAAATTAAGAATTATTTGACTTTAAATAAAGAAAAGTTTTTATATCAAAATACTCTTGAAAATCCTTTGAAAGTTATTACGAAATCACTTTATACTTTAAAATATGTTCTCTCACAAAGAAGGGATTCCTAGATTGATTTCACTCATTCTAGGGTATTTCTACCCTATCTCAAATGAGTTTTTGCTTCGCAGGCTATGGTTTGCCTGAAACCAAAGCTTTGATACCAAATGTAACGACCCACTATTTTGGACCATTCAAATCGACAATAAATCCACAAATGTCTGACTTGAACGATTCAAAATATTAGATTGTAATATAATTTAGAGCAAATAAAACCAATCACAAAATCACAGACACAGATAAATCAGAATACTCACAACGGAATTAAAGATAACCATAGTGGTTCTTGAAGCCACTACAAACTCAGTCTTAAAACAAGTACAAAATACATAGTCTGAAAAACAAATACAGATCTGAAACAAGTAAAGTAGAAATCTCAAATATATAAGTCTCTGATACATCAGCTGAAACGGAATGACTGAACTGAAATAGATAAAACTAGGTAAGCGAATGAACTCTAGAAATATCTAGCTTCCAGAAGATAGATCCAAGCTGTGATACTCCGGCTGACCCTAGCATAAGAAATAAACACAATCACTCGAGTCAGGACATACATACTTATATAATATAAACCAACTCAAGTGAACTGTAATATAAGGTACAAGTAACTTAAAGGATGCTTGGGACTGCCCATCCTCTAAGGATCCGTTAAACTATTTACTATGTAGTAATAGTCGCTATTATAATAATGTCTACTAGTAAAATAAACTTACTTTAAAATAGCATTAAGGAGTGACCCAATATTCCCCTTAACACATAAATAGTCCCAGTAGTCCATCCAGTATCAGCGCATCTCCAAATCGAGAGACTAGCCTAAATACTTCACGGGTTACGGAAGAAAACCAAACTCGTACAAGGCTTGCTAGGGTAGGTGACACGGCACAACTTGGCAATGTCAGGGTAGATATACCAATTACGCTTTCGGACCGGTGGTAACGCGTAGCAGCTACTACCGCCCACCTCGAACCACACTCCCAAAATCAAAGGTGCGCACCAATCGATCACAAAGTAATAGAGTGGCATACGAACAAGTGGGTTTGATAAGAGGAGCAAGCTCCTTAGCCCATCGATCGCTCCTGTTTTAGCCATCTTATGCCAACTCACGGGAATCGGGTCCATGTACATACCTCAATAGAACGTCGCCATCATCCTACTTCATTCTGGAATCTCCGCCGCGTACACGGTTGTTAAAGTGGTTTTCGGTATCGACAGAGAGTATGCCCATATCCGATTCCATTCTCTTTAACAACCAAAGTTATTATTACCTGTAGTTATAAATTTCAAAAATGGTTTATATTTCAAATCAAAATAATTCATTTAAACCATTAAATATGAAGTAGTTATCCTTCCAAATCAATTATTCGATTTCTAGAATTTCAGCAATTTCTAAGCTCATTAGTTCAATTTCAACATTTCAAAGCATTGAATTTTTAAAACTGCAGCACTTACAAAGTGCTTCGATCGGTATATTTAGTATATATCAAAACATAGTTCAAATTCAGAAGCTGCAGCACTTTAGAAGTGCTGTCATAGGTTTATTTAGAGATTTCAACACCTAGTTCAAATTTTCAGAAACTGCAGCACTTCAGAAGTGCTGTTATGGATTTATTTAGTAATTTCAAGTCATGGTTTATATTTTCAGAAATTGCAACACTTCAAAAGTGCTGTTATAGGTTTACTTAGTAATTTCAAGCCATAGTTCAAATTTTCAAAAATTACAGCACTTCAGAAATGCTGTTATAGGTCTCTTTATTATACTTCAAGCCATAGTTCATTAAACCACAACATTTCTGAACCGCTATAATTTCTGTTATATCTTCTAAAACAATATATCTTCCCATTTTCTCATTTTTAACCTATCAAACTTATTCCACTTTTCAAAAAAAAAAATATTTGGTTATTACTTAACTTCTAAATTTTAATAAAATAACATTTTATTAGTAAATATCCAAATTAAATTAAATTCATTTGTTAAGGCAATACTTTATAAATTGCTTAACTTTTATTTCAACCAATAACTTAATATTTTATTTAACATACCCATCTCCTAAATAAAATAAAATTTTCATTTATTTACTTAACTTAAAATTTCCATTTAAAAACAAATTCCCAATTTCAAGTTAAGTCATCTTTTCAAAATACACCTTTCCTTTTAATTATTATACATTTTTAACTTATAGAAAAATCACTATAAATTTCATTTAAATTATATAAATCCAATTTAAATTAAAAGGTCATGCTTTTTTATTTTAAAATACTTATAAATTTCAGAAAATATACATATTTAACCACGGTTTTTATAATATTTTCTAACCTAGGTCAAATGATACGGATATTTATCATTTCAATCCGTAATTTAAAAAGGGAAAATCCTGGTTCTATCATTTCAAACCCGCAATTCCAAGTAAATCAGATACAATAAAAATCATTCGAGCCTAACATTTCATCCCATAATGATTTTTCCTTATTCTAAGTTCCGTTCAGGTATGTATCATTTCAACCCATAGTGATAAGAAACTTGCAGTGTGATGAACAGGAAATAAATAACAGAATAGCATATAATACCATAACAGATGATGTAACAAATATATAAACAGCATTTAACATCATATAAACATATCACAGGCAGGTATGAACATAGCATATTAATTTATACAATTCACTTGTCATCATTTCACAATCATATAAGTACGTAATGCCTAGAGTGAATAACTCACCTTTTTGAAGCTAGAGATCAATTCAAAACAAAAAAATCCACACTCCGCAAAGCACGAAAAGGAATGATGGGATTTGGGAAGAAGTAACAACCAAATTCTAATCTTGAAATCAAATAAATAAAACAAACAAAAATATATGTTTTCACATAGCAAGATATGAATTCGACAATGAAAAATACGAATAAATATGAAACAAAAATAGATTCAATCAACAAGTGGGCTTGGCCACATCCTCTATAGGCTCGGCCTCATCACCCCTCGGCTCGGCCATGGTGTTTAGATGCAAGCTAGGGATAGGTTATGGGATCATAAGGCATGGCTATGGCATGGAAAAGGTAAGGCAAGGAAAGTGGAGGCAAAGGCATGGATCTAGTGGAGTTTGGGCTCAGCTTATGTCTAAAGTGGCTCAACCTATGTGATAATTTGGTTAAGTCAGATCTGGATTATGGCTAGGAGATGGAGATGGCCACGGCCAAGGTAAAGTAGTGGAGATAGGCTAGGGTTCCAAGGCAAACAAAGAGGGGTTTGCATCCATAGGCTCGGCTAGGGTATACTTTCATTATTTGGTGATGAGATCTCATCTTGGAGTCACGGCTATGGCATGGAGTGGTGTTTGAATGGTGGCCGATCATGGAGGAGGTGGTGAGGAGATGAGGTCGGAAATATGGTGGAGCTTGAGGTGGAGGCCGAGCATAAGAGGAAGAAAACAAAGAAAAAAACAAAAGAGAAAAGAGAAGAGAAGGAGGAGGCCATTGAAACTTACAGTATCTTTTTCTCTGGAGATGCAAATAAATGTGAGATGAAATACTTTTCTTTTGTGCATGAATTAGTAATAGAGGAGACAGCTAGGGTTTGAGGAATAGGTTATGAACGGCTATGGTAGGAAATAAAGAGGTAGGCAAATATAAAGGCAAGAAATAAACAATGTAGCGTATGCCCAATTAAAACAAAGTAACGCATGTCTAATTGATTTCTTTCCTAGCTATTAAATAAAAGATATACAAAAGAAACATCCAATAAATAAAAATAAAGTCTATACAGACAAAAAAATAGAAAATATCATAAATAGATGGACATAGGAAAATATAGAATAAAACACATAAATTTATTGCTTTTAAAACGTTGTATGTTATCCAATTTACAAAGTATAAATCAGAATTTAATGAAATGAAAAGCATATCGGACATTAGAATTATATCCAGTTTCAAGTAAAAAAATTAGAATTTAAATTTTCAAATTTCAAATAAAAGTCAAAGTTTGACCAAAATATAAAATATCCAGAAATTGTTTATTTTGTTATATCCGAGAAAATAATTTATAAACAACTCTAAAATTATATTGGAAAATTTCAAAAATTTCAAAATTTAAATAATTAAACATCAAACTTTTCAAATAAATTAAATTTAAAAATATTTACAAATTGTGAGTTGTTATATTCTTCCAGTGGGTTACATAGAAATGCGAGCCCAGCCCATCTGGCCCTAAGCTAGAGTCATGATGAATGGATTTAATGGCCTCTTCACTTTCCGTAACTTCAATGCTTTTGGTCAACATCTGTCTCCCACATTCATTAATCAGAGTTCTGGTATGAATAACATGTATATCTTCATGATTTTCTCCATTGAATGATTCGGTATAATATTGAATAACATGATTCTCAAGAGCTTTCAAGTCCATTTTCATCAATAATGTTCAATACATTGTTACAATTCCTCCTTAAAGAATAACGTTCATTACATTCCAACAGCCATATTTCCTTTGCCATTTACTTGAGATCCATGGCATAAATCTTGAGAGCTTCTCTTAGTTCCAGTTGACTAGCAAAATATTCTTTGTTAAGATCTTCATTTTGTGGGTCATTGTCCAAAGCTGTTTGAGTTTGCTCTAGAACAGCCTGCAAATTGTCAATATTTTGTGTATGCTTGCCTTATTCCTATTCCATTCTTTTAGTCTCATTTTCAAAATCTTAAGTATCATTATTAGTACAGACATGTGGTTGCCCTCAAATTGTTCTAGTGTAAAAAAATCAACAACATAATGATAAACTTTGCATCGAGTCCAAAATTTTGCATACTTGAAGGGCTTTCCTTTATTGTCCTTGTTAGAATGAAGCAACTCAATCAGAAGAGGAGAGTGGTCACTTGTAGAACTAGGGAGAATAGTAACTTTCATATTAGGGAATAGATTGATAGCATTAGCATTAACTAACACTCTATCTTTGCAAGCTAATTTTTAACTTCACCACTTGTCCATATGTATTTCAGCCTGATGTGGAATACTTCCATCAACCCTACAACAGTCACGCAACCATTAAACTTTGTCAGCTAGGACACTTTCAATTGAAGGCCTGTTGATTTATCTTTTGCTTTTAAAACTGCATTATACTCCCCATGGTAAGCCGAGCACTGTTTATTTGAGTTGATAGTTGAATGAGGTGCTCCCATAGTTTAGTTCTACCAGAGGCTAAATTACTAGAATATATGAAAGTGACAATGATTTGCAGTCCCCTAGTATTATTATTTCCATAGTAATTAGTTGATCGTCAATAAATATCACAATAGAATTCCAGACATCACAACATCATGCTACAATTTTTCTTCCTTTGGTAATATTAGAATTATTGTGAATAATATTCCAAGTAACACCTAAAGAATTTTGAAAAGTAACAATATTATAATCACACATTTTATTCTTCAAAATCCTAGAAAAAGAAGGCTTGTACTTATTTCTTAAATTAAAGTGGTTTAGTTGTCTTTCATCATTATTATTACCTCTCATATTCCAGCAAATAATTGTCATTTGCAGGGTGGTGTGTTATTACTCCTCAAGTTCCTCGGAGCAATGTCCTTTGGCCCTTGCTTAGTAGCTTTCTTACTGCACTGTTCTATGTATGCCTAGTTTGGTTTAGAGTAAGTACCTAACTTCAATTCATTATTTGAATCTTCATTATTGGAGTCTAGTTGTATGTTTAGTTTATTAATCTCCTGTATTGTTTCAGGTTCATTTTCAATTTGGTCCTCCACCACTTGTTATAAAATATAAATACTAATATTCTTGTCTATATATATATATATGCAGGATATATATATATATATATATATGCAGGTATTGAGAATGAAGAATGTAAGTATAAAGATTCAAGACTGAGTATAGAGATTCAAGACTGATGAATTAAAGATTGATGAAATCAAGACTGAAGACTCATGAGTATCAAGAGTTCAAGAGTTCAAGATATCAAGATAAGTAATAGAGTCTAGCTTTATGTTAAAACTTCATAATAGCACTAAAATCTTTATTCGGATTTTAATTGTGGAATGGAATCCACCTTCTCGCTTTAGTAGGGGGATGGAACCCACGACCTCTTTAGTGAGATGGAACTCGTGACCTTCTCTAGTGGAATGGAATCCATGAAATTTTCAAAATGATTTATTTTTTCAAAACTATCTTTTTAAAGTCATTTCTATCAATTTAAATTTTTTGGCCTTAATTCAAAAACTATTTTTAATCATATTAATTTCAAAATCATCTCTTGTTTTTTAAACTATCTCTTGATTTTAATATTTTAGCTTTAATATTTAAAGAAATCTATATTTAGTTTTAATATTACTTTTATATTATAGTTTATGTATTTAAAAGATTAATTTCTAAAACTCTTTAATAAGTTTAAACTGCATTCAAAATGGTTTACAAAGTTTAAAAATTGTTTTGACAAGTTTTAGAATAGAAATCATTTTAAAGCAAAATCTGTTTTCAAAAACAATATAGGCATGTCGACATCCCACATCCCCCCATGTTGACATGGTAGCTGAAAATTTAAAATTCAAATTTTCAGAAGAAGTGTCTATTCGTCATAACCTTTCATGAGTGGACATGACCGTTGTTCTCCTTTAAATACCAGTTATGTTCAGTGAATTTCAAGTTAGTTTTTCTTCATTTCTTCACTCCTTATCCACTCAAATATTCTCTTATATTTCAAATGTTTTAACAAAACTCTACCAAAATCCTAAGTGAGTCAAACTCGATTGTTTCTAGTTTGATTCTCTTTCACTCTCTCTCAAAGATCTCGGTGCTATTCAGAATTATAGGATCATTTGTAATCAATGAAGTACATCGAGTCTTTCTCTATCAAAGTACGATTGAAAAAGGTGTGATTATGGCCCGTAAATCAATTTGGTGTAACTGTAGCCCGTAAATCAATTAGGTGATCTTGTAGCCTGGTTAAATCAAGAGAGTTTGCCCTGGACTCGGAGACAGGAGAGTGTATCTCGTGGCCTTGAAACCGAGGTTGTAATATCGACATTATATTTGAAAATAAATCCACACAAGAAATTATAAGGGACTGGATGTAGGATAACTCTGAACCAGTATAAATTCTGATATGTTCTTTTCTTTATAACTTTTATTTACTATTTGCATCTGTGTCTGATTCTGTGATTATTTCTGTATTTGTGAATTGTATCTGTTTGGATTTAATTTGAAAAGATTTCAAAAAGATTCATAAATTAATTAAACACTATTCACCCCCCCTCTAGTGTTAATTTTTCCTTAAGATCTGTAATCTGCATTTCCTACATTTGGTATCAAAGCATTGGTTTTCAAAGTTATCATAATATGAATTTTGAAAAGTTTAAAATGGCAGTTTTTGGAGATTATATTAACACTGGTTCAAAACTATCCAAATCATCAATGTCTCGTAAGTCTGCATATTGTTATTATAGAAAATCAAGTTATCTACTGAATTTGTGTGTTGTGCAGGAACAGATGTGTTATATGGCTTTTGAAGAATCAATCCTCAATGAAAAAATGGTGCAAATCAAGAAAAACAAATGGATACTTGATAGTGGATGTTCAAGACACATAGATGATAATCCGGAGATACTAAATGACATAATTTATGAAGATGGAGGAATGGTCAATTTTGGAGACAATTCAAAAGGATATTTGATTGGCGTCGGCAATGTCGATAACTTTAAAACTCCTACTGTTTCTGATATTCTATTAGTTAGGAATGTAAAACACAACTTAGTTAGCATGAGTCAACTATGTGACAAGGGCTACAAAATTAAATTTGAAAAGGATAAGCGTCACATTGAAGATAATAAATCAAATATTATCTTTGAAGGGATTAGAAAGAAAAATATTTATATTCTTAGTATGAAAATCTCGAATGATAACCTATGTTTTTTGGCTAATATAAGTGACCCTTGGATTTTGCATAAAAGATTTGGGCATTTGAATTTTAAACTCTTATATAGACTTTCAAAACTTGATCTAGTAAGAGGTCTCCCTAAAATGGATTTTAAAGTAGATGGTATATGTGATGCTTGTCAATTAGGAAAACTTAGAAAAAGTTCATTCAAATTGAAAGTTATGATTTCAACTTCAAAACCTCTTTAGTTACTTCATTTAGATCTGTTTGATCCATCTCAAATTCAGTCAATAAATCATAGTAAATATATTTTTGCAATTGTAGATGATTATTCTATATTAACATAGACAATTTTTCTGAAACATAAAAGTGATGCTTTTGATTTATTTAATTTTTTCAAAATCAACTTTCTTTAAAATCAAAACTATTCATTGTGATGACGGTGGAGAATTTGAAAATGAAAATTTTAAGAATTTTTGTAATAAAAAAGGAATAACTCATAATTTTTCCTTTTTAAGAACTCCACAACAAAACAGAGTGGTCGAGCGCAAAAATAGGACGATTCAAGAGTGTGCAAGAACTATGCTTTCAGATAGTAAATTACCAAGAAATTTTTGGGCTGAAGCAGTCACTATAACTTATTACATTTTGGATAGGATTTTAATTAGACCTCTAACCAATAAAACACTATATGAACTTCTTTTCAATAAGAAACCAAAGGTATCTTATTTCCATGTTTTTGGAAGTAAATGCTTTATTCTAAATATAATGGACAATTTGGATAAATTTGATCCTAAATCCGATAAAGGAATCCTTATCGGATATTCTAATAGAAGTAAAGCATATAGAGTTTTTATTTAAAAACTAACACCATTGAAGAAACAATGCATGTATCGTTTGATGAAAATTTCAAATATTTTATTCAAATAAATGATGAAGATGGTTTTATTTATTTAAATAATGAATCAAATGAAACAAATTCTGAAACTGTTCATTCTAATAAAAGGATTAGGCTTTTAAAAGATCATCCTATAGAAAATATACTAGGAAATATTGAATCTATTGTTAGAACTAGAAATCAACCAAACAAGATGAGTAATGTGGCTTTTATATCAACTACTGAACCCAAAAATCCAAAGGAAGCATCATTCATGGATTCTTGCTATGCAAGAAGAATTAAATCAATTCATCGGAAATGATGTATGAGAATTTGTTCCTAGACCTAAGGACAAAACTATAATACGAACTAAATGGGTTTATAAAAATAAAATGAACGAACAAGGTGAGGTCGTTAGAAATAAAGCTCAGTTAGTCGTGCAAGGTTATTTTCAAGAAGAAGGAATAGACTATGATGAAACCTTTGCACCCGTAGCAAGATTAGAAGCAATTAGAATTCTACTTACTTTCGCAAACCACAAAAATTTCAAATTATTTCAAATGGATGTCAAAAGTGCATTTTTAAATGGTTTTGTTAATGAGGGTGTTTATGTTAAACAACCTCCACTTTTTGTAGAAGAAAAGTTTTCAGGTCAAGTTTACAAATTAAAGAAAGCTTTATATGGTCTGATACAAGCTCCTGGAGCATGGATGACAAACTAAGATCTTACCAATTACAATAAAATTTTGAAATTGGTAAAGTAGATAATACTCTTTTTATTAGAGAAACAAAAATGATATATAATTAGTATAGATTTATGTAGATGATAAATTTTTGGGATCGACAAACAATGAAATGAACAAAGAGTTTTCTGAAATAATGACAAAAGAGTTTGAGATGAGCCATATGTGTGAACTTACTTTCTTTTTAGGATTGCAAATAAAACAACTAGATAGTGTTATTTTCATTAGTCGAGAAAAGTATGCTAGGGATCTAGTTAGTGAGTTTGGTATGACCACTGCGAGTGGAAAACTCACTCCTATGACAGCTAATGAAGCCTTAAATAAAGAAGACATGTCAAAAAATATTGATCAAGAACTATACATAGGAATGATTGTATCGCTACTCTATATAACTGCGAGTACGCTTGATATCATGCATAGTGTCTGTCTCTGTGCATGGTACCAATCTCAACCCAAAGAAACCCATTTAAAAGTTGGTAAACGTATCCTAAGATATGTTAGACACATTTTAGACTATGACCTATTTTACCCTAAAAATGATTCATTTGATTTAATATTATATTATGTTGCTGACTATGCTGGTTGTAAATCAAACCGAAAAAGTACAAGTGAAACTTGTCACTTTTTAGAACATTCTCTGGTTTTCTGGTCTAGTAAAAAGAAAAATACTATTTTTCTATGAACAACTGAAGTAGAATATATCTCTACTGATTTGGATTGTTCTCAAGTTATCTATATGCAACAGGCCCTAAAGGATTTTGGATTATATATTTTAAAATCACCACTTTATTGTGACAATACAAGTGCAATAATTTTATCCAAAAATCCTACACATCAAGCCAGAACAAAACATATTGATATCAGACATCATTTTCTCAAAGATAATATAAGTAAGAGATTATTTCCCTTGAATTTATCAACATTGAGAATCAAATAGCTAATATTCTGACAAAACCCTTGAATTAATCAACCTTTATTAAATTAAAAAGAGAACTAGGTATTTGTTCTGTAATTGAAATATAGAATATAGATATCTTAACATATATATTTAAATAAATAAAGAAAAACAGAATTGTCAAAATTTCTAATGAATATCATGCAGACCCTATTGTGATTGATGATGATTCTTCTAATATATGTCATAATTCATTAGAGGATGAAGAAGAAGAAGAAAAGGAAGAAGCGTAAACGGACGAAGACAATAAAGGTATTTGCATTGGAGAAGTCTGTTTTGACAAAAATGGTAATTTGGTCGAACAACATGGAAACTTTTGTCTCCATTACCCTAATTGTCGATTCACAAGTCACCAATTGTCAAGGACTCTCGTTAGATTACTATTATATTAATTTTTTTATATATTTTGTGTACTTGTATATATTTGTGCACTTAGATTTATGTTTCACTTATTATACTTCGTTATTAGCATTTAGTTCCATAGTATTAGTTTAAGGAGGAGTTATGTATTTTAGGCTTAGTTTTTTGTTGATGACAAAGGGGGTGAATTATAAAATAGGTTAGATAGGCTTAGATTAAGGGGGAGGTAGTAGATTAAGGGGGGGTTATTGGAATAAAAGGGAGTCATAATAGAATAGAAATTTATTGGAGTAGATTATATAAACAAAGGTTGTCATCATCAAAAAAGGAGATATTTTTAGTTCCCGAGGTGATGGTTTTGATGACAACAACGTTAGGACTTGATATAAAATATAAATACTAATATTCTTGTCTAGATATTCATATATATGTATATGCAGGATATATATATATATATGTATATTCAGGTATTGAGAATGAAGACTGTATAGTATAAAGACTCAAGACTGAGTATAGGTTTCAAGATTGATGAATTTAAGATTGAAGAGATCAAGACTGAAGACTCATGAGTATCAAGAGTTCAAGAGTTCAAGATATCAGGATAAGTAATAGAGTGTAGATTTATGTTAAAACTTCATAATAGTACTAAAATCTTTATTCGAATTAAATTATGGAATGGAATCCACCTTATCGCTTTAGTAGTGGGATGAAACCCACGACCTCTTTAGTGGGATGGAATCCATGACCTTCCCTGGTGGAATGGAATCCATATAATATTCAAAATGATTTATTTTTCCAAAAACATCTTTTTAAAGTCATCTCTATCAATTTAAATATTTTAGCCTTAATTCAAAAACTATTTTTAATCATATTAATTTCAAAATCACCTCTTGTTTTTTAAACTATCTCTTGACTTTAATATTTTAGTTTTAATATATTTTAAAGAAATCTATATTTATTTTTTAGTATTACATTTATATTATAGATTATATATTTTAAAGATTACTTTCTAAAACTCTTTTATAAGTTTAAACTATATTCAAAATGGTTACAGAAAATGTTTTGACAAGTTTTAGAATAGAAATCATTTTAAAGAAAATCTATTTTCAAAAATAACATAGGCATGTCGACATCCCTCATCCCCCTATGTCGACATGATAACCGTAGAATTTGAAATTCAAATTTTCAAAAGAAGCATCTATTCGTCATAACCTTTCAAGAATGGACATGACCGTTGTTCTCCAATAACTACCAGTTGCTTTTAATGAATTTAGAGTTAGTTTTTCTTCATTTCTTCACTTCTTCTCCACTCAAATATTCTCTTATATTTCAAATGTTTAAACAAAAATCTACCAAAATCCTAAGTGAATCAAACTCGATCGTCTCTAGTTTGATTCTCTGTCGCTCTCTCTCAAGATCTCAGTGCTATTCAGAGTTATATGATCATTTGTAATCAAAGAAGTGTATCGAGTCTCTCTTTGTCAAAATGTGATTGGAAACGTTATGATTGTGGCCCATAAATAACTGGGTGTGATTGTAGCTCGTAAATCAATTAGGTGATCTTGTAGTCTGGTTAAATCAAGAGAGTTTGCCCTGGACTTAAAGACAGTATGGTGTATATCGTGACCTTGAATTCTAGGTTGTAATATCGACATTATATTTGAAAAGAAATCTGCATAAGAAATTGTGTGGGACTGGATGTAGGGTATCTCCGAACTAGTATTGACTTCCGATGTGTTCTTTCCTTTACTGTTTTTATTTACTATTTGCATCTGTGTCTGATTCTGTGATTGTTTTCGTGTTTGAGAATTACATATGTTTGAATTTAATTTGAAAAGATTTCAAAAAGATTCATAAAATTAATTAAACACTATTCAACCCCCCTCCAGTGTTATTTCTGCCTTAAGATATGTAATCTGCATTTCCTACATGCATCCTGCTCCTTCTCACTACCTTGGATCTCTTGGGGTAGGGCATCTAGTATCTGGTTTGGTTTCTCTATCGATGGGGGTACCACTTCAGAATTCTCCTCCTCTGTTTGATTATGGTATTCACGGGAGCAATCAAAATGTATTTGTGTAACGTCCTAGAATTTTATCACTTTAAATACGGGTAATTAACATAGCTTTAAATAATTTATAATGGATTTTATTACTCAAAAACACCCCTTTTAAATAATAACTAATGATGATGAAATGGTCTTCAAAATGTGTTTACAAAAATAAATAGTTCAAAAGAAAATAGAAAATGTTATAGGAAATCATTTTTCGAATTTTTGACTTTTCGGTATCAAAAAGTTGTCAAAAACATTGTACACATTTGAGATATACAAACTTATAATCGAAATATAAGTATGGATTAGTAACATGGTAAAAGGTAAAATTATATGTTCACTTAAGTAAAATATAAGATGTGATGCTTTTCAAAGTTTAAAATTTAAATGAAAAGTAAAATATGAAATGTCACACTCATTTCTTACATCTTGGTACAAGATCATCTATTATCCAATATGTTTTAAAATTTATGGTCAGTAATATAATGAGGTAAAAGATATGTTTATTTAAGTATAAAGTAAGAGGTGAGATAAATTAAAATTTAAATAAAATGTAAAGTATGAAATGTCACATTCAAATGCATCGCCATAGCATACTTAACGGTTTAACAAGTCAGATAAAAGGGAGCTCTTTGATCCTTTGGATGTGCTACAAGGAGGGAAGGGGTGTGTGATAATGTGGCATGATTTGGATAGAGGGTATTGTACCTAAGGTCTTATAGGTAATTTCCCTTATCTCTTTTTTCATAAAAACAAACCCACTTTTCTCTTTCTTCTACATTTTCATTTCTTTTTTGTTTCAAAATCCTCTTCTTCTTTCTTAAGTTTCTTATGTCCATTAATGGCTTCCATTTCCTTTTGAAAATTTATTTTTTTTTACCTCTTTTTAATTTATAAAAATACTTAAAAATGACTTCTTCCTACTTCTAAAACCCTCCTTTTCCTAAAACAAGCCCCTGTTTCCTTCCACCACCCAAGGCTAAGTCTATACAACCATGGATGAGCCTAATCATGTAACGGCTGAGCCCAACTTTCAACTTTATGATCTAAAAATCAAGTTTTCACAAGAAGAAGCTAAGATGTGACGACCTGGAATTTTGGATATTTAAAATAGGAATATTTAAATTGGTTTTAAATATTCAAAAGAGTAATTTTAACTTGAATTTCAAATATCACCATTTACAGGATAATTTAATTAAACTATTGGAAATTGGGTAAAATATGAAATCTGGGTTTTTTAGCCTGTTAAAAATAATTTGAAGGCTTGTAAAATTTATATTGATAGTGTTGAGGATAATAAAAGTTTTAAAATTGAATTTAAAACTGATTTGTTCCGTTTTGAAATTTATATCGTTTAAATTGAATTTAAAAATAGCCTTCTAAGGCACAGTCTCAGAATTTGACAAAACCAGTTTCATTTGATCCGTAATAGTGTAATATTATCGGATTTCAATTTCCATAGTGTTTGGAGTTGTCATGTGAGCGTATGGTAGATAAACGCGCTGAGATTTATATCGAAATTTTATATAATAACTGGGTCCAAAAGCTATCTTCTCCATACGATTGAAATTAGGACTCGAAACCTTTTTCATTGTGTCCGGAATAGGGGTTTAACATTATAAATGCCTGGTGACATGTCTCAATAGGATGTCTAGATTATTAGCTTTGAATTTAAGATAAATTAAATTTGAATTTAAATATATATTTTGGCACTGGATTCTGTGGCAAGCCTTTGGACACGTAAAGCATTTTATTGCACGTGTTCTGCTTGAAAACATGCATCTTCCCTTTTCTTTTATAATCTTAGCTGTGTTTTTTAAAGTAAGAAGAAAATAAGAAGCAAACGAAGAAAAGCGTTGGAACCAAATTTGTTCTGCTTTAGTATTAACAATCATGTCTTCTTCCTCTAATCTTTACCCTCCATCTTCATTTCAATTCTTAACGCCCAAATTACCATTAAAATCACACATAAAAACACTCAGATCCCCTACTTTCAACTTTTATCGAAACCCAGAATTGGGAATTTCATTCCGTGCTCAAAAATTAAAATCCAGTTAGTACTTCTCGCAACCAATTTAAAGCACGTGGGTTTCAGAAGTCAAGAAGAGTCGATCCTTAGTTGAAAAGGAGGAGAGCGAAATCGATTTGAACAAACCATAGATTCGTGGAGTTGCTCGTTGTGTTGCATTTGAGGGTTTCGAGGATTGTTGGTCACGATGCCCAAGAAGACGAGGGCATGGTCGAAGCAGCTACAAGCACTGTGGGTTTGGTCGCGATCTCCGGTGTCGCGATAGGGTAGGGTTACAATAGCAAGGTGATGGCATCAGGGTCTGGCACGTGGAAGTCTCGGTGGCAAACGAAGTGGGATAGCCTGAGTTCGTTTTCCAGTAAGGTATATGGTTCAACTTAAAATTTAACATATACTATAGAAATAATTCGGGTTTTAATTTAATAAGTATATATATAACTCAGCAATTTATTTTTTAATAAGGTGAAACAATCCTGTTTTTACAAATAAATAAATAAATATTCATACATGTTCAAGTTAAGATAGGCAGATAGGAAATATATGTATACAAACTTTTTGTTATTATTTATAGGCAATTCTATTTAGTTTAAAATGTAGATATATAAATTAGGAATAAATTTTATTTCCATTAGAGTTTAATAAATACATGTATTGGCAAGCAATATATATATATATAAAAGATTTTGGAAATCATAGGAATTTTAGAAAAAAAATTAAAGAGTTTTAGATTATTTTACATCTATATAGTTCCAAAAAGAATAAAAATAAATAGACGTATAGAATGGTAATTGACTATTTGATTAGTTCAGATATTAATAAACTGTGTAAATGTTGTATAAGGTCCAAAATCTTGGAGAATCAAGCTGGATCGGGTCGTATTGCAAACAAAATCAAAGGTGAGTTAATCTCACTCATCCGAGAAATATTTAAATTTTAAATACTTAAATTTAAATAATTGGTTGAATGGTTGAATTGATTTAATGTGCTATATTATTGTATATAATATATCTTGGAATGATTGTTTTCCCGCATTATATAGTGGATGAGAACCTATGCGCCGCATAATAGCGGACGCTATTATATTTAAATCCTATATACCGTGATATTTCACCTCGAAGTGGAATTGGTATTTTATATTGTGCTAACATCTGTTAATGCAGGGAAACAGGTTGGAGGGATCCAACTGGATTCCTCAACATTTATTTAGATTATTTAATATTCTGTATTATGAATATTTGATATTCTGTGATGAATTATATTGATTATTGGAATATTGAATGCTATGGTTTGCTTGAATATATTTCGGTACACTGAGTTATCAAAATATAAAGAATTGGATTTTTGAAAAGAAAATAAAAAGAGTGAATTTTTAAGTAAAATAGTTACAAAAAATTTGAATAAATTTAAGAATGAATCGGAAAAGAATGAAAGTGATTTTAAAATTATAATAAATAAATTCCAAGTATGGGAAAGGGGATTTGAATAAAAAGGGAAAATAATGAATTTTACAACTTAAGTGACGTTATTCAAAGGAATGAAAGAATTTATTTTAAAATTCAATGTTTAAAATTTATTTAAAAGAACAAAGAAGAAATTTGGAAAATCTGAAATTGGTATGTTTCAGTTAAAAGATTTAAAATCAAAACAAAGAAATAAAATCTAAAATTAATGGATTTTAAAAAAATTAGTAAGTAAAGGAATTTATTTCAAAATGGAGTAAACTGGAAATCAATTTGGAAATTGATTTAAGTATTTGAAATTGAAAATTTAAAGGAGAATGTGACTATGAAATTTATAAACTGGGTTTATAAAAGTAAAGTAATATATCAGTGGATATTTGAAAGAATAGATTCACGAATGGGGATTTATTAAAGGAATGGGAAATTTTTTTTAAAAAATAAATAGTGAATTACTTTTAAAGATAAAAAGAGAAGAGTATTTCCCTGGTAGCAAGTACGTTTTCAAAGTAAATTTTTAAATATAAGTTAAAGGCATTAATGTTGTTTTAAAAAGCATGTTTCAGAAAATTTATTATTTCTAAATGTTTAAATTCTAAAGTAAATATTTTTCAAAACTATTATCGTAGTAATTATTTAAAGGGGACTTGGTATTTTGTTTTAAAAAGAGAAAATCTAGTTTAATATTTTATAAAGTAACCTCATTTTCAAATATTCCTATAGTATATATTTTTAATAAAGTATTGAAGAAACTTTCAATTTAAATGTTAAAGTATATTTTATAATAAAGTGTTTTTAAATTATTTTCAAAATCTGAAGTATTGTACTTGGTATTTTCAATGGAAATAAATATTTGGAAATTCATTCCATGAGAAGAGTATGGTTTGAAAACTGTTTTCAAAAGGGTTGAAAATGGGAATATATCTTGCGAAGATATTTTGGAGATTAATTAATAATTTGGTAAAATTATTTATGTTGGATGGTTGTTTATGAATGTTAATTGATAGTTAAATAACTGACTATCAGTTTTGGCCAATGCGCTGATCATTTCGAAGAGACCGAGATCAGGATTTATTTCTCGAAAACCACTTCGATCTAGTTTGAACATTTTTGTGAGGAAGACGAGTTTGGATTCGAAGATGGAGCAGTGAAGTGCAAGGGTTAGTCGCTGCTAGTCCTGAGGTTATTCCAAAATGAATGTAGTAGGAGTAGTGCCTTCGGTTCCATTCGAACTCAGGACAGAGTTGTATGGATGAATGCTTACGGAATATCGTCAGGTGGACGATGGGCATTCTAAGTGAAACGATCTAAAAAGGTAACGCTTAGCTCAATCCTCATCAACCAGGAACGACTGAAAATCAGGGGTTATGCAGCAAGGCTAGGTGTGTAGCACCCATTCAGGATGAGGTCATCCCTGTCTAGATGTCTCTTTTATTTTGGCTTAGTGGTGCGGTTGCTGATCCCAACCGTGGGGTGATCTTATTCGGGTTTATCGAGTAAGGGGTAGTCCCGATCTTGTGTTGCAGGGGGTCGGGAGTGATCCTCGGTACTGTGATCTAGGCCACGTACCGTGACAGGTGGTACCCCAGTGCCTAGTCATTAGTTGGAAATTCATTCTCCCTAAGCGCCTTTTACGAGTTTTATTTGTATTACCCACTTTGTGGCTAGTAGCTAGAATTTAATAGATGTAACAATTTCGGCTATTTTAAAAAGTATTTGTAAATAGACCCTATTATAATATCAGAGGATTTTATAAAAAGTGTTTTGGCTATCGTAAGGTAAAAACCCGACATGTTTATTTGTGGCGTAGTCTTACGAGATGCTATTGTTTTCAAAAGAATTTTGAAACTTTAATAATCAATTTGAGTGTGATTTCTCACGCTGGTATTCCAAATTAACTTGGGTGTTATTTAACTATAATGCTCGGGTCAGACCGAGTATTATAGAATAAAGGAAAGGATGTTGCGGAGCTCAGAAGACGAGTTGGATGGCGATACGTACTCCCGTACTTGACTATTACTTCGCTGCGTATTTCAATTTTGAGGACAAGTTTATATGACTGTCCAGTTGTATATTATTGATGTTGTTGAACTCTAATGATATATTCTGATATTGTATATATATAAAACAGATATAGTCTTCTTTTGTGTAAATATCTGTTATTACCTATTATATTTTATTCCACTGCGATGGTTAGATTCTGATGTTGTTTCTGTTTTCTTCTTCTACCTCTTTCTTCTTTAACTCAAATGGTTTGTATTTCCGATCATCTTGAGTTGAGTGATGGAGAATAGTGTGGACTTAAGGGGTACGGAACTGCGAGCTGTTACAGTTGGTATCAGACCGAAGGTTAAGCGAGAACCTTGGCTCTGGTGGGGATTACTCATTAAATAGAGTTCGTAGTACTTTAAAATGAGTTTGAGTGTATTAATAAATATAAGCGCGTATTTTCTAGTGAATATAAAAATTGTTTTTATATTGTGTTGACTTATCGGTTGAGTGTTTATGGATTCTGGTCGATGTGTGGGACGCCATGACATCGATAGGGATTTCTAAACTCTTAAACAAGATAAACCGACACGTATTGTTTTAAAATAGGGTAAATGAAATAATTTTACCCAAATCATTTTTGTATATAAAGGAAATAATTTTTCGTAAATTATTATAGTTATATATGGATGCTTGGTTGTTAGGAATGATAATATTAAATTATTATCATTAATGTGTAAAATTGAATAAGAAATTGAAAATATAACCAAAGATTAAGGAATAAATTATTAAAATAAATAGGATTTGTAAATGTGAATTATAAATGTAATTTATAATTTTGAAATAGAATTCCAAAGAAATATTGAAAATGTTTCTGAAAGAATTTGGAATTTTTGGAAAAGGGTTTAAAATTCCTTTGGATTTGAAACTGGTTTTCAAAGGTTTTGGAGAAGTAATAGTGGTATTATTTCGGAGATATTTTTGAATTGGATTTGATATCTGGTGAGATTTGGGATTTAAAAATATTTGAAGGGATTTTAAAGATATAAAAGCAATGAACTCTTTACGATCATTGGAAAATAATTCCGATGATGATCGCGAAATCATCGGTGTTCATTTTCGAGTTTCCAAGAGGGGGATTGCTACCTGGATGTTTTGGATTAATGCTTGTTTGCGAAATTTGGTTTGATTTTGAAATTGTAGAGGAATAGTTTGGTTTAGGAATATATTTTTTCAAAATTAAATTTGGAACCATTTAGTAATGGTTTAAAACTCTGGAGTTGGTTTGAAGTGTTTGGAATTGAAACTGAACGTTGAACTTAAGTTTGAATGGAAAATTAGTCAGGTTGGACTATATTAAACAAAATATTGGAATTAAGATTTGTAACTACTAATTGATTCATGTGAATAAGCACATGAGTTGAAAATTTGTATATTGGAATGATATTAAATGGAATTAAGACCTTGCTTACCAAAATTAAAAAAGAATGGTGTGTAGCTAGATTTAACCAGAGTTAAGTGAAATAAAATTTAGTTAAACTAAATTCAGTTGAGTTATAGATAATATTGAATGGAATAAAAATTTTACTTAAATAAATAAATGTAAACTAAATAAGTATCGAATTGGAATAAATAAGCTTCAGAAGCTTATAAAAGAATTGAAAAAAAGCATCGAAATAAAAATATAATCCCTAGTTAAAAGTAAAATGTAAATGTGACTGATTATAAATGGATGGTGAATTAAAAGTGGATGGTAGAATCAGAACTTGAGTTATTGATTAAAATTCGACTTGAAGTGTTAACAAATTAAATATAATTGGAAATGTTTCGAATAAAAATGAAATTGGATTAAAATAGTGATGGTTTGAATTGCAAATGAAATCCAAGTGAGTATGAATGAATAATGGCCTTGGATATTATTTAATGAACAGAATATTGAATTTAGAGTTAAAAGGGACTAATTGAATCAATTGATGCAAACCGGAATGGATTTGACAAAAGCGAGGATAGGATTTATTTCAATATGGAAATGAACTTAAGTTGTTAACTTAAGTAAATGTTGAATGAAAGCTGAACTCAAATAAATTGTGGTTTAAATAAGTTGAGAAATAGTTATTGATGAAATAGCCTGGATTGTTTTCGAGCTAAACAAAATTGTTTTGGATAAACAAATATAGATATGAAATGAAAATGCAAGTGTATGGCTTGTGATGTAGAATGGATTAGAATTAATATAAATTGAGTGCAATCAATTTAAAATGGTTATAAGCTTAAGTAATTGTTATTTGCATGAATAACATCAAATTTGCACGGAAAATTAGTCATTTTGTCGTAAACGAAAGTAAATGTATTAACAGAAGTGAATAAAATTGATTTTTAAATCAATTGGAATGATATTGGTTTGATTAAAATTAAAAATGAATTGAATGTAAGCAACTGGGTTGTAAACCATTCAAATTGAATGAAAATGGTATATAAATTAATTGAAAACAGTTGAGTTAGTATTAAAACTATGTAAATTGCTTATGGAAAATGTTTAGTGTGCATTGCTCTTAGAATTCATGTGTTTAACTATTGCAAAAAAGTGAAATGTTGTTAAACTTCTTATATATGGCACTTACATGTTTAAATTGAGTACGTACAGGTACCTGGAAGCCGTTTGGCTGGATTTGAACGCGCTAGTTGCTAAAATAATAAGCTGCTTGCTTAAAAACGCTAAATAAAGGTACGCCTACGCAATAAAAATAGGAAATATGAACTGTTTTTATTTTTCCGACCAGGTGGGTCGATGTATATATATTTATATCTTTGTCGAATTGCAAAAGCTCCTTCGAAAATTTTGGGAGTTAGAAAAAAAATTTGGAATTTTTTTTGTTAACGATAAAACGATTTCAAATTTGAAATTGAAATGAATTAGTGGATGAAACTAATTTAAAATGAAGATATGGATCAGTTATAAATGGAAGATAAAATTTAATATTCAGAGTTGAAGATTAATTGAATTCACATGGAAATGGAAGAACCAATTTGAATAAAAATAGATGTAAACTAACGTGGTCAAGTGAAAATAAATATTAAAAATTTGTAAAAGAAGTGTATAAAATGGTATTGGAATCTGTAGTTGGATATGGTTAAATTGGATATACTGGTATTATAAAGCAGGAGAAAAATTGGGATTTTTGATTTCAGATGATAATTGAAATTTACTCGGCAAAGGTATGTGTTTAAAATTTCTGTATGAAATTTGATTGGACTTTGATCTAGCCACTTGGCTTTTTGTTTTCTTTTGAAATTTGGGAGCCCGTAGAGGCATTTTGTAGTTGTACCGAGCTGAAAATTTTGATAATTCAAAATTTGGTTCTAAATTGAAATTTGAATGATTGAGCAAATAGTATTGTTTGAAAACTATGGGAGAAATTTGAAAAGTTAGTAAGGTTGATGGTGTTCTTATTAAAAGATGATTTTGGGTATTGTTAAAAACTGTTTGGTATGGGTAGTTTTTGAAACCAGATTGATTAGGAGAATAATAATGGTTTATGGACCATTCTTCTTAACTAGTAATTTCGGGGACGAAATTCTTTTAAGGGGGGAGGAATGTGACGACCCAAAATTTTGGATATTTAAAATAGGAATATTTAATTGGTTTTAAATATTCAAAAGAGTAATTTTAACTTGAATTTCAAATATCACCATTTACTGGATAATTTAATTAAACTATTGGAAATTGGGTAAAATATGAAATCTGTGATTTTTAGCCAGTTAAAAATAATTTGAAGGCTTGTAAAATTTATATTGATAGTGTTGAGGATAGTAAAAGTTTTAAAATTGAATTTAACACTGATTTGTTCAGTTTTGAAATTTATATCGTTAAAATTGAATTTAAAAATAGCCTTCCGAGGCACCGTCTCAGAATCTGACGAAACCAGTTTCATTTAATCCATAGTAGTGTAATATTATCGGATTTCAATTTCCGTAGTGTTTGGAGTTGTCGTGTGAGCGTACGGTGGATAAACGCGCTAAGATTTATATCGAAATTTATATAATAACTGGGTCCAAAAGCTATCTTCTCCATACGATCGAAATTAGGACTCGAAACTTTTTTCATTGTGTCCGAAATAGGGGTTTAACATTATAAATGCCTGGCGACATGTCTCAATAGGATGTCTAGATTGTTAGCTTTGAATTTAAGACAATTTAAATTTGAATATAAATATAAATATAAATATAAATATATATTTTGGCACTGGATTCCGTGGCAAGCCTTTGGACACGTAAAGCATTTTATTGCACGTGTACTACTTGAAGACACGCATCTTCCTTTTTGTTTTACAATCTTCGCTGCGTTTTTTAAAGTAAGAAGAAAAGGAGAAGCGAACGAAGAAAAGTGCTAGAACCAAATTTGTTCTTCTTTAGTATTAACAATCATGTCTTCTTCCTCTAATCTTTACCCTCCAACTTCATTTCAATTCTTAACGCCAAAATTGCCATTAAAATCACACATAAAAACGCTCAAATCCCCTACTTTCAATTTCTACCGAAACCCAGAATTGGGAATTTAGAATTGGGAATTTCATTCCGTGCTCAAAAACTAAAATCCAGTTAGTACTTCTCGCAACCAATTTAAAGCACGTGGGTTTCGAAAATCAAGAAGAGCCGATCCTTAGTTGAAAAGGAGGAGAGGGAAATCGATTTGAACAAACCATAGATTCGTGGAGTCGCTCGCTATGTTGCGTTCGAGGGTTTCGAGGATTGTTGGTCATGATGCCCAGGAAGACGAGGGCGTGGTTGAAGCAGCTGCAAGCGCTGTGGGTTTGGTCGCGATCTTCGGTGTTGCGATAGGGCAGGGTGACAGCAGCAAGGTGATGGCGTCAGGGTCTGGCATATGGAAGTCTCGGTGGCGAACGAAGTGGGATAGCCAGAGTTCGCTTTCCAGTAAGGTATATGTTTCAACTTAAAATTTAACATATATTATAGAAATAATTCGGGTTTTAATTAAATAGGTGTGTATATATATATGTATATATAACTCAGCAATTTATTTTTCAATAAGGTGAAACAATCCTTTTTTTAAAAAAATAAAATAAATAAATAAATATTTATACAGGGTTCAAGTTAAGATAGACAGATAGGAAGTATATGTATATAGACTTTTTATTATTATTTATAGGCAATTCTGTTTAGTTTAAAATGTAGATATATAAATTAGGAAGAAATTTTATTTTCATTAGAGTTTAATAAATACATGTATTGGCAAACAATAAATATATATGTATAAATATAAGATTTTGGAAATCGTAGGAATTTTAGAAAGAATTTTTTTGAAGAGTTTTAGATTATTTTACATCTATGTAGTTCTAAAAAGAATAAAAATAAATAAACTATAGAATGGTAATTGACTATTCGATTAGTTCGGATATTAATAAACCGTGTAAATGTTGTATAAGTTCAAAATCTTGGAGAATCAAGCTGGATTGGGTCGGATTGCAGACAAAATCAAAGGCGAATTAATCTCACTCATCTGGGTAATATTTAAATTTTAAATAGTGAAGTTTAAATAATTGGTTGAATGGTTGAATTGATTTGATGTGCTATATTATAGTATATAATATACCGTGGAATGATTGTTTTCCCGCATTATATAGCGGATGAGACGCTATGCGCCGCATAATAGCGGATGATATTATATTTAAATCCCATATAACGCGATATTCCACCTCGAAGTGGAATTGCTATTTTATATTGTGCTAACATCTGTGGATGCAAGGAAACAGGTTGGAGGGATCCAACTGGATTCTTCAACATTTATTTAGATTATTTAATATTCTGTATTATGAATATTTGATATTATGTGATGAATTATATTGATAATAGGAATATTGAATGCTATGGTTTGCTTGAATATATTTTGGTACACCGAGTTATCAAAATATAAAGAATTGGATTTTGGAAAATAAAATAAAAATAGTCAATTTTTAAGTAAAATAATTATAGAAAATTTGAATAAATTTAAGAATGAATTGAAAAGAATGAAAATGATTTTAAAATTCTAATAAATAAATTCCAAGTATGGGAAAGGGGATTTGAATAAAAAGGGAAAATAATGAATTTTACAACTTAAGTGATGTTATTAAAAGGAATGAAAGGATTTATTTTAAAATTCAAGGTTTAAAATTTATTTAAAAGAATAAAGAAGAAATTTGAAAAATCTGAAATTGGTATGTTTCAGTTAAAAGATTTAAAATCAAAATGAAGAAATAAAATCTGAAATTAATGGATTTTAAATAAACATAAGTAAGTAAAGGAATTTATTTCAAAATGGAGTAAATTGGAAATTTGTAACGACCCGCTATTTTGGACTATTCGCATCCGCACATGTCGGACTTGAATAATTCAAAATACCGAATTGTTAATTTAAATTTGGCGAAACTCAGATATACAGTAAATAATTAATCACAGAATCATAGACACAGAGTAATAATATGCAGCGGAAACAAAAGATAGTAGTTCATGAAGCTAATATATAAATAATAGAGTTAAATAAGTTACAACAGAAGTTTCGAATACAATAGTCGAATGCAATATCAGAATACATCTCCAGAATCAACTGAATATTTGAAAGCTGGATAGATAGCTGGATCTCCAGGCGAAGCTCCAACTCCAAAGGTGAGTCTCAAAAGCTGAACCGCTCAGTCTGACCCGAGCGTAAAGCAAAACACAAAACGCTTGAGTCAGGATTAACATTCTTATATCAATAAATCCAACTCAAGTAAAATAACAATGGAAATACAAGTAACTCAAAGGATGTTGGAATAACCATCCTCTAAGGATCCGTTAAACTATCTACTATGTAATAGTGTACGCTAATTAGATAATGTCTATCAGTAATATAAATATTAAAATAGTGTTAAGGCGTTACCATTATCCCCCTCAACATATTTTATATAAGCATCATAGTCTATACAGCATTTCAAACTCCACCGTAAACTAGTGAGATATTAGGGAGTACTCCATAGGTATAACACAAAACAAATTCGTAGTGGTCGCATATATAGGGATACAAGTATGACAAGGCATATGAAGCAATACCCAAGGTAGTGAAACTACCGTTTGCCTGATCCGGACTGGTGAAAACGCATCGCCGCAACGATCGCAACACCGCGAAACAACACTCCCAAAAGTACCAAGGTGCACCAATCAATAACAAGTAATGAGTAGTTTACGAAGAAGTGTGTTCGCTCGAGGTGGCTAACCCTATTTGGCCTGGCACGACTCCTGTTTTAGTCATTTTCAATTTGACACAAGTGTCAAGGCTATCCATTATCGTTCTCTTTCTTCAGTCATCACGTACATCGTTCCAACCACTTTATTCTGGATCACACTCCGCGTATAGTTATTAAAGTGGTCATTTCAGTTGTCTTTCTAAATTATTTCCAAAATTTACGTTTCAAAACTTCCAAATTACCATTCCAAAATCTTATAATTCAATTTCAATTGTTATTTAAAACCATTCAAATATTGATTCAAGTTCGTATATAAGTTTCATTCCGTAATCATTTAAATTATTTAATTTAACATTCAAATCAATTTAAATCCATTGATCGATTTCGTTCAATAATGATTTAAATTAAGTAAATTTATCATTCAAAATAATTTCAATTGAATTTCCAATCCATTAAACCAATTACTTATGTTCAACTCCATTATATCGAAACTTACAAATTCATTTAAATTAGATTCGTCAAATCAAATTCTTAAATTTCAAGTCGCATAAATCATATTTTACTTCTTGTTAAAGAAAATCAATTTCATTTATTTACTTATTTATTTTAAACAAATTTTTGAAAACTTAATTATTACATAACTCAATTTCACTTACTAAAGAAGTTCAATTCCACTTATTACGAAGTTCAATTTCACTTATCAAGAATTCCATTTCATTTAATTATTAAATAATTCAATCTTATTTGATTATTAACTAATTTCAAAACTTAATTATTAACTAATTTCAAACTTAATTATTAGATAATTAATTTTAAAACAACGTTTTTTTACCAACTACTATGTTAATATTTTTCAGATTGTTAAATATTAACATATTCCTTCATTTAAAATTTCAATTTCCAACTTCATTTCAAAACCTTATTATTTATTTATGTAAAATCTTTATTTCATTATTTTAAACCAAATTAGTGACCAATCGGGTTTTATTTAATTCTCTATCCTAGGTCAAAGTTTTATTTGGGTATTTATCATTTCAACCCGATTCCATTCCAATTCAAAATCAAAGCATAGCAAAGGGAACTTGCAGTGTGATAACTAGGATAGTGTCAAAGTAAATAAACAAGCAATAGCAAACATCAATAACAATCCAATAGTTAATTCAAATAATCCCGAAATAATCGTATTAATTTACATTTGTTGTTTATGCAAATTAATATAATTATTTCTAGAATCTAAACTATCATTTCATGTAGATTAAAGATTATTACACTATTATTTTATGCGGTTCTACACTAGACATTTATTATTCGATTTCATACTATATCAATTTACCAAACATAAATTTAAATGATTCAAGGTGTAATCAACCATATTTCTACATGTCAAGTAATTTAACATTTAAAGAGGTCATATTATACAAATTTTATCTAATCAAATTCAACACATATATCGATTCAAATTTGTTAACTCCTACGTCAATTTCAATTGTAAATTATTTATCACTTCATACATTAACAATTTAACGTCCAGTATCTACATCAAACAATCAATCATTTATCAACCAAACTGGATTATCATCGTATAAATAACAGATAATGGTGTCAGATGTCACAGGTGAACTGATACAGGTAGTAATATATATATATATAACAGTGTAAATAACTAACAGCCGTATATTTCAATTGTCGTTTCAGTTGAAATCAAATTTAATAAATAAAAGAACATTAATCGTGAGTGATTGCTCACCTTTCGAGGCTAGATAGATTCGACAAGGAAGCGAGCTATGAATCTAAAGCAACGCTAGATTGGCACGAAATCGAACGAACAAAGCTGATGACAGGAAATTGATAAAACGAATCAGAAAAATCTTGATATAACTGAAACGGATATATGTTATAACTTCTCTCTAAACAAATTTTCAAACATGCATTCAAAACAAGGTATATATATATATTATGTTTATTTTCAAATCAAAATAAATTTAAACAACTTAAATTAAATATATATATATACGTAAACAGGAATATGTATACTTTTGTACATTGGATATATTTTTAATCATTAAAATAACCATACGTACGATCAGTTTAAAATAAAAAGTTAAGGAATAAATATGCTATGTAGACAACTAATACAACAAAACAAAATGGATGACAGATTAAACAAAATGCGTAGGAAGGAATACAGGATGTAAACCATTATATAAAAATTTACATAATATATATATTAGAAGAAAAAGGACACAAATATCATAGTTAAACAATATGGATACATCTATATATTGTAATCTAAGGCAATTCTTGTATAATATAACCCAATGAGTATGACTAATATGTATATTAGGATGCAAACACCTTTCTATTAAAACATATATACATGAAACATATTTGCTACATCTTTGTACTAAAATTTATAAATAGATCAACTTACAACTAAACAGCCAATATCACATATGCGCGTACAATACACTACTCCTTTCTCTCTTTATCTTTTTTCTTTATGGGCACATGCAGCATGTTTGCTGCCACAAAAAAATGCAAGCAATATGAATATAGCCAAATGCAGACTCAAGCATATGCGATTTGCAGCATGGATGAACTTGAATATATGCTACATACGCATATATGTTGTTGTCAACAAATAAATGGACATGAATGATCACGAACGAACATGGATATATGAATATATACCGCTAAGCAAATATATGTACACTACATAAAAAACGCACACTTGAACACATATAGAATTGCACAGAAAAGGGACACATACATTTGAAAGCAAAAGAAATCACAACTTCACTATAAAAATCAACAAAAATGCAAACTGAACTATATGTATAACATAGTATAAAATATATTTTTCTTAAAGTCTGTAAACAAATATGTAAACATACATACTTTCGAAAAATATATAGTCATAACACTATATAATACATGATTGACTTGCAATATACTCTGTTAACATTTTTTTTAAAATCAAAGTCTTTATATGTATGCAGATAGTAAAGAAATGTAAGTAACCTTACATTAAAAGTAGATAAAGGCTAAAGTCTATCGCGGGAGAAAAGCAAAGATGGAGGAGAATACACAATGCACAGGGCGGCTGCTGCATCTGTGATGGGGACAGACGTGAGTGGTGGATGGGTCGAAGCATGCGGATCTGGGCTAGAAGTGGTGAGCAACAAGAAGTTGTTGTGGTGGAAACGTGGAGCTCGACGCTGTCGGGGAAGGCAGTGTGGTAGCTCGGTTGCATGCGGCCACGCCAGAGATAGAAGGAGGGAAGGCCGCGTCGGAGACGCACGCACAGGCGAGTGCGGCCCGGGATGATGGAGTTTTATGTTGTGGTGCCGTGCGGTAGCTTGGAGTGCAGTTCGGTGGTCATGGAATGGTGGGTGGTGGTTCGACGCAAGAGAGAGGGGAGGAGGAAGGAAAGGTGGCGGCAATTGAAAAGCTCGGGTTGAACGCCTGAGCAACGAGGAGATGCGTGAGAAAAAATATGAAGAATATAGGAAAAAAATAAAGGAGCAGGTAGGGAGAAGAATAGACAAATGCAAGAAGAAGAAACAACACTAAGCCTTTCAACAGACCCATATTTTTTGAATACTGTATTCCTTTTACTTTTATGAACCGCTGGATATATTGGGACAATGAAAATCAGTCATCAAGACATTGAAAAAAAATGGAAATGTAACGGTCGATAATAAATGCCAATGGTATCTGTTCCAGTTGATAGATAGACAAAAGATTACAAGTATACAAAAGGTTCAAAACGGTAACGACGTGAATATTGCTCCCTCAATTTCGCCGTCCCCCAAATTCCGAAACACGCAAACGAATATACCATCGAGGTCAGCACGACGAGACGATCAAAACGGCATACGGATATCAGTGGTTCGATTGAATTATAAAAATTCGAATTTTCCACTGACGGAAAATGCAAGAAACCGAAGAAAAATAAGATTGACGGAGCTAAAGAAGTCCGGTTTGAAAAAACAAAAAAGGACGTCTTGCTCAGAAGATGATTTAGAATTTTTCTATGCAAAAATATTTAGGTTTCGAAAACTTTTTATTTTCATCGATTTTTAGCTGATTAACTTGAAGTAAATTTACGCACGAAATAAACTTTCATATTTTCGGACGAAAATTTACCAGTTGCTATGTTTAACTAGATGCATTTTCAAAATTTTATCGTTTGAAATTCCACAAAATTCCAATTAATAACGTTATTAAAACCAGTTAAATTTACGGGTCGTTACAAAATCAATTTGAAAATTGGTTTATGTATTTGAAATTGAAAATTTAAAGGAGAATGTGACTATGAAATTTATAAACTGGGTTTATAAAAGTAAAGTAATATATCAGTGGATATTTGGAAGAATAAGTTCACGGATGGGAATTTATTACAGGAGTGGGAAAATTTGCTTAAAAATAAATGGTGATTTATTTTTAAAGATAGAAAGAGAGGAGTATTTCCCTGGATAGCCAAGTACGTTTTCAAAGTAAATTTTTAAATATAAGTTAAAGGCATTAATGTTGTTTTAAAAAGCATGTTTTAGAAAATTTATTATTTCTAAATTTTTAAATTCTAAAGTAAATATTTTTCAAAACTATTATCGTAGTAATTATTTAAAGGGGACTTGGTATTTTGTTTTAAAAAGAGAAAATCTAGTTTAATATTTTATAAAGTAACCTCAAATACTCCTATAGTATATATTTTTAATAAAGTGTTGAAGAAATTTTCAATTTAAATGTTAAAGTATATTTGATAATAAAGTGTTTTTAAATTATTTTTAAAATCTGAAGTATTGTACTTGGTATTTTCAGTGGAAATAAATATTTGGAAATTCATTCCATGAGAAGAGTATGGTTTGAAAACTGTTTTCAAAAGGGTTGAAAATGGGAATATATCTTGCGAAGATATTTTGGAGATTAATAAATAAGATGGTAAAATTATTTATGTTGGATGGTTGTTTGTGAATGTTAACTGATAGTAAAATAACCGACTATCAATATTGGCCAATTCGCTGATCGTTTCGAGGAGACCGGGATCAGGATTTATTTCTCGAAAACCACTTCGATTCGGTTTAAACGTTTTTGTGAGGAAGACGAGTTTGGATTCGAAGATGGAGCAGTGAAGTGCAAGGGCTAGTCGCTACTAATCCTGAGGTGATTCCAAAATGGATGTAGTAGGAGTAGTGCCTTCGGTTCCGTTCGAACTCAGGACGGACTTGTATGGATGAATGCTTATGGAACATCGTCAGGTGGACGATGGGCATTCTAAGTGAAACGATTTAAAAAGGTAACGCTTAGCCTCAAGCCTCATCAACCAGGAATGATTGAAAACCAGGGGTTATGCAGCAAGGCTAGGTGGGTACCACCTATTCAGGGTGAGGTCATCCCTGTCTAGATGTCCCTTTTATTTCGGCTTAGTGGCGCGGTTACTGATCCCAACCGTGGGGTGATCTTACTCGTGATTGTCCAGTAAGGGGCAGTTCCGGTCTTGTGTTGAAGGGATTGTCCAGTAGGGGGTTGGGAGTGATCCTCGGTACTGTGATCTAGGCCACGTACTGTGACAGGTGGTACCCCAGTGCCTAGTCATTAGTTGGAAATCCATTCTCCCTACGCGCTTTTTACGAGTTTTATTTGTATTACCCACTTTGTGGCTAGTAGCTGCAATTTAATAGATGTAACAATTTCGGCTATTTTAATAAGTATTTGTAAATAGACCCTATTATTATATCAGAGGATTTTATAAAAAGTGTTTTGGCTATCGTAAGGTGAAAACCCGACATGTTTATTTGTGGCGTGGTCTTACGAGATGCTTTTGTTTTCAAAATAATTTTGAAATAATCAATTTGAGTGTGATTTCTGACGCTGGTATTCCAGACTGACTCGAGTGTTATTTAACTATAATGCTCGGGTCAGACCGAGTATTATAGAATACAGGAAAGGATGCTGCGGAGCTCAGGAGACGAGCTGGATGGCGATATGTACTGCCGTACTTGACTATTATTCCGCTGTGTATTCAATTTTGAGGACAAGTTTATATGACTGTCCAGTTGTATATTATTGATGTTGTTGAACTCTGATGATATATTCTGATAATGTATATATATAAAACAGATATAGTCTTATTTTGTGTAAAGATCTGTTATTATCTATTATATTTTATTCCGCTACGATGATTAGATTCTGATGTTGTTTCTATTTTCTTCTTCTACCTCTTTCTTCTTTAACCTAAATGGTTCGTATTTCCGTTCACCTTGAGTTGAGTAATGGAGAATAGTGTTGACTCAACGCGTACGAAACTGCAGGATTTACATAAGATCTAGGCTCTTTTCAAGTTCTAAAAATATTTAGTTTGCTTTCATAGCTTTGGCAAGTAAAACCCTCATCTTTTTGAAAAAAAAAAATCTTTGCTTTATGTTTAATATTTGCATGTGTAATTGCTTGATTATTGGCTAGTTATACGGTTTGGTTGTGACTATATATATGTTTGTACATGAATTTTCCTTAAGCCGAAATAAAGTCTAAAAGTGTTATTATGGTTATAAAGTTTAGATCTTTACATGTGTTTATGGTTGTGATATGATTTCATAAGCTATGGATAGGAATATGTAAGAGTATGCTAAGAAAGTTAGCACCTTTGTATGATTTGACGACTTGGAATCCTTGTGGAAGTTATGTTTAAATTTGTTTTCAAAATCAAATCAATTTCAAGTTTCAAACTTTGTTTTACTTTTATAAACACTTACTTTATGTTTCTAAAACGTGAGTAAGCTTCAAAAAGGTGATAATTTTCGAAGTAAACTTAAAACACCTTTCCAAGTTATGATATCCATAGCGATAGTCAGTATAGATGCATCCATAGCGATAGTCAGTATAAATGCAGTTTTTGAGAAAAGTTTAACTTTTTACAAACTTGAGTTTTTATACTTATGTAAACCTTAGAAACGTTTTCTAAACTTAATAATGAGTATTAAGAGAGTTAATTATGAATCTATTAAATAATTTTTAATTAATTAAGTTTAGGTAATTAATAATTAATTAAGTATTAAACAAGGTTTATTAATTATAATTAAGTGGAGATTAATCACTTACTAATTATCTTTTAAAGTAAGATTAATTTTAGTTAATTATTCACTTGTAAGATTAATTTATAATTAATTATAGGTTAAGTATAGGGTTAATTTTTAATTAATTATTAATTAAGAAAGGGGATATTATTAATTAATTATTAAGTAAGTGTTTAATTACTTTTAATAATAAATTAATTAAGGTTTTAATTTATAAATAAATTGTTATTAAAAATTTATTTAATTCTTAAGTAATAATTAAGTTAATACTTAATTAATATTTAATTATGATCGAATAAAAGGATCTAATTGTAATAAATTATTTAAAAAGAGGTTTAAGTTTTTAATTTCTTTATTTTTCGAGGATCGATTTGTTGAAAAGCAACTTTATATTTCTTTTACAAAGAATAGTTTTGAACACAAGAGGTTCTATTGTCGACGCCATTAAGTAACCCTACAAATGTGAATGGTTTATACTAAACTTTGCCATTATTAGTAGAATAAATCATCATTCTACTATAATTAAACTTAATACATTGTTTGGACATCTATTTAGCATGACAAATCACCATTTTGCTATTATGTTATTTGGACATGTATCAACCAGTTGGTTTATATTGACATGTTATTCCCTGATTTCGTTGTGGATTTGATTTACGTATATGTTGGCTTATGTAAATAACTGTTACACAACTTGGAAGTCAAAATTTAAATAAATGATAGCTTGGCTTTGTACCATTGCGATCGATAAGTCTCTTTTCAAATTTGTAAAAGTTATGTTTAAATTAACTTAAATTCTTTTTCGTTTGGATGTGAGCGTTTTAACTGATTTCATAAGTTACCTAATTATTTTATAAAGGGGATTTATGAATAATATTTTTTATGACAGGGATTTTATTTTATAAGGAATTTATTTAAAGGAGATTTACGAATGATATTTGTAAATGATATTTTATAAAAGATCTTTATTGTAATGACCAAGATTTTCGACCATCCAAAATCGACACTAATACGTCTACAGTATTACCTGCCGAGAAACTGAATGCCCGAAAAATCTTGATTGTTAGGGAGGAAAGAAGTAGGAAGAAGATAAGAAGAAATCTTAAACAACAAAAAATCTTGCAATCGCAGCGGAATAATATATAATAGATAACTACATATCTTTATACAAAAGAACTATAACTGTTATTATACATACCGTCATTAGAGCACAACAACCAACAAATCAATTCTAGACAATTATAATAACTTGTCCTCACAAGTGCTGAATATACATGCTACACATACATCAGAATATAATCAAGTACGTGTAATATGCTTGAGAACCTCTAGCACGTCTCCTGTGCTCCATAGCATCCTAACCTGAAACTATAATACTCAGTCTGACTTGGGCATTATAATAAAATAACACCCGAGTCAGCCTGGAAAACTAGCGTGAGAAAACACACTCAACTTGAATTTAATTATTTTCAAAAATTCTTTTGAAAAAAAAGGTATCTCGTAAGACCGCGCCACATATAAATACGATAGGTTTTCACTTTACAATAACCAAAACCTTTTATATCAAAATCATTTGATGTTATAATACCGTCTATAGAAAATAAATTATAAAATAGCTGAAATGCTTGCATCTCACATTTCAATAAAGTTGGGCACAATCAAAACCATATGACACTTATTGAAGAATGGATTCCATACAATGATCGAAAAATTGGGTGCCACCTATCACGGTATACGTCAAGAAAATATACCGAGATCGAACCTATCGATCCCAGCTAACACAAGATCGGCCTACCCCTTACTAGATAGTACCGAATATATTATCACCACGTTGCTTTGCAACTCTTTGAGATCTCATGCACAACCAATCCATAAATATGTACATGTAGGGTAATCTAGAAAGGTAACAACATACAATAATGGGTGCGACCCACTTAGCCTTGCTGCATTTGCCCTGATTTTCAGTCATTCCCGGTTGATGAGGCTTGAGGCTATGATTATCTTAAGGATAACATTCATACTTGTAATGCTAACACTGCCTTCTAGGAAAGCAATGCAATGATAGCATTCGTCCATACAAGTTGTTCCGAGACTGAATAAACCGAATCTTCCAAAATCACCATCTTTGTTATCTTTATGATATAACAATTTGCAATGCTCAAATCGGATCGAAGTGGTTTTCGGATAATTAAATCTAATCCTGGTCTCTTCGAAACGATCAACGAAATTAGCTAGATTTGATAGTCCATTATTTAACTATCAAATTTCACACAGAAGCAATCACTAGGCCATATTATAAATCTTTCAAGCATTTATCTCAAAATATCTTTCAAATATATATATATATATATATATATATATATATATATATATACATACACACACACACATACATACATATACAAATTCAATCTCTTTCAATAATTCGATATTTAAATAAAAAAATCAAATTCTTACGCCCATAATAGGATATTTCCACCCATATCAACACTTAGAAATATTTCCAATCCAACTTATAAATCATTACTTAGAAAAATATTTCTATATAAATCATTTTGCCGCTAAAATATCACCAAAACCTTTAATTCCAATACTTAGGAAAATATTATACGTATATTTCCCAAATTCATTTTTAACATCCATACTTAGAGAATATTCCGTACTTAATTCGAAATTTTATTAATTCCCATTACCATTTCCAAAAATTATCGATTATACCTATTTATAATCCAAATAATGATTAATAGCTCCTTAATGAATTCAAATTCATTTTCAAAGTTCCCGTATCTTAAACAATTTGGAAATTCCCTTTCTCAAATTTCCTTATGTTCCCCGTTCCATTATAAGAATTTCCCTTATTAAATCACATACCTTGAATAAATTCCAGTTCACAAATCTCAAGAACATTTATTATTAAATTGCTATCACAGGCCTTCAAACTATATATCTATGTGTAATAATAAATTTCAAACATGGTTAAATAATTATCTAAAATATCAAAGCACTTTAAAAATGAACGTCTATAACTACTTCAAATTTATAAAATTGCTAATCGATTTGCAAAATTTGTCTATAAAACCTAGAGTTCATTTCAGCATATTTTAAATATTTAAATATCTAACTTTCTGAAATATTTCAATCCAATTAATATATATTATTTTTTTAAACCCACATAGTTTAATAAATAAAAATCCTTTTCTAAAACAAACCTTAACCTCTTGTGAAAAATCATTTTCAAAATTCAATATACCCGTTTTCATACTTATAAATCTCTCTCGATTTACCATAAGTCGATTCACATTTTCAATTCCGTAACCCTTTTCCAAATTCCAATATATAATTCACTATTCCTTCTAAACCGATTTCCATATCTTATTATAAATTCTCACTCTGAATTTATATTTCCAATTTACTAAACGGTAATCATTCCACTTCTTTATAAACATCATATATAAATTTCATCACTCATTTCCAAGTTTATAACAGGTTCAAATTACAGAAATCTATTTATAATTCGATTTCTAATTTAAAATTCCATTATAAATCTATTTTCTAAATAATCCAAATTATATTTCAAAACCATTCAAATCTCAATTTCGAATTCCATTTCATATTTTAAAAATCTTATTCAAAGTCCATTGTTTTAAAAATCCTAAATTAGAAAAAATCTCTATTTGAGACCATTTTGTGAAATAGCTAAACAAATATCCAAAATCTACCTATTTATTTTATCTCTTTCAATTTCCTTTTAAATAACTCAAAAATTCGATATAATTTTTTCATTACCAAAATGGCCTTTGAATTTCCTTTTTAAATTCAAAAATATTATTAATGGTATTTATAATACCAAAATTAAGGCGAGTGCTACGATAGCAATCAATAAATTCAAATCGCATCGTAATCTACAATAGATTATCCACACACACCACATATCACTATATATGAAATAAAAATCAACATTTTTGAGGAATCCATTTGGATCCCTCCAATCTGTTTTCCTGCATCCACAGATGTTATATAATATAAAATATCAATCCCGTTTTGAGGCGGGATACCGCGGTAATATAGGGTCATCCGCTATTATGCGGATGCATAGTGTCTCATCCGCACCAATCGTCAAGAAATATATCCAGCTACAAATATATATACTACTATGTATAGATACAAGTTATAATAATATGTCAGTTCAACTAATCATTCAAAAATTAATTTTTATTATTACAAATTATATCCTGTAATCCAAATCGAGTGAGATTTACTCAAATTGATTTTCGTCATCGTTGAAGCGCCCCGTTTGAATTAAAATCGAATAGTCGTTAGGTTTTATTATAAATTTTTGCTAGCTCCAATCAACTCCAATCTAATTCCTATGCTTAGTATTCGTAGATGTGAACGCAATGCAACTCGTTTCATCCAAATCTGATCTTGTATGAAGAAGATATCGCATATATAAGTTTTACAAATTTTAAATATATAATTATCTTGATTTGATTACAAATTTTAAAAACCACTTACCCTTAACCATAGTTTCCTGGCCCAAAAGAAAAACAACCCAACACTTTTCAATTTCTTCTCCAAAATCGCTGCTCCTTTCCTTCCTTTTTTTCTTTTCTTCATATGAACGAAGGCTGTGCGCATGCTGCGCACGGTGCACAACTACCCACCCCATCATCCATCGACCCGAAGCCACCAACAAATCCCTATGCTCCTCTTCTCTCCACTGCCCGCCACCTCGCCACCTCTGGTCGAACGAAACGAAAAGCGACCCAAACTCGACCTGGTGCGAAAATCGCACCCTTCAATTCTTGACCGAAAGCCACCAGAACGACACCACAACCTCAACTTATCATGACAAACATGAATTCGAGCTTCACCTTGGCCAACTGTCCCCTCAAACCTTGATAATCAAAACCCTAGCTGCTTAGCTTTCCAAAGTTGAATGTCCAGACAAGATCATACCCTTTGAAAAGCATATGGAAATGAAGTTCTTGATGAATCAATAATTTTAAAGCTGGTTTTGATTTTTTTCGTGGTATAGATTTGGGGTTTTTATTTTTTTTGAAAAGTTTATACTTTTATTCCTTTCTCTGCTTCAAACAGAAAAATGGAGGAAGAAGCATATTTTTTTAAAAGAAGCGGTAGGTACAAAAAGGCAGGGAGGCTTGCAAGGAATAGGGTGGCGTATAGGTAGGTTAAGTTATACAATAATCAATTCAAATATATATATACATAATTTAATGTCTAAATATTTTATTTCGAACCCCGGTCGAGGCGTGATGCCCGGCGTTCCTAATGTTATACCCCTATTTCGAATGTAATGGAACAAGTTTCGAGGCGTAGTTCGATAGTATGGAAAAGATAGCCTTTTGAACCTAATTATTATATTAAATTTTCAATATTATTTTCAACGTGTTTCTATCCCGTACGACCAAACGATAACTCCAAATGCTACGAAGTTTGAAATCCAATAATAATACACTATTATGGATCTAATCAGACTGGTTTCATCGAATTCCAAGACTGTGCCATGCAATGCTATTTTCACATGTTAATTAAAACAAGTTATTTTTAAATTTAGATAAATCACTTTTAAATCCAAACTTAAAAGTTCAATTACCTTCATTCTTGTTAATAGAAATTAAATATGCCTTTGAATCATTTTTATCCAAATAAAATCCAAGAATTAAATTATTTAAATAATTTTCGATTATTAAATTCAACAATCAAATTATCTACTAAATAGTTATATTTGAAATTCAAGTAATTAAATCTATAAAAATAACTTTTAAATATTTAAAATCAATCAAATATTCTAATTTCTAATAACCAAAATCTTGGGTCGTTACAATCCTCCCCCCTTAGAAGAATTTCGTCCCAGAAATTGCCAAGGTAAGGAGAATAGCCCAAAACCCATTAACTTTCCCATAACCAATCAGTTAAAACAACTCCCCAAAATCAATTTGTCGAAACCACATTATCACATTTACTAATTTTCAAATTCATCCATAGATTCCAAATAATATTATTTACTCAATCATTTCAAGTTATAATCCAAAATCAAATTTTAGTTGTTAAAAAATTTCTTCAAGATTTTTCTAACTCCTTAAATTTTTGAAATTTTTTACCAGCGTCTCCTTTGTGCGGATAGATCAGAAGAACTACAAATTGCCACTATGGGCCCAAACCAACAAAAGAAAACAAAAATGGCTCAATCATAAAACCATTAAATTCAGAAAACAATTTAAACATGTACCTTTTTTTTGGATGACAAAAGTTTCTTACGAAACTAAAGGCATCAATTTAGCTATTGCCCGTATACACCTGCATCTTATTACCAATGATACCCAATCGTATAGCTCACAATCATATTAATTTGCAATTCCAATTTCCAATTTTTAGTTAAGCCCGTACGATGTACATATATTATTCGGCCGCCCATCTCAATTTGACCGCTCAATCGACCACACAATTTCACTTTCGAACTAGTATCGTTCACATGACCACTCCAGTGTAGACTTGGATCTGGTTCCTTGATCAGAAACTGTTATTCTCCTTGCATAGCAAAATACTATGATAGAGAATCCAAGAAACAACCAAAAATCCATATCAATGTTCTTCGTCGAGAATCGAATGAAAAATCCTAACTGGATCGATAAAATTTATCTCAAAATTCTATGCTCGAATCTGGATCAAACATAATGCAAGTAAAACAATATACGTACAACTTACGTATTTATTTCAATAGATTTCTTACCTATTCCAAATTTCTTTTATTCACATTCATTATCTTCACTTTAAATTTTCACTATCATTATTTACCTTCCCTTATTTACTCACATTGACTTCTTTACATAGTATATTCCTTCATACTATTATCACTTAAACAATACTTCATAAAATTTGTTTATTTAAGTTCATTTCTATATTCATTTTAACTCAAATATAATTTCAATACATCCATGGGTGCAGCGCAGTGGAAAGGAGGCTTGAGTTCTGGTAAAAAGACCCAAGTTCGATTCCTACCATGCGCTTCCCCATCCTATATGAACTTACCCGGGAGTATGGAGGCTTGGATCAATGGACGACTTTACTATACCCTCCTCAGGAGTTTACCGGCCTACAGGGTTCTCCTGGGTTTTCAAATATATATATATATATATGTATGTATGTATGTATATGTATATATATGTATATGTATATATATATATATAATTTCAATATTTCAACCATATTCCAAAAATCATATTCAACTCATTAATTTATTCAATTAGTTTATTCCTTAATTCGTCTCCAAAAATTATTTTATTTAACCAAACTTAGGCTAAATTTCTTTCCATGATTCATTTTATACTTAGTTTAATTCCATATTTCAACAAACTTACTTTCCTTAATATTCACATTCAATAATTTGAAATATTGCTTTAAATTATCAATTTCCAAAATTTATAAATTATCAAACCTATTTTCTCATACTTCCAATAAACATGAAAATCTCGGAGTTTAAACACCTTGTTCTAAAATATTTCAAACTATTTTTGAAATCATCTGTTTATACACACAAAATCCCTTGGTATATCAAATCATTCTTTTGAATTTCAAGCCAAATCCAGTTTTACCAGACAAAACTCCAATGGTAGCAATTCTTTTATTGGAAACTCGAAAATAAACGTCGATAATGCTGTAGTCATCAACAAAATTATTTTCAAATGACCGAAGTGAGTTCCATTACAACCCTTTAAAATTATCTCTATTCCAATTGATTTTCCAAATACTATTATTATTATTCTCCAAAACTTTGAAAAAACATTTCCAAAACTAACAGGATTTAAATTCCCAAATTCCCAACCTTTTAAAGGCTTTTGTAAATCATATTTATAATATACTCTGAAATCTCATTTCCTTTCAATTTATAAATCACAATTATAAACCATATCGTTATCTAATCTTACCTTGGTTATATCAATTCTTAACTGTTAATCTTGTTTGCATTATAGTACCAGCCTTTATTCGGCCACAAACGACTATCAACAAATGATAATAATAAAATATTATCATTGCCTAACAACCAAATACAAAATATATACCATAATTATTTTTGAAAAATTATTCCTTCATATATAAAATATAATCAAGGTGAAATTATTTCATTTATCCAATTTCAAAATAATATCATGTCGAACTGCTTGGTTCAAGTGTTTAGAGATCCCTATCAATAATGTTAATTACTCGTATTGACCTGAATCCCTAAGCCACTCAATAGATCAACCAACACAATATAAAAAAAAATTATATCACTAATAAATACGCGCTCATATATATATATAACACATTCAAACTCATTCTAGGGTACTACTGATCCTATCTCTAATGAGTTACCCCACCAAAGCTAAGGTTCTTGCTTAACCTTCAGGTCTGTTACCAAATGCAATGACCGGGATTTTCGGCCATCGAAAATCAACACTAATACGTCCAATGTATTACATGTCGAGAAATCGAATGCTGGGAAAACCCCGAATGTTAGAGGGAAAGAAGAAGGAAGAAGATGAGAAAAAAACTTAAACAACAAAAAATGTCACAATCGCAGCGGAATAATATATAATAGATAACAACATATCTTTATACAAAAAGAACTATAACTGTTATTATGCATACCATCATCATAGTACAACAACCAACAAATCAATTCTGGACAGTTATAATAACTTATCCTCACAAGTGCTGAATATACAGTCTACATACAGTAGAATATAATCAAGTATGTGTGATACGCTCGAGAATCCTCCAGCACGTCTCCTACGCTTCATAGCATCCTAACCTGAAACTGTAATACTCGGTATGACCTAAGCATTATAATATAATAACACCTGAGTCAGTCTGGAAAACCAGCATGAGAAAACACACTCGACTTGAATTTAATTATTTTCAGAAATCCTTTTGAAAAACAAAGATATCTCGTAAGACCATGCCACACAAAAATGCCACGGGCTTTTACCTTATGATAACCAAAACCTTTTATATCAAAATCATATGATATTATGATAGTGTCTATAGAAAATAAATTATAACATAGCTGAAATGTTTGCATCTCCCATTTCAACGTAGTTGGGCACAATCAAAATCGTACGCACTTATTGGAGAATGGATTCCATTCAATGACTAGGCACTAGGGTACCATCTATCACAATATACGTTTAGAAAATATACCGAGATCAAACATATCAATCCTTGCCAACACGAGACCGACCTACCCCTTACTAGATAGTATCGAATATGTTATCACCCCGGTTGCGTTGCATCCCTTTTGAGATCTTGTGCACAACCAATCCATAAATATGTAGATGTATGGTAATCTAGAAAGGTGACAACATACCCTAACGGGTACGACCCACTAAGCCTTGCTGCATCTCCCCTAATTTTCAATCATTCCCAATTGATGAGGCTTAAGGCTATGATTACCTTAAAAATAGCATTCACACTTGGAATGCAAACAATGCCTTCCAAGCAAGCAATGCAATGATATTATTCATCCGTACAAGTTTTTCTACAACTGAACAAACCGAATCTTCCAAAATACCATCTTCTTTGTCTTCATGATATCACAATTCGCAATGCGCAAATCAGATCGAAGTGGTTATCGGATAATTAAATCCGATCCAGGTCTCTTCGAAACGATCACCGAAATTGGCCAGATTTGATAGTCGATTATTTAACTTCAAATTTCACACAAAAGCAGTCACTAGGCCAAATTACAAATCTTTCAAGCATTTATCTCAAAATATCTTTCAAATATATATATATATATATATTCAATATCTTTCAATAATTAATAATTTAAGAAGAAACAATTTCAAATTCTTACATCCATAACAGGATATTTCCACCTTATCAACACTTAGAAATATTTTCTAATCCAACTTATAAATCATTACTTTGGAAAAATATTTTTATATAAATCATTTTGCTGCTAAAATATCACCAAAACCATTAATTCCAATACCGAGGAAAATACTATAAGTCTATTTCCCAAAATCATTTTTAATATCCATACTTAGAGAATATTTCGTACTTAACTCATAAATATCTAGAATTTTATTAATTCCCTTTACAATTTTTAAAAATGATTGATTATACCTATTTATAATCCGATTAATGATTTATAACCCCTTAATGAATTCAAATTCATTTTCGAAGTTCCCGTATCTTAAAAAATTTGGAAATTCCCTTTCTTAAATTTCCTTATGTTCCCCAGTTCCCTATAAGAATTTCTCTTTTAAAATCACATCCCTTAAATAAAATTCAGTCCATAAATCTCAAGAACATTTATAATTAAATTGCAATCACAAACCTTCAAACTGTATATATATGTGTGTGTGTGTGTGTGTGTGTGTGTGTGTGTATGTATGTATGTAGTAATAAATTTTAAAACATGGTTAAATAATTATCTAAAATATCAAAGCACTTTAAAATTGAATGTCAATAACTAATTCCAATTTATAAAATTGCTAACTAATTTAAAAAATTTGTTTATAAAACTTATAATTCATTTCGACAAATTTTAAATATTTAAATAACTAACTTTCTAAAATATTTCAATCCAATTAATATATATTGTCATTTTCTAGAACCACGTAGTTTAATAAATAAAATTCCTTTTCTAAAACAAACCTTAATCTCTTGTGAAAAACCATTTTCAGAATTCAACAAACCCATTTTCATACTTATAAATCTCTCTTAATTTATCACAAGTCGATTCAAATTTCCAATTCCATAACCCTTTTCCAAATTCTAATATTGAATCCATTATTCCTTCTAAATCGGTTTTCATATCTCATTATGAATTCTCACTGCGAATTTATCTTTCCAATTTACACAATAATAATCTTTCCACTTATTTATAAACATCGTTTATAAATTTCATCACTCATTTCCAAGTTTATAGCAGGTTCATATTACAAAAATCTATTTATAGTTCGTTTTCTAATTTAAAATTCCATTATAAATCTATTTTCTTAAATAATCCAAACCATATTCCAAAAACCAATCAAATCTCGATTTCGACTTCCATTTCATATTTTAAAAATCTTATTCAAAGTCCATTGTTTTAAAAATCCTAAATTAAAAAAATATTCTCTATTTGAGACCATTTTTGAAATAGCTAAACAAATATCCAAAATCTACTTATTTATTTTATCTAATTCAATTTCCTTTCAAGTAACTCAAAAATTCAATATAATTTTTTGATTACTAAGTCGCGTTTGAATTTCCTTTTTAAATTCAAAAATATTATTAATGGTATTTATAATATCAAAATTAAGGCCAGTGCAACGATAGCATTCAATAAATTCAAATCGCATCGTAATCTATAACATATTATCCACACACATCACATATCGCTATATATGAATTAAAATCAACATTATTGAGGAATCCAGTTGGATCCCTTCAATTTGTTTCCCTGCATCCACGGATGTTATATAATATAAAATACTAATCCCGCTTCGAGGCAGGATATCGCGGTGATATAGGGTCATCCGCTATTATGCAGGGCACATAGTGTCTCATCCGCTCCAATCGGCAGGAAATATATCTAACTACGAATATATATACTACCATATATAGTCTAACATCCAACTGATAAAAATATATCAATTCAACCAATCATCCAGTAATTAATTTTTATTATTATAAATTAAATCCAATACTCCAAAATGAGTGAGATTTACCCACATTGATTTTTTTGTCGCTGAAGCATTCCATTTGAATTAAAATCGAACAGTCATTCGGTGTTAATATGAATTTATGCTAGCTCCAGTTAACTCCAATCTAATTCCTATGAGTAGTATTCGTAGATATGAATTCAATGCAACTCGTTTCATCCAAATCTCATCTCGTATGAAGAAGATATCGCATATATAAGTTTTACAAATTTTAAATATATAATTATCTTGATTTGATTGCAAATTTTAAAAACATACTTAACCTTAACACAAATAGCCGGGCCTAAAAGAAAAATACCCCAACCCTTTACAATTTCTTCCCTAAAATCGTCGCTCCTCTCCTTTCTTTTTTTTTCTTTTCTTCATTTGAACGAAGGCGACGTGCACACTATGCACGGTGCACAACTACCCACCCCACCATCCATCGACCCGAAGCCACCAACAAATCCCTCTGCTTCTCTTCTCTCCACTGCCCACCACGTCGCTACCTCCGACCGAATGAAATGAAAAGCGACCCAAACTCGACCTGCTGCAAAAATCCCACCCTCCAATTCTTGATTGAAAGCCACCAGAATGACACCATTACCTCAACTTATCGTGACAAACATGAATTCGAGCTTCTCCTTGCCCAACTATCCCCTGAAATCTTGATAACCGAAACCCTAGCTACTCATCTTTCCAAAATCGAACGTCCAGACAAGATCGCCCCCTTTAAAAATCATATGGAAATGAAGTTCTTGATGAATCAAGAATTTTAAAGCTGGTTTCTATTTTTTTCATAGAATAGATTTGGGGTTTTAGTTTTTGAAAGGTTTATACTTTTTTTAATTTCCCTGCTTCAAACTTAAAAAAGGAGGAAGAAGCGCTTTTTCGAAAAGAAACGGTAGGTACAAACAGGTAGGGAGGCTTGCATAGGAATAGCGTGGCTGATAGGCATGTTAGGGTATGCAATAGTCAAATCAAATATATATAATTTAAATTCAAAATATCTAGATATTTTATTTTGAACCCCGATCGAGGCGTGCTGCTCTGTGTTTCCAATGTTATACCCCTATTCTGAACGTAATGGAATAAGTTTTGAGGCCTAGTTCGATCGTATGCAGAAAATAGGTTTTTGAACCCAGTTATTATATTAAATTTTCAATATTATTTTCAATGCGTTTCTATCCCGTACGACCAAACAATAACTGCAAATACTATGAAATTTGAAATCCGATAATAATACACCATTGCCGATCCAATGAAACTAATTTTGTCGAATTCCGAGACTATGCTCCGGAAGGCTATTTTTATATCTCAATCAAAACGAGTTATTTTAAAAATTAGCTAAATCACTTTTAAAACCAAATTAAAAGTTCAATTACCTTCATTCTTGTTAATAGAAATTAAATAAGCTTTTAAATCATTTTTATCCCACTAAAATCCAAGAATTAAATTATTTGAATGATTTTCATTTATTAAATTCAACAATCAAATTATCTAATAAATTGTTGTATTTGAAATTCAAGTTATTAAATCTATAAAAATTACTTTTAAATATTTAAAATCAATCAAATATTCCAGTTTCAAATAACAAAAATCCTGGGTCGTTATATTTATAAAGGAATAAAGAAAGATTTTTAAAATAGTATAAATAGAATGAGATTTATAAAGGAATAAGATTGGTTTTGGCTATTTATCCCTCTTAATTAGTGTGGTATGGGAATGTTCTTCCATGATTAACACCAAAGGATAATGTTTTGCTTTATAGTAGGAAATGTTTTAAAAGATATTTTATTTGGCCCTTTTAGATAAGAACTTTGGCAAAAAAAAGCCAAAATCTTCATTAAGTTTTGTTAATATACTTATATGAATGAGATAAGTTTATTGATTTTCTAAATATTGAAAGTATGATGTTTTGCTAATATACTTATACTATTGAGATAAGTATATATAATTTCTAAGTATTGAAGAATTATAATTTGTTTGTGGAATAATATCCTTTATAAAAAGTATTTTAAATTTTTAAAAGAGATTTAGTTAACAAAGATTAAATAACAAAGGCTTAGCAAATGCCGCGTGGAATTAAATCAATGACTGATTGTTTTTTATTTGATAGTTAAATAACAAACTACAAAATCTAGACCAAAATTTAACTCTGGAAATATATAGAAGAAACACGTGAGTTATATGGCACAGTCATCTCCAATGATGCAATACTATGTGTAGAAATCTCGTTTTGTTCTCCTAGGACGAATGATAAGGATATATGTCCTCTAAAATGGTTTGAGGGTGATCCCTGCACTTATTTTTTTGGCTATTTATTTTCAAAAGAATCGAGGTTGAGTTTACTGGAAATTACTGAATGTTGTTTTGAAGAGACTGGGATCGGCTAAATACAAATTATCTGAACCACTTTGATCCAACTCAAGCGCTTTTAACTGAAGACATCTTGAAGAATTTTATCGAATACGAAGATCTTGAAATGCAAGGACTACTTGCTACTAATCTTGAGGGTGATTCCAAAAAGGATGTAGTAGAAGTAGGTTTGTTCATACCTAGAAGAACTTGTATGGATGAATACTAGCGTTGCATTATCCTGGAAGGTAGTGTTAGTTTTCCAAGTGGAAAGTGCTAAAGAAAGGTAAACATAACCTCAAACCTCGTCACTAGGAATGACTAAAACATGGAGATGCAGTAGGGCTATGTGGGTCGCACCTATTAGGGTATGCTTATCATGTTTCTAAATTGCTATTATAGAATTGGTTGTGCATGGGAGCTCTCAAGGGAAAGGTTGAAGAGCCATTTGAGTGATGAAATTCTGGAAGATATGGTACTAATTTGGTCGAATTCTAAGACCGTTGGAATTTTAGGCTTTATTTTGACATTAAATCGACAATAAATCAAAGATGAGTTGTTTATCCCACTCACAAATACCAAACTTTCTTGTGTTAGTTAAATTAAATTTATAATGTGACTAGAAATTTATTTATTGCTGTCTGGCATTCTAAATTGTCAGTTAAATTTAATTTGAATTTAAATTTAATTTAGTTTCCATTTAAATTAACGTTGAATTTAAATTGTTATTTATATGCCTGATAATGATAGCCAGTTAATTGTTGTGATTTATTGGTTGATTTGAATGATGATTATGATGGATGCTTAATTGTTGACATTTTGGATGATTTAATGTTATGTTTATTTTATATGTTGTTATCACACTGCTTACCTTAGTTATTGTCAGTAAAATCCTTATAGGTTGAAATGATACGTATCAGAACGATCTTATAGATTAAGGAAAAATCATTATGGGTTGAAATGATAAACCCAAGTGATTTCATGGATTGGAAATTATGATTCGAGATATGGGTTGAAATGATATATATTCGAAAATTTAAATTTATTGTGGGTTGAAATGATATATATCTGTATCACTTGACCATAGGATAGAAAATTATATGCGGACGGCAGATTGGTTATGGCTTAAAATCTTCTATTTGGATAATTGATTTAATGTTATTGTTTTAAAGGAAATAAATTATAGGTTTATTGAATTTAGTTATTTTTCTCATTAGAGTTTTACACTGTCTTTCATGTCCGCTTCCGAAGTACTCCCCCATGCCCCTATCGTACCTTCCTTCTCTTCCAACTTCACTGTCGTTCCTCCATGCTTTTCTGTCCTACCCTCTAAACTTCCACCCACTACCACCAGTAATCCTGTTACGTCCTCCTTAGTAAACTCTCCAGCCGGCACCCCAACCGATGTAACTTCTACCACAACACAACCAGCTCCTATCCCTCCGGTTCCTCCCCCACTTCTTCTCCCTGTCTCGCCTCCTTCTAGGCCACCAGACCCTGCACCTCTACCGCCGACTATTCCTCCTTCCTCCCCCAATATAAGTGAACGGAAATGGACTTCCTTGTTTAAGCATAAACCCAGAAATGCTGGGAAGTACATTCCCGTTGACCTTACTCCTGTGTACGAAGAGGATATTCTGGTGCCGCCGCAGATCGTTATTGATGCTGGTGCTGCTCTTTGGACTGACACTCTAGTTGGATTCTTCTTGGACAAGCCATTATCTTACACTGCTTTCATTCAAAAGCTTAAGTTCTTATGGAAACTTAAAGGTTCAGTTAAAGTTAAGTCTGACGGTATTGTTTTTCTCTTCAATTTCTAATGTGAAGAAGACAGATATAAAATTCTTCAAAGTGACCCTATTATAATGAATAACAAGATGTTCATAATTAAACCCTACGATGTTGCTGTCAGTAACGTCACTGGCTCAGTTACCTCTGTTCCTGTATGGGTCCACCTGTACAACCTCCCAATATTTGTCTGGTCGCCGTTAGGAATTAATTGGCTATGTAGTCATCTGGGAAGACTATTGTGCATGGATGAAAACACCGAGAAGCAAAACAGGTTAAGCTACGCAAAATGTTTAATAGAAGTAAAACCAGACAAGGAGTTAGCAAAAGAATTTAAAGTTAAATTGGTGGATGGTGGATATCAAAAAAATTATGTTGAGTATCAATGGAGACCAGATGTATGTGTATTGTGCAAAAAATTTAGACATTCAACTGAGTGCTGTGATAACAAAAATATGAGTAAACCTGATAAAGGAAAAGAAATAACCAAAAATGGAAGAAAAGAAAACAAAGTGAAGACATCAGGAAATGTTAATACCAATAAGAAGGTCAAACCCTTTCAGATGCAAATTTCAAGAAAATGGCAACGAGTCAACAGAAAGAAAGCAGTAACGGTTGTGCAAGAAACATCCAGAGAACAGAAGAGTGATGGTAATGAAGAAGTAGAGAATGAAATAAATATAGATAAAGATAATGATGAAAAGAAAGACGAGGAGGGTGATAGTCTTGAGCATGAAAACGGGAGTGAAGAAATAAATAATGGAATGAGTGAACACATTCTACAGACTGAAGAAACCAATTGTCAAAGCACTTCTCCAAATGTCAGGAGAGAAACTCAGAAAAATGAGAAAACAACTGTTGAGGAACTGCCTGAAAAGCTTCTGATATCCAATAGATATGAAGTACTTCTTGGATTGGATGATACTGAGTATACAATTGGCGTGCATGATGCAGGAAAAAATGAAAAAGGAAAGAGTACTGGAACACAGGGAGAAAATAGGGTAACTGAATCAAAAAATGAGGAAATGATGTTAAGGCAAAATGACCAGAGTAATAAAACAACAAAACAAATAAAGGAAGCACACACGGTACAAAAGCAACAGAAAGAATACAATTCAACAGGCAAAGCATTAGTAAGTGAAGGAAGCAATGAAGGTGAAACAAAAACTGTGAGTGCACATGCTGAAGGAAAGAACTCAAGTGGTGGAAAAAACAACAGTAATACAAACAAGAAAACTAGATGCAAAAGAACAACTGATACATGTGCTGACATGCACAAAGCAGAAACAGAGTGCACAACTAGTCCTCCCAATCACCCAGTCACTGAACGATCGCAAAATGAAAATCCTCCACAAATATACTCCAATATTAAACCATCTATAGCCTACAAACCTCCACCTGATTCATCGCCACATGATTCCCCAAACATCCAACTTACCTCACCACCCAACATCACGCTAACCCAAACAGCCAACACCCCTTTGGTTAATGAAACAGAAAGCAATGAAAACACACCACTTTCAGCAACGATTCCAAATTACTTGTCCTCTACGCAGGCGGTAACAAGGAGAATGAAGATTGAAATCCTTAATGCCAGAGTTCTCCAATGATGTCACGCATTGGAGCTTGGAATATACGAGGGGCACACCATGTTATCAAGCAAGATCAGTGCAAACAGCTAATTACTACTCACCAATTATCTGTGTCGGCGATTCTTGAAACCAAACTAAATCTTGACTTAACTGTTAAAGCAGCTGAATACATAAATCATGACTAGAAGCTAATACATAACCTTAATGAATCTTCCTACGGTAGGATATTGATTCTTTTCAATCCTCAACATTTTCAAATCACCCCCATCCTCACAACTTCCCAATTGATTCACTGCCATGCTCAAGATAACTCTGACGGCACTTCCTTTTATATCATATTTATATATGCATCCAACTCAGCTACTGTTAGAAACTCAGTGCTATCTGTCATTCCTTCACTGAGGCAATCCACCCAACCCCTGGATAATATTTGGTGATTTCAACTGCTGTCATACACTCTCTGATAGGGTGGGAGGAAATCCTTTGTCCCTTAGTGAGATTATGCCTCTCAGTAATGTGTTAAATGATGCAGAACTTGTAACTGTTAAAACTGTTGGTATGCAATACTCGTGGAACAACAAAAGAAGGCATGGAAATAGGACCTTCTCCAGAATTGATCACACATTCTCCAATCAATCTGCCCTAGCTAATTGGCCCCTCCATTTCAATCTTCTCTCCCCTCCTCTCCTTTCTGACCATTCCCCTCAAATTATTCATCTTCGTGGGGTGGACAAGAGAGGAAAAGCAAATTTTAAATTTTTTAATATTTGGGCGCTTGAGCCTGACTTTAAATCTACTGTAATGAAAGCATGGTGCAATAATAAGAAAGGTAATCATCTATTTGTTTTGCGGAAAAATTAAAAGAAACAAAAGACGTCTTGAAGCAATGGGCCTATCACAAATTTGGCAAAGGAGATAGAATGAGTACTGATATTATGAACAAGCTTATTGAAGTCCAGAAAAATATGATGGAAAATGTACACAATGCTAATCTTACATCTATGAAACCTCTCTCTCTCTCTACAGTACTAAGATGCTCTAATTAAGGAAAGTGATATGATTAAACAAAAGTCGAGAATAAAATGGTGGGAAAAAGGAGACAAGAATAGTGCATACTTTCATGATAGTCTCAAGAATAAGCAGAGGAGGGAGAATATTGCTACAATCCATGACATGAATGAAGAACTTCAATCTTCTGCTGAAGGTGTTAAGAAAGCATTTGAACAATATTTCATGAGTATGTACAGCAACAACAACAACTTTGTCCCTAAAATTGATGACACCCCATCTGATATCATGCCTAGTCTTGATGAGGAAAGCTACAACATGCTATGCTCTGAAGTCAAACATGAGGAAATTGAAAAAGCTATGTTTTCTCTTAGTACAAACTCCTGTGGTGGCCCAGATGGGCTGAATGCATACTTCTATACTACATGCTGGTCGATCGTTTCTGCTGACGTGTGCAATGCTGTTACTCTATTTTTCAAAAAGAGTAAACTTTATAGGTCTTACAATTACACCAAAATAGCTCTTATCCCCAAGCTCAAGAATGCTCATCATGTTAAAGACTTCCGTCCAATTTCCTGTTGTAATACCATATACAAATGCATCTCCAAAGTAATTGCTACTAGGCTCAAGAATGTCCTCCCATCAATTATTTCCAAAAACCAGGCTGCTTTTCTTCTAGGTAGGAATATCCTAGACAACATCCTTCTCGCACATGAGTTAATTAAAGGATATAAAAGTAGAAATTCTCCCCCAAAGGCTATGATGAAACTTGATATAATGAAACCATTTGACATGTTGCAGTGGGACAGTATTGTACGCATTATGGGGTACATGAACTTCCCTCCCCACCTAATGGCTTGGATATTTGAATGTATCTCTTCCCCTACTTATTCTATCAACATCAACGGTACAACTTCGGGTTTCTTTACTAGTAAACAAGGCATTAGGCAGGGAGACCCCCTGTCTACATATATTTTCATTCTAGTCATGGAATTGCTTACGAGAATGATAAACAGAACTATTCAGCAAGGGAAAATTAAACTACATCCTGCATGTAAAGACCCTCAAATCTCGACATTTATGTTTGCTGACGACTTGATAATTTTTTGCTCTCCTGACATAGACACGGTTAAGAACATAATGCAAACTCTTGATAGCTTTTATAACATGACGGGGTTGAAGGTTAACGTCCATAAATCAGATATCTTACTAGCTGGAGTATGCACTGCTCAGGTGGATTACATAACTCAAATCACTGGTTTAACTCTTAACCAATCCACTGTTTCCTACCTTGGTTTGCCACTATCTACATCACGAATAACTACTAATCAGTGTCTCCCGATGTATGATAAAATCACTGCTAGATTAAATTGTTGGACAGCTAAGAAACTGAGTCAAGCTAGTAGACTTACGTTGATTAAGTCAGTTATCTTTGGAATGCAAGTGTATTGGGACAGAACTTTCGTTCTCCCATCCAAGCTAATAAACATGATTAGAAGTGCCATCATGCGTTTTCTGTGGTCTGGAAGAACTACAGGCAGATATATTGCTCCTATTAAGTACTCTACTGTTGAGAAACCGTTGAGCAAGGGAGGTCTTGGATTGATAAACTTAAAACAGTGGAACAGGGCTGCTTTTGCAAAACACGTTGACACCCTGTCTAACTCCCCTGAAAGTCTTTGGGCTGAGTGGTCCAATAGGCATGTGATAAAACATGGAAGATTGTGGAATATGACGAAGAGGAAAAACATGAGCCGGACCTGGCAGAATATGCACAAAATTAAGGAACTCTTTCTGCCTCTTATTCAAATGAACACCAACCATGAATACAATGTAAGCTTCTGGGACGACCCGTGGCTTGAGTCAGGATTAATTCTTCGAAGGCAACTAACTTACAATGAAATACAACAAACGGGAATCCACTCTGAATCTAAAGTTAGAGACGTTCTTGATAACCTTCAGAGGCATCAAGCTTTTTCCTCGAATCAGAGAATTCAAAAAATATGGGATAGTATCAAAAAGTATACCCCACTGCATAATACTAACAATGTTATTGTCTGGGGAAAGAAAATAGGAAAATTTAAAATTGGTGAAGCATATAATTTCTTGATGCGGAACAATGATACTCAAAACTGGAAATGGTGGAAAAGAACTTGGAATAAAGATAGTAGCATGAGAAACAACCTAACTTTGTGGAAAATTCTGAACCGTGCCATTATGACCAAGACCAAGCTTGTCTATATAGGTATGAATGTCAATATTTACTGTTCATTTTGTAGAGTTCAACCAGAAACCGCTGAGTACTTATTCTTTGAATGCTCTGACATCAAGATTCTTTGGTCTGAAGTTATGACTGAACTGCGAAGCAGTTGTCCCTTGAATGATAATCAAGCTGAATAGGAGCAAATATACGCTAAGACTGGTAATAAGCAGAAAAGAAAAAGAATATTTAATGTAGCTTTGAAGAGTTTTATAAATGCAGTTTGGAGGGAGAGAAATAGTAGAGTTTTTGAAGTTAACAAAGCTAAAACTGCAGCTGATTTCAGACTCTGGATTATGCATGAAATAAGGACATCCCTGAATATGCTTTTCACGTTTGACCTTGGAATAGGTCTTCAATTCAGAATGTAACAGTTAGATGTTTTTTTTTCCTTTTTGTCTGTTCTTCCTTCGTGATTGTTGCACCATGTTTCTTCTTTGTTTTCTTTGAGCTTTTGCTCTTCCATGTTGTTTGTGTTTGTATCCTTTGGTGCTGCAATAAATTGGTCGGGGACCAATCAACCCCGTCGGCCATGCCAAATTTAGTTATTTTTCTTATTCAAGCTTTAGAAGTTGAAATCGTATGGTTAAAAAGAAATTGTTTAGGAATTAAATTGGGAATGTAAAGTTAAAATCGATATATGAGTTTAATTTGGAAATTTGAATTATTTTAAAGATTTGGATCTTAAAATTTAACAATGAAATTGAATTTGATTTAAGTGGTTTAAAAAAGTAAACTGAAATTAGGCTTGAAATAAATATGAATTAAAATGGTTTAAAATAAGCATGGAATTGAATTTAAATCATTGATTTGAACTATAGAATTGAAATTGAGGTTAAAATGAATGTTTCAGAAATTGAAGTTATTCGAACTGAAGTTGAAATCACATTTATTTGGAACTAAATCAAAATTGAGTCATTTGAATTAAAAGATTAAAGTTGAGTTTTGTTGATTTAAAATCTTGATATGGTCCAAATTTGTTGCAATTGATGAAACAGTTTGATTTGATACTATTTTCAAATAAGTTATTTTAATATAAACTGTATAAAATCTATTATTTTAAAATTTAGATTATTTAGATTTTAAAGCTATTTTACTATATAAACCATTTCCAATAATCATACCATTTTATATTAAACTATTTTTAACTGATTTAAAATCCTTAAACTATATAAACTATTTACACTATTTTGAACTATTTTAAAATACTTTAAACTATTTTAAACTATTTCAAACTAATTCAAACTATTTAAACTATTTATAACTAACCAAACTATTTTCTAAAATTCAAACTGTGTAAGGTTGAATATTTTATATTTAAATCCTTAATTTAAAGGCGAATATGGTTAAATGATGTTATAACCTACGTTGGAATTGAAAATGATATTTTCTAGTGAAATGGCATATTTTGAATAAATGTGATGGTTTTGAAATGAGGGATATTTTGAGTTGAATATGATATTTTGATATGAATATGAATCGGTTTTGGAAATTTAAAAGAACCAACCAGTGTGAAATAAGCGTTTAGTTATTAAAGAGACCGGGATCGGATGTTGTCATACTCTTTGGCAATACCTAAACCACTTTAACAACTGTGTACGTGGCGGAGAATCCGTAATGAAGTAGGATGGTTTGGCGAATGCTACTGGAATGAAGTAAGAGAATGATGATGGATAGCCTTAAATTTCGGATCATAATTAAAATGACTAAAACAGGAGCCATGCCGAGCTAGGTGGGGTCGCTCCTCCTATTGGGCACATTTCTTCGATACCATATTTATTACACTGTGATTGATTTGGTGGCTACCCTTCGATTTGGTTATAGGAGTGTGTCTCGAGGTGGGTTGTAGTAACTGCTATGCGTTACCACCAGTCTGGATCCACAAAACGGTAGCATTCTACCATGGGCATTGCCTCGCATGCCTTATCATATTTATCCTGATCGAGCCTATTACGACTTTGGTTTGTATCGTACCTATGGAGTGCTCCCTAAATAAACCACTGGTTTTCGTGGAGCTTATAGTATATGTATAGACTGCGGTATTTAAATAAAAATGAGTTAAGGAGGATACAGGTAACGCCTTAATGCTATTTTAATATTTTATTTTACTATAGACATACTATAATAGCATATTGTATTATATATGTAGATAGTTTAATGGATCCTTAGGAGATGGAATCCTGAACATCTCTTAAGTCATTGCACGCACCTTAGATACTGGATAGGAGATGTAAAATCCTGTAAACATCTCTAAAACCGTTACACTCGTATTTACTTATTCTGTATTTTTACATAAGATCTTTTAGTTCCGACTCAAGAGTTTTGTATTTTCTTTACGCTCGGGTCAACCTAAGCATTTCAGTGTTGAAAGCTTGATTTCTGGAGGAAGAAAATGGAGTTTAGTATTATATTATCATTATTATTCCACTACATCATGTTGTTCCGCTGCATTATCCTATTATACTTGTTGTATGCATAACACTGATTGTATTATAAAAGTGTAATAAAATGTATTTGTAAAAGAGCTTCATGAACTATTTATTTGATTATTATATTTTGTCATTTCGCTTTGATATTCTGTGTTTTTTTTCTTTCCTTTCTCTTATTTTCTTATTTACCCCATTAACAATCCTCCCTTTTAAGTGGTTTGGGTTGACATGTGTTGTTTATTGTCAATTTAAACCGTCCAAAAAGGTGGTCATTACACCTTCCTTAGGCCATGTATCACTCTACACGTTTATTCTCATATTAAAAATTTAAAAGCAAGGCCGACCACCATTATCAACGAAAGAAGAAGAGGAAACAAAAGAAAAGCTTAAGGAAAGAATATTCAAATCAAACTCATTCAAATCACAAGCTCCTTAATCACTGAAGCTAAGATGAATAATGTTTACATCTCTAAATTTTTATGATTTTGGTTTTAAGGCTAAATCCGAATGATTTTGCAAATGTTTGCCATGTGTTTTATTGATAAAATGATTGTATATACATGTTGATGATTTATGTACGTTCAAATAGATTTTATAATATTTTTTAAGATGAAATCCTTATTAAATGGCATTCGTTAGCCTTGTGAATTTTTATGGTGATCTAAAAAGTTATTCTAGAGATGATTTTCAAATTTTAGATTTTTTATAATTTTTGTGTAATTATTATGAAATTTCTAAGGAAGAAAAATGGTATTTTAGATTATAAAATTATATAGGAAAAATAATTACTGTTTGGATCCGAAGATTTGATATGTTGAAAAGAACATATTTATAAAAATTTTGGAATTTTCCAGAATTTTTCAAGATGCATTAATAATTATATAAAATTATTTAAGGTATTGGGCTTAGATGTTTTATATAATTATAAAGGAGAAAGGGGCTTTTTCAAAATTATTTAATTTTCCAAAAAAGGAATGTCGACAAAATTTTGAATATAAAATTCGGGCAACCAATCAGATTTAGACAAACAAGGCGGGTTGGGTATAAAAGAACTATTTTAAAGTACAAATCAATAGTTTTTCTACTATTTCAACTCTTTCAGCAAGAGCTTCCATCTTCATTCCAAACCTTTCGACAAGGTCGAAATGTATCAAATCTTTCAACGAGGTCAAAAATCAATGCACATGGTATCAAGCAACGGATATATAGTAAATTGAAAGGATTCAAAAGGTTTAGGAACGAAATGTCATAGCTTTCAAAGGAGATGAAACTTTGTTTTAGTTTTAAAGAAAATACGCCTACTAGCTTTCGACAATGCTGAAAGATTTAAAAGAAAAAGGTTTCGATTAGTTTGCATTCTTGTTTTAACTCAAACCTTTTGACAAAGTCGAAAGGAATAGCTTTCGTGAAGGTCAAAAGGTATGAAACTTTTCGACTAGGTCGACAAGACTTTAGTTGCCACTTTGAAACCTTTCGACACAGATGGAGTCAAAGGTTATCTCTTGTTTTATAAAAACTTGCTGCCTCACTCCATTGGTTTTGAAGGGTTGGTTCCAACACCAACACCATATTGTTTTCGAATGGTTTCGAAAGGTTTTAGGTTTCAAAGTAGTTGCTTTCGACTACAATGTTTTTCTGATCCTTTTGCTCTACTTGAAGGCATAATCCAAATGTTTTAAGTTGAAATGTTTTGAAGGTTTTAAAGTTGTTAGTTTTAAATGGTTTGAAAGGTTTCTACTTGTTTTAAATTAAACCCAATGTCTACGAAAGGTTTTGAGTTTCATTGCTTCTGAAAGGTTTGTAAATGATTTTATGGGAAAGGTACCCCAAATTTTCGACAAAGTCGAAAGGTGGGACGTTTCGACTAGGTCGAAAAAAACCTTCCGACAAGGTCGAAAGGAATGGTTTTGCAATTTTTTTGAAAGGCTAAGGTTTAAAAAATTTATAACGCGGATGTCATTTTTTTTAACTTGTAAAAGGAAGGCTTTTTAAAAAAAATTGAAGGAGTTATCTTCAATGATTTTGAAAGGTTTATTAAAGGACATAAAGGAGTTACCTTCAATTCTTTCGAAGGGTTTTATTAATGGTTTTGAAGGAGATACCTTCATTGTTTTTGAAAGATTGTTCAAAGGTTTTAAATAGAGAATTCAAATAATATGATTAGGTAGATAGCCTAAGTGTTTTAAATTATAAAGAGCTTTAACTTATTTTAAAAGGATAGATAATCCTTATCGAAGGTCATCAACATTATTTTGAATAATGTAACGACCTGTTATATCGAACCATTCAAATCGACAATCATCCACACATGTCAGACTTAAATTGCTCAAAATAACATATTATTAATTTATATTTGGCAAAACTTAGATATACATTAAATAAATCAATCACAGAATCACAGACACAGAGTAATATGACAATAGACATCGGAATAGATAAATTTTAGTTCATGAGGCTGCTACAACATCAAAGTCTAAAACAAGATACAACAGAAATTGCAAATACGAAGAAGTCACTAATACAAAAGCAACTGACAAGCCTGAACATAAACAACTGAAAATAGCTAAAATAACTGAAGCTGAATAGATAGAAGATAGATCTCCGAGCACAGCTCCAAACTCTAAATGTGAGTCTCAAATGATGTGACACTCAGTCTGATCCGAGCATAAAAAAACACAAAACACTCATGTTAAGATTAACATCCTCATGCTAGTAAATCAACTCAAGTGAAATGTCAAGTGAAATACAAAGTAACTCAAAGGATGTTTGGGTTTCCACCCTTTAAGGATATGTTAAACTATTTACATACATAGTACAATACGCTATATAGATAATATTTATAGAAGCATTAAGGCTGTACCCATATCCCTTTAACATATTTTTATATAAATTTCCGTAGTCTATACAGTACCATAATTCCTTCGTAAACTAGAGGGCTATTTGAGGGCACTTCATAGGTACGGTACAAACCAAACTCATAGAGAGTGCGATAAGGCATGTGACACGGCACGCGAGGCAATGCTCGGGGTGGGGTACTGCCGTTTTGCGGATCCGAACTTGTGGTAACGCATATCAGCTGTTTGCATCAAAATTGGTCACAAACCTCAAATATCGCGAAAGCACTAGTGTACGAACATAGATCGACAATCAATGATCACCAATCATAGATCTAAGGTATGTATAGAATAAAAATGAAGAACAATAAACTTGAAACTAAAAGAAATAGACAGAGACACAAGATTTATAGTGGTTTGGCTATCTCCGGCCTACGTCCACTTCAAAAGTTAAGCTTTTATTGTTTTTCCTTGTTGGTTACAGCTGAGTACAGTGGATGACAGTGATGAAATTCGAGTACAACAGCAGCCTTGTAGTGCAAAGATGTTTTCGGCAGAGTTTGGACATCGGATAGCCAAAGGTCCATTTTCTGTAGACTCTGAGGTGATATTTAGAGGCGCTTCATGTTAATATCTCGCTCAAACTTTGGTAGACTTCTTCTGGCATGTGAGTGGGCCCACGCGATCGGTCCCAGGTGATTTTGACTCGATCCGTGATCGATACGAACGTAATTCGTATCGATCAAGATTTTGTCCAATGGATTCGAAACTTGGCATGAACCATCTTTAGCTTGTACGTAAGCTCCTGTGAGAATTTCATAGCATTTGGACTTGTAGATCTTAAGATATGATCGATACGAAATATAACTTCCCCAACGTCATCCAGTTCCTATCGATCAATCCGTATAGTTGCTTATTCGTGTCGATACAAAGCATGTTTGCATCGGTGATGTGGCGCTGTTTCCAAGGCTCGATCCCATTTGCATGCCGAGTTGAACGCTTCTTCCTTCAAACTGTGCACATTTCTAGTTCGCATCCAGGCTTCATGCTCTTCAGCTTCGTAACCACTTATTCGCATCCATCTGTTTGCATCGTTTCATATCCATCAGCTGCTTCCTTGTTCGTATCGATCAGGCTATTGCCATGGATCGATAAGAACAAGACTGATACGAGTTCTGCCTTCGTATCCATTTGGATTGGTACGGAACCTTCGATTCGACGTATGCCGCCATCTCCATCCTGACCGATATGAACACTGTCGACTCAAATCCTTGTTGATCGATACGAATAGTATTGATTCAAAGTACACTGCTATGCTCCATCCTGATCGATATGAAATAATCGAGTTGAACAAACCATCATGCGCCCATCTATTCAATCCAAGTCCATATTCACCGAGTCAAGACACATCGTCCCCTTCTTTTTGATCGATACGAACAACGTGTTCGTATCCCTACCGAATAATTCTCCATGATGGATACGAACGACGTGTTCATATCCATGCCAATCGATACGAACAACATGTTCGCATATATGCCGATCGATACGAACTCGTATCAATTCGAACAAAAACGTCCTTGTGCAACTATCCATCAATTATCTTGAGCAAATGAACTTTGTTTGACCTGAAATTTGAAACGTAGCCTTTCCTATCCTTGGTCATCATTCCCAATCGATCTCACCTTGATTGGAGCTCAGTCAAATTTTGACGACATCGATCGTAGCCTTGTTTCATCTCGATTTCCAATCCTGATATCCATCCTTTCCAGCCGCTTTGTTGATATTCCGGTTTTGACCAAAAGGTAGGGTAACATTTTCGCTCCAAAACATGCCTTGTGGTAAGAAGTTGTGTTTTGAATATTTCCGAATCTGATATCCGAAGTCCATATTCTGTTTATAGCCATACCATTTGACTCATAATCCAATCCATTACCAAGCCATCCCATCCAAGTGCATCGTTATTGACTGCTCCGAGTCGATGTTTGATTCCAAATCCAGTAACCAAACCTTAGCCAATTCTATATCCATCCGAACCCGATAACCGAGTCCTAATCCATCATTACCCAATAACTAATAATCGAATCCAGGACCTCTTCGGGTCGATATTAAAGTCCTTTGCCGTTCATAGCCAATATTCATATCCATAACCTCTCCGGGTTCGTGCCAAGCACAATCCACACCTGACAATCGTGGCCTAATGTCCCTGGACATTGAGTAATGCCATGGCTTAAGTCCTAAGCCGAATCCTGTTCGCTCTGGACCATTGCCTAGCATAGTCCATACTCGATGACTTGAAATAGTAATCAATAGATATTGTGGGGCCTAATTCCTAGGCCGAATCCTGGTCTCTCTAGACCCTTGCTAAGCATAATCCATACTCGACGACTTGATTAAGCCAATTCGCCATGTTCGGACAAAGAGACTTACTCTTTGCCAGGCATAATCCATACCTGACGAACATTTACCAAAAACCAAATAAAAATACAATCAAAATCCAAATCAAATCGGAAAACCAAAAATCCACATCCGAAATCAAAACCAATATACAAACATGAAAATAATCGTCCAAACAAAAGTCCAAACCAGAAAACAGACAACATCAGGAGTTCAAACCAAACTCCAAAACCAAGCCAGAAAAGACAAATGTCCAAAAGAAAACGCAGATATCGCAAACCATAGCGTCGCGGTTTATCATCATTCAGAGTGTGCCTAGGGGCCATCTCCGTCCCCGTACATGAGTAAATGACTTGGCCGTTTGCCTGTAGTTTGCTACTTATTTCATATCATCCGTGTCAATTGATAACCAATCGCCTATCATTCCTGGGCTCGCACCATCGTTGTTTGAGGTAGACGGTGGTTGCTCCTGTCCCATCGCCGCACTCCGAGCCCCAATGTATTTTCAGAGCTGTCCATTTCTTACATGCTCCTCAATTATTCCTTTAGATGCCTACAGTTGTTGGTGTCATGTCCGTCCAAATCGTGAAAGAGATAGTGCCTTCTTAATGCGCTTTCATGTTTCGAGGGTTTTCTCCTAGTCGGCCTTCGATAGGGAAGACGATTCCGAGTCTCCATAAAAATCCGTTCTGTAACGACCTGTAAATTTTAATAGTTTTAATAATGTATTTAACTGGAATTTTAAATAAAAAAATTTGGAAATAAAAATTTAATATTTGGAATACGACGAATTAAACATAGCAAATGGTACATTTTCATCATATAATATGAATGTTTATTTTCATGCGTAAATTCTATTTCAATTCAAAACAGTTAATATTTAATGATAATAAAATGTTTTTTAAAGCTGAATATTTTTACACAATAAATTTCTAAATCATCTTCTGAGTGAGATTTCATCTTTTATTTTTCCAAATTTGGACTGCTATTGCTTCATTTATCGTATTTCTGGCAAATTTGCTGCATTTTCATATCCGTTTTAAACCGTTGATTTCCCGCTCCTTTCATTTTCTACCATTTAATAAAACAATAGAATTTTGTGATGGAAATTTGATATTTGCTATGCGTCCATCTTGACATAGCAAATGATAAATTTTCGTCGAATAATATAGATGTTCTATCGGTCGCTAGAAATTCAGTTTAAATCAGGTAATAACAGTTGGATTTAAAAGTATTCCGAAACCTAAATATGTTAACATGAGAAAATTTATTTAGAACACTCTGAATAAGACTGTGAAATTTTTTTCGCGAATTTCGGACGTTTCCAGCTCCATTGGAATTTTTCCGTACGGAATAGCAACGTATATCAGTGTCCGTATCGACTTTTGATAGGAGGGTCATACCACCAATATTTGTATACCATTTTGATTGTCTCGTCGTGCTGATCTCTACGGTATATTCAATTCTATGTTTTGAGGTCCGGTACGCGATGGAAACAATAAACGGATAGCCATATCAGTTACGAAATTGCAATCTTTTAGTTTCCCGTCCATTCGAATTTCCCAATGGCCGAATTTCAAGCTGTCAGGGCTTTATTATTCCCTGAATTTTATTCATGACTTTACCATACCCCTACTTCATATTTATTTCGTTGCGTTTCATTTACATTACCTCTTTGTGTCCTTTCATCTCAATATTTACGTTATATATAAGTTATATATATTTTGAAAGTCAGAACTGTTCAATTCCTCTTTCAATTGTAATCCTCTCTTCTTTACTTCCAGAAACTTGCCTCCTCCCTTCCCCTCAACGAAGTCACCCAAACCCAGGCTCCAATCTTTCGCGCCTAAGTCCGCTAGCTTCCTCCACCTCAATCAGAAGTTGACTTCCACCTCACCTCTCTTCTCTTTCAAAAAAAGGAAGACGTGCCCTCGTTTTTTGTCGTGCCTCTTCCTCGCGGGCAAGCAACTCGTTCTCCTCCTCTTTGAACACTGAGCAACCCTGTCCATCACCTAGAAGCCGCTTCCCTCATCTCCTCCGTTATATAATGGGCATGTTAAATTTTTTACACTATATTCTTTGGTGATAGCATATATATGACAAAGATCCATATATATTGATATGCTTGCATTGTGAATATGTCTGTGGGCAGATATATATGGTCACGATATATATATATATATACACATAATATTTCTTTTTTCCTAAGTCTACTACGTTACAAATTTTGAGTATATATTTTATGCAAAACCTGTATAAAATTTAAGTATATTTATATATAATATTTTGGAAAATGCATTTTCTATGCTGCAGCTCATAATTATAAGTTTTGTTTTCTGTTAGTTGTGATATGTCAGTTGCACATGTTAGACTTTATAAACAATATATATGTTTTCAAAGTTATTACACATCCGTTATATATATATATATATATATATATATATATTTGTTATATGTATATCTAAGTATACGAAATATATTGGTTTACATGATTTTTGTTGTTTTGTTTTTCCTGTAAGTTACACATATTTGTAGTCGTATATATATGATAGTTGAGTCGAAATCTATAAAATTGATATATATATATATATATATATATATATGTATTTATGCTTAAAGAATTATTATATATATAATATTAATATAAGTTTCGTGTGTGTACGAATATTATATCTAATATATATTAGTTAGTTCTGTTTTTAAAAAGTACACAAAGTTATTGTTTTATAAAATATGTTGTATATAAGTTATACTTGTTGCATTATTTTATATATATATATATATATATATATATATATATATATATATATATATATGTTTTCAACACTTTACTTTAGTACAACATGTGTATATATAGTGCTTAGTTATATGAGATCTTATTTTATATTAGTTTATAAAGCGAGAAATTTATTAAAGTACACAGTTTTATATTGTAAATGTAAGTTGTATGTTTATATATATTTATATAAATGTGTTATATAAGAATTATAAAGTGTTGTTATATCAATGTGTTATATAAGAATTATAACTGTGTGTTATATTAAAAAATGTGTTGTTATATAAGAAGTATATATTATATATATAAAGTGTTACCTTTTATTTAAATTACTAATTTATATAAATATGTTTACGATTTGTTATACCGATATATCATTAGTTTATATATATATATATATATATATATATATAAATATCTAGTGTTTGTATATCCAGATTTTGTTTAAAATATAGCTGATGATCTGCATAGTTATACAGCTTACGTAGTTGTTAATATAACTGTATATAGATATCGTTATGTTGGTACACATAAATACAAATGTTTTGGTTAATATTTTGAATATGTTTTGTTTAAATGTATATAGATGATATGTTTATATTATTTAAATATATATATATATATATATATAATATGTTTAATATTGTTTCAAACATTTTGTAAATTATGGACTTTTGTAAATATTGATTTCAAGGGAATACAATACGAAGTTTTTTTGTGTTTATTTTAGAAACAATTATTTTGAAATACATATTTAATTAAATTTAAAAGTGTACTTGAATTTAAAATATGATTTTATATATGTATATAGTCATATATATGTTCATTTATACCACTGAACTTCATCAATCCAGTTTGATTTGATTTCGTCGATTCCGAATTTTCAGCTTTGTCATCAAATTCTTGCCAATTTTGCTTTGCTTCGATGTTCGTATTTGGATTCATAAATCGTCTCATTATCGTTCTTCTCTAGCCTCGAAAGGTGAGCAATCACTCTTGATTGATCTTCTTATATTTATGAAATTTGATTTCAATTGAAACGACAATTGAAATATGCTGCTGTTAGTTATTTACACTGCTATATATATGCTATTATCTGTATCTGTTCACCTGTGACATCTGACACCATTTTCTGTTATTTATACTGATGATATTTGCCTATTGTTATATTATTATCATATTTGTTATCACTCTGCAAGTTCCTTGTTAGTATAGAATTTACTGTGGGTTGAAATGATACATACCCAAATGGACTTTAGAATAGGAGAAAATCGTTATGGGTTGAAATACAAACCCAAGCGATTTTCATTTAATTGAATTTAGTATTGCTGGTTGTAATGATATATACTCGTATATATTTAAACTACGGATTAAAATGATAAATATCTGTATTAATTGACCATAGTATAGAAAACTATATACAGACACCATTGGTCTATATATAAATATTTGAAATTGATTTCTATAGTTTGAAAGGAAATATATATGGTTTATTAAATTTGAAAATATCATGTATATGAATAAGTTTTAATATAAAATAGAAGATTGAATAATAAGCTTTAAATTTAGTAAAGTTTGATTTAAGTAAATCACAAAATGTTTAAGTATTTATTTAAAATTTAATTTAAAAATAGATTTAATAATGATTCTATGAGTTAAGGTTGGGAAGATAAATTTGAATTTAATTGAAATTGTAATTAATTAAGAATTTTATTTAATCAAATAGATTTGAAATTTATCGAATTTGAGGGTTTTAAGATATGATTTTATACTTGATTTTGGTTTAAAGTGATTAAATGGATATTTCAAGTTTTAAAATAAATCAAGCGAAATATTTAGTTTAATGTAATTTATGGTTATTTAAATGGTAATGGACTTATTAAGTGAATATTTCGAAACTAAATAATAATGAAATTAAAATAAGATATAAATGAAAGTATCAATTTAGTTTTGAAAGTGCTATAATTTGGAAATATATATATGAAATGGAAATGGTATGTTGGTTTTGAAATATAAATTATTTCGAAATGACCACGGTGTTATAATGACGTTTGGTTATTAATAGCGTACATTTCTACATAGTAAACAGTTCATTGGATTCTTGGAGGATGGTTATCCCAAACATCATTTAAGTTACTTGTATTTCAGTTGATATTTCACTTTAGTTGGATTTATTGATATAAGAATGTTAATCATGACTCGAGTGTTTTGTGTTTTTCTTTACGCTCGGGTCAAACTAAGTAATTTAGCATTTGAGTCTCACCTTTGGAGTTTGGAGCTTTGCTTGGAGATCCAATTATCGATTCAGCTTTCAGCTTTTCCAGTTGATTGTTCAGAGAGGTTGTCAGTTTGTATTGGAGACTTCACTGTATTTGATATATTCTACTGTATTTTATTTCTAACTTTGATGTTTATATAGTAGCTTCATGAACTGTTATTTATCTATTCTGTTGAATTATTTTTATATTACTCTGTGCCTGTGATTCTGTGAATGATTTATTTACTGTATATATTGAGTTTTGCCAAATATAAATTAACAATATGATATTTTGAGCAATTCAAGTCCAGCATGTGCGGATGCGAATGGTTGAAAATATCAGGTTGTTACACGTTCCAACGTCTCGTTCCTGACACTGCTACCATTAAAACCATTGATGGATTGGTGGATCTCGTATCATTGACACTTTGAGATCTGAATTCTCTCTGACTCCTGACACTGCTACCATTAAAACCATTGATGGATCCGGCCGATCCACCGAAGCAACCGCCGCATTGAACCGAGTTAGGAAAGCTTTGAGCGATTCGTCTGTCCCTTGCTTTACTGAGTCAGCGTCATCACATTCTTTGGCCTTTTGATATGAACCCAAAACAACTTCAGGAACCTATCCGCCAATTCAGTCCATGTCCTAATAGATCCTTCTTCCATCTGTCTGAACCACATAGCATCTATATCTGTTAAGTATAGAGGGAAACATCGGGCTATAACTTCCTCCGATGCTTCCAGCACATCCATGTGTCGTATGTACCTCATCAAATGATCGATAGGATCAGCCTTGCCATTGTATACCTCCAGAGTAGATAGCTAGAACTCTGATGGATTCCGAGCCATTCTGATGTCATGAGTAAACGGACTCCTATTTGCTCCTTCCAGGTCTCTGTTTGTCAAATCTCCACGCATAGTTCGCCTGATAATCTCAGCCAATCCAGCGTTGTCCGTCAAGGGTTGCCCCCGAGTCCCCGAGGGAATTCTGGTACGTAGTCTTCATCACGAGCTCCTGTATTCCTACCAGCATCTTGTCGTGCGGTGTCACCCGAAATTTCTCCATGAACTGGTCCATCGTTGCCAGGTGGTGTGCCCCCGAGCCTGGATCCATACAGGTTTATGGTTGTGCGCTGATCAGGGGTTGTGCCTTGTTGAGCTGCTCCATTCGATTGCCTTTTGGTCCTTCTGCTCCAGCTCCGTGGATTTGAACTCCTAAAGCTACAACTATTCCTACTTGTCCAAACTGTATTAGGAGGTTCTGCATCATTTCCTCCTACCTTTTTAGAAACTCTTCATGCATAGCTCCCATCATCATCTCCATCTCGTCTCTGGTGATGAAAGCTGAAGTCTGATTGGCCCCTGATGATGCCTCCTGGCTTCCTTCGTGTTGACTTCTCTCGGCTCTTTGTCTTCTACTTGATTGCCTTGTCATAACTTTTTAGATCTGAATCCTTAAGCCTTCAAATCCGGACACCAAATCTGGTATAGCTGGTGCTAGTTGTTCTCAGTGAAAACACCAAAGTGTTTGCACCAAAATTGGTCACAAACCCTAAATATCATGAAAGCACCAGTTTATGAGCACATATCGACAATCAATGATTACCAATCACAGATTTAAGATATGTATAGAATAAAAATGAAGAATAATAAACTTGAAACTAAAAGAAATAGACAGAAACACAAGATTTATAGTGGTTCGGCTATCTTCGGCCTACGTCCACTTCAAAAGTTAAGCTTTTATTGATTTTCCTTTCTAATTACAGCTGAGCACAGCGAATTACGGTGATAAAATTCGAGTACAACAACAGCCGTGTAGTGCATAGATGTTTTCGGCAGAGCCTGGACATCGGATAGCCAAAAGGTCCCTTTTCTATGGCTTCTGAGGTGTTATTTATGGGCACTCCATGTAAATATCTCGCTCAAACTTTGGTAGACTTCTTCTCACACGTGAGTGGGCCCATGCGTTCGGTCCCAGGTGATTTTGACTCGATCCGTGATCGATACGAATGTAATTCGTATCGGTCAAGATTTTGTCTAATGGAGTCGAAACTTGGCATGAACCTTCTTTGCCTTGTACGTAAGCTCATGTGAAAATTTCATAGAATTTGGACTTGTAGATCTTGAGATATGATCGATACGAAATATAACTTCCTCAACGTCGTCCGGTTCGTATCGATCAATCCGTATCGATGCTTTTCCGTGTCGATACTAAGCACGTGTGCATTGGTGACGTGGCTCTATATCCAAGGCTCGATCCCAATTTCATGCCGAGTTGAATGCTTCAAACCATGCACATTTATAGTTCGCATCCAGGCTTCGTGCTCTTCGGCTTCGTAACCACTAATTTGCATTCATCTGTTTGCATCGTTTCGTATCCATCTGTTGCTCCCTTGTTCGTATGGATCAAGCTACTGCCATGGATCGATACGAACAAGACCGATACGAGTTCAGCCTTCGTATCCAATTGGATTGATACGAAACCTTCGATTCGAAGTATACCGCCATCTCCATCCTGACTGATACGAATACTATCGACTCGAATCCATGTTGATCGATATGAATAGTATCAATTCGAAGTACACTGCTATGCTCCATCCTGATCGATATGAAATAATCGAGTTGAACAAACCATCGTGCGCCCATCTATTCAATCCAAGTCCATATTCATCGAGTCAAGACACATCGTCCCCTTCTTTTCGATCGATATGAACAGCATGTTCGTATCCCTGCTGAATTATTCTCCATGATGGATACAAACGACATGTTCGCATCCATGCCGAACGATACGAACGACATGTTCAAATACATGCCGATCGATGCGAACTCGTATCGATTCGAACGAAAACATCCTTGTGCAAGTATCCATCAATCATCTTGAGCAAATGAACTCCGTTTGACCTAAAATTTGAAATGTAGCCTTTCCTTGCCTTGATCATCATTCCCAATCGATCCTACCTTGATTGGAGCCCGGTCAAATTTGACGACATCGACCATAGCCTTATTTCCAATCACTTTCCAATCCTGATATCCATCCTTTCCAGCCGCTCTGTTGATATTCCGGCTTTGACCAAAAGGTGGGATAACAGCAGCTACTACCGCCCACCTTGAGACACACTCCCAAATCAAATATGCACCTAATCAAATCACAAAGCAATAGAATGGTATCGAAGAAATATGCCCGATAGAGAAGTGATCCCACTTGGCCCAGCATGGCTACTTTTTTAGTCACATCAAGCTGACTCGTGGGAGTCAGGGCTACGTTCATACCTCATATAGACGTCGCCAACTATCATACTTCATTCTGGATGCTCCACCACGTATACAGTTGTTAAAGTGATTTTCAGTTTTTGCAGAGAGTATGACAATATCCGTTCCTGGTCTCTTTAACAACCAAACGCTTATTTCACACCACTGTCATTTTCATTTCAAATAGTTTATAATTCATATCAAAATATCATAATCATTTTAAAATCATATCACTTCCAAAAATCATATCCGCTTTCGAAATCATTATCACTTCGAAATCATTATCACATTCGAAATCATGACCACAAATAGTTTAAACCATTATACCAAAATATTCGCATATAAATCCGTTATTTCTAAATCACAACAGTTCCAACTTCAACAGTTTAAATATTGAAAATAGTTTTTATATATTGAAATAGTTATAAATTAAAAATAGTTTATATTTAAAAATAGGTTACAAATTAAACTAGTTTATATACTAAAATAATTTATATATTAAAAATAGTTTATATTTAAAAATATTTTATGTCGAAAGTAGTTTCATATTAGAATTGTTTCTTCCAATTTCACAAATCAATTCAAATCAACTTTAGTTCCAAAAATTCAATTTAAATCAGTCTCAGTTCAACAATTTCAATTAAAAGTTAAAGATTCAATTCAAATTCTCATTAAAACTATTTTTAATTTATATCGATTTCAAATCTAGTTTGAACTAGAAATTAACTCCACTTCCAATTCAATATGTTTCAAAGTATAAACATTCAAACTATTTACAATAATAAATTTCATTTATATCTCAAAATTCAACTTTAATTTGATTTAAGTTTTAAATATTCACTGAATCATTTTTAATAACATTTACATAAAATCTCAAATTACAAATTTAAAACAATATTAAATATGCAATTTTAATTTTATTTAAATTTGAAAATATTCATTTAATCACCTTTAATAAAAATCCAGTTATCAAGTTATAAAAATTATTTCTTTAAAATCTCAAAATTTATAAGTTTTCCAAATCAATTTTATTTAAATACGATTACTAACCAATTTTAAATTTCAAGTTAATTTTAATTTATCTTTCCAACCTCTATTTATTAAAGTTATTATAAAACTATTTCCAAATATTAATATAAATCTTAAATAAATTGTTAAAACATATTATATGTATTAAGTAAATTAAATTTTTCTTAAATTACATTAAACCTTTTTATTAAATCTATTTTAAATCCTATTTTATATATTTTAAAAATAATAAAGTTATAAGTAAAATTTCATAATTTACCTTTTAAAACTTTAACTTATAATTTTAAAATACCAAAACGTATAGTTTAAAAATCTAGATTTATGCACTTATTAAAATTAAAATAAAACCTTTATTTTATATTAAAAATCAATATTTATTAAGACACATATATTTTCCCTTTATTTAATTTTTTTTGGAAATCATTTAAAAAAATAGACCAATGGTATTCGTATATAATTTTCTATCCTATGGTCAGGTGATACGGATATTTATAATTTCCATCCGCAATAAATTAAATTTACAAGTTTTTCATTTCAATCCGCAGTCCCAAAATTCAAATTAATAAAATCGCTTGGGATTATCATTTCAACCCATAACGATTTTCCTTAATCTACAAGATCGTTCGGGTATGTATCGTTTCAACCCATAGGCAATTTCCTAACTAATAGGGAACTTGCAACGAGAAAATAATATAATAATAATAATAATATAAAATAGCATATCAATGATGAATATCCTAATTAACAATTTAAAGCAACATATATATGCAACATGTCAATCAGTGTCATATGTCAATTAGCATAGGTAAGCAATTTTTAAACAATAACATATCATACTTAACGATTCAATTACTAAACAATTCAAGTCTAATAACACATTTCAATCGTCATTTCATGTGAAATCAATTTATTAAATATAAGAATTTTAATCATGAATGATTGCTCACCTTTCAAGGCTAGAGAAAATAGACAGCACAACAAACTATGAATCTAAATCTCGAGCTTCTACAAGCGCTACCGATCCAAACGAAGATTCCAAAGCAAATCAGGATGATTAGACTTTGGTTCAATGAAACAAAATATATATTGATAAAAAAACTAAAATTTACTAACATATTTAAAATAAAATCCTTGCATTATATTTCAAAAATCAATATTAAATTTAAAACACATATTTAAAATAAAATCTTCATATCATTTTTTTGATTAAAATCGATATTCTTTCCTTTTTGTGTGCACAATTGATAACCTTTAAAAGCATTGTTGCTTTCAAAATGAACTATGTGTAAACCATAACTTCAAAAACGTTATAGTTTTATAAAACATAAAGGTGTCAAGTGAATCAAGTTAATGTCTCTATAGTATTAAACAAGAAAATAAACTTTGTATACATAAAGGGTCAGCTGCTCGACCATGGAGGTTGTAGGTAGGAAAGGTTGGTGTTGCAGCTAGGTAGAGGTAGTGTTAACGTCAGATTTGAGTGGAGCATCGCGTGGAGTTGCGGGCGAGCGAGTGAAAGGTTGACTCTGGTGGTAGTGAGTTTCTATGGCGGCTAATAGGGAGAAACATGTCAGTGGCTTTCACGTGAATAGGTGGATATGTGTGGGAAGATGGCTTGGATGATGGGGAGAAGGAATCTTTGGGCAGTTGGCAAGATGGTGGCGGGCATGAGAAGGTTAAGGCGACAAAGAGTCTCGGCAGTGGAGATGGTTGTAACGACCCAGAATTTTTAACAATTTAAATTGAAAATATTTAATTAATTTTAAATATTTGAATATTGGTTTGAATTGAATTTCTTATTATCAGAATAAATTGGCGATTAAATTATAAAATTTAATCTATTGAAAGTGAATAAAAATTTGAATCTTCAGTTCTAAGCTGATTAAAAATATTTCGACAGCTTGTAAAATCCATATTGATAATATTGAAGATAGTCGAAGCTTCAGAATTGGATTTAAAAGTGAATTGTTCAGTTTTGAAATTTATATCGTTTAAATCGAATTTAAAAATATTCATTTTTCATACAGTCTCGGAATACGACGAAACCAGTTCCATTGGGTCCGTAATATTGAATTATTGCCGGATTTCAAATTTCGTATTTTTAGGAGTTGATATGTGAGCACACGGCGATTAAACGCGTTGAAATTAAATTCGATTTAAACTTGAATTTAAATTTAATTAATTAACAAACGCACGTTATCTTCCTAACCTTACGCCTAAAATCACGCGATTTCATCTGCAAGGGCACGATCTCTCGTCCTTAAAACAATGGCGTCTGCATTTACTATCAGAGAAAAAGATTTTCTCGTTCAATTTGAAAAAATGGCCGATGTCGTTTCCTTCTTCCCCCTCTTCTATTTTCTTTCCCCAAATTCATTCGAACGACACTCAATATAAAAAAAAAAAAAAGCAGTTATGTAAATATATATATATATATACACATTTTAAAATCACTGATTAGTTTAGAAATTTGTAAAAGAAAAATTGTTAAAGATAAAATTTAGATTAATTTATTAAAAAGGAAGAATGCTTCGAATTTAATAGTTAGATAATAAAGTTTGTTAAAAGAAAAATATTAGTTCAAATTATTATATTAAGAATAAAATTTTAGTTTAAAATATAATTTTTAGTTAATCAAATTTATTAAAATAAAAAGGAAGTTTAGTTTTAATTCAATATTTTGTTAGACGAATTTAATTAAAGAAAATCAATTTGAATTTTTTAATTTTTAGTTTAAAATAAAAATCATTAACTTAAGATTTAGATAATTAGTTCGAATATTCTATTTAAAAGGAAAAATTTATTTATAACAAAATTAATAGTAAAAAACCAAAATCTATTAGTTGATTTAATTTATGAAAAGGAAATTTAATTTAAATAGGAAATTTCTAGTTAGAATTATTTTAAAAAGGGATAATTTGTTAACTTAATTTATTTAAGTAAGTTAGTTGAAATTAAATTTGGAGTAGACAAATTTTTAAGAGTAACATATTTGAAATTGAAAGTAAGTTTGGTTAATTAAATTAATTTTTTAGTTAAAATAAATCATTAAACAAGAAACTGGTTTAAACAAAACTACGAGTTAATTTAACTATTAAAATGAAATCACCAATGAATCGAAATTATCAATTGAAAATTTATTATTCGATCTGTTCGAATATTAATTGAATTGTATAAAATATTTATACTAGGTATAAATCAAGGAAATCGAGTCAAGAGGGAAAGTGGATGGCAAACGGGAATAAAGGTGAGAACTTCTCACTCAAAAGGAATTTTATTGTTTATTTAAATTTTAATAGTTAAATTTAAAATTGATTGACTGTGTTGATTGAATGTTTGAATGATGATTGTTATATATATATTGGATGTGAATAGACCCTATATGCCGTTAGTAAGCGGAGGTTATTTATTACACACATATACCGCGATATTCCACCTCGAAGTGGAATTGGTATTATATTATATATATAGCAATATATATATATTGGCATATGTATATATTGCAGTTGATTGATTTCCCGCATTTCTTTTAGCGGATGAGACCCTATACGCCGTTAGTAAGCGGATATATTTTATAAAATCCCATATACCGCGATATTCCGTCTTGAAACGGAATGGTATTGTGCTAATGTCTGTGGATGCAGGGAAACAGGTTGGAGGGATCCAACTGGATTCCTCACAAATATTTATTGATTTTAAATATTGTGATGTTTGATTGTTTATCATGGATGATATATGATATTGAAAATCGTGATTGACTATTGATGTGTTACATCATCGGATCCAAATTTTGAAATTTAAAAAAACAACGATTTTAATTTCTAAAGTGATTTTTGAAAATATACGTTTATATAATATTTTTTGGAATTTATTTATTATAAATAAATAAACATTATAATTTTTATGTTATAAAAATTATGATTTTTGAGAAATGTAGTTAAAAGTTGATTTTTGAGAATATGGGATTAATGATTTGACAAAATAATTTAAACTGGGATTTTTGAATCTATTATAAAATGAATAAAAGTGATGAAATTATAAAGAACTGTGAAGATGTTTCAAAAGAATAATATAAATTGTTTTATATTAAAAAGATTTATAAATTGATATTTATAAATTAAAAATATAAGAATTATAAAACAAGCTTTTATAAGTGTTAGAATAAATTGTAAATGAGTTTCATAAATAGAAATGGAATTATAGAATTATAACGATGAAGTTATAAATAGAATTTTATAAACAGTATAAATTGATTTATATAAAAGATTTACAAACGGATATTTGTAAATTAAAATATTGGAATTATAAAACGAAGTTTTTATAAGAGTTAGGATGAATTGTGAATGAATTTCACAAATGAATGAATTTATAGAATTATGAACGGTGAAGTTATAATTGGAATTTTATAAACAGTAGGTTTATAAAATTTGTGAAGTTATTTAAAAGAATAAAATTTTGGATAAATAGATGAATCTTATAAGTTATAAGATTTATAAAATTTGTGAAGTTTAAAGGAATGATTTTATAAACAAATAAATTATAAGTATTTAACTTATAATATGAAATTTTTAATATATCATTGTGATATAAATTGAGATAAGTTAATAAAGGAAATTTATAAAAGGAAGTTGTTATAAAAGAAATAGAAATAGAATTTATAAACATTGTTTTATAAATTCGCAAACTACTTATTTTGATAAGTAAATTTTTGCAATTTATTTATGAAGTTATATTCATGTTTTAGACAGTGAATAATTCCTTAAACTAAAATGAATAGAAGAAATGAAATTGGTTAACAATATATTCACGTTTTTGAATAGTGAATAATATGTTAAAAAAATTATTTAGAATGTGATGTTTTAAATAAAATTAAAACAATCTAATGATGTTTTAAAATATGTTGAGATTTGAAATCATAGATTTCAACATTTATTGTTGAAATAGATGTTTTCGAGAAATAAAAGGAAATGGTAGATTATAACACTGTTGTTATAATAGATGATTTCCGAAAGGAAATGTTTTGTATAGTATTGGGATTTATATATCTATTTTATTTCGAATCCCTATACTAGTGATTTTGGGTTGTCGTAACGATGTTTTACGCAATATTCGTTTTGGCCCAAATAAATATGATTAAGTGAATGATTTCCTTAAAGAATGAAATATATACTTAATTTTGATTTAAGTATATTGAATATTTTCAAAAGGTTGAAAATAAATAAAATTTGTGAATTACTTATAAAATAAATAAGTATGGAAATTGTTTTTCCAAAGAGAAATGGAGAGTTTAGAGAATTTATCTTTTTGAAGATAAATTGAAAATGAATATTTGAAATCGTATATTCATAAATATTTTGGAAATATAAATTCAAAATGGAATTTATAAATGGAATTGGGAAAATAGGTTTAAAAATAAATATTGATTTATTTTTGAAATATGAAAAGTTATATCTTCTAAAGATATTTTTGGAATTAAATAATTTGGAAAATTATTTGGATTCTGGTGATGTTGGCATATCCATTGATAGTTCAATAACCGACTATCGATATATACCTTTGAATAGGTATTTGTTGTGAATTTGGTTGAAATTGAATGCCACACTTATTTTTTTTAAAATAAGCGCTCACTATTCGGGTTAACCGGGAAAGGACCATGGGGTCGTATAACCCATTCCGAATATGTGATACGTCGTATGAATTGCATTCGAAGACGGTGTTGAAGACCGGATATTTTCGAAAACGAGAGGGTTTCTTGTCGAATGTCTTTGCATCGACTGGTCCCCGGTATAGAGACTCCATATGTGATGGGAAGTCCGAACGTGATTTGTGAATATCCGGATTGCAAGGACTTCTTTGTAAGTGCCTTCGGTTCTGTTCGAGCCCGGAACAGACTTGTATGGATTGTGTGTCTGACATTACAAGTTGAGATATAAAGCCGATTTCTTTCAAATATATTTCTGTGGTGGCGGAGAATTTATTCTCTTAGCTTAACACCCTTCTCTGAGACGTACGAGCTTAGAGGTTATATAGTTGAAGTTATCAGCGATATATTCCCAATTTGGTAATGTGACATGCTGAGTGTTGCTGAAATGATCATTGTGTTGATTATTTGTGATAGGATCATTTATTTGATCGTCTATCTTAGTGATCATTGTGTTGATCATTTGTTGACCCAAAGCATGGCTTTTGTATAAAGTATGTTTTTGTGGACGAGACTTCGTCGAGCCTCACACCCCGTGAATGGTCAAAACAGGAAAGAAGCAGCAAGGTTATGAGGGGTAGCACCCTTTAGGATGTGTCCATTTCCTTCTGGAAAAGGGTGGTATCATGGTATGGAGCCCAGATACTTACTCATGTTGAAAACACTTTATGATTGTGTGAATTGATTACGAGCGCTCGGTGAAAAGGTCCCAAAGGACCGGGGAATGGCATATTCGGTCAGTTGTTACTCAGTTAGGAGTAACCCGGCCTTGTGTTGGTAGAGATCCGGTTTGGTTCTCGGGGATGTCCATCCAGAGGCATCTCATGTGGCAATGGGAAGTTCCTTGGCCTGACCATTCGTTGGAAATCCAAAGAAACAATACGATCTTGTACGGTTTTAGTTGTAGAACCTGCCATCTAATATGGTAGCTATTAGTAGGCATAATATAATGGTACCTATGCTGGCTAAGATTTATATCTTTATTTTCGAAATAAATTTTCTACACTATGCACTAATAATAATATCAAAATTGATTTGATTTTTGCGTAGAAGCATCTTTGACTAACATAAGAAAAAAATCTCCTCCAAGTCTGCGTTTGCATTGTGTGTGTGGTGGGAGGTCTTATGGTAGTTACATTTTCAAAAAGCATTGCGAATTGAATTTAAAAATATTCCTCTATTTTTGATTTTAAAGTTAAATAAACTGTTTTAAGTTCTCGCACCAGTCACATGACTGACTCGGAGTTTATTGTTTTCCTTCCTAAACTCTGGGTGCCCACCAATTTTCCACACGGGCAGTCAAGAGTTAGGTTTATCAGGATATTCTGGATATTCTGGAGTTGCTGGAGGCAAGCTGGATGGCATGGCATATTACTTATATAGTATTTCTTTTTCCGCTGCACTGTTTTTTTGATGTATGTTGTTGTACACTCTGATGATATGATGTGATGTAATGTGATGTAATGTAATAACTGATATAGTTCTTTGTTTAAAGATTATTCATTTATTATCTATTATATGTTCCGCTGCGAATTGTGAGATTCTGATGTGTTCTATTGTTTTCTTTCTGTTCTGTTTTTCTTTCTTTCTTCTTCTACCTCTTTCTCTTCTTTCTTAAAAACCCCCTCAGTGTTCGGTTTTTCGGCAACGAAAAATCGTGTCCTGACAATGTGGTATCAGAGCTGTTGGTTAAGCGACAACCATGGTTCTGATGGGTGTTACTCGTTAGAGATAGAGTCAGTAGTACTCTAGAATGAGTTTGAGTGTAATAATAGATATGAGCGCGTATTTGTTAGTGAATATAAAAATTGATTTATATTATAAAATAATTTTGCCCAAAACTATTTTCGTATAGAAAAAAAAAATGATTTTCTATGAATTATTATAGTATATGGTTGCATGATTGTTAAGAAGTGATAATATTGAATTATTATCATTAGTATATGAAATTAAATAAAGTAAAATGAATTAAATTCAAGTAAACTAACTTGATAAATTATTAATTCATGGAATGAATATGAATATGGAATGTGAATAAAATTGAATTTGGTAATTAAGTGAAATTCGAGATGAATTGAATATGGAAATTGAAAATTGAAATGAATTAGTGAATGAAACTAATTTAAAGTAGTAATATGAATTACTAAATGAAAGTTAATCGATAGAATTCAATATTTAGTATTGAGAATTGAATTCGAATGAAATTTAAATTGTGAATTGAATTCAAATAAAATTGAATGAACTTGGATATGTAACTTCAATAGTGAAGTAAAAACGTATAAGAAACATATATTGGAAATTTTTAATAGAAATTTGCAAAATGGTTTGAATGTTGGATTTAGATATTACTATTAGCAGGTTATACAGGTATATAAAGGAATTGAGATTTTGATTTCGAAGATAAAATTGAATTGCTCGAGAAAAAGGTACGTATTTCAATTTAAATATAAGATTTGATGACTTTCTTCTCTAGCCACTTGGCTTTTCTCTTTTCTTTTTGATTCTGAGGGGCCGTGGTGCCATTTTGTAGTCGTACCGATCGAGCCGCGCAAAGGAAACGCTGGCGAAATTTTTCGAAAATTTAGGGTGTTAGAAAAATTTTGAGAAAATTTGAAAGTTTAAAATTTAAATTTGAATTTAAATTTGAATGTTAAATAAACAATGTTGTTTGAAACTTGTAATTGAAGTTGGAAAGCTAATCGGAATGAGAATGGATCTTTAATAAAAAGATTTAGGCTAGTAAGTTGATAAAACTATTTGAATTGTGAAAAATAATAAACGATTTAGGATCATTCTTCTTAACTTGTAATTTCGGGACAAAATTCTTTTAAGGGGGAAAGATTGTAACGACCCAGAATTTTTAACAATTTAAATTGAAAATATTTAATTAATTTTAAATATTTGAATATTGGTTTGAATTGAATTTCTTATTATCAGAATAAATTGGCGATTAAATTATAAAATTTAATCTATTGAAAGTGAATAAAAATTTGAATCTTCAGTTCTAAGCTGATTAAAAATATTTCGACAGCTTGTAAAATCCATATTGATAATATTGAAGATAGTCGAAGCTTCAGAATTGGATTTAAAAGTGAATTGTTCAGTTTTGAAATTTATATCGTTTAAATCGAATTTAAAAATATTCATTTTTCATACAGTCTCGGAATACGACGAAACCAGTTCCATTGGGTCCGTAATATTGAATTATTGCCGGATTTCAAATTTCGTATTTTTAGGAGTTGATATGTGAGCACACGGCGATTAAACGCGTTGAAATTAAATTCGATTTAAACTTGAATTTAAATTTAATTAATTAACAAACGCACGTTATCTTCCTAACCTTACGCCTAAAATCACGCGATTTCATCTGCAAGGGCACGATCTCTCGTCCTTAAAACAATGGCGTCTGCATTTACTATCAGAGAAAAAGATTTTCTCGTTCAATTTGAAAAAATGGCCGATGTCGTTTCCTTCTTCCCCCTCTTCTATTTTCTTTCCCCAAATTCATTCGAACGACACTCAATATAAAAAAAAAAAAAAGCAGTTATGTAAATATATATATATATATATACACATTTTAAAATCACTGATTAGTTTAGAAATTTGTAAAAGAAAAATTGTTAAAGATAAAATTTAGATTAATTTATTAAAAAGGAAGAATGCTTCGAATTTAATAGTTAGATAATAAAGTTTGTTAAAAGAAAAATATTAGTTCAAATTATTATATTAAGAATAAAATTTTAGTTTAAAATATAATTTTTAGTTAATCAAATTTATTAAAATAAAAAGGAAGTTTAGTTTTAATTCAATATTTTGTTAGACGAATTTAATTAAAGAAAATCAATTTGAATTTTTTAATTTTTAGTTTAAAATAAAAATCATTAACTTAAGATTTAGATAATTAGTTCGAATATTCTATTTAAAAGGAAAAATTTATTTATAACAAAATTAATAGTAAAAAACCAAAATCTATTAGTTGATTTAATTTATGAAAAGGAAATTTAATTTAAATAGGAAATTTCTAGTTAGAATTATTTTAAAAAGGGATAATTTGTTAACTTAATTTATTTAAGTAAGTTAGTTGAAATTAAATTTGGAGTAGACAAATTTTTAAGAGTAACATATTTGAAATTGAAAGTAAGTTTGGTTAATTAAATTAATTTTTTAGTTAAAATAAATCATTAAACAAGAAACTGGTTTAAACAAAACTACGAGTTAATTTAACTATTAAAATGAAATCACCAATGAATCGAAATTATCAATTGAAAATTTATTATTCGATCTGTTCGAATATTAATTGAATTGTATAAAATATTTATACTAGGTATAAATCAAGGAAATCGAGTCAAGAGGGAAAGTGGATGGCAAACGGGAATAAAGGTGAGAACTTCTCACTCAAAAGGAATTTTATTGTTTATTTAAATTTTAATAGTTAAATTTAAAATTGATTGACTGTGTTGATTGAATGTTTGAATGATGATTGTTATATATATATTGGATGTGAATAGACCCTATATGCCGTTAGTAAGCGGAGGTTATTTATTACACACATATACCGCGATATTCCACCTCGAAGTGGAATTGGTATTATATTATATATATAGCAATATATATATATTGGCATATGTATATATTGCAGTTGATTGATTTCCCGCATTTCTTTTAGCGGATGAGACCCTATACGCCGTTAGTAAGCGGATATATTTTATAAAATCCCATATACCGCGATATTCCGTCTTGAAACGGAATGGTATTGTGCTAATGTCTGTGGATGCAGGGAAACAGGTTGGAGGGATCCAACTGGATTCCTCACAAATATTTATTGATTTTAAATATTGTGATGTTTGATTGTTTATCATGGATGATATATGATATTGAAAATCGTGATTGACTATTGATGTGTTACATCATCGGATCCAATTTTTGAAATTTAAAAAAACAACGATTTTAATTTCTAAAGTGATTTTTGAAAATATACGTTTATATAATATTTTTTGGAATTTATTTATTATAAATAAATAAACATTATAATTTTTATGTTATAAAAATTATGATTTTTGAGAAATGTAGTTAAAAGTTGATTTTTGAGAATATGGGATTAATGATTTGACAAAATAATTTAAACTGGGATTTTTGAATCTATTATAAAATGAATAAAAGTGATGAAATTATAAAGAACTGTGAAGATGTTTCAAAAGAATAATATAAATTGTTTTATATTAAAAAGATTTATAAATTGATATTTATAAATTAAAAATATAAGAATTATAAAACAAGCTTTTATAAGTGTTAGAATAAATTGTAAATGAGTTTCATAAATAGAAATGGAATTATAGAATTATAACGATGAAGTTATAAATAGAATTTTATAAACAGTATAAATTGATTTATATAAAAGATTTACAAACGGATATTTGTAAATTAAAATATTGGAATTATAAAACGAAGTTTTTATAAGAGTTAGGATGAATTGTGAATGAATTTCACAAATGAATGAATTTATAGAATTATGAACGGTGAAGTTATAATTGGAATTTTATAAACAGTAGGTTTATAAAATTTGTGAAGTTATTTAAAAGAATAAAATTTTGGATAAATAGATGAATCTTATAAGTTATAAGATTTATAAAATTTGTGAAGTTTAAAGGAATGATTTTATAAACAAATAAATTATAAGTATTTAACTTATAATATGAAATTTTTAATATATCATTGTGATATAAATTGAGATAAGTTAATAAAGGAAATTTATAAAAGGAAGTTGTTATAAAAGAAATAGAAATAGAATTTATAAACATTGTTTTATAAATTCGCAAACTACTTATTTTGATAAGTAAATTTTTGCAATTTATTTATGAAGTTATATTCATGTTTTAGACAGTGAATAATTCCTTAAACTAAAATGAATAGAAGAAATGAAATTGGTTAACAATATATTCACGTTTCTGAATAGTGAATAATATGTTAAAAAAATTATTTAGAATGTGATGTTTTAAATAAAATTAAAACAATCTAATGATGTTTTAAAATATGTTGAGATTTGAAATCATAGATTTCAACATTTATTGTTGAAATAGATGTTTTCGAGAAATAAAAGGAAATGGTAGATTATAACACTGTTGTTATAATAGATGATTTCCGAAAGGAAATGTTTTGTATAGTATTGGGATTTATATATCTATTTTATTTCGAATCCCTATACTAGTGATTTTGGGTTGTCGTAACGATGTTTTACGCAATATTCGTTTTGGCCCAAATAAATATGATTAAGTGAATGATTTCCTTAAAGAATGAAATATATACTTAATTTTGATTTAAGTATATTGAATATTTTCAAAAGGTTGAAAATAAATAAAATTTGTGAATTACTTATAAAATAAATAAGTATGGAAATTGTTTTTCCAAAGAGAAATGGAGAGTTTAGAGAATTTATCTTTTTGAAGATAAATTGAAAATGAATATTTGAAATCGTATATTCATAAATATTTTGGAAATATAAATTCAAAATGGAATTTATAAATGGAATTGGGAAAATAGGTTTAAAAATAAATATTGATTTATTTTTGAAATATGAAAAGTTATATCTTCTAAAGATATTTTTGGAATTAAATAATTTGGAAAATTATTTGGATTCTGGTGATGTTGGCATATCCATTGATAGTTCAATAACCGACTATCGATATATACCTTTGAATAGGTATTTGTTGTGAATTTGGTTGAAATTGAATGCCACACTTATTTTTTTTAAAATAAGCGCTCACTATTCGGGTTAACCGGGAAAGGACCATGGGGTCGTATAACCCATTCCGAATATGTGATACGTCGTATGAATTGCATTCGAAGACGGTGTTGAAGACCGGATATTTTCGAAAACGAGAGGGTTTCTTGTCGAATGTCTTTGCATCGACTGGTCCCCGGTATAGAGACTCCATATGTGATGGGAAGTCCGAACGTGATTTGTGAATATCCGGATTGCAAGGACTTCTTTGTAAGTGCCTTCGGTTCTGTTCGAGCCCGGAACAGACTTGTATGGATTGTGTGTCTGACATTACAAGTTGAGATATAAAGCCGATTTCTTTCAAATATATTTCTGTGGTGGCGGAGAATTTATTCTCTTAGCTTAACACCCTTCTCTGAGACGTACGAGCTTAGAGGTTATATAGTTGAAGTTATCAGCGATATATTCCCAATTTGGTAATGTGACATGCTGAGTGTTGCTGAAATGATCATTGTGTTGATTATTTGTGATAGGATCATTTATTTGATCGTCTATCTTAGTGATCATTGTGTTGATCATTTGTTGACCCAAAGCATGGCTTTTGTATAAAGTATGTTTTTGTGGACGAGACTTCGTCGAGCCTCACACCCCGTGAATGGTCAAAACAGGAAAGAAGCAGCAAGGTTATGAGGGGTAGCACCCTTTAGGATGTGTCCATTTCCTTCTGGAAAAGGGTGGTATCATGGTATGGAGCCCAGATACTTACTCATGTTGAAAACACTTTATGATTGTGTGAATTGATTACGAGCGCTCGGTGAAAAGGTCCCAAAGGACCGGCGGATGGCATATTCGGTCAGTTGTTACTCAGTTAGGAGTAACCCGGCCTTGTGTTGGTAGAGATCCGGTTTGGTTCTCGGGGATGTCCATCCAGAGGCATTCTCATGTGGCAATGGGAAGTTCCTTGGCCTGACCATTCGTTGGAAATCCAAAGAAACAATACGATCTTGTACGGTTTTAGTTGTAGAACCTGCCATCTAATATGGTAGCTATTAGTAGGCATAATATAATGGTACCTATGCTGGCTAAGATTTATATCTTTATTTTCGAAATAAATTTTCTACACTATGCACTAATAATAATATCAAAATTGATTTGATTTTTGCGTAGAAGCATCTTTGACTAACATAAGAAAAAATCTCCTCCAAGTCTGCGTTTGCATTGTGTGTGTGGTGGGAGGTCTTATGGTAGTTACATTTTCAAAAAGCATTGCGAATTGAATTTAAAAATATTCCTCTATTTTTGATTTTAAAGTTAAATAAACTGTTTTAAGTTCTCGCACCAGTCACATGACTGACTCGGAGTTTATTGTTTTCCTTCCTAAACTCTGGGTGCCCACCAATTTTCCACACGGGCAGTCAAGAGTTAGGTTTATCAGGATATTCTGGATATTCTGGAGTTGCTGGAGGCAAGCTGGATGGCATGGCATATTACTTATATAGTATTTCTTTTTCCGCTGCACTGTTTTTTTGATGTATGTTGTTGTACACTCTGATGATATGATGTGATGTAATGTGATGTAATGTAATAACTGATATAGTTCTTTGTTTAAAGATTATTCATTTATTATCTATTATATGTTCCGCTGCGAATTGTGAGATTCTGATGTGTTCTATTGTTTTCTTTCTGTTCTGTTTTTCTTTCTTTCTTCTTCTACCTCTTTCTCTTCTTTCTTAAAAACCCCCTCAGTGTTCGGTTTTTCGGCAACGAAAAATCGTGTCCTGACAATGGTGGTTTCGGCTATTGATGGAGATGAGGCTCGTTGATGGACTGGAATAAGAAAATGGCGGCGGAGGAGGTAAGGGAGGAGCTTGGTTCGGTTGCGGTGGCGGCGTGGGTTCGAAGGCTGTTGTGCGGCCAATGGGAGGAAGGGAATAAGGCAGATATGGAGTTGTACATGGAGTAGCTGAGAGGGGGATGATGGTGAGGAAGGAGGCGGCTGACGTGGCGGCAGCTAGGGTGGTGAGGCAGACTGCGTTGAGTTCGTGAAAAATCGGCCATGGATGATGCGGTGGGAGGACGAGCAGATTAAGGAAGCGAGCAAGATATGTTCTCAGATCTTAGTATGCGAACTTATACTATATTTTTTGTTAATATTTTTTTATAAGATTCAAAAAGAACGAACAAAGAGAAAATTTTGAAAGGGAAGAGAATGACTAGTTGAACCAGAGAAAAGCCAATATGTTTTGAACTGGTAGGAATAGTAAAAGTTAGAGATAAATGTTGGGAATATAAAAAGGCTAGTGGCTATTCACTTCACGGTGGACAATCGAATGGACACAGGGAAACCAAAAGCTCAAAATGGATACCAATACGGCTAACCGTTTCGCAGATTTCGCCATGTACCGAACTCTGAAATGCACAAATGAATATGCTGTGGAGATCAGCACAACAAAGCAAACAAAATGATACACAGATGTCGGCGATGCAATCATTCTATCGAAATTCGATATTTGCTTCAAAATGCTGCTAAACTGTAGAAAATAAGATAAACGGGGCTAGAACAGTTTGAATTTGGCGAAACAAAATATAACATCTCACTCAAAAAATGATTTACAATTTTATTATATAAAAATATTCAAATTTCAAAAATTATTTTATTACCAACAAATTTTTGCTAAATTAAATTTTGAAATTTGAAATTTCACAACTGAACAAACTTATATATTTTCGAATGAAAATTTGCCACTTGCTATGCATTACTATACGCATACCGAATATCAAATTTTCATTTCTAAAATTTTACTGTTTAATTTCATGAAAAAAATGAGTTAATCACGTTATAAAAATCATTAAAATTTTCGGGTCATTATAAGTAAGTATATGTAACATGGAAAAAATAGCTTGGAGTAAAGCTAACGAAATATTTTCTTTGTATATATATGATTTGACGAACTAAATCATTTTGAAAAGGTTTTCAAGGAAAATTTAAAGGGCGGTTAGCCTAGATATTTTAAATGGTAGTTAGCCTAATAATATAAAGGGTGGTTAAACTAAAAGAAAATTTGAGTAATCAGCTCATTTTAGATTCGGACAGTTAGTCCATTTTGAGGGTAGTCAGCTCAGATGACAGTTAGTCCAGATGACAGTTAGTCCAGAAAAGAGCAGTCAGCTCTGATATGAACAGATGGTTCATTTATTAGCATAACGGGCCTTGCTATTTTTTAAGGATGGTTTGTCCACCCTTTTTACCTGTTTTGTGCGATAGCCTATTATCTAGAATAAAAGATATTGCTATTTTGGTATAATTAGTTTTAGGAGAGATAGTCCAAAAGAGAGCAATTAGCTCAGAATTTAGGACAAATAGTCAAGTATAGAGCATATTGCTCAGATTTTAGATAGATGACCTATTTCATTTCCTGTTTTAGCATAATAGATATTGCTGTATTATTATTATAATCAGTTGATTAACTAGTTTGGTTGCAGGAAAGGATGTGCAAAACATATGTTTTGAAAAGAGATATTAGTAAGGGGAAATCCATTCCGCTAAGCAGCGTGGTCTCACTATTTATCAGTAAACTGAGATATAATAGAAATTATACATACCAGGCTTTATGTCTTACTCGAAGTTTTTGCTTCCCCTCAAACCCTCGGTTGCTCAAAATTGGATTTGAGTAGCGTGAGGGTTTATATTTTTCAGGTTTTAGCAGATTTTGGCGAATAAATCATTCGAGGACGAGCAAGTGGCTGATGGATAGCTAATTTAGGAATTTTTTTCAAAATTGTTTCCCTGTGTATTAATAAAGTTATGTCCATATTGCTTTGATCATCCAAGACGACATCTTCATATGTCGCTCTTGGCGTATTATTGTAAATTTTATTTGATCAATGCCTGGGATAGGTTTGGGGATTTTTGTAACTTGGATATGATATTATTTGTAATGTAATTAATAAAAATAATTTTTTTTGGAAATACATTATTTTATTCATATTCAAATGCTTCTGATATTATAGATACCATTAATATTGTCGTATTTCGTCACTAGAAGTTAATACTATGGATGACTGCAGCATTCATAGCGCTTAGCTTTTGGCCTCTAAGTACATGATGTTACAGCTTGGGTTAACGCTGTAATAATGTACTTATATTTGCTATGTATAAGTGTGCACTTTATCTCCATTAATCTATCTTTGATTAGGTTATCTTTCTATATCTCATGAGGTTTGAATACAGATATGGATGGTATAAGAAGCAGAGTTAACCAAGAAGGGGGAAGCATAGAAAGGAATATCGGACCTAGTGTTGGGGGAAATCAAGGTTAGGTGGAGAATGTTGGTGTAGAAGTCCTGCAGGTCGGAATGAAGCCATGTATTAGTTTTTCAATAATATGATGCAGGTAGGAGTTGCAGCCGAAATGTTAAGAGGAAATGCGGTAGGAGCAGAGGTTCCATAAGTTTCGGTAGTTAATCATTTTGCTAAGGTGAGCGGTGATTATGTGAAGCTAGGAGGGAAGCCATTTATAGGAACGGAGGCCGCCATTGGACTTGAGAACTGATTGTTGCACTACGAAAGGATTTTTGCAGATCTAGGGCTCAATGATGAGCAGAAGAGGAGGTTGGCGTCAAAGAAGCTTCAGGGAGCTACGTTGCTCTGGTGAAATAGTGTAACAACAATAGTTGACGAGGAGACAGTGGATTTCAAGAGGAGATTCCAGGAGAGGTTTATGTCTGCAATGGCACAACCATCTTTGATTAGGCAGTTTGCTGAGCTGGTGCAAGGTGGGAGGTCTGTTGTCGAGTTTGCTAGGAAGTTTGCACAGGTTGCCTGATATGGGTATGCTTCTGTAGATACTGAGTTGAAGCAGAATAAGGTGTTTATCAGAGGATTGAAGCCAGAGTTGGCTAGTGTTACTTTGTCTCATCTAAGAGATCCTTCTGATATTATTGTGGAGATAGCTTTGAGGCAGAAAGAAGTCCTTGAGTCTCTGGAGAAGAGCAAGGAAAAAGGGGTCCAGGTTGGGCAGGGATAGAAGAAGAAGTTCTTTTCCAAGAAAGGTGCTCAGAAGGGTGGAGCAGCCAAGAAAGCAAAATCTGAGGTTGTCTGCTATAAATGCGACAAGAAAGGGCACTTTGCTAATGAGTATCGCTCAGGGAAAGCGGAAGATATGGCTAAGGGGAAGAATGCCAGGTGTTTCAATTATGACTAGATAGGCCATTATAAGAACCAGTGCAAGGAGCCCATTAAAGATGGTAAGGGCAAAGTGTATGCATTGAAGCCTGCTACTTCTAAGGCGGAGAAAGGGAAGTCAGTTCTTCGAGGAACGCTTCAGATTCATGGTATGTCTATTAGCATTTTTTGATACTGGTGCATCGCATTCTTTTATATCTAAATGCTTGATAGATAAGCTTCACCTTGAACCCACATATTTAGTTACTTCCTTGCGGGTTGCGAATCTAATAAGAGGGTATGCAACTCAAGGGTTGAGGTGTGACCAGTTTAAGTTTGACCTGTTAGGTCATACTTTTGAATGCAGCTTGCATGTGTTTGATATTGTAGGATTCGGGATCATCTTTACTATGGATTGGTTAAGTGAGTACGATGCTAAGATATTTTGCCAGGGTAGGAAGATATCTCTTAGACACCCGGATTATAGCGATCGGATTGTTTTCACCGTAGGAGGTTCTAGCGGTGCAGTGTTTACTTTGTTGGATGCTTTGGATTCAGATGATGAGTTTCATGGTTAAAGAATTTGCAGATATTTTTAAGACTGTAGTTGGATTGCTGCCGAAATGAGCCATTGAGTTTCGGATAAATTTGGTTCCGAAAGCAGAACCAGTTAGTAGACCGTTGAGTCGGATTACCCCTTTATAAATGAGGGAGTTGGAGGTGCAGCTGGTGGATTTAGAGAGCAAGACTTTTTTTAGGCCAAGCAGTTTGCCATGGGGAGCAGCGGCAGTGTTTGCTAAGAAGCCGGATGGATCGTTAAGGCTATGTATCGATTATTTTAAGTTGAATGAGAGGACGATAAAGAATCGATATTCATTGCCCGGAATTGAAGATTTGTTCGACCTGTTAAGTGGAGCAAAGGTATTTTTTCAGTTGGATTTTGCAATGGGTTTCCATCAGCTCAGGGTCGCGGAGGATAGTATACCTTTGACAACATTCGGGACCAGATATGGATCGTACGAATGGTTAGTTATGCTGTTTAGACCGACGAATGCTTCAACTTTCTTTGTAGATTTGATGAACCAGATTTTTCAAGAGCACATGGATAAGTTTGTGTTGGTTTTTAGAGATGATATCTTGATTTACTCTAAGGATGAAAAAGAGCATGAGGTTCATCTTAGAGTGGTGCTTGAGAGGCTGAGGCAACATCTGCTGAAAGCAGTGTATTCGAAGTGTCACTTCTGGAAGAAGGAGGTGAAGTTTCTTGGTCATGTAATCTCAATGGAAGGGTTGTCAGTAGATCTGACGTTGAGGCAGTGAATAGTTGGAAGAGACAGTAACCAAGATTAAGAGTTTCCTTGGGTTGGCTGGTTATTATCGAAAATTCATTAAGGATTTTTCGCTAGTAGCAGCAATGATGACCATGCCGATGAGGAAGGATGTGAAGTTTGTGTGGACCGATAAGTGTGAGGAAGCATTCTAGAGTTTGAAACACTTATTGACCCATGCACCTATGTTGGTTATTTCAGAGGGAAATCAGGATTTGGTAGTCTATACCGATGCGTGTGGAACAGGATTAGGAGCTGTGCTAATGTAGAGAGGTAAAGTGATTGCTTATGCTTTTAAACATCTTAAACCACATGAAGTTAGATATATGATGCATGATTTAGAGTTGGCTATGGTGATTTTTTCTATGAAGATGTGGAGACATTACCTTTTAGGAGAAATGTTTGAGTTGTGTATAGATCATAAATCGCTAAAGTATTTGTTCTCTCAAAGGGAGATGAATATGGGACGGCAAAGGTGGTTATAGTTCATAGCCGCTTGTGATTTTGGGATTGAGTACATACCAGGTAAATGCAATAAGGTTGGATATGCACGTAGCAGGAAGTATCACAATGTAGTGTTGGCAATGATGGTTGAGTGGAAATATTTAGAAGCATTGGCAAATTGCAGAGTGCAGCGGAGATCCAAGGCCGGGTTTAGTGGAAATACAATTGTATTGTCTTGTTGGAAGTTCGACCAGTGTTGATCGAACGGATTACTTCCAAGCAGATAGAGGATCCAGTGTTAGTTGAACGGATCAGAAAGCTAATAGATGGAAACAAGAGCAATGACTTGAAAGATTTCAGTCTTGACCAGAATGAGCTGTTGAGAAAGAAAGGAAGATTATGTGTTCTGAGTGTAGGAAACATAAGAAAGGAAGTCTTGGATGAATTCCATCGTTCGAAGTTCACTATACATCCCAGAGGTACCAAGATGTACTAGGATATAAAGAAAAGTTTCCTCTGGGAATGAATGAAGCGGGATATTGGTTTTCGTGTAAGGCAGTGCTTGAATTGCCAATAGGTAAAGGCCGAACACTAGAAACTGAGTTGTTTACTTCAGCCGTTGGATATTCCAGTATGGAAGTGAGATTCTATTTCCATGGACTTCATTGACAGGTTGCCAAGGCCGAACATGGAAAATAAAAGTATATGGGTTATAGTGGACAGATTTACCAAGTGTGCCCATTTCATTCTAGTTAGGTCAACCAGGACGACACCTGTTTTAGCGAGGTTGTTCATGAAGAATGTGGTTAGACTGCATGGAGATCCTAGCAGTATAGTTAGTGATAGAGATTCTTTCTTCACTAGGGAGTTTTGGAAGAGTCTTCAGGAAGTTTTGGGAACCAAGCTTATGATGAGTACTGCTTACCATCTGCAAACAGATGGACAAATAGAAAGAGTTAAAAAGATCCTGAAAGATCTGTGTAGAGCTTGTGTTCTGGATTTCGAGGGATAATGGGAGGACCATCTGCATCTAGTCAAGTTTTCGTATAACAACAGTTATCAGACTAGAATTGGGATGCCACTGTTTGAAGCTTTGTATGGAAGGCCATGCAAATCTCTCATTTATTGGTTAGAGATCGAGGATAGGTTGATTCTTGGTCCAGATTTGGTCAGAGTGCCTACATAAAAGATTGAGGTCATTCGGGCTAGAATGAAGGAGGCCCAGTCTAGGCAGAAGAGTTATGCAGATAAAAAACGGAAAGATTTAGAGTTTTTAGTTAGGGACCAGGTTTTCGTCAAAGTATCACCGATGAAGGCATGCTTAGATTTGGAAAGTCGGGGAAGTTATCTTCTAGGTTCATTGGACCTTTCACTATTCTTGAGAGGATCGTAAAGCTCCCATATAGACTTAAGTTACTGAGCAATTTGGCAGGTTCCCACGATGTTTTTCATATTTCTCATCTCAAACAGTGTGTTAGAGGCCCGGAGACTACTATTGCACTGACCATGCTAGATGGTTTAGTGGTAGAACTGGACTTGACCATAGTGAGGAAGCTAGTTTGCATTGTTGCAAGAGATGATAAAAGGCTTAGAACAAAGACGGACAGATTAGTCAAAGTCCAGTGGAGTGATGATGTTAGAGACTGTACTTGGAAGGTTGAGAGTAGGATTAGAGATACTTATCCTGACTTATTTTGATGGTATGTTATACCTTCTTGTTTGTTTCGAGCCTTATTGTAATTTCGAGGATGAAATTCTTTAAGGACGGGAGTCTGTAATACCCTAGATTTTTGATAACATTATTTAGGAGATACAGTTAGATAAACTAAATAAAATAATGTGTTGATAAGGAGATTGCTATTTTATTTAATTAAGGTAGCCATGCCTTTTTAACTAATAAATTAAATGAAGAGTTTAAAATGAATTAGAGGAGGGGTATTATGGAAAAGAAGCCATTCTATATCACCCTCATTTAGGCCGTGTATCACTATACAAGTTCATTCTCATTTTAATTTGAAAGCAAGGCCGACCACCATTAATAAGGAAAGAAGAAGAGGAAACAAAAGAAAAGCTTAAGGAAAGCATATACAAATCAAACTTATTCAAATCTCAAGCTCCTTAATCACTAAAGCAAAGGTGAATAATACTTGCATCTCTAAAAATTTATGGTTCTAGTTTTAAGGCTAAATCCAAATGATTTTGCAAATTTGTCATGTTTTTGAATGATAAAATGATTATATATACATGTTGATGATTTATGTATGTTCACATAGATTTTATGTCATATTTTAAGATAATGACATCTGTTAGACTTGTGAATTTTTATGATGATCTAAAAATTTATTTTAGAGATGGGTTTCAATTTTCAGATTTTTTTTGAATTTTTGTGGAAGTATTATGAATTTTCTAAGGAAGAAAATGATATTTTGGATTATAAAATTATTTATAGGGAAAATAATTATTGTTTGGATTCGAAAATTTGATATGCTAAAAAGAACATATCAATTGATATCTTGGAATTTTTCCAGAATTTTTCAAGATGTTTTAATAGTTATATAAAATTATTTGAGGTATGAGACTTAAATGTTTTATATAAATATAAAGGAGAAAGAGGTTTTTTTAAAAATTATTTAAACGTCTAAATAAGGAAAGTCGGCAGCATTTTGAATGTAAAAAGCATTTTGAATATAAAATTCTGGAAACCAATCATATTTAGACAAACAAGGCAGGTTGGGTACGAAAGAACTATTTTGAAGTACAAATAAATAGTTTTATACTATTTCAACTCTTTCGGCAAGAGCTTCCGCCTCCAATCCAAACCTTCCGACAAGGTCGAAAGGTATCAGGCCTTTCGACTTGACTGAAAATCAATGCATATGGTATAAGGAAACTGGTACGTAGCAAATTGAAAGGAGTCAAAAGGTTTAGGGATGAAACGTTATAGCTTTCGAAGGAGATGAAACTTTGTTTTGGTGTTAAAGAAAATAAGTCTGCTAGATTTCGACAAAGAGCTTTCGACAATGTCAAAAGGTTTAAAAGAAAAAGGTTTTGATTGGTTTGCTTTCTTATTTTAATTGATACCTTTCGACAAAGTCAAAAACTATAACTTTCGACAAGGGCAAAAGGTATGAAACCTTTCGACTAGGTTGACAAGACTTTAGTTGCCACTTCAAAACCTTTCGACACAGATGGAGTCAAAGGTAATCTATTGTTGTATAAAAACTTGCCGCCTCTCCCCATTGATTTCGAAGAGTTGGTTCCAACACCAACACTTCATTGTTTTCGAAAGGTTTAGGTTTCGAAGCAGTTGCTTTCGATTCCATTGTTTTTCTGATCCTTTTGCTCTACTTGAAGGCATAATTCAAATGTTTTAAGTCGAAACGTTTTAAAGGTTTCAGAGTAGTTAACTTTGAAGGGTTTTGAAAGGTTTCCACTTGTTTTAAATTAAACCCAATGTCTTCGAAAGGTTTTGAGTTTCATTGCTTTCGAAAGGTTTATAAATGATTTTATAGGGGAGGTACCCCAAGCTTTCGACAAAGTCGAAAGGTCACCTTACGACTACCTTTAAAAGAAACTTTCCAACAAGATCGAAAGGTAGGACCTTTCGACAAGGTTGAAAGGTATGCTTTTGCAATGTTTTCAGAAGGCCATGGTTTAAAGGATTTAAAAAGCGCATGTCATATGTTTTAAAGCTTGTAAAAGGAAGACTTTTTTAAAAGGTTTTGAAGGAGTTACCTTCGGTGATTTTGAAAGGTTTATTAAAAGATATGAAGGAGTTACCTTCAATGCTTTCGAAGGGTTTTGTTAATGGTTTTGAAGGAGATACCTTCATTTTTTCCGAAAGGTTATTTAAAGGTTTTAAACAAAGGATTCGAATAATATGATTAAGCAGATAGCCTAAGTGTTTTAAGTTATAAAGGACTTTAACTTATTTTAAAAAGATAGATAATCCTTATTGAACTTCATCAACATTATTTTGAGTAAAATATATATAACATGGAAAAAATAGCTTAGTAAAGCTAATGGTATATTTTCCTTGTATATATATGATTTGAAGGACTAAATTTTTTGAAAAGGTTTTGAGGGAAAATTTGAAGGGTAGTTTGCCTAGATATTTTAACGGGCAGTTAGCCCAGATAATTTAAAGGGTAGTTAACCCAAAAGAAAATTTGGGCAGTCAACTCTTTTTTAAATTCAAACAGTTAGTCCATTTTAAGGGCAGTCAGCCCAAAGGACAGTTAATCCAAAAACGAGCAGTCAGCTCTGATATGAACAGATAGTTCATTTATTAGTATAACGGACCTTGCTACTTTTTAAGGACCATTAGTCCACCATTTTTACATGTTTTGGGTAGATAGCCCATTATCTAGCATAAAAGATATTTCTATTTTAGTAATTAGTTTTAGGAAAGATAGTCCAGAAGAGAGCAGTTAGCTCAGAATTTTGGACAGATAGTCCAGTATAGAGCATATAGCTCAGATTTTAGACAGATAGTCTATTTCATTTCCTGCTTTAGCATAATGGATATTGCTATATTATTATTATTATAATCAGTTGATTAACCAGTTTGATTATAGTAAGGGACTTGCCAAATTTATTTTTTGAAAAGAGATAACAGTGAGAAGAACCTGTTCCGCTAAGCGGCATGGTCTCACTATTTACCAGCAAACTGAGATGTAAAAGAAATTATTCATACTAGGCTTTATGTCTGACTCGAATTCCTCTTAAACACTTGGGTGCTCAATTTTTTTTTGAGTAGGCTAAGGGTTTTGGTTTTCAGGTTTTAGCAGATTTTGACGAATGAAGCATCCGAAGACGAGTAGGTGGCTGATGTAATTTAGGAATTCTATTTTAAAATTGTTTCCGCTGTGTATTAAGACAGTTATGCCTATATTGCTTTGGTCATCCAGTGGGACATCTTCATATGTCGCTCTTGGGGTATTGTTGTAAGTTATATTTGATCAATGCCTTTGATACGTTTGGGGATTTTTGTAACTTGGATATGATATTATTTGACATGTAATCACGGAAAATTATTGTTTTAGAAAATCTGTGATTTTGTTGATATTCAAGTGCTTCTGATATTATGAATACCATTAGCATTGCCGTATTTCGTCACCAGAAATTAATACCGTGAATAACTACAGCATCCATAGCGCTTAGCTTTTGACCTCCAGATTCGGGATGTTACAGTGAAAGTCTAAGGAATGGATAATAGTTGCCAACCTAATAACAAAAACACAATCAAAACTTGTATGGTACTAATTTAAAGTTTAGCATACATATGCACCTAGCTTTATGTTACATCATTATGCTTTAAAATGTTCGTATATGAATCAAAGAATTCTTAATTGTAAGCAGTATAAGATAATAAATAATAGTTTAAGATAAAGCAAAATAGAAGGCAACATATACATACATATATTAATGTGTGTATACCGTACAATATAAAACGTGGGACAATAGCGAAACAGGTGGATAGTGGAGAAGCTGTTAGCAATAACCAGAATCTAGATCTCAATGGCAAGTCTGATGAGCTTAATGACCATGGCAATGAAATTGATGGACAAAACACTAGTTCGTCTTAAAGATATTTAGATGCATTTAGAAACAAAAACAAAAACACCCCAATCATGGAATTGAAGTATATCAAACCAAGTGCTAAAGACAGTCATGAATATGGTTTCTTCCCAGATGAAACAGTGTCTCGTTCTACAATCAAATGGGAAAATACAATCGTTTGCTATGTTTATAGAGCATGACCTACGTACTTTCAATTCAGAAACTCTGTTCAAAGAGTATGGCGAGTGGAAAAGAATCACAAATTGGAAGTTCATAATTCACATTTATTCTTATTACATCTTCCTACATCAAATGCAGTTACTAATATTTTTGAATAACGGTCCTTATACATATGAATCGTGGTACATTATTATCAAAAAATGGACCTCGGGAATGGGATTGATCAAAGATAAGCTGCAGTCAATGCCTGTGTAGGTGAAATTTAGTGACCTTCGACTTGAATACTGGAATGTGGAAGCGCTTAGTAGAATAAGTAGGGTGATTGTGCATTCTATTTATCCAGATCATGTCACTATAAGTATGGAAAGAATTCATTACGCTCATATATTAGTAAATAAACAATTGCATCCATATTTCCTACAAAAGTTGCAGTAATAGATGGTAGGGGTGATCTATGCCATGTTCAAGTGGACTATGACTTTAAGCCTTATGTCAGCACAAAATGTGATATTTTTGGTCGCTAGACAGATAAATGTGCCACACATGTTTGACAACCCATACTAAATGAAGCAGCAAAGGATCAAAATGAACAAACTTGGCAACTAAAACATATCGCAGATACACCTCACGATAATGGTTAAATTTATTCATCCTCAGAACCACATGTAACAGACATTACCACATACAAATGCAACATGGTAAACTTAACTAAAGGCAGGGGTAAGCAAAATCAGGATGACTTTTCAACTATTGCATAGAAATGGAAAGCAAAGGATAAGAAGAAAGTGAATGCGCAAACTACTGCCAGCAATAAAATTTTGATTTTAACATCTGATTATAATAAGGAGAATAATGTGAGAAATGCGGATTATTGATCTTAAGACTGGAATAACACTGGAGGGGGGTGAATAGTGTTATATGGGTTTTCTAAATCTTTTTGAATCTTATGTAATTTAATCATCAACAAATGCAATTCACAAACACAAATATAATTATAGAATCGGACATAGATGCAAATACTAAATAAAAGCAGTAAAGGAAAGAACACACCAGAATTTTATACGGGTTCGGAGTTACCCTACATCCAGTGCCGCATAATTGTACAGATTTCTTTTTAAAATTATCTCCTAGATTACACCCTCGGTTTCAAAGCTACGAGGTACACCCTCATGTACTCGAGTTCGGGGAAGCTCTCTTGATTTAACCAGGCTACAAGATCACCTAATTGATTTTCGATGCTACAATCACACCCAATTGATTTCAAGGCTCAACCACACCTTTTACTTAACAGTTTGATTTACAAAAGATCTTATAACTCTAAATAGCACTGAGATCTTATGGAGAGAGTGGTAGATAATTAAACAAGAGATAATCAAGTTTGATTAACTTGGTATTTCGGCAGAGTATAGGTTAGAATTATTTAGAATAAATGTGGAAGATGAAGAGGAGAGAAAACAAGTGAAATCTAATTAAAAATTCGTTTAGAACTACTGGTATTTATAGAAGATTAATAGTCATATCTATTCGTGAAAGGATACGACGAATACACACTTCTTTTGAAAATTTGAAAATTTGAATTTTAAATTTAACGGGCACCATGTCGACATGGGGCGTAGGGGAATGTCGACATGCCTAAGGCAAAAATTGATGTTTTGATATTTCTTATTAAAACCGGTTTCTATAATTTGTCAAAACAGTTTCTAAACTTTTTTAAATATATTTGAATATAGTTTAAACATATAAAAGAGTTTAGAAAGTAATTTTTAATATATATAATCTTAATCTATAAAATGACTTAAAATCTGAGTATAAATATTTTAAAGCTAAATATTTAAAACAAGAGATAGTTTAAAAACAAGGGCAATTTTGAAATCAAAATATTAAAAATGATAAAAATTGTTTTGAGGCTAAAATATTTAAAACCAAGAGAGATGTCTTTTTGAAAAGAAAGTTTTGAAAACCCTTTTTTAAAAACAAGAAATATATTTTTGAAAAGCATTTTTATAAAATTATTAGATATTAAAATAGGACCACTATATGTTCCCTTAGATATTGTCGTCGATGTCATCCCACTAGGGTTCCAACCCTTTAACAGGCTTGAAGTGGATTCCATTCCACGATTAAATTTTGAATAGATATGTAAGTGCTTTCAAGAAGTTTTAACATAATTTTAGACTCAATACCTATCTTGTACTATTGAAATCTTGAACTCTTGATATCTTGATACTCATGAGTCTTCAATCTTGATATCTTCAATATCTATACTGTATAGTCTTCATTCTTGGTACCTCTACCGTTATATCTCGCATATACATATATATATCTAAACTATAATGTTAGTGTTTATATTTTATAACAAGTTCTAAGGTTGATGTCATGAAAAATATCATCTCAAGGACTAACAATCTCCCCCCTTTGATGATGACAGCCTATGTTATAAAATATACTTCTCCTTCACAATAACTCCCCCTTAATCTAAGCCTAACTACTCTAACTACTCTATTTTATGTTTCTCCCCCTTTATCATCAACAAAAACTAATCCTAAACTAATATAAAGCTCCCCCTTAAACTAATACTAGAACAAAGTATAGTAAATGGAATGTGAAAGACATTAACATAATTATATTATAATTATTTAATACATAAATAATGTATAAGCATATTTCAAACAATCCTATAAACATGCACATCAAATCCAATCATGTCAAACAAATCAATAAGGTCAAATAAGTCAATCAACTCAAACAAGTCAATCAAGTCAAACAAGTCAATCAAGTCAATAAGTCAATCAAGTCAATCAAAACATACCAAACAAATCAAAAACTAATAATCCTATACTATAAGACAATACTACAAATTCCCCCTAAATAAAATGCACTCGTTATGTATACATGTATGCAATATATAGTTTGTAATGCAGCATGAAATGTATGACATGTGCAATGTAGCATGAGAGGATATGCAGAATGAAGTACAACTTGTGATGCAAATGATTATGCTATTTCATGCATTGTAATTTATGATGTAATATGCAATGAATTATGATATGAAATAGAATGCATAATGATATGTAATATGAAATAAAATGATAACGAAGTAAAAATAATAATATATAGAATGATATGATAATATATACTACGGTAAGAGATATTCAGATTATAAGATAAACATGAGTGATAAGTAATATATAATTGACAAGCATATATATATATATATATATAGTGTATGTATACATATATCAAACTATTATAAATCACTTCAACCAAACAAAGATAATACACACCAATTACTAGACTTAGGTTAAAGAAACTAATGAATGAAACTGAAAGAATAGTAAAGACAAGAGTTCAAAGGTAATAAATGATATTAAAACTACAACATATTCATGAAAGGTAGTAATGAAACTCTTTCTAAGAAATATGGATTTAAACTATTTATAAAAAATTAATACCCTCCTTGTTTAATTTCTTTATTTTTTTTAAATTAATTGTTTTTTTAGAATCCAAACTTTCATGTTTATAAAATACTTAACTTACTAGTTAAAACCTATATATTAAATTACTATTAATTAAAATATTTAGAAACATGTTTAAACACCTTTTAAATTTAAAAAATATCATAAGGAAATATTCAATAAAATAACAAAGATTGAAAAACTAAAATAAACATGTGTTATATTAATGCCTCTTTCATTTAATATTAATTAATTACTAAAAAAATATCTAAACATTAATTTTAAAATATTCTAATATAAGTTATAAAATAACTTCTAAAAAGAATAGAGAAAAATACTAATTTAAAAATTATTTTTACACGGTTTAAAGTTTCAAATAGAAAAGACAACATTTACAGAATGTTGTAAAAAGTTTTTGCAGTAAAATATATTCAAAACATTATAAAAAGAAACTACAGCATTTACCAAATGTTGTAAAGAGTTTCTAGAATAATACAGTGTTTCAAACCACAGAGATACTATAAAAACGAATTTGCAGCACTTAAGAAATGTTCTAGAAGAAAAGACAACATTTCAGATATACTATCTATTGTTTTGGGCCTGATTTTAACATGATTTTTCATAATTTTACGACTAGATATTGACATGTAAATAATTGATTTTTTTCAATTTTTTATTGTATTTAATATAATTAAGTACATAAAAAACATATAAAAAATAATGAGAAAACAAGTGTAAAGACACTCAGCATTATGCATGTAAAAATGCTTATATTAAAGAAAAAGTGTAATGACATGTGTCATTTTGCATGTATGTCACTATCTATTTATATGACAAGTGTCATGTGATGTGGCACAATTTTATTAATTGAAGAAATATATAAATATACCATTATTCTAAGATTCTAAATTTATTCTATTAATTTCTTAAAAATATAAAATTAGTATCTTAAAAGAAATAGAGTACGAGAAGTAAAAACAACGTTAGAAAGGTTGAAATCACGAATGATAGTATGCTTTTCTACTTTGTGTAGCTGTAATTAATTAGTGGTGAGATTTTATTTGAAAGGACACACATTTTAAAAGACTTTTAAAAGAAATTAAAATGGTATATCGATCATGGTATGTCGATATATGGACCAAAATGTCAAAACTTATAAAAGAGATAAAATTCTATACCTAACTAAACACAACAATAAAGATGAAATAATAGTAAAGCGTGCCACATTTTATACTCCTCCTTCTTTCTAATTTTGTTGTTCTTCCATAATCGTGAATTACACATTTATATCTTTCAGAATTTGATGATGAGATCTGCTCTATTGTGACAGGCTTGTTTTTCTTATCATCGTAGTATATTCATTTTGTAACGAATGCGATTTTCGACTCTCGAAAGTCGACATTAATACGTCCACTTTGTCAACTGCCAGACAATCGAAGGCCGGAAAACCGTACCGTTGGGGTTAAAGAAGAGGTAGAAGATGGAAGAAGAAAGAAAGAAAGAAAAAGAAACAACATAACAATATCAGAATCTCACAATCACAGCGGAACAACATATAATATATAAATGAATAATCTTTAAATCAAAAGAACTATATCAGTTACTACATTACATCACAGTGCATTACATCATCAGAGTTTACAACAACAAATAGCGGAAAAGAAATACTATATAGTAATTGATACGCCATGCCATCCAGCTTGCTCCTTGAGCTCCACAGCATCTCCTGAATTCTAGAATGACCTGATAACCTGACTCTAGACTTCCCGTGTAGAAATTGGTGGGCACCCAGAGTTTAGAAAGGAAACAATAAACTCCAGGTCAATCACGGGACTGGTATGAGAACTTAAAACAGTTTATCTTTAAAAATAAACAAAGAAATATTTTAAATTTGATTCGCAATGCTTTTTAGAAAATGAGACTACCATAAGGCCTCCCGCACACACACATAATGCAAACGCAGAATCGGAGGAGATTTCTTCTTATGATAGTCAAATATGCTTGATACGCAAATTTCTTTGATATTATTATTATAAGTGCAAAGTGTAGGAAAATATTTCAAAAGTATAATATAAATCTTAGCCAATATAGGCATTCCGTACTTATGCCTACTATAGCTACCATCTAAACAGTGGTGACCACCATAAGTAAATGGCAGGTTCTGCAACTAAAACCGTACAGGGTTTCGTATTGGAGTTTGGATTTCCAACTAATGGTCAGGCCAAGGAACTTCCCATTGCCACATGGAAACGCCTCTAGAAAGACGCCCCGAGAACCTAACCGGATCTCTGCCAACACAAGGCCGGGTTACCCCTAGCTGGGTAACTACTGACACGAATATGCCATCCCTCGGTCGTAGCCGACCTAAATCCTGGGATTCACCAACAACCACAAAGTAATAAGTTTGCAGCAAAAACATAGGTTAAGTATCAGGGCTCCATACCATAATACCACCTCTATCCTAAGGGAATGACATACACTAAGAGGGCGCTATCCCCTAATAACCTTACTGCATCTTTCCTGTTTTGACCATTACCGGGGTGTGAGGTCCAACGAAGTCTCGTCCACAAAGCTACGCTTTATACAAAAGCCACGTTTTGAGTAACAAATGCTCAACAGCACTTCGTATGCCACATTACCAATTTGGGAATATATCACTAGTAGCCATCAACTACATAACCTCTGAGCTCGTACGTCTCAGAGAAGGGTGTTAAGCTAAGAGAATAAATTCTCCGCCACCAACAGAAATATATTTGATAGAAACCAGCTTTACATCTCAAATTGTAATGTCAGACACACATCCATACAATTCCATTCTGGGTTCGAACAGAACCGAAGGCACTTCCAAAGAATCCCTTGCAATCCAGATATTCACTAATCACGACCGGACTTCCCATCACAAAGGGTGATAAAATCTCTATATCGGAGATCAGCCGGTGCAGAGACATTCGACGGTAATCCTTCCGTTTTCAAAAATATCTGGTCTTCAACACCGGTCTTCAAATGCTGTCCATTACGACATATCACAAATTCGGAATGGGATTTATGACACAGAGGTCCTCTCCTGGCTAAACCGAATAATGAGCGCTTATTTTCAAAATAAGTGTAGCATTCAAATTCAAGCAAATCACACAAATACCCATTTTAAAGGTAAATATGTATAGTCGGTTATTTAACTATCAAGGCCAACAAACAAATATCCAGCACCATAACAATCACTAGGCCATTTTTATTAATCTTCCATAAATTATATAACTTGCCAGATATTCACTTCAATCTATCTTTAAAAAGATATGTTCTTTAAACCATTTCAATTTCGTATTTGAAAAGCAATTCCAAATACTTATTCATTTTCAATTAATCTTTAAAAGATAAAACCCCAAAACATTTTACTACATATTGGAGAACATTTCCGTACTTATTTAACAATAAGTAATTCACAAATCTATTTATTTTCAATACTTTGAAAATATCCAATATACCTAAAACACGATTAAGTATATATTTTATTCCTTTAAGGAAAACGTTTTATTTAAACTCATTTATTTGGGTCAAAACGAATGTTGCGTAAAACATTGTAACGACAACCCAACATCATTAGTATAGGGATTCGAAATTTAGATAGATATATAAATCCTAATACTATATAAAAACATTTTCCTTCGAAAATCATTTACTATAACAACAGTGTTATAGTCCACCATTTCCTTATTTTTCGAAAACGTCTATTTCAACAATGAATGTTGAAATCTATGGTTTCGATAGTTAATGCATTTTAAAACAACTTCAAATCGTTTTAATTCTATTTAAAAGATCACTTTCTAAAACATTTCTTTAATATATTATTCACTATCCAAAATCGTGAATATACTTCGTTAACCAAATTCAACCTTTCTACACATTTTATTTAAAGGAGTTATCCACTGTCCAAAATCGTGGATATATCTCCTTTAATAAGCCATACTAATTAACTTATCAAATTCAATTGGTTTTGGATTTATAAAACAACGTTTATAAATTCACATCTACAAAAATTTTATAAAAACTTCAACTTATAAAATCCCTTAATTAACAAATTCTATTTAAATCTCATTTAAATGCAAAAATCCAATTTATAAGTTAACTTCTTATAAATCTTTTATTTTACAAAATCTACTCATTTCATAACTTCACGATTCATAAATCTATAAATTTCATTCACTTATGAAATCCTTTTTATGTTTCATTTTAACACTTATAAAAACTCGTTTTATAATTCCAAATTTTTATTAATAAATATCAATTTTATAAATCTTTTATATAAATCGTTTATAATAATTTCAAAAATCTCAATTTAAACTATTTTATAAAATTCATTAACTCCATATTTCAAAAATCAATTTTCTACTATATTTATCAAAAATCATAATTTTTATAACATTAAATTTATAACGTTTATTTATTTATAATGAATCAATTCCAAAATTCAATAAAATGTATACTTTCAAAAATCACTTGAAAATCCTTTAAAATCATTACTTTAACATTTTTAAAACTCCAAAAATAGGCCCAATGCTGCAACAACACTAAATATAACAATCACGGCATCCAAAACATCATATATCGTATGATAACAGAATATATCACAATATCTGTAAATAAATCAATACTGTTGAGGAATCCAGTTGGATCCCTCCAATCTGTTTCCCTGCATCCACAGATGTTAGCACAATACCAATCCCGATCCAATAAGGAATATTGCGGTATATGGGTTTATATAAAATATTATCCGCTAATATGCGGTGCAATAGAGTCTCATCCGCTATATAATTCGAGAAAATCAACTCCAAATACATATATAATACCAATTTCACATCAAGGTGAAATATCGCGGTATATGTGTTTAATAAATAAAATCCGCTTAATATACGGCGTATAGGGTCTATTTCAAAACAATAGATAATAATTTATCATTTAATCACACAATCAAGCAATTTTAAATCTAACTATTTAAAATTTATATCGAAACAATTTCGATTGAGTGAGAAGTTCTCACCTTTCTTTCAATAACAGTCTCAGCGTTTTATTTCGAATAAACGTGCGTTTAATTTTACCCAAAATTTTCACTAGCTCCAATCAACTCCAATTCAGCTCCATCGCGTAGTGCTCGACAATACGAATCCAACGCAATTCATTTCGTGCGTTTTCGACCTCGTATGAAAGAGTTATGGCATTATAAAGATTACACGAATTTTAAATATAATAATTTACATTTCTTTTTAATTTTTAAACCTACTGCAAATCTGGGCCGTTGATTTCTCAACTCAGAATCATGGCCGCCTATATGCTCTTCCCAACACGCTCGTCTACAAGCAATTTGAACCCATGATTGCCGTCCAAATCCTAACCAACGCGACCACCTTCGACTAACTTTAGGTCGATCAACAACCACTCTATCGAAGCCCATCACCACGCCTACCACCACCACGAACGTGGCTAGGCTCGGTCATCCCCACGGGTCAAAAATCGAGCACGAACGCCGGCCAAACGCGAGCACTTTTCCGAAGATCCACTATGTTATTTTCGATCACAACGTTGAATGAGTAGCTCTCGACGAGTTCTAGAAGTTTGTAGTTGACAACTTTTTGTAATTGTTGATGAATTTGATGAAATCGAAGGGGAAACGAGATGAATGTTTCGGCCATTGATTTCTGAAGGTGGCGTCTAGGGTTTAGAATTAGGGTTTAGTGTAAAAGCGAATAATGAAGGTCCTTTTATAGAAAATTGACGAAACACTATTCACTCGAATTTTTTCCGAACTCCAAACGAAGCGTGCCGTCTGGCGTTTATAATGTTTTACCCTCATTCCGAACACAATGGAATATGTATCGGGAGACAATTTTATCAAATTTGAATGATAAGTTTTTGAATCGACTATTTTAAATATAAAATTCATTCGAATCGATTTCTATGCGTTTTAGCTTGCCCCGGACAAACCGTAAGTCCGATTGACACGAAATTTGAAACCATACAATAATATAACATTATGGATTCGATGAAACTGGTTTCGTCGAAATCCGAGACTGTTTGAAAAATGGCTATTTTTACTCGTCAATTAAATATTAAAATATTCAATTTCTACCGTTTGACTTTTAATTCGATTTTAAAAGTTCTATAACATCATTCTAACTCCAATATGATATGATATAACTTTACAAATCAATTTTAATCACATTAAACTCAATTTCCAATTATTTCTGTAATTTCAAACATTAAATTATCGATTTAATTATCCAATTAAATCCAGATATTCGAAATAAAATTTATTCGACTTATAGATTTTACTTATTAATATTTAAAATCAGTTAGATTTACGAATTTCAATTGACAAAAATTCTGGGTCGTTACAAACTTCCCCCTTAAAAGAATTTCGTCCTCGAAATTACCAAGTAAGAAAAAGTTACAGAATCTATTAACTTTTCAAAACCATTTGTTCAAATTAAATTTCAAATTCATTTGAGTGTTTAACTTTCCCAAAATCCATAGTTAAACTTCTAACAATAACTTTACTAAGTTTTCAAATCATACTTAGTTATCTTTTCAAAACCAATTATATCATTTAACTTTTCACTCCAAAATCAAAGTTATAGTTTTCCAAAATTTTCCAATTTTCTCAAAAATATTCTAACGCCTTAAATTTTCAGAAAATTTCGCCAGCGTCTCCTTTGCTCGGCTCGATCCGAAAAAAAAGGGCAATATATATACCATAAATATACATCTCATCAAGTAATGAGGCATCCCGCAGGGAAAAAGTGTAAAAGTACGATATGTAATCCGAGATATGTACCTTATATATTATTAGCAAGCATATACGGTGATATAGCGTGAAAGCAAGCTCCAAAAGCGAAGCAAGCGCAATCCAAACCTACTAAACACTCAACAAACAATGAGAAACATGTTTACATGAAAATAATGTCAATATACAACATATACCAACAACTATATGTGCCAATATAGCAAATGAAATCAAACGCAATAAATGCAATCATCAACCAACTAGCATTCAACTAACATCCATAACCAAAACAATACACTTTCACTTCTCATTAATATTCAATGAATTGGTTTTCCAATTAATCACATTTGATTCTTTATCATTGGATGTATTTACTAACATTCATTTGTTCATATTCAATTAGTTTACATTCACTAATTCATATTCAAGTTGGTTCACTTTCAAATCAAATTCAATTGCACAGCTTTCAGTTTCATTAATTCAATTTCATATGGATTTCTATACAATCAACTAACAACCAACGTATAACCAACTTAACCAAATTTTTTAATTCGCTTACATTCACTCAATTTGGTTCATCACTTTTAATTAGCTTTAATGAATTAACACTTACATCCATTATTTCATATCAATTTATTTACACTCAGTTGATTTACATTCAATTCATTCATTAATTCAATTGCTAATTCATTTAACCATAAAAGTTGAATTTCATTACATAACTCAAGTTCATGTCCATTTAATTCACTTTATTATTTACTTTGATACCAAAATCAACTTTATTCAACATCACTTAAGTTATATTCCATTTCAAACATCATTTGTTTAACGTAACTTAAATTTTCACTTATAAATCCAATTCAGATTCCAATTCTAAAGTAAATTCTATTTAACTTTACCAAAGCTAAATTTATTATCTCATATTATAAGTCCAAAACTCGTTTCACTTATATTCAACAATTGCAACTTGATCTTTAATTTCAAATTTGTTTATCACAACCAAACTTTAATTTTTCAATTTACTATGGTAGCAAATCCATCACACAGAAACTTGAAAATGATACTGATGATACTGTAGTCATCACCCTTATTATTTCCCAACAACAGTAGTGAATCCAGTGCTTAATATTCTTTCAAAAAAATTCCTTTTATTCATAAATCACATTTATAAATATTTTTCTTATATAAGACCATTTCACAATTATAAATCATATTAATTATAATTCCATACTTATAATTCATTTGCTTATATAATTTATTCTTTTAATTAACTTATTCAAACATCTTTTAATTAACTTATGTATATTCTTACATTTTCAACAACCAAACAATCAATTTTCAAACACTTTAATAATTCTGAAAAATTATTTACTTTATATGTAAAATATAATTGAGGTAAAATTATTTTATTTACCCAATTCTAAAATGATACTATGTCGATTTATCTCGTTTAAGAGTTTAGAAACCCTTATCGAAACAATTAGCTAGACTGCATCGACCATTATCTATAAACAGCTCAACGGATAAGTCAACACAATACAAAACAATTTCATATTCACTAACAAATACGCGCTCATATCTATGATTACACCCACACTCATTCTACAGTACTACTGACTCTATCTCTAATGAGTAATTCCCAACAGAGCCAAGGTTGTCGCTTAACCATATGCTCTGATACCAAATGTAACGAATGCGATTTTCGACTCTCGAAAGTCGACATTAATATGTCCACTGTATCAACTGCCAGACAATCGAAGGCCGAAAAACCGTACCGTTAGGGTTAAAGAAGAGGTAGAAGATAGAAGAAGAAAGAAAGAAAGAAAAAGAAACAACAGAACAATATCAGAATCCCATAATCGCAGCGGAACAACATATAATATATAAATGAATAATCTTTAAATCAAAAGAACTATATCAGTTATTACATTACATCACATTGCATTACATCACCAGAGTTTACAACAACAAACAGCGGAAAAGAAATAGTATATACTAATTGATACGCCATGCCATCCAGCTTGCTCCTTGAGCTCCACAGCATCTCCAGAATTCCAGAATGATCTGATAACCTGACTCGAGACTGCCCGTGTAGAAATTAGTGGGCACCCAGAGTTTAGGAAGGGAACAATAAACTCCAGGTCAGTCATGGGACTGGTTTGAGAACTTAAAACAGTTTATCTTTAAAAATAAACAAAGAAATATTTTAAATTAGATTCGCAATGCTTTTAGAAAATGAGACTACCATAAGGCCTCCCGTACACACACACAATGCAAACGCAGAATCGGAGGAGATTTCCCCTTATGATAGTCAAATATGCTTGATACGCAAATTTATTTGATATTATTATTATAAGTGCAAAGTGTAGGAAAACATTTCTAAAGTATAATATAAATCTTAGCCAGCATAGGCATTCCGCCCATATGCCTACTATAGCCACCATCTAAACAGTGATGACCACCATAAGTAAATGGCAGGTTCTACAACTAAAACCGTACAGGGTTTCGTAATGGAGTTTGGATTTCCAACTAATGGTCAGGCCAAGGAACTTCCCATTTCCACATGGAAACGCCTCTGGAAAGACGCTCCGAGAACCTAACCGAATCTCTGCCAACACAAGGCCGGGTTACCCCTAGCTGGGTAACTACTGACACGAATATGTCATCCCTTGGTCGTAACCGACCTAAATCCCGGGATTCACCAACAACCACAAAGTAATAAGTTTACAGCAAAAACATAGGTTAAGTATCAGGGCTCCATACCATAATACCACCTCTATCCAGAAGGAATGACATACACTAAGGGGGCGTTATCCCCTAATAACCTTGCTGCATCTTTCCTGTTTTGACCATTACCGGGGTGTGAGGTATGACGAAGTCTCGTCCACAAAGCTACGCTTTATACAAAAGCCACGCTTTGATCAACAAATGCTCAACTGCACTTCGTATGCCACATTACCAATTTGGGAATATATCACTAGTAATCATCAACTACATAACCTCTGAGCTCGTATGTCTCAGAGAAGGGTGTCAAGCTAAGAGAATAAATTCTTTGCCACCAACAGAAATATATTTGATAGAAACCAGCTTTACATCTCAAATTGTAATGTCAGACACACATCCATACAAGTCCATTCTGGGTTCGAACAGAACCGAAGGCACTTCCAAAGAAGCCCTTGCAATCCGGATATTCACTAATCACGACCGGACTCCCCATCACAAAGGATGATAAAATCTCAATATCGGAGATCAGCCGATGCAGAGACATTCGACGGTAATCCTTCCATTTTCAAAAAATATCTGGTCTTCAACACCGGTCTTCAAATGCTATCCATTACGATATATCACTTATGTGGAATGGGATTTATGACACAATGGTCCTCTCCCGGCTAAACCGAATAATGAGCGCTTATTTTCAAAATAAGTGTAGCATTCAAATTCAAGCAAATCGCACAAATACCCATTTTAAAGGTGAATATTGATAGTCGGTTATTTAACTATCAAGGCCAACAAACAAATATCCAGCACCATAACAATCACTACGCCCTTTTTATTAATCTTCCATAAATTATATAACTTGCCAGATATTCACTTCAATCTATCTTTAAAAAGATATGGTCTCTAAACCATTTCAATTTCGTATTTGAAAAGCAATTCCAAATACTTATTCATTTTCAATTTATCTTTAGAAGATAAAACCCCAAAACATTTCACTTCATATTGGAGAACATTTCCATACTTATTTAACAATAAGTAATTCACAAATCTATTTATTTTCAATACTTAGAAAATATCCAATATACTTAAAACACGATTAAGTATATATTTTGTTCCTTTAAGGAAAACGTTTTCTTTAAACGCATTTATTTGGGTCAAAACGAATGTTGCGTAAAACATCGTTACGATAATCCAACATCACTAGTATAGGGATTCGAAATTCAGATAAATATATAAATCCCAATACTATACAAAAACATTTTCTTTCGAAAATCATTTACTATAACAACAGTGTTATAGTCCACCATTTCCTTAATTCTCGAAAACGTCTATTTCAACAATGAATGTTGAAATCTATGGTTTCGATAGTTAATGCATTTTAAAACAACTTCAAATCGTTTTAATTCTATTTAAAAGATCACTTTCTAAAACATTTCTTTAATATATTATTCACTATCCAAAATCGTGAATATACTTCGTTAACCAAATTCAACCTTTCTACACATTTTATTTAAAGGATTTATCCACTGTCCAAAATCGTGGATATATCTCCTTTTATAAGCCATACTAATTAACTTATCAAATTCAATTGGTTTTGGATTTATAAAACAACGTTTATAAATTCACATTTATATAAATTTTACAAAAACTTCAACTTATAAAATCCCTTAATTAACAAATTCTATTTAAATCTCATTTAAATGCAAAAATCCAATTTATAAGTTAATTTCTTATAAATCTTTTATTTTACAAAATCTATTCATTTTATAACTTCACGATTCATAAATCTATAAATTTCATTCACTTATGAAATTCTTTTATGCTTCATTTTAACACTTATAAAAACTCATTTTATAATTCCAAATTTTTATTTATAAATATCAATTTTATAAATCTTTTATATAAACCGTTTATAATAATTTCAAAAATCTCTATTTAAACTATTTTATAAAATTCATTAACTCCATATTTCAAAAATCAATTTTCGACTATATTTCTCAAAAATCATATTTTTTATAACATTAAATTTATAACGTTTATTTATTTAAAATGAATCAATTCCAAAATTCAATAAAACGTATACTTTCGAAAATGACTTGAAAATCCTTTTAAATCCAAAAATCGTTACTTTAACATTTTTAAAACTCCAAAAATAGGCCCAATGCTGCAACAACACTAAACATAACAATCAAGGCATCCAAAACACCATATATCATATGATAACAGAATATATCGCAATATCTGTAAATAAATCAATACTGTTGAGGAATCCAGTTGGATCCCTCCAACATGTTTCCCTGCATCCACAGATGTTAGCACAATACCAATCCCGATCCAATACGGAATATCACGGTATATGGGTTTATATAAAATATTATCCGCTATTATGCGGCGCAATAGGGTCTCATCCGCTATATAATGCGTGAAAATCAACTCTAAGTACATATATAATACCAATTTCACATCAAGGTGAAATATCGCGGTATATGTGTTTAATAAATAACATCCGCTTAATATACGGCGTATAGGGTCTATTTCAAAACAATAGATAATAATTTATCATTCAATCACATAATCAAGCAATTTTAAATCTAACTATTTAAAATTTATATCGAAACAATTTCGATTGAGTGAGAAGTTCTCACCTTGCTTTTAATAATAGTCTCAGCGTTTTATTTCGAATAAAATTAAACGTGCGTTTAATTTTACCTAAAATTTTCACTAGCTCCAATCAACTTCAATCCAGCTCCATCGCGTAATGCTCGACAATACGAATCCAACGTAATTCGTTTCGTGCGTTTTCGACTCGTATGAAAGAGTTATGGCATTATAAAGATTACACGAATTTTAAATATAATAATTTACATTTCTTTTTAATTTTTAAACCTACTGCAAATCTGGGCCGTTGATTTCTCAATCAGAATCGTGGCCGCCTACATGTTCTTCCCAACACGCTCGTCTACAGGCAATTTGAACCCATCATTGCCGTCCAAACCCTAACCAACGCGACCACCTTCGACTAACTTTAGGTCGATCAACAACCACCCTATCGAAGCCCATCACCACACCTATCGCCACCACGAACGCGGCTAGGCTCGGTCATCCCCATACGTCAAAAATTGAGCACGAACGCCAGCCAAATGCGAGTACTTTTTCGATGATCCACTATGTTATTTTCGATCACAACCGTTGAATGTGTAGCTCTCGACGAGTTCTAGAAGTTTGTAGTTGACAACTTTTGTAATTGTTGATGGATTTGATGAAATCGAAGAGGAAACGAGATGAATGTTTCGGCCATTGATTTCTGAAGGCGACGGCTAGGGTTTAGAAATAGGGTTTAGTGTAAAAGTGAAAAATGAAGGTCCTTTTATAGAAAATTGTCGAAACACTATTCATTCGAATTTTTTCCAAACTCCAAACGAAGCGTGCCGCCTGGCGTTTATAATGTTTTAACCCCATTTTGAACGCAATGGAATATATATCGAGAGCCAATTCGATCAAATTTGAAAGATAAGTTTTTGAATCGACTATTTTAAATTTAAAATTCACTCGAATCGATTTCTACACGTTTTAGCTTGCCCCAGACAAACTGTAAGTCCGATTGACACGAAATTTGAAACCATACAATAATATAATATTACGGATCCGATAAAACTAGTTTCGTCGAAATCCGAGACTGTTTGAAAAATGGCTATTTTTACTCGTCAATTAAATATTAAAATATTCAATTTCTACGGTTTGACTTTTAATTCGATTTTAAAAGTTCTATAACATCATTCTAACTCCAATATGATATGATATAACTTTACAAATCAATTTTAATCACATTAAACCCAATTTTCATTTATTTTTGTAATTTCAAACATTAAATTATCGATTTAATTATCCAATTAAATCCAGATATTCGAAATAAATTTATTCGACTTACAAATTTACTTATTAGTATTTAAAATCAATTAAATTTGCGAATTTCAATTAACAGAAATTCTGGGTCGTTACACATTTGCTGTATTTGAAGACCGTATGAGAAAGATACAGATGATTTAGTAGATTGACCAACTTGGAGCCAAAACTTTTCGAATTTTTAATAAATGGACACTTCAACCACTATAAATAGACCCAAAAGTCACCACTTTTCATAAAAGATTCTCTTCTTCTTCTTCTTCCCGTTTTTCTATTTACTATCAAACTTCTAGAAGGCATATCTTCTTCGTTTCTTAACGGAATTGGATGAAACCAGTAGCAAATCAAAGAGGAAGGCAAGGGCTATGATGCAGTAATAGTTTGGTGATGAATTTGGATAGGATTGTGGTGCAGCAGGCCGAAAAGTAACAGAAATGCAGGAAATCCTGCGCACGGTTTTCAGTTTTGAATAGACAACTTCAAACTGTCATATCTCACTCAATTTTGATCAAGATTTGATGATCCACCCATCAAAACAACCGTGAGTACAAGGACTACAATCTGGAAAAAGAGTTGGGACAAAATACTCAAATATCTTAATGCAATGTGAAGAATACCATTGACAGTTTTTCTTTCTTTTTCCCTTTGTTCACCAAAACTTCATTTGACCATAACTTTGTCATTTCTTAAGGATTCACACTAACCCAGTGGCATTGCGAAGCAGATAGAGAGAGGTATAGTATAAAATCAAGTCGTAGATGAGAATCAAAAGTTTTGTATTGATTTTGGTACCCATTTCATTGTCGATTGCCATTATATATCCATTTAATCTTCTTGGTCGATGAATGATTATCTGGTATCTTTTAACCAACAGTCATTAGACACAACTCTTCTCCTGCAAAATAAGATTTTAAAAATTAAGTGACTTTTCAAATTACTAAATATAATTTTAAACAACAATATCATGATGATTCTGTGACATATTCAAATGATAATAGTGTTAATAATTTTATCAAAAAAATGCCATCTTAAAATTTTTCAAAAACCAGATTATGAAATTTTGAAAACCAATGCTCTGATATCAAATGTGAGAAATGCGGACTACGGATCTTAAGGCTGGAATAACACTAGAGGAGGGGGGTGACTAGTGTTATATGGATTTTCTAAATCTTTTTTAATCTTCTGTAATTTAATCACCAACAAATGCAATTCACAAACACAAATATAATCACAGAATCAGACACAGATGCAAATACTAAATAAAAGTAGTAAAGGAAAGAACGCACCAAGATTTTATACTAGTTCGGAGTTACCCTACTTCCAGTCCCGCATAATTGTACGGATTTGTTTTCAAAATAATCTCCCAGATTACACCCTTGGTTTCAAAGCTACAAGGTACACCCTCCTGTATTCGAGCTCAGGGAAACTCTCTTGATTCAACCAGGCTACAAGATCATCCAATTGATTTCTGGGGCTACTATCACACCCAATTTATTTGAAGGCTCAACCGCACCTTTTACTCAACAGTTTGATTTACAAATGATCCAATAACTCTAAATAACATTGAGATCTTATGGAGAGAGTGGCAGAGAATCGAACAAGAGATAATCAAGTTTGATTCACTTGGTATTTCGGCAGAGTATAGTTTAGAATTCTTTAGAATAAACGTGGAAGATGAAGAGGAGAGAAAACAAGTGAAATCTGATTATAAATTCGTTTAGAACTACTGGTATTTATAGAAGAGTAACAACCATATCTATTCGTGAAAGGATATGACGAAAAGACACTTTTTATAAAATTTTGAATTTTGAATTTAACGGGCACCATGTCGACATGGGGGGTAGGGGTATGTCGACATACTCAAGGAAAAAATTGACGTTTTGATTTTCTTATTAAAATTGGTTTCTATAATTTGTCAAAACAGTTTCTAAACTTTTGTAAGTATGTTTGAATATAGTTTAAACATATAAAAGAGTTTAGAAAGTAATTTTTAATATATATATATATATATAAAATCTTAATCTAGAAAGTGATTTAAAGTTTGAGTACAAATATTTTAGAGCTAAATATTTAAAACAAGAGATAGTTTAAAAACAAGGTCAATTTTGAAATTAAAATATTAAAAATGATAAAAATAGTTTTGAGGCTAAAATATTTAAAACCAAGAGAGCTGTTTTTTTGAAAAGAAAATTTTGAAAACCCTTTTTTATAAACAAGAGATATATTTTTGAAAGGCATTTTTATAAAATTAGTGGATATCAAAATAGAACCTCTACATGTTCCACTAGATATTATCGTGGGTTCCATCCCACTAGGAATCCATCCCTTTAACAGGCTTGAAGTGGATTACATTCCACGAATAAATTTCGAATAACGATGTAAGTGCTTTCAAGAAGTTTTAACATAATTCTAGACTAAATACTTATCTTGTACTATTGAAATCTTGAAATCTTGAACTCTTGATATATTGATACTCATGAATCTTCAATCTTGATATCTTCAATCTCTAATTGTACAGTCTTCATTCTTGGTACCTGCATGATTATATCATGCATATACATATAAATCTAAACAATAATTTAGTATTTATATTTTATAACAAGTTCTAAGGTTGTTGTCATCAAAGCCATCATCTCAAGGACTAACAATCTTCCCATTTTTAATGATGATAACTTATGTTTATAAAATATACTTCTCCTTCACAATAACTCCTCCTAAATTAATAACTCCCCCTTAATCTAAGCCTGACTACTCTATTTTATATTTCTCCCCCTTTGTCATCAACAAAAAATAGTCCTAAACTAATATAAAACCCCCCCTTAAACTAATACTAGAACAAAGTATAGTAAATGGAATGTGAAAGACATTAACATAATCATATTATAATTATTTAATACATAAATAAATATGTATAAGTATATTTCGAACAATCCTATCAACACGCACATCAAATCCAATCATGTCAAACAAGTCAAACAAATCAATAATGTCAAACAAGTCAATCAAGTCAAACAAGTCAATCGAGTCAAAAAAGTCAATCAAAACGTACCAAACAAATCAAAAACTAATAATTCTATACTATAAGACAATACTACAAACTCCCTCTAAATAAAATACACTCGTTATGTATGCATGTATGCAATATGTAGTTTGTAATGCAGTATTAAATGTATGACATATGTAATGTAGCATGAGATGATACGCAGAATGAAGTGCAACTTGTGATGCAAATGATTATGATATTTCATGCATTGTAATTTATTATGTAATATGCAATTAAATGTGATATGAAATAGAATGCATAATGATATGTAGTATGAAATAAAATGATAACGAAGTAAAAATAATAATATGCAGAATGAAATGATAATATATATACTGCGGTAAGAGATATTCAGATTATAAAATAAACATGAGTGATAAGTAATATATAATTGACAAGCATATATATATATATAGTGCATGTATACATATATCAAACTATTATAAATCACTTCAACCAAACAAAGGTAATACACACCAATTACTAGACTTAGGTTAAAGAAACTAATGAATGAGACTGAAAGAGTAGTAAAAACTAGAGTTCAAAGGTAATAAATGATATTATAACTATAACATATTCATGAAAGGTAGTAATCAAACTCAATATCAAAATCAAATTGCTAAGAAATATGGATTTAAACTATTTATAATAAATTAATACCCTCCTTGTTTAATTTCTCTAATTTTTTTAAATTAATTGTTTTTTAAGGAATCAAAACTTACATGTTTATAAAATACTTAACTTACTAGTTAAAACTTATATGTCAAATTACTATTGATTAAAATATTTATAAACATGTTTAAACACCTTTAAAATTTAAAAAATATCATAATGAAATATTCAATAAAATAACAAAGATTGAAAAACTAAAATAAACATCTATTATATTAAAGACTCTTTCATTTAAAATTTTAATTAATTACTAAAAAATATCTAAAAATTAATTTTAAAATATTCTAATATAGGTTAGAAAATAACTTCTAAAAATAATAGAGAAAATACTTAATTTAAATATTATTTTTACACACTTTAAAGTTTCAAATAGAAACGACGACATTTACAGAATGCTGTAAAAAGTTTTTGCAGTAAAATATATTCAAAGCATTATAAAAAGAAACTACAGCATTTACCAAATACTATGAAAAGTTTCTAAAACACTACAGTCTTTCAAAGCATACAGATGCTATAAAATGAATTTGCAGCACTTAAGAAACGTTTCAGAAGAAAAGACAACATTCGGATATACTGTCTATTGTTCTGGAACTGATTGTAATGTGATTTTGCACTAATTTTATGACTAGATATTGACATGTGAATAATTGATTTTTTACCCAATTTTTTATAGTATTTAATATGATTAAAGTACTTAAGAAACATAGAAAAAATAATGAGAAAACATGTGTAAAGACACTTGGCATTATGCATGTGTTTTCATGGAATGTAAGGGGAATTAGCACTGATTTTAAACCGAATCAAGTGTTATTTCTCCTGAATTCTTTTAAACCAACTGTAATTGGTTTATTGGAAAACAAATTGACAACTGATAAAATGATAAAATGAGCATAGTTTTATTAAAGCTTGATCAAAAATGGGACCTTATAATGATGACTGTTGGTCAAAGGGTAGAATAATCCTTTTATATGATAAATCAGTTTGGAACTTAACTATTCACAAATCCACCCAACAAATTACTTGTAAATTAGATAATTTGGGAGGATATGTGATGTAACTAACTACTGTGTGTGCAAGCAATATAGTTTCAGATAAGGAAAAGTTATGGCAACATCCTGGAAACATCGCAAGTGTCGTAGACAAGGCACTGCTACTGATGGGAGAATTGAATAATGTGTTAAATCCTAAGAACAAAAAAGGGGACTTCCTGTTCCCTTTTCTCATCTCAGAGGATTTACCAATTGCTTACTCGTATATGGCCTAGCTGATAATAACGTGCAAGGCTTTCAATTTATATGGAAAAGGAAAGGGGTAGCCACACACATTGACAAGGTACTGGAAAATGACTTATTTCTACAACACCGTCAACATTATACTGTCACTGCCACTGCCTCATCACTAAGTGACCATACACCCATCATCATCAACCTACTTGCACAAGGAGTCCACATGAAGGGGACACCATTTAGATATGTCAACGGCTGGCACATGGTAGAATGCTATCATGATAAGGTAGTATCTGTTTTATCAGATTTAACTTAGGGGACTACTATTCATAAATTTCTAAAATTGTGGAATAAAACCAGGCAGAAGTACAATGTAGATTTAACTACCATGGAACAATAGTATAATGATAAACTATTAGCAATGGATAGTCTACCATAGGAATAAAGTTTTTTTTACAGCTAATGAAAAGAATACATTAACCATTAGAGAAATTACACAACATATGGGAATGGTAGCAGGCCTACATATCAATCAGATGAAAACTAAAATTTAATTTAACACAAGCTATCAAAATAAACACTCATTACTGCAAATCCTACCACTACAAGAGCCACACTTGCCTGTAAAATATCTAGGGCTCCCACTTTCTTCAGATTATTTGCATTATTCAGACTATAATGGGTTATTCTAGAAAATTATGACTAAATCTGACATATGGCGCGATGACCTGTCTTTTTGGTCAATCCAAATCGACAATAAACCACACATGTCCGACCCGAATTGTTCAAAAAGATGAATTATCAAGGGGGTTTTTCACAAGAAAAGAAGAAGAGAAATAAACAATACACAGAATCTCTCAGCGAAAGGATAAATATAATAATAATAACATAATTACAAAGCTATTTATCAATATACGTTTGATTCCATTCCAATATTATCAGAGTTGTACATTTAACTGAACATACCAATATAGTGGAGCTGAATAATAGTAGTAAGTACAGTCTTCAAATCTTCGTCTTTGTCTTCAAGTAACTAATGTCTTCGAGAACTGAAACAACTAGGGCTGACCCGAGCGTAATAAAAAGACAATACACTCGAGTCAGGACTATATATTCTTATTCAATTAAATTCAAATTAAACAATATAGGTATAGTAGTTTAAGAAACTAAACAAGTTGCATCGACTTCGTATGAGCAATCGAATTCATGTTTGAATTCGATTTTCACAATTTGATTTACGAATTCATATTATACTTGTTAGTAATATACTCATTTTAGGAAATAATCTCTTCGACCAAATTCTTGATTTCATTTCACATAACCTTTTTATTTAAAAGATAAAATATCGTTTATTTTTCAATATTTCATTTATAATTACCATCTTTCAATTAACCTTTCAAAATATATTTTTTGAAAATCCTATTTCAATACAATCTTATTCAAATCAAAATTATTATAATTAATTATCATAATTAAATGAACCTATAACATTGCTAAACACCTTATAGTTAAATTGAAAAATGGATTACAAGATGTTAACTTAAAATCTATCTCCTATCCAATCCATGCTAAATAAAAAAAGTGTAATTATTCATAAACTGGTCGAGCATAATTCAGACAACCAAACCCAATGCCTACTCACCAAACCCACAAGCCTCTCCTTCCCTATACCTTACGCCTTGAGCAAGCACCACCCTCCTCCCTACTCATGCATGCAACCTTCCAAAGGCTACACTCCATCATCTTCCATCCTCTTTTATGTGTCATCCTCTATTCTTCCAACACTAGTATTGTCTTTGTTACCTTCCTTTCTCTATTCTTACTTGCATACATGGATAAGCATACATGGATATGCATGCAACCCAACATCTACAGAAGATGGCGTTTCTTCCTCTTTGGAGAAAACTTAGTCTTGGTGATTTACTTAGTTACTGTGGCATGTCTGTCACATACCTGTGCTGTATTTCCTTTTTTAGTAGTTAAGGTGCTTTCACTACACCACAAAGCTGTTTTAGCCACACCCATATCCGACTTATTTGATACGGCCCAAAGCCGTATCAAATTTAATACGGCTAAAAGCCGTATCTAAAAGTTTAGATACGGCTTTTAGCCGTATCAAATTTGATACGGCTTTGAGTCGTATCAAATTCGTGCCTATTTTGGCTGGAAAATCATACACCCTGAAAAGCACGGTCTCCCCCAAATTCATTCCTTCCCCTCGTTTTTTTCGTTCACCCTCCAAAACATAAATGTCGTTCTCTTTCCCCCAAATTTACGTCCGTTGCATCCCAAATATCTAAATCACTTTGCTCTTCCCACTATCGATTTTACCTCAATTGTACCTCGGTTGTACCTCAATTGCTCTTCCCAAAACTCTAATCAATTGTACCTCGGTTCGGATCGATTTGCTGGCGATTGAAGGTTGCACTTGCTTCCACTGTCGAACTCTTTTGCTGTGGATTATTGGGTAAAAATATTATTCTCTGATTATGGTATGGGGGTGTTTGTTTCATGGAATCGTTAGGATTGTCGAGTGATTAAGATGACATAATGAGTTAAAAGAAGGCGCATAGTTCAATTCCTGGAACATCCATTTGCAACAAGTTTACAACCAATTTTAAAAAGAAAAAAAAAGAAAAAAAGTCATCTTCACCCATTGTTGAAGTTATTGCAAAACTTTGTAAATTTGTAGGTAAGTTATCCTTTTTTTAGATGATTTGGTAAGACTTATCTTAATTTGGTAGGTGGTTGGATACATATCTCATCATTCTTGCACGCAACATATGTAGCTATCATGGATTTATTTATTTTTCCCATACAATTATTTGAGTATTCGAATAACCAAGTTTACAAGGTATACATGTTTACAGTTTCCACCTTATCAACTTGTGCAATAGACTGAAAGTTATGTTGATGGATACCCTATGCTTTGGAATAGTTCGTATGCTGTTTCTTCATCTTGAAATATTGCAAATAAGTAATTTTTGTTATTTTTTTTTCTTTTCTAATTTTAGTAGCAGAGAGACTAATTAGCAACAAGGGAGAAAGACTCATGTTTTACAACTAAGTCTAACATATTTATCCAATCATTTATTCTTGCCAATTTTAATATAAAAAGTCATCATTCAAGTATATGACCCCGAATATAAAAGGCCAATTTGATCCCGAATATAAAAGGCCAATTTGATCCCATTATTTACGGAGGCGCCCAACTCGTTAATTTTTTCTAAGGTTCTGACCAATACGTATCAACGTCTCTCAGTTATATTGCTTTGCGACGGCCTTGATTAATTGTTGTTCAGCTAAAACTTAAAAAAATTAAGAGTAATCAAATTTGATAAATTAATTGGACTAACATTTGCAACCGAACCTTTTGATAAAAACTATAAGACAAACATTATATGCTTAAATATGAATAAAAGTGTAAAACGTAAATGCCAGTTGCCAAAAAAGTTGCAAGGAACAAATTCCTTTGAACAAGAAATACCACGTTAGTGAAACTTAGTTGTGTTAGCAAATATTTTTTGCCCCCTCACCTTTCCATTCGTCTGGCATCACACGTCCGACATGTTTGATACAGTAACGAGATAAATGATTAAAACATCCCTCGGTCAGCCTTTGTATCTGCACCAATATCTTTCGAAGTTTTGGAATCGTGCACTTTTGCTGCTTCATTGCTGGACTGGTCTGTTTCTGGGAAGTATATATCATGTTCTATACCAGATTTAGGCGCTGAATTGCCATAAGTATTCTGCATCAGCTCAAATAGATTAGAGTTCATATATTTATGGTGTTTTGACTGTAACTTAAGTCGCGACTGTTAACTTCAAGTATATTGTTTGTATTGATTACTGCATTGCTATTAACTTTGTTATCGTTTGGCTGTAGTTCGCTCTCCATGTTGGACAAGCACTCAGACATTCTGATTCTATTTCATTTCCATTTTGAATAGTTTCCGCACTCATACTGGAGCTTGTTTTGTTAGTTGCATATTCTGCCTTGTACGTCTATTATGTTAATATTTTATGTTGAATCACCTGATGCGTCTTCTTGCATGTTCATATTTTGACCTTTTGAAGATGGTTCATTAATGAGCTGTGTTGATGCACCTAATACACAACCTTGCGTAGTTATTTCCTGACCTGCTGAATTTGGTGGAACATGTTGGGCGATGGGGTTGTCGCCCTGAGGATTCGAAACCTTCCAATTCTCTCATAGTATCTCAGAGTCTTAGGACCCCCATGTTGTACTGTTTGAGCATAAATCAGCTTCTAAACAAGAGAATTTTTCTTAACCACCTAGAAATTCATTTATTTTAACAAACACAACAACAACAAGTTAAAGCCTTTAGTCTCAAAGGGCTTTAATTTATTTTAGAAAATACAACAACATACCCCTTGGATGCAAAGTTATGCGTAGAAGAGAAAGAAGTGAAGTGCTGTCGAAATTAAAGCATTTAGTCCCAAAATGGCTTTAATTTGTTTTAAACAGAAGTGAGGTGTTGTATACAAATTTTTGATTGTATGATTAATTAAGATAATGTTAAACAGAAATAACTTAACAAAACAAAATTTGTTGGTTTTCATTTATATTTAAGGTGATTACATCGCAAATATATTATATTTACGTCTAATGTTCTAATATATATGATATAAGAGGGCAATATGTCTTTCAGTATAGACAAAAAGTGAATAAATGAATCTGATCAAAGATCTACATACTATATAGACGGGGTGAAGAAGTTTATTAGTTTTATTGATGAAAACAGTGGTAAGAAAGGAATGTATTTATGCCCTTGCACTCGGTGCAAAAATATGAAGACGATCAAATTAGATGAGATTCATTTTCATTTTCTTAGATGGGGTTTCATCCAATCATATACCGTATGGTATTTTCATGGGGAAAAAAGGGCAGAGAAGGAAAAACAACAACCAGTATGTCATGCCACAAGTACCGACGAGTCTGAACATATTATGATGAAAGATCTAGTCAGTGATGCAGATAGATTTCATCATTTTCAACCTGAAAATACGTTGTCTGATCATGCTAATGTTGGAGAGCCGTCTACGGTTGATGGCAATTGGCAGGCCAATGAAAGTAAGAAGTATAAATCACTTTTTGGTAGCGCAAAAGAGCCATTGTATCCTTCATGTTCAAAAGGGTTGACGAAGCTATATGTCATTGTGAAACTGAATAGCTTGAAGACCCAATACGGCTTTCAGATAATGGTGTGACTGCACTCCTCGAACTAATAAAGGAGTTACTCCCCGAAGGTAACACGCTGCCGACAAAGTACTCCGACGTGAAGAAGTTAATTAAGCAAGTTGGGATGAATTACAAAACTTATGATGCATGCATCAATGATTACATATTATACTGGAAATATGATGCGAATAAAGTTTCGTGTACAAATTGCAACGAATCAAGATATATGACATCATTCAACGAAAAAAGAAAAGGCATCAAAGTACCTCGAAAGACATTAAGACATTTTCCTTTAATTTCTAGATTGAAGAGATTGTATACTGTACCATGGATAGCAGATGCGATGACCTGGCATGGTCGTGCCAAGTCTGATCCAACCGTAATGCGTCATCCACATGACACTTCTCAATGGAAAGCCGTGGATTATTTTGACCAAACGTTTGCTGTCGAGCCACGAAATGTCACACTTGGAATAGCAATAGATGGTTTATGTCCACATGCTTCTCTATCTAACCCTTACAGTTGTTGGCCAGTAATTGTAGTACCATATAATCTTCCTCCGTCTACGTGCATGAAACGAGAGTTTTCAATGTTAATACTGTTGATTTCTGGGCCAAAACAACCAGGGAAGGATATTGATATTTATTTACAACCGTTGATAGACGAGTTAAAGCAGTTATGGGAAAAAGTCGTTACGTATGATTCATTAAATAAATCCGAATTCACAATGAGAGCTAGGGTGTTGTGGGCAATCCATGATCACCCTGCTCTTGGGACTTTATCGGGATGTACAACTCACGGTTATTTTGCATGTCCGGTTTGTGGGGAAAACACTTGTTCTTATCATCTTCCTGAAAGTAAGAAGATGTGTTACATGGGACATCGAATGTTTCTTCCTAAAGAACACAAGTTTCGATACGACAAGACAAATTTCAACAACGAACAAGAACTTCATCGTCCTAAACGGAAATTGACTGGTTTTGAAGTTGAAAAGAAAGTAGCGAATATCAAAATGAAAGTTGGTAAACAAAAAGAAGAAATTAGTCAAAAACGGAAAAAGTCAATTAATAAAGAAGTTGACAATGTTTCTGCATGGTACAAGAGGTCTACCTTTTTTGATTTACCATATTGGAAAGCAAATATGATTCGCCATAATATTGATGTTATGCATACGGAGAACAATGTCATAGAGCATCTCATCAGCACCATTATGGACCATAAAGATAAGTCAAAAGATGGCATCAATGCACGCAAGGATTTGAAAATCATGGGCATAAGACAAAAGTTGTGGGTGATGGAAGATCCTGAAACAAATAAAATAATCATACCAAAGGCAACTTTCACTTTGAGCTAAGAAGAAAAGAAACGGTTTTGCACCGTTTTGAAAAACCTGAAAGTGCCCAACAAATTCTCTTCAAACTTCCACGACAATGTGAGCATCAATCTTCCCGAACTAAGAAATATGAAGTCACATAATTACCACGTCATAATGCAACATTTGCTTCCGGTATTGCTTCAACATTCTTATCCACAACATAAGGATCTGCGAAATGCTATTCATCGTATTAGTCTATTCTTTAACATTTTGTGCTCAAAGGTGATCAATAGGGAACACCTTATAAATGCAAATGATAGTTTGGTAGAAGCAATGTGTGTTATTGAAAAACATTTTCCACCTGCATTTTTTGATATCAGTATCCATCTTATGGTTCATTTAGCCGATGAACCATTAATTTGTGGTCCTGTCAGATATAGATGGATGTATCCCTTTGAATGGTAAATAACTAATTCAGTTATGTACATTATTATTCGATAGAAATAGCTATTATGTACAATATATAATTGATCACATTCACAGGTTGATGAAAACATATAAAGGATATGTGCGCAACAAAAGATACATTGAAGGTTGTATTGCAGAAGGATATATCGTACAAGAAGCTAGCCTTTACTGCATGGAATATATGCCAAACGGAGGTGATGGCAATCATAAACATACCCGCGAAGTGTTTTTAGACGAGGACGATGAGTTTGTTGGTGAGATACCTTTCGATAATGGTAAAGATATAACGTTACCCAAGTGCGGTTTGAACAAGTGCGTAAATGGGTCCTTAATAAGTATGATGGATTGGATGAATGGAAGAAGTATGTTCACATCTTTGTTTTGAATTTCCATTTTTTAATTCAATTTATGTATTCGTTTTGATATGTGTTTTCCGTAGGAGGTATAACTCATATGTGAAAAGTACTAGATTTCAATCACGAGGCAGGGGTGCAACTGTCGAAGTCGTTCAAAGTTTTACTCTATGGTTACGCAACGAGGTATTATAGCATCTTAAGTATTTCACATGTTTATAAGTTGGCAATACACCTTCGTGACCATGTTTTGTTTTACTTATTGTATTTTATGTAGTTGTTGAAGTGCATCGATGTTGATCCAACTCTCTGGCGGCTAGTGCATGGGCCGAAGTTCATGGCACTTAGTTATACTAAGTACCAAGTGAATGGTTTTTTATTTTCCACGAAAATGTACGAAGATCGTATGGTAACACAAGATAGCGGTGTATGCATGAAAGCAATTACAAAATTTAGAGCGAGTGGTAAAGATAAAAATTATAAGGAAGCAGAAACAACGTATTACGGAGTCATTCAGCAGATACTTGAGTTGGATTACACTGACTTCAAACAAACAGTTTTTTATTGTGATTGGGTAAAGGTCGAGGATAAGATCAATGGTTGCAAAATAGATCCTGTTTCAAACTTGATCATGGTTAATTTAGGGAAATTGAAGAGCAAAGATAGCGTGAATGATGAGCCATTTATTCTTGCATCAGAATCGAGTCAAGTGTTCTACTCAAAAAATTTAAAAAATAACGGTTGGTCTATGGTTTTGCATACACCAAAACGGTTGACTACAAATGTGGATGACATTGAGTTTTCTACCGTCTATCAATCAGCTTTTGAAGACAATGAAAAATTAGAAGATCTTACCAAAACCATTTGTTAACTGATGAATTGTTAAATGCTTCATTTCTCGTTTGAATTTCTAGTCCGTGGGGTAGTAGGAGTGTGAGATATCATTGAACCAAACAAAAATTCGCATAAAGTGAAGGTTTCTTAAAATGTCCACATTCAGATTCACAAGCCTCCTCAAGCATGTCCATGAACCCCTTCCTTGGCAGCTTTTGAAAAACAGACTTATCAAAGTGCAGTCCATCCTTAGACACTTATCAAACAGCTCTCTTTTCAGTGTGTTTTCTCCTGCATTCCTCCCTTTCATGATCGTGCTTTCCATGTCTTTAAACAATGAAGTTGCCATAATTGCATGTGTCGGCACAACCTTATCATCATTGCGTGACTCCATTACTACACAGTTTTCGGAGGAGACAAGAACCAATCTAAGTTCAAACAACTTTTAGTTTTTTAAATTTAAAATCCTATCCTTATGAAAATATTATGTAGATCAACAGTTTGGGTTTGAGTATTGCTGAAATAATCAAAGGATATTTGAATATATGTTTGTCATGGAGCATTAACATGCTATGGGAAATCCATTCTGAATGATGTTTCGTCTCTTTATGTTTTAAAATATATATGTTTCAATGCTTTTAGTTTCTCTTTATGTTAGTCCATCCTCTCATAAAATTGTACTTAACATGAGTATTTATGTTTCTGCTGTTTCTGAAATGTGTAAACGAACGACTTTTTAGTCAATGGCTATGCTTTTTAGTCAAGCAGGGATGGTTTGAATTGACATAAAGTTAGTTTCAATTTTATAAAAAAAACATTACTACAGTAAGTGAGTATGCCTACTCAAAAAATATACATCTGATTGCAATAATGATATAATATCTTTTAAGTCTAACTCACCTTCACTTTCATTAAAGTTGATTTCTTGGTTTTTGAGAATGTTAGCGCGAGTCGGTTGAGCAGGTAGAATTTGCTTATGTTGATTTTCTTCTACTGTAGAAGCAGCGCTGAGAGTATGTCTAAGTCTTAAAACCCAAGGCTGCAAGAATGTAGAGTTAGGGAGAACTATTTTGCGGGAAAACTATTTTACCCGGAGTAAAAATAGTATTAACTACCTTTAAATTTGACTGCATATCAAGCAAGACATTTCCAAAGTACTCGATGTCATGATTTACATTTTTGTCTTTTACATTGCTTCCAAGAGCACCCGCAACTAATTCATCAATCTGTAAAATGGTGATAAGTTTATAATAAATTGCATAATAATAAATTTGCTTTCAAAGTTCTGCTGAGTACTGATTTGAATTATACTTTACAGTAAGGTTAACTTATTCTGCAATCTAACAGTAAGGTTAATTTATTCTGCTGAGTACAAATTTAAACCATTTTCATTAGTTGATTGTAGTCAATTTTGAAATCCAAATAGTTCTTCTGTTGTTATTGCTTTTTTACTTTTGTTATTGCCATGAATTGATGGTTGATGAGACCGCTTTTATTGGCTAAACAACAAATTTTACAGTGATGTTGATTTCATTTTTATTTCAGGACAGCCGAGTTGATATATTCGTAGACTATTTGTTTTTTCTTTTCTTTTTGTAATCTGTGATACAATTACAAATCAATAATGTTTATTTAACCGTGTGCAGGAAACTATGTCACAAAATCCAGCATCATCACATTCATCATGTTCAGAAGAACAAATAGTTGATCAAAACTTACATGGTATTCCAGTCTCAGAAAACGCTGGAAAAATCGCCACTATGCTGGGTAAACTAGTAAGAGCTCATGTGCCGATATCATACATAAGTTGGAACAAAGTACCCGGTACATATAAGGACGATGTTTGGAACCAATTGGTGGTAAGTCTTGTAAAAATTTTGTTCCCTACTTTTTTCTGCTCTTCTTGTCCGGTTCGCCTTCCTCACAACCACAAACTGTTGGTACATACAGTTAACCATTTAACCATTTTTTGGTACGTTGCCTTCCTACATCAAGACAACAACTAGATAAGCATCAACACATTCACTTTAACTTGGTCACGCCGTGTCAGTTTATTTGTACACTGTTTTACTCGGTTAAGACTGCTGTTATGTACTCAAATTTGTGTCTAATTTTCTGTTTTTGTACTCAATGTAAATTTATGCTTGGTTTGGTAATAAATTTATCTTTTCAATCCATTTCTTTTTCTAATTTGTGATCCAAATGAACTACACTGCTGTGTGGTTTACACTGCTGTGTGGTTTTTGCTTTGTCTACCCTTGTGTCCTTTCAGCTGCAGTACATATAATTTGTTGGTGCTGTAGCCATTGCTTGGAATCTGATTGGCCATCTTTCTATGATTTCTGCTTATAATTGGATTCATAAAATATGTCACCTATACTCTCTTCCCCAACATTTGAATGAAAGATTGTCACTAGATATACTGGGTCATGTTTATATTATTTTCATAACAATGCTAGCTCTATTATTTGATAGAATTACTTCTTTAGTTTTCTTTTTATTAAGTCTGCTTGAATCCAGTTTACAAATGAACGGTGACGATCTTAAGTCTTAACATGTATTACATACAGATAGTTCCATACTGTTTTGTTTATGTATTTTACTTTTTGCAGAAAATGTATGCGCTCGAACCGCTTTCAAAGGGAATTTTTTAGAAAGAATGTCCGAGGCTTTTAGGAGACACAAAAAAAACTTGAGAGCAAGTGTTTATGACACTTTCGACAATGACGAAGAACGGATGAAAAATTGTCCACCTACAATTTCTCAAGAAGATTGGAACGAGTTCATAAAAAATGAAGCAACGCCTGAAGCGAGCGGAATAAGGGAGGTAGCAAAAAAAATAGATCATTGCTTAGTTATGCTCACCATGCAGGCCGTAAAAGTCAAGCTAGAGTAGAACACGAAATGGTAAGTTATATTCATTTTTTTTCAAAAATGGTAAAAATAACAACTAACATATTTTATATATTGCAGATCGTTGCAAATCCATCTGCAAATATCAACCGTCGTCATGTATGGGAGAAGACACACACGAAAAAAGATGGTAGCATATCAGATGCCAATTCTTCGTACGTCGTAAGTTAAAATTTCAATTAGCCTTTGTATTTATAGTTTCTAAAAAAAATACAATCTCATTTCAAAAACAGAAGAAAAAAATTCATTTAGTTTACACTTCCATTTTCTTCTTACATTGTTTTCCATCAACCATCGATTATTGCTCTAACACCCCATACCAATACACTTTCCCATCAAATCACCTCACAGAACTGTTGCAAAGTTCAATATTAACCACTGCCTTCTGTTAGCTGTTCCACCTCTGCCACACTCCATTGCTACTTGTCACCAGACCAGTCCACCGCAAAATTCTTGCACATCACATTGCTAACTGAACAACCACTTGCATACATCATCACCACTTCTTCAAACAGAGCAACCCCATAATTGTCAAATTGCTTGATTCAGTTTTGTGGGCTCAACCATCTTTACACAAAAGCTTAAGCATAAGTTAAAATTCACAATCTTTGAAAAGCTTAAGCTTTTAAATATTCATAATCTGATTCAGTTAGCAACAGTTTATAACTGAATCATTTCACCTCAGATGGCCAGCAACAGTTTTGGAACTTAAGTTTTCAAAACATGTATACATACATATATTTTCATTATTCATATAAGTATTATGCAATCTCAGGATCAAATTGCGAAATTGAAGGAAAAGATCACCGACGGTGATGAAGAAAAATTGACAGTGGATGAAGATATCGTATCACAAGTGATGGAAAGGGATACAAGGGGTAGGAGCCACGGTGTTGGGACCGTCATACTAAAGACTAATATTAAGGCTTCTGCTATTGCACATAAACGATTGAAACATGTTTGTGGAGATAATGCTGAGTTGAAAATGAGGATGGGAAGTTTGGAGGGTACGGTGGGAAGTTTGGAGAGTACAGTGGGAAATTTGTCTGGGCAAATGGAGCTTCTAATCAACATGGTGGGAAACATAGAATAAGGAGAACGCAACGCACAACTCAACGCTTCTAAATTCGTTGCTTCTCAATCCCAGTATACGACCAATGTGGCGAACAATCAAAAATGTGAAATCCTTAACTCTGATCTAGACATAATAGCAACAGGTATTTATTAGTTGCTTTTTATTCTTACTTGTTTTCGATACAGTTATTTTGTTGGATAGATCTAGACAATAAATTTTATTGCAATAGGTACTGTTTGTCAAGATTCTACATCGTCCAAAATCCATGGGAAATCTGTACCATCCACACATGAAAAATTGGTTTTGGACAATATACTGCTACCAGATGAGAGAACCAACAAAATAAATCATCAATTTGCAGAGACCTTTGTTGATGTTGGAGTGGGTGGGTATGTGTACCATCCGAAAATTATGATTCGATATCTTTAGCAGGTATGTGAGCTAATACAAATAACACTAACATTCATCTTCAACCTTGTATAAAATGACTTATAACACTAACATCTACATTGTGCAACTCAGCATTTGAAATTGCATTAAAATTAATAGTATACCGGGTTATTACTTAGCAAATAATATGTTATACTATATGATATTTCCAAATCAACATGGGACCTAGACGCACAATAGAGATTTCCCATGTTATAATGCATATAATTTCCTTTTCTTTTGTAACATCATGCAAGTCGGTACTGATAGATAGATAGATAGGTGTAAATTCTACGAGGGTTGTCTGTAAAAGTAATGAAAAGAAAAAAAATGATTTTCTTGTATATTTCTTAGAAAGAATCCCTATGAGTGAGCATTGATCATGACAGTAAACGATGGAGTGGAGATACAAGTGAATATTAAATTCAACAACTTATCGGAAAATCTCATTGATTTCATCATGTGGATAATAAATTCTCTACTGATTCTATCATAGGCTTTATGCAAGTCAATTTTAACACATAAATTATTTGATGTTCTCTTATTGAAACTTCTAACTAATTCATGTGCTAAAAGTAAGTTTTCATTTATATTTCTTCCAAGGATAAAAGCGTTTTGATCTACCGATGTGAGATCATTCAACAGTAATTTCATTCTACCACAGAGTAAATTTGCTAAAATTTTATAAAGAACATTACGTAGCGAAATCGGTCTATAGTCGATAAGAGACTGTTTTTTTTTTCTTTTTAGGAATCAAGCAAATAAATGATTAACTTCTTTGATTAATCTACCTGAAATATAGACACCATTCTTGGTTTCTAGAAGTACTATTTTAATTAAGTCCCAATGGTTTTTTATAAAACTTAGCTCCATAGCAGTTAGGGCCTGGGTTACCATTATCATCAATTTGAAAAACCACTTGTTTTTAGTTCTTCAATGTCAAATGTCCTATCAATGTCCAATCTTGCATGAACTGTTACAATCTTTTTACATGTGATAGAAGGAAAACTATTGTTGATAGAATCACAATTATACGACTCTGCTTGCCTCTCTAGTGATGTTGTCAATAGAATTTGAGACATTTAGATAATTTGAAAATTTTCGATACCTGAAGAGTGATCAGCGAACGCGGAGTGAAAGAAATTGGATGGTTTATCACCTTGGGTTAGCCACTTGAATTTGTTCCGTTGCAAACTTTGCATTGATTTTATGTGTACCACATTGTTTAGTTGAAGAGTGCCTTCCATGTATCTGGTTTGTAAATCTACGTCTGTGGGATTTTGGCTAAGCAAGTTATATGAGCGATCGTTTTTCTTGTCTTTGGTTGTCGCATTTCATATTGAAGTTCGTTAAATCTGTTAAATTGGATAATTTACCGAAACTAGGAGGAATATTTCCAGAAATGCTGTTTCCATCTAAATGCAGCAATTGAAGACTTTTACATGGTGCCCAATTCGATGAAAGGGTTCCAGTCAACTCATTCCTGGTGAGATCCAAATAAACTAGCTTTGGATGAACTCCAAACGCTTCAGATATGTCACCACTAAAGTGGTTCATCTCTAATCCGACTCGACATAGTTTATTGCATTTGCTCAAGCATTTAGGCAAAGGTCCAGAGAAGTTGTTTCCATTTGTTGTTAAATTTACAAGGGCAAAACCACTGCAAAGTTTTGATGGTAATTTACCTGAAAAGCTATTGATTGAGAAACCTACAGCTGTTAAATGCCCATGCGAACTCTTAGCGATCGATTGAGTACCCAACTACTAATCAGTCTATGGCACTGATGACCCAAACCTCTGATTGATTTGCTTTTCCATAATTCCTTAAACTAGCTTAAGCTTTCCACCAAAAAAACTAAAAGTAAGTATAAACTGACATACAGTCATGATTTCAAAATACACAAAAGATAAAGCTAATGAAACTATATAACTTTAACAACTGCACTACCGACATTCGGCTCTTTATAATACGAAAGTGATTATATTAGTATTGAAGATAGCTTATAACTATTGATTTCTTGGCTGATTAGGTAGATAATATTACTTCAGTCCAGTGGCTCCATGAAACCTTTGGAATACCCGATATATTTCTTAATGACATAGATCCCCAATATCAGTAAACAAGAATATTTTGCTATTACCATTATTAGAGACCTTACAAACAAGAATATACTGCCTCACTTGGCAACTTTACTGCATGTCCTAGAATAGAGTTCTCTTTCTCTAATTTGACATATAACCACCTACATGTATACACTGTTATATACATATAAGTGCGTACACAATGGTTTTTTTAATGCAGGAACTCAACATATGCAACCATGGCCTCCTTCAACCAAGTTGTTTACAATACCACATGCTCTACCATCTCCACATCTTCTTCAGTTCTCTTATCAAATTACACTAGCCAAATAGTTGCTTGGAAGTCCATTGAAACAACTAACAACATCAATCCATCAAATGCACATATTAGTGTTTACATCATTGTATCATTCGCTTCAGCATGGACATACATCTTCATATCTTCATCTAGGATGTAACTATAGCCATTTTGAACTTTCAATGCACTTCGGGCGATTGGTATATGGATGTCTAACTTATTTTGTTTTGCAGGGCTAATGCACAACAGCCTAAGCTCTTTGTTGGGATGATATTGATTCTTATCTTTGCTGAAGCGCTCGCTCTATATGGCCTCATCGTTGGGATCATCTTGTCTTCTCGTGCTGGACAATCACGTGCCGATTAGTTTTGTGCATGTTCTACATCTATGTTTCTCTTTTTTAGATCCTTACATGAATGAACTTGTTGTTAACTCCTATTTCTGCCGCGACCTAAAACTCCACGACCTAAAACTCCGCGACCTATAACTCAGCAGCCCAACGACCTAAGAGTACTTGACGACCTAATAGTCTCAACGACCTAATGACATAATTATCTTCGCGACCTAACGACCTAAAGGTGGGACGACCTAACTACAGAAAGTTCAACACGACCTAAGGATATGTACCGATCTAAAGTATGGAGCGACTTAAAAAGGATAACGACTTAACGACCTATAATAGGTCGCTTGCGACCTAAGCAGATGAAGTAAAATCCCTATGTCGCTTCACTTATACCATGATCTGCTAAGTCGACCATGACCTACTGCTTACAAGCTCGTTCCAGAGTTAAGTGCAATGCTATCCAACCATCTTCAGGAAAAAGCTTGCGACCTACGACCTATGATAGGTCGCTCGCGACCTATCACTACGAAGATAAATCTCAATACTGCTTCATTTATGCAGCCACCAGTTGGGTCGTTCATGACCTAGGACTTGCTTGCCAGTGTGTCCAAACGAACAAGCACACCCCTATTGAGTCGCAACCCATATCTTGTAGGTCGGCCACGACTTGCGACCTATCTTAGGTCAGTCATGACCTACAACCCAGCATGGGAATTCACTATAAATACAGCGGCACCTCCAACATTCAGGAGACTTTTGGATCATTTTTCTTCAAGGTATTGAAATTTCACTATCTTCAAAGCAATCTACACTCCATTGCTTCAAGCACATGCAAGACGCTTAGATCAACTTCGCACAGGAATTTAACACATTCAATCATGGATTCGAAGAACTCGGCCACGACGAAGTTTTCCTTAGCTACTTGTTTTATGAATTGAATTGGATTGTAATTGAAAGAGATTGTAATAAGTTGTAATCCGATCAGCAATAAAAAGGATTGAAGTGGACGTAAGCTTGATCATAAGCCGAACCACTATAAACTCTGTGCACATTTACTGCATTTTCTGTTACTTACTGTTATTTCTTGATTCCCGTATTACGGGTGGTGCTTTCACATCGTTTTTACACACACCGGGGTGTTAGCGTCAGATTTTCACGTTAATATTTTTGGTGCTTTCACTGAGAGCTGAACTCAGGTGAATTATCATCATTTCTCCATGAAAGTTTGTTGAAGTAATCTCTCTGAAGACTAGAAGTTTATCTGAAATCATGGATCCAGGGAGAAGGAGTAGATCTGTTAGATCTGGAAATGTTCAAGAGGGAACCTCCACTTCCCCAGTACCTAATCAAGCCACTCCACCTGTTGGGGTTACAAAAGCAGAGTTGGATGCTGTAATCTTAGGGCTGAACCAGTAGATAAATGCCCAAAATGCACAATTGGAGGTTCAGAATGCCCAAAATGCTCTAATTTTGAATAGGTTGAACGATTTGCTTGGGGCAAACCGTCAACCAATGAGTAATGAAAGGAACTTTGCCGGCAACGTTCATGATGCTGAAGAAAGGAACGTTCCTGAGAGGGCTGCCAGCCCCTTTGAGCAGACACTTCCTGAAGTTGGTGGATCTAAAGCTCGAAATGATGAGGGGTATCTTTCTGAAATGGTTCGACAAATCATGAAAGAAAGCATGCAAAGGGATGAAGATGAGAAAGAATGGGGATTTGCTCTAAGTAAAACCCCGTTTACCGAAAGGATCTTAAAGGCTGAGTTTCCGAGGAAGTTCGTCGCTCCAACCATTCCAGCTTACAAGGGGACAAGCGATCCGAACGAATTATTGTATAAGTATGATTGTCACAATACAGGTGCCAGAGCCTATGATGAAATAAAGTGCCGATATTTTCCTGTATATCTGGGAGGTGTAGCTCTGCTTTGGTTCACCAATCTACCAATCCGGTCTATAGATCAGTTTTCTGACCTAACCTGGAAATTCAAGGAGCAGTTCAGGCTATATGCTTCAAAAGCTAAAGATATCATGTCATTGTCAAGTTTAGAACAGAATCCAGGGGAAACTATCAGATCTTTCTTGAATCGCTTTAATATAGCGTTGGCCGAGGTAGACAATGCAGAACCACGGATGATCTTGACTTATCTGATGAGGGCCATTGACAAGTCGAGCGAATTTGGAAAATGGCTGAACATGAAGGAACCAAATTCCCTTGAAAAATTCTACAAGAAAGCAGATGAGTTCATACGCCTGGAAAGTCGTCCTGTACCGGTAAAGGCAGTATTGGAAAAAGCTGAAGATAACATTGCTGCTCCACGCAAGAATGAATCTATAGGACAGAAAAGGGAAAATAATGATGGAAAGAAACAGAGAAATCTGAAGAAGCCTCGTTCCTTCAAGCCATCGGAATATACTCCTTTATCAGATACGCCGGAGCGTATTTACTTTGCCACTAATGATTCTGTTGACTATCCTAAACCTCCTGTTCTGAGAACCGAGAAAAGAGCTATACAAAGCGGGAAGTTCTGCCGCTTCCATAATCAACCCGGTCATGATACCGACGAATGCCGCCAATTGAAGAATTTGATTGAAGAGTTGATAAGGGAAAACAAGCTGCAGCAATTTGTGGAAAAGAATAGCAGCAATCCTGCTTCGTCTAGTCAGGGGCAACAAGCTCCTGCTCATCAACCTAGGACAAGTGAGAAGACTGCAGGGCATGAATCCGGAAGGCCTGTTATCAATGTCATTACGGGAGGACCTCACCCAGCAGGCAGGAGCTGGGGTGAGATGGAAAGGTATACCCGGGCTTTGAAATATGTATCGGCCGAAGAAGATGTCTTTGTTTTGGAAGACGCTATGCCCCTGAAACAACAAAGAACTTTCAATGATGATATTGTGTTCAGAGCCAGGGATTCCACAGGTGTTGAAGCTCCTACCTTAGATCCCTTAGTCATCTCGGCTGGTATCGGGCCAGCTATTGTCAGAAGAGTTCTCATTGATTGTGGCGCATCCTGCAATATCCTCTTCAAGAAAACATTCGACCAAATGAAGATCCCTATGGCTGATGTGCAAGCCTCATCGCAGAAAATCGCTGGCTTCACTGGAGAGCCAAAACAGCCGATAGGAACCGTTGATTTGCTTGTAGAACTTGGAGAGGGAGAAAGAAAAGTAGTCCGCAAGCAAACTTTTGTGATTGTCGACGAATTTTCTGCTTATAATGCTTTCCTTGGCCGTCCAACTCTTGCAGCGTTCAAAGCTGTTCTGACCCCATGGTGCCTCACCATTAAATTCCCCACAGACAATGGAGTAGGAGTTATAAAAGGGGATCAAAATGCTGGGCGGGAGTGTTATCTGACAGAGCTGCGAGAGGCAAGAAAAAGAGAAATGGAAAAGGATGCGGCAACCCCAGTCCGCATCAAAGAACCAACCTTGAAGCAATTACAGGGCGGACCCTGCACTGGCGAGCATAGCGGAGCACGAAAAGAGATGGATCCTAGAAAAGCCAGTGCAGGGGAGAATAGAGTAGTACCGGTGGAAATGACAGTACCGGTACCTGTTGACCCGAAGGACCCAAATAAGGTGTTAAATGTGAGTTCACAACTTAATGTGTCAATTCAGAATATCTTAATATCTTTTTTGAAAGCAAATTTGGATGTTTTCGCTTGGACTCATGCCGATATGTGCGGAATATCCCCAGAAGTTGCAGTACACGCTCTGAATATTGATCCAAAGTTTACGCCTGTGAAACAGAAAAGAAGAATCCAAGGTCCAGAAAGGTCAGCCGCATTAAAAGAAGAAGTTGATCGGCTCATGGAGAATGACTTTATCAAAGAATCTACCTATCCGAATTGGGTTTCAAATCCAGTGCTGGTTAAGAAAGCCAACGGAAAATGGAGAGTGTGCATCAATTTTTCAGATCTAAACAAGGCCTGCCCCAAAGACTGCTTCCCATTACCCAGGATCAATCAACTGGTAGATGGAACAGCGGGATATGAATTGTTATCTTTTATGGATGCCTACTCCGGATATAACCAGATCATGATGCATGAGCCAGATCAGGAGGACACGGGCTTTATCACCAATGTTGGTCTTTACTGCTACAAAGTTATGCCCTTCGGGCTGAAGAATGCGGGGGCAACCTACCAAAGACTTGTTAATGCTATGTTCAGACCGCAATTGGGCAAGACTATGGAAGTCTACGTCGACGACATGTTAGTAAAGTCTAAGAAAGCAGTGGATCACATAGAACACTTAGCAGAAATGTTCGCAGTCCTCCGGAAATATGGAATGAAGCTTAACCCTTTAAAATGTTCGTTTGGGGTGGAGTCTGGAAAGTTCTTAGGTTTCATTGTGAGCGCTAGGGGCATTAAAGCTAGTCCAGCTCAAATTACCGCCTTAAAAGAAGTCAAAGCTCCTAGAACGAAGAAGGAATTGCAAAGTCTCAACGGAAAAGTTGCCGCCTTGAGTCGGTTCATTTCCAAAGCTACTGATAAATGCATCCCATTCTTTGACGCTCTAAAGAAAGAAAAGAAAAACTTTGATTGGACTCCCGAATGCCAAAAAGCCTTTGATGAATTGATTCGTCATATGGAAACGCCTCCAATACTTTCTAGGCCCGGCGATGGTGAGGATCTTCTTATATACTTGGCAGTATCATCTCATGCTCTAAGCGCAGCACTGATACGAGAAGACAAGAGGATTCAACATCCGGTTTACTATATCAGCAAAAGACTCACTGGGGCAGAGATGAATTACTCCAAGTTGGAAAAACTCGCCTATTGTCTACTGATTGCATCGAGGAAGTTGAGGCAATATTTCCAAGCTCATCCTATCAGAGTCCTCACTGATCAACCTCTAAAGCAAGTCTTGTTTCGCCCTGAGACTTCGGGTCGTCTTCTAAAGTGGAACATTGAACTCAGTCAATATGACATCACTTATCACCCCCGAAAAGCAATCAACGGACAAGCTTTAGCGGATTTCATCGCAGAATTCACAGATAAGGGTAACGGTGGGGAAGAAACGATCGATGATTCCCCAATCCAGTGGAAGTTGTATGTTGATGGCACGAGAAATGACTACTGTTCTGGAGCCGGGGTTGTCCTTGAAACCCATGAAGGTCGGTCATTATGCTATGCGCTAAGATTGGAATTTCCTTCAACGAATAATGAAGCAGAATACGAAGCTCTTATCGCTGGCTTGAGAATTGCTAAAGAACTAAATATCCGAGCATTACAGATCTTCAGTGATTCTCAGCTTATTGTATGCCAAGTCAAGAAGGAATTTCAAGCGAAAGGGGGAAATCTGCCTGCCTACTTGTCAAAGGCCTGGGAACTTCTATGTGACTTCGATCACTACACGATAAGCCATATTCCTCGAGAAGAAAACACGAAAGCAGATTCTCTCGCAAAGTACTCTAGCACAGGCGAAGCTCAATTTCTGGGGTTAGCTCCAGTGGAAGTCCTGTCGGCTCCAAGCATTAATGAGATGGATATTGATTGGATCATGAGTGTGTCTTAAGAGCAAGAATCATGGATGACTCCAATAACAGAATATCTGCTCAATGGCTCTTTACCGAAAAATTCAAAAGAACGACAGAAGCTACTGAGGAAAGCCTCTCGCTATATAGTCCAGGATGGCCAATTATACAGACGGGGATTCTCAATGCCATTGCTTCGATGTGTATCCAAGGAAGAGTCCAAAACAGTCCTAGCTGAGGTACATGGAGGAGAATGTGGTGATCATTTAGATGGTCAAACTTTAGCAAAGAAGGTTCTCCGATACGGATATTTTTGGCCAGAAATTAATCGAGATGCTGCAGACTATTCCCGAAAATGTGACAAGTGCCAGAGATTTGCCAAAATTCCTAGAGCACCTTCCACTGAACTCACACAGATGGTCAGTCCATGGCCATTTTCAATCTGGGGGATAGACCTTATAGGACCTTTACCAACTGCCAAATCTGGAATCAAATATGCCGTTGTTGCTGTAGATTATTTTACTAAATGGGCTGAAGCTGAACCATTGGCTACTATCACCTCTAAAAAGATGATAAATTTTGTGACTAAAAGTATCATTTGCAGATATGGTGTGCCTCAAAAGATAATTACAGACAATGGTACTCAATTCGAAAGTGAAGAATTCCAAGATTTTTGCAAGCGATTCAAAATCCGAAAAAGCTTCTCAGCAGTGGCTCATCCGTAGGCAAACGGGCAGGTGGAAGCAGTAAACAAAATTATCAAGTCAACCATCAAGAAGCAACTCGAAAGAGCAAAAGGTGGTTGGATCGATAAGCTACCACGAGCACTATGGGCGTACAGAACTACCCACAAAACTACGACTGGGCATACTCCGTTTTCATTGGCATACGGGTCAGAAGTAATGATTCCGGTGGAAACAGAGGTCCCTTCACATAGAAGAATCCAATCAAGCGGAGAATGAAAAACTACAGCTTGAGGCACTAGATCTCCTTGATGAAAAAAGAGAAGAGGCTAAGCTCAGAATTGCAGCTCATCAGCAAAGGATAGCCAGACATTTCAATTCCAAAGTTCGCCAACCCCGCTTTGAGATTGGAGATCTAGTCCTGAAGAGAATTATGACGGCAACATGTGTGTTTGGGCCAAATTGGGAAGGACCGTATGTCATAGGTCAGAAGCTTCTTGACGGCACATTCAAACTCACTACTGTCGTAGGAGATCAAATTCCAAGGGCTTGGAACAGCAATCACTTGCGTCCATACTTTACTTGAAAGCTTTGTTGAAATATTGTAAAAAAAAAGAGTTATGAATGTATGATTCTTGTAATTGAAAGCAATTGTAAAGCCGATGCAAGTGAATAATGAAAGACTATAAAGTGGATGTAGGCCCAAATTCTTGGCCGAACCACTATAAATCTTGTGTTCCTTATTATTATTACATGTTTGCTTTATTTTCGATATGAAAAGTACATTAAATGTATTGCTGAAATGTCGATTTAAATTTTTGCAGACAATGAAAATAAAACTTGCACGTTACAAGACCAAGTGATTCTTGTTATCATTCAACAAACAAATTTCGAGCCACAAAAGCCCGGAATTCAAATCCTAGATAGGAAGTGCTTCAATTGAACGGCCAATGATTTCGCCAAAAACGGGCCCTTGCTAATAAATTGAGATCGTTTGAACAAACAAACATCCAATTAAGAAGCTTATGTCCGTTCTCGCGAACTTGCCTAGCAATGAAGTACACTTCTTTGGATTAAACAAACTACTTGTAAGAGAAGGGAGTGTGAGCTTGAAAAGAAAAAATAGAGGATCGCTGAAAAGGCATAAGCAAGTGGACAAGGAACAACTAAAGCCCTCTTCGGAGGCACAAGCCCTCTTCAGAGGCACAACTCTTCGGAGGATAAAGACCTCTAACGAGGCATATGCCGCAAAAAAGAAAGTTCTCTACTCAACAAAAAAGATTGGAGGAGTCATGACCCTCCAACCATGAGAGAGTAACTTCCAGGCAATCAAAGCCCTCTTTGGAGGCATATTTCACCAGGAGTTGAAGTGTAAAAGCCCCTCTTCGGAGGCCCACTTCACAAAAGTTGAAATGCCAAACAAAATAAAGCCCTCTTCGGAGGCACATTTCACCAGGAGTTGAAGTGTAAGAGCCGCTCTTCGGAGGTCCACTTCACCAGAGTTGAAATGCAAAACAAAGCAAAGCCCTCTTCGGAGGCACATTTCACCAAAAGTTGAAGTGCAACAGCCGCTCTTCGGAGTTTCACTTCACCAAAGCTGAAATACAAAAAATAAATAAAAGACCTCTTCCCAGAGGCAGAAATGAAAAGACCTCCTCCCGGAGGCACAATCAAGCAGAAAGACCTCTTCGGAGGCACACGTTTCACCAAGATTGAAATAAAACTTCCAGGTGTTGAAACGTGAAAAAGCCTTCCTCAGAGGTGCAACTTTTCGAAGAAACAAAAATCAAAAAGCCCTTTACTGTGGTATATAAATTAAAAAAAAATCCTCATCAAAGGCACACTTTAACTTTCAAAGGAAGAATGAATTACCTATTCTGGGAAATTCTCTTCCTCAAAGAGAAGCTAAAGTACCGTTCAAATACCCGCTTTACCACACAGAAGAATTCATTCAGTAAAATGTGTATATGCACAAAAGAAAAAGTGATATCTTCGAAGGATGAAGCGTAAAAACTTATTTGTACTCTGTTTTTTAACGAAATAATATTCCTCCAAATGTGGAATAATTATTCTTTAAAAAATAAAAGTAAAAGTTCCTCATAAAATAAAATATTACAATGAGCTTATGGTATAGGGGAAACATGGTATAACTACATCGGTAAAATTGCGCTCGAACAGTATACCACAAGCTCACTGCAATATCATGCAAAGAAACTTGTATAAAAGTGAATAATAACTACATTCTCAAATTCAAACAAGAAGTTTGTACAAATAAAGAATCATTTTATTTAATTCTGTTACAATTTCTTACAGATACAAGTTTCGAAATAAAGAAAACGGGGGCCGGTACCCGCACAATTTCCGGTCAGTACATGCAAAAAAGGCAAAAAAGCGATATGAAAGCCACAGAACCAGAGCCATCATTTCTTGTTCCGTCCACCTTTTGAGCCCGCACCCGGCCGGATAACCAACTTCTTAGGCCGGCTTGTAAGAGTAGGGGATGAAGGAGAAAGGGGCTCAGTCGGACTTTCTTCCGTTTTTTCTTCGCCAGTTAAGGATCCCTTCTTCTTCTTCTTGGAAACTCCCTGCTTTCCTCTCTTCTTGGAGGAAGACCCACTCCCTGGAGAAAGAAGTTTAGCTAATGGTTCATCATCGGAACCAGTTGCTTCTGGAGTCTTCTCACTCCCTTCAGTTTCTTCTCCCTTGTGTTCTTGTGAAGCAATGGGATCGTCCAAGTCTTGAAGAGCTTCTATTTGCTCCTCTTGCGATCCCGGTTGCGAGGCAGAAGGAGGAGTCACCTGAATAGATGGAGGAGGAATAATTAGAGGTGGGGAAGTTTGAACGATGCTCGACGTTTTCTCTACAGAAGGAAAAAAGTTCAAGTCAGTAAAAAGCGGAGATAAAGGTTCGCTGAGGTTCAAGAAGTAGTCAAGAAGCTCATCAAGCTCGTAAGAAACAGATGATTAGTCTACTTGGGCAAGATTAACAGTAGGGTTACCTGCAGAAGCCGGTTTCCTGACATCAACTTCGTAAGCCTGTGCCTCGGCACTCTCGTCGCCTTCATCCCCACCTTGTATGCTTGTGATCTCGGCGGTAACTTTGGTAGGAGATAGAGAATGAGAACCGGAACCGATAGTGTCAATCTCGGCCGAAGGAGAAGGCTGAATTGGAACAGTTGAGATAGTTTTTCCTGAATATTCTCCTGTCGCTGTTTCGGCCCTTAATTTTGCAAGCTGTTCTCTCCCCCTGGCGAGAGCAGCGCGAGCATCATCATCAAGATAATGCTCCTCAAGAGCTGACTCAGCATAGCCAGCGCCTTTACCGCCAAGCATATCGAATGCGGCCTCCCAAACTTCAGCCAGAGTAATTTCATACTTGGGGCCTAGAATGGCGAGGCTACCGCGCCCCAAGATGCTATGCAGGTAGAAGTCAATTAATGTTGAGCTGATGTTGGTCCTCGTTGCCTCGTGAGATTCTTCAGCTGCAATTTTGCCGGCAATGGCTTCATCACGCTCCCTTTCAGCTTTGGAAAGTTGAAGCTTAAGCATTTGAATCTCCGCCTCTTGGGAGCTGTTTTTCTTCCGAATCTCTTCAATATCAGCAACATAGCCCTCACTAATTCTTTTTTGCACTTCAAGCCTGTCCTCGGCATCTCTTTGGCTGGCATGAGCATCTCTCATTTGTTTTAGGAGCACTTCTTCTTTTTGAGAATAGGAAGTAGAGGAAGTAGCAAGCTCTTGTTTCAGTTCCTCAACTTTTGCTTCAAGCTCTTCATTGTAAGAAGCGATGCTCCTCATTTCAGTATCATGTTACTCAAGAACCTTTTGCCATTCGGCTTTATCGTTTTCCATAGTGAGCATGGCCTCTATATTTGCACGATTAACCCTTTGGAGCTCGTCAACAAGTTTTTGCCAGTTCGACATCCTCTCAATATCAAGCTTGACGGCATCGAGGTTTCGTAACATGGCAGACTTGTCAATGGGGACCAAGTCAAGGTCGAACCTTACTCCCTTCAGACACCACTATGGAAACCGACTTTGCAAAGTGGCCGGGCCCGGTCCAACTTGGAATTTGGGCCTGCTAATTATTGTTTGGATGTCTGTCTTCCCGAGAGCGGGAGAGCCGGAAGGAATGTCAAGCGAGACGGGGACAGTAACCTTTTCAGGAGTTGTAGAGGTATGCTTCTCACCATGTCGGGCTCGCTTGCTTGAATCCTCAACCATATGACTTTTTCCTCGGTCATCATGGGATTTTCTTTTGTGGGAATCGTCGCCTCTCTGCGAAGAATCGTGGCGCTCCTCCCTCTCTCTTCTTTCGTAACGCTCCTCTTGAGCCCTCTTCACTTGAGCCTTTCGGGCGGCTCTTTCTTCATCGGATTCTCTGTAAGAGGGGAGGTAACGCCTATAATCATATTAGCTACGCCTCCCGTAGCGCTGGAAGTCATCATAGTAGGATCCGCTGCGTCCCATCGGAGGATCTGAAATAAAAAGAGCTAAGTTTTAGAAGTCTTCAAAGTACAAAGAGTCAGAAGCATATAAGTGCCGAAAAATTCTAAGTGTATGTGATGTGCAAACTACGCGCATCAAACTACGAACCACTCTTTAATTGAGGAGTAGTGGTGGGTGTAGTAGTTAGCGTCAACTCTTGAGTTGACGGAGTCTGTTGCAGAATAGAAGTCGCTTCAACTACTGAAGAAGAAACCCCGGTAGTGATAGGATCATCTTTAAAATCTCTTGTGAGGTGGCAAAGAGGTCACTCAGCCCCTCGAAAGTGTCGTCCCTGCTCTGCTTGACAGGGCTGGTTTTCTCGGCTTCTTCACCGGATTTCTATGAACATTGGGGATATCCCTAAGGCTCTTCTTCCTCAATAACCAGGGCAAGTTCGTCAGATGGCCCCACAACATCAACAGAAGTGGAGCATTTCACTAGTGAAGCCTCGGGAGCAGGTCCTTTTGGTATACATGTGTCGGTAGAAGCTGGGGCATCCGACGCTCTAGCCTGGGAGTCTGGGATTTCATGAGCATGTGTAGAACGAGAAGTATGCAAAAGTCCGTATTGATGCAAAAATTCGTCTTTCAACAGAAATTGAATGCTTCTCTCTTTGACTGGCACGGCCATAAGCCTCTCAAAAGTTACTTTATGACTAGAATCCCTAGAAGGAGGAGGAAGCGCTGAAAAGTAAAAGGCGAAGTTAACATTTGACAACTCAGGCTATGAAAAGTTCAGAGAAAAAGACCAGGAACAAAGATAAATGCTCTTACTTCCTACTCTCCAAGTAGCATAGAATCCCGGAGGACAGCGAACGAAGAAAAATTGGCTTAGGAAACCGTGAGCACTTTCAGGAAGGCCAATTATTAATTTACGGTTCCTAGCGCTTCTCACCAGAATGATAGAAGGGTGATCTTTATTTTTGGCAAATGTGCACAAATAGCAAACTTCATCAAAACTCGGAAGGCGATCCAGCGTCCTTCCGAATAACACACATAACCCCATCAGAATAGCATAGCCATTGGGGTGCAGTTGGAAGGGGGAGATAGTCGGAGAAGAAGCTGTTGAAGAAAGTCGTTAAAAGGAGGGATAGCTCCACTCGTGCACATTTGATGATTAACTGCTACAAAACCAGAAGGTGGTATATCAGCAGTATCGCTTCTCTCAGGAAGAATGGCATCTGCTTCAGCAATGCCAAACAGGGCGCACAGTTGGCGGAAAACTTTGTATGTTATGTGGTTGAAACTCTCTCTGGAGGATTAACCAATGGAGTAGTAGTTGGGAAAGTCTCTTCAGCCAGTTCTGTTTCTCCTTGTTGAGAAGTCATTCTATACAAGGAACTAGATATTCAAATAAGAAGGTGTACGTTTCCTAAAAGTGTGAAGTGTTGTGCAGAACTAACAAAAACAGAAAACAAACATAACTGAAATTAAACTAGTCGACAATTAGTTGACTATGTGGTTTCAGAACTTGTTAATACAAAATTCAAGTGTAGTGTTAATGCAAACGAATTGACTTTAACTGGATATTTTAGTTTTGCTTTAATACTTCACTTGAATTCTTTAGTTCGCAGCATTTCGTTCACACAGTTCATTTAAGTTGATTATTCCTTGTCGACTAATCTGTCATTTGATGTGGGCAGTCAATGGCAGTATATTCGTCCCATTTTTCTTCAAATATTGTGTTTAATAGGTAATTAGCGTTAGAGATAATCTGCAAAGAAATACAACAAAATTCAAGTCCAAATAGTTCAAAGTTCAAACATCTCAATCAAAGTTGTCTCAGGATTTCACAAGTCCTAGGTCGTCCAGCGACCTAGCATAGGTCGGAACCTTCTTAGGTCGCGCTGTGCAGAGTAAAGGATAAGGCATTTCAAACTCGTCCTGATGTTAACTCGGCCGCGACCTAAATCCTATGTCGCAAGAAAGATTAGGTCATGCAGTTCTTAGCTCGAGTAATTCCTAGCTCATGCAAAGTCCTAAGACGCGCGAATATTAGGTCGTTCAGCGACCTAGTGTAGGTCAAAACTATTCCTTAAGTCGCAAGGGTCCTTAGATCGCGAATTATCTTAAGTTGCTCAAATTCACCAGGTCGCTAACTTCCTCTCCACGCAATGCTTCACCAGACCCGATAACCCGCTATCAACTACACAGAAGTCCATCATCCTATTCATGAAGTTCGTCATCTTCTCATACCACCAAATCACTCGGAAACCAATTCAACATATCTCCGATCTATCATGAATCTAACTCACTACTGTGCGTTCGTGAATCACAACAACAACAGTAACCAGAGACGATCAAAAAATCGATCACAACATAACTCAAAGTGAAGCACGACACACAAAATTGGTATGGGGTTCGGAGGTTAGAGTTCGTGGTTCGATGGTAATCATGGAATGGATAAAGATCGAAGATACTTACGTAATTTGATAGTAAGGTAGAATCGCTGAATGATTAACTTGAATTCGTCTTTAAAATCGTAGAATTCTGTTAATGGCGGCGCAGGAAATTGAAGCAGGTGAGTAAGGAGGGAGTAGCGACCTAACAAATTTATATGGGGCTGAAAGAAGAAGACGAGTAGACGCGCGAGTTAGTATATGTTTTAGGTCGCTCACGACCTAGCAAAATTAGGTCGAAGCACACGACCTATGACATAGGCCTGTACTTCGAGGGGCAAATGTTAACTCCTATTTCTGCCGCGACCTAAAACTCCACGACCTAAAACTCCGCGACCTATAACTCAGCAGCCCAACGACCTAAGAGTACTTGACGACCTAATAGTCTCAACGACCTAATGACATAATTATCTTCGCGACCTAACGACCTAAAGGTGGGACGACCTAACTACAGAAAGTTCAACACGACATAAGGATATGTACCGATCTAAAGTATGGAGCGACTTAAAAAGGATAACGACTTAACGACCTATAATAGGTCGCTTGCGACCTAAGCAGATGAAGTAAAATCCCTATGCCGCTTCACTTATACCATGATCTGCTAAGTCGACCACGACCTACTGCTTACTAGCTCGTTCCAGAGTTAAGTGCAATGTTATCCAACCATCTTCAGGAAAAAGCTTGCGACCTACGACCTATGATAGGTCGCTCGCGACCTATCACTACGAAGATAAATCTCAATACTGCTTCATTTATGCAGCCACTAGTTGGGTCGTTCATGACCTAGGACTTGCTTGCCAGTCTGTCCAAACGAACAAGCACACCCCTATTGAGTCGCAACCCATATCTTGTAGGTCGGCCACGACTTGCGACCTATCTTAGGTCAGTCACGACCTACGACCCAGCATGGGAATTCACTATAAATACAGCGGCACCTCCAACATTTAGGAGACTTTTGGATCATTTTTCTTCAAGGTATTGAAACTTCACTATCTTCAAAGCAATCTACACTCCATCGCTTCAAGCACACGCAAGACGCTTAGATCAACTTCGCACAGGAATTTAACACATTCAATCATGGATTCGAAGAACTCGGTCACGACGAAGTTTTCCTTAGCCACTTGTTTTCTGAATTGAATTGGATTGTAATTGAAAGAGATTGTAATAAGTTGTAATCCGATCAGCAATAAAAAGGATTGAAGTGGACGTAGGCTTGATCATAAGCCGAACCACTATAAACTCTGTGCACATTTACTGCATTTTCTGTTACTTACTGTTATTTCTTGATTCCCGTATTACGGGTGGTGCTTTCACATCGTTTTTACACACACCGGGGTGTTAGCGTCAGATTTTCACGTTAACACTTGTCGTCTACATCATCCTCTTATTCGGACAGTTATCGAAATTTACAACAAGACTTGTTATGAATGGAATTGGTTGATAAGCTTCAAAGTACCTGCTTTTTTACGTTGTACTAATTATTGTATTAATATCTGTAATAATGTGAAATACTGGCAGCTTTTACAGTCTTTAGTGTAGTGGTGGCCTTTTCTATATGTTGTGAATCTAATGCCTGTATTAAATTCTGTTGTATGTTATGAATGTAAGCTTTTATATTACCTAGCCTATGATTTAGAGAAGGTTTATCTTTTTTTTAATTTAGCTCTATTTCTAAAAAAAGAAAACACAGAAAGGTATTGTATAATACTGCTTCTATTGTATAATACTGCATCAATGCTGTTGTAGTTCACGGCTATGAGCTGTGTGAATTAGATGCTGCTTTTATTGTATTATACTGCATCTATAGCTTTGTGAATTAGATACGGCTAATTGCTGTATCTATTACATCAATTAGATACGGTCGAAAGCCGTATCTAATTCATGTGCTAGTATACGAATTAGATACGTCCATGGGCCATATCTAATTGGAAAATTAGATACGGCTCACGAACGTATCTAATTTGCTAGTTAGATAAGGCCAAGAGCCGTATCTAGTTTGCAAGTTAGATACGGCCATGAACCGTATCTAATTGGTGAATTAGATACGGCCCTGAGCCGTATCTAAAAAGCAAATTAGATACGGTCAAGAGCCCTATCTATTTTTCCAATTAGATACGGCCCATGGCCGTATCTAATTATTAAACACGCTTTATATTGATACGGTTTACGACCGTGCCTAATGTCATTAGATACGGCCCTAAGCACTGCCTAATTCGCCTTTCTGGTGTAATGTTTTACCTTACTCCTATACTTCAATTTTATTACGTTCGTAATAAAAGTGGACGGTCCACTATAAAACCAGCTCGCCTTGCCAAAAAAAAAAAAGCTTGCACGCATGTGCATATTTTTGAGTATATTTACTTTCATTTTTTTAGATATCTTTCTTCACGGTCTCATATATGCTGTAGGAAGAGGTGTATACATATATAAATCTATGTATATGTTTGTGTGAGGCCGCATCTTCTATAAATGGAAAAATATAAAAAGAAAAGGTATACAAGCTATGTATGCTTGTCTAAGTGTGGGAGAATATATATATATATAAGTATATAGTTGGAGGATATGTTGCATGTAAAAGAAGTAGATTTATAAAATAAATAAATGTTTGTAATGCGTAAAAAAAATTAAAAGAAAGAAAGGAAATGAGGCTGTTGCTTTGCATGTAGAAATGAAATGTGAATCTATTTCATATTAAAGGAAAAAATTTCTATATAGGAAAAATTTCAAAACAAAAAACAATATTAGACCAATTTCAAAACTTGTTACACAAATAGGTCAGTTTTGACCATGTTGGACGCCATGTATGCCGTAGCATCTCAAATGCCGCCGGTACACGTGTAATATGAAAAACAACACTGACGACATTTGAGATGCTGTCAGTTAGCGGCATTTGAGATACCGTCAGTATGCGGCATCACAAATGTCGCCTGTTTCTTTGCTCTTTGTAAATTTACAGCTCATTCATCCATACATTATCACTCTCCGTTCTCTCAATCTCTCTTCTCAAAAAACCCGAACCCACCTCCCCAATTCAGCAAAAATCAATTTTTCTAACAAAAAACTACTTAAATCTAGCTATAATTTGAACTATGGCTTCCTCATCGTCTCAAACACATCCTATAGGTATAAAATCTATCGATTTTGTCTCTAATTGTCATTTTTTTAATTTAAAGTTTATGGCTAAAAAATTTCTTTAATTGCAAATCTATGCTTGTATACTACAATGAAGTTGAGTAGTCACTTAGAGCACATGTTTGATTGTTTCTGTAACGACCCAAAATTTTCGAAGCCGAAAATTTCAGATAGTTATGAAAAAGAAGAAAGAGATAGAAGAAGAAGAACAGAAACACCAAACATCTCACAATCGCAGCGGATAAAATATAATAATAAATAATAACAGTCTACAAGAGAATATTATAACTGTCAGTTACATTCTAATACATTAGATTTTCACATTATATACAGTCACTGAATATTTACAATTATCATGTCTCGGATTTACAATAATGTAAATACAGCGGAGATACACTATACGCTATTATCATCCAGCTCGCCTCCTGAGCTCCAGAACGTCCTAACCTGGAAAACTGTAATACTCGGTCTGACCCGAACATTACACCAAAGTAACACCCGGGTCAGGCTAGAAACCAGCGTGAGTAAACTCAACTAACATGGAATACATGCATACAACTTATATAAACCCGGGTAACTTATATCAATTTAACCAATTTACAATTTGTTATAGGCAACACTTATTTACATATAAATTTCTAAGTACCAAACTTAGATAAAATAATCCAATTCACTCAAATCATTTCATTCCAACCTATTGATTTTACAAATCAATTTATTAAAAATTCGAAGTGGTTCCGGGTATATTCCTAATACCCGTCCCCGGTCTCTTTGAATGTCATGTCACTCTAACCCAATTTTATCCAAGGGAAATACACAACATTTCATATCAGAGATATCACTTATTCAAAACATCCAATACCATTCGATCATCCGTATGCAAATTTGATCACTTTCAAATAAATTCAATTAATTCTGATTGAATTCCAATCCTCAATCACTTAGATTTCTAAACTTGTTAATTAATTTGTTTCAAAATCAAATAATTCAATCATCCTTTCAACATTCATCTTAATTAACCAAGCTGGATTTATTACCTTTAATTTCATTCAAGCAACTATCTTTAATTAACTTCATCTATCACTTATCCTTAACCAAACGATAAGAAATCTTAAATGCTTCATGAACAAATTATCGGATTAAGTTGCACTAATCCTTAATTACTTATACATTGACTTCTCATAAGTCATTCATTATCGATTATCTATCTTAATTAATAAATCTTTAATTACGTCTTTAATTATATAAGTTATTGATTTTCAATTATATTCAATTTCCTTAATCTAAATCAATTATATTAATTAAACCACAATATTAATCATTACTTCATTAAATAAATTAATTCTCCTTAATTATTCATCTTGATTTCTCTCTCGATGAATTACACAAAGTAGTTATATTTTATTAAGTGCATTAAGTAACTATTTATTTAACCATCCAATGTTCCTTCTAATTAATTTAAACTAAAATTAATTAACCCCAAATCATTAATTAATTTAATTAAGTAATTATTCTTTTAAATTATTCTACCCATTTAACGAGTCACCAATTCGTTAAACCTTTATTTATTTTAAACTACATCATTTCTTATTTACTATTTAAGTTTATACCATTTTAAATCCAAATGCTTCGAGTCAAACAAAAATCAACTCGAGAACCATTCAAACCAAACTCACCGGATTTCAGCACACATTCAATTGACACAATCAATCAATCAATTATTTAAATTCAACCATTAAAAATCTAAATAGAAATCTGACAGAGCGAGATTTACTCACCTTGCTTTAATTCGTAATCCACTTTGATCTCGGCCCGATTTCATCATTTCCTTGACCTTGTATAAACATTATGCATACGGCGCTAATTAATATTTGAACTAATTGAACAATTAATTTCCGTTTAATAAATTTAACTAGAACTAATGATTTAATTTTAAACTAATTATTTAATTTAAACTAATAATTCCCCCTTTTAAAAATCTTTTAGTGACTATAATAACTTAAATAAGTTAATTGAATAAATTAATCATCAAGCCATATTATTATTATTAAATTAGACTAGTATGTTAAGAAAAATGTGCATTAAAATGCGTGAGTGTAAATATATATTTATCCCTGTTTAAATTGAAAATTTTGCATATATATTCACTGTTAAAAATCAAATACTGATATATATATATATATATAGATACTTTTAATTTCTAACTTGAAAGCCTACAACAACAATATTAAGAATGGATCTCCATATACCTTAAACTCGAATCACCTCCATCTTGGCCACGACCTTCACCGCCACGCAAGCACACCCTACCCACGACGCCGCCGAGCTTACTATCAGCCGCGACGCAATCCCTAGACCGCGAATCCCTCAAAATCGTCACCCTCTTCTCGCGTTCGATCGCGACCTAGCTCGCGAATCGCCCAATCGAAAGCGGCGAGATTCGATGCTTCGGCTATTGATCTCGATTGTGATGAGGCCGGCTTCGGCCATTCTTTTTTTTTATCGAGAACTGGAATATGCGAGTTAGGGTAAGGACTCGAGTGAAGTAACGAAGAGGAAGGAACAAATTGAATTGGGAATTTTCATTTGAAGATGGATTCGAAAACGATGATGTACAGAAGAAGAAGTTCGGCCCTCCTTTCTTAATTTTTTTTTACGATATTGGAAATTTGATACGGGTTTGAAAGAAACGGTGGAAGGATGAAATACTGAGGGGAGAAGAAGTGTGCTTGATATTTTGGGGGAAAGAGTAACGTATAGGAGAAGCTAGAATCTTTTTTTTTTAAATTAAATCGAGTAATTATAGTCGTGGCATTTTAATCTCGTATGATCACACGATGACTCCGATGGCTAAGAAAATTTGAAATACAGCAATAATTCAATATTACGGATCCAATGAGACTAGTTTCGTCGAATTCCGAGACTGTGCCTCGGAAAGCTACTTTTAAATTCAATTTAAATGGTATATTATTAAAATTAAACAAATTACCTTCAAATTAAATTTCAACCATTCTATTATCTTTAGTATCCTCCTTATAGATTTTACAAGCCTTCAAATTATTTTAAACAGGCTTAGAATCTCAAATTCAACAATTTACCCAATTTCAATTATATAATTCAATACTTTAATTATCTAATAAATATTAATATTTGGAATTCAAGCTAAAATTAACCTTTCAAATGTTAAAAATCAATTTGTTATTCCGTTTTAAATCGTTAAAATTTCCGGGTCGTCACATTCCTCCCCCCTTAAAAGAATTTCGTCCCCGAAATTAGTAGTTAGGAAGAATGGTCCAATACCCATTTAACTCTTCCCAAAACCCACAATTCAACATCCTACCTATATCTTTTATTAAAGACCCACTATCACCCTAACCAACCTCCCAAAATCTTTTATAGTTTCAAATACTACCCTTTTTTTCAATTATTTAAATTTAAATTTAACCGACTTTTGAATTATCAAAATTTTCTTAAAATTTTTCTAACTCCCTAAATTCCCGAAAATTTTTGCCAGTGTCTCCTTTGCGCGGCTAGCTCTATACAACTACAAAAGGCCTTTACGGCTCCCAAACTTCCAAAAGAAAACAAAAGCCAAGTGGCTACATCCAAAACCCAATCCAATTTCATACAGAAATTTAAATACATACCTTTTTGTCGGCAATTCACATTTATCTTTTGGAATCAAATCCAATTTTCTTTTCCTTTAATACCTGCATAACCTACTTAGCAATAATATTCAATTGTAACCTTCCAAATCATTTTATACATTTCCACACATATGCTTCATACCTACTTCGATTCAAATTGGCTTTCTCATTTCATATGAATTTAACTTACTTTAAATTTGGAATACTAAGTTTTATCTTCGATTCAAATTAGTTCACCTACAAATTTACTTTAAATTTCCAATTTGAAATTGTTTTATCGTTAACAAAACTTTTTTCCAAAAATTTTCTAACTCCCAAAATTTTGGAAAATTTTTGGCAGAGTCTCCTTTGTACGGAGGAGCTTTTGCAATTTGACAAGAGATATAAATATGTATACATCGACCCACACGGTCGGAAAAAGCAAAAACAGTTCATATTTCCTATTTTTATTGCGTAGGCATACCTTATTTAGCATTTAAGCAAGCAGCTTATTTATTTTAGCAATTAGCATACCCCAAATCTAGCCAAACGGCTTCCCTGTACCTGTACTTACTCAATTTAAACATGTAAGTGCCATCTATAGAAATTCTATTAGCATTTCACTTACTTTTAATGGCTAAACATAAGCATTTCAAAAGCAACAAACACCAAACGCTTACCATAAGCGATTTATATAATTTAAAGCTAATCCAATTGCTTCCAACCAAATTTATATGCCATTTCATTCAATTTTAATGGTTTACAATGCAATTACTTACATTCAATTCATTTTTAAGCAAAACAAACTCGTATTTATATCAATTGATTCAAAAATCAATTATATTTGTTTCCACTAATTCATAGAATTTAATTAAATCTCGTTTATGTTAAACGACAATCATTTCTACGCAATTTGATGATATCCATGTGATAAATAATTACTTAAGTTTTATAACCAATTTAAATTGATTCCGACTCAATTTCATTTAATTCCATTCCATTTTAATTGATTCTCAACCCCTTTTATTTAGCTCGACACATTCCATTCTTGTATACTATTAGCCATTCCCAAATTAATTCAATCCAAGCTTTTATTTAATGGGCTTTTATCCTTATTCGAAGCCAAGCTTCCATAAATTTTAAGCTTAAGTTAATTTACTTTAATTTATTCCAACATCAAACTTAAGTTTACTTCGATTTGATTCTCATTTGATCAAATCCCATTAATTTAGTTAGCCCATCTACTTCAATTTTAAGTTTAATTTTAATTTTAATTCACCCTCTCAATTTATCAAAATAATATCCAACACATACTTAACTCATTTATACTTCAAATTATTATGCCACCGCACTTATGTTCAGTCTGATAATCCAATTCCAATCACAACTTTGATTTAGTTTTTATTCTACCAGACTTCATTCATTTATTATTTAATGCCATTAACTCATTTTATATTTCACTTTTTTAATTCATTTGCGAATTTATTTTATTTATACAAAACCATTCTTAATTTATTTCTACTTACCTGGGTTTTGTTTGCAACCCAACCATTTCCATTATTATTCACTTTCATTTCATATGACAACACTTCTCTTATATCCAATTTACTTGCAAATTTCATTAAATATTATTCAAGTCACACTTGGATTTTATTTGCAATTCATCCCATCACTACTTCGATCCCATTCTATTTTATTTTTATTTTTACAACATCTCTTCTTATTTAATTTATTATCAAATCCAAGTCGAATTCTATTAACAATTCGAATTCACTACCAAATTCCATTATTAACTTACAATCCATTTATTTACCCAAGTTAAATTTTATTAACATACTCAATCAAACAATTATTTAGCCAATTAGCTTACTTCCAATTTTTATACAAAAATCACTTTATGAAAGTCTCTTGAGTGCCAAAAATTTTCATAATTCCAGTTTGGATTCTCCTTTATTTTTCCAAAATTCTAACACTTTTATTTTATAATTTTAGAAATGCCTTTAAATTCACATAATACTATTAAAATAGTTCTTTATAAAAAAATATTTCTTATAACTCGATGTCTCAACCAGTCCATCCTTATTCTCACATAAATTCAGTCATACGTTGATCAGGCGTAGGACTGAAAATCTATAAGTACTTGGTAAACCCGTTTTCAACACCCAGTGAAAATACTTTTGAAAAATAATTTTATTGAAAATATAGAAAACAGTTTTTGAAAACAGAGGAAATATCTTTGGTGAAAATGCTCTGGAAATCATCACCCCCATCCATGGTCACAGTTACATCCTAGGGTTACGTTGCCGTCGCGGCAAAAGTCCATGTAACTGCAGGCACTCCGCGGCCTCTTAATTACGCCATAGATCCCACACAACAGATCACAGTTACATCCAGGGTTACGTTGCTGTCACAGCAAAAGTCCATGTAACTGCAGGCTCTCCGCGGCCTTTGATTTTTGCTGTCAAAATGAAACCTCTCCACTCCTACATAGGTCGCAGTCTGCCGATATAAAATCAAACGCAGACTGTTGGCTCTCAGCGGCACACACGACTTTCGCAGTATTATACCATAGGTCGCAGTCTACCGTTATAAAATCAAACGCAGACAGTTGGCTCTCAGCGACACACACGACTTCCGCTATGGTATACACTACTCATAATCCCCAGGAACTAGTTTTGTCCGGACTCCTCACAGGATCAACTTTAGAACCCCCCTTGGGCTCAAGGCAGCACCACCCGGTGGCACTCCTGAGAAGTTCATTTCAAGGGAGCGCCTTTTTCCCCAGAGCCATCGTCAAAATATTTTATACTATACACATATAGTATCTTCAAATCATACACCTAGTATGATCTTTATCAAAGCTCCTTTACACAAAATCGATTATCCCAAAATCGATAATTTCCAAAATAGGCTTTCCAAGTTCCATATATTGATTTTACCCAAGAATCAAAAGCCTTTCCAAATCCAAAGGTTCCCAAAACCCTTTCCAAAATCCTCATAAGATCCTTTATATATATACAGATATATATAATTTTTTAAAACTTTGGATCACTTTAAACTCGTATAAAATTCCTTTTATACTTCAAACACTTTCAAAATCCTTTTTCTTCCAACAACAGATTCAACAAGGGGAGAATACATAACAAAGATATAACTTTGTTTACCCAAAATCAAATATTCAAATTTGATTACTCTTTCCAATATCAATTTCCTTTCTATTCACATTCACTTAAATTTTCATTCACTTATTCACATTTGCCTTTATTCCCATTTGGATTATTACCTCAATTCTTATCCCAGTTGGGTATTTAATCAATAACAGTTTGAACTCCGACCAGTTTATATTTAGGAAATAGCTCAAAAATTTAAAAATAGATGAGTAGTTGAAAAATAATTATTAATTTGTAAAATAACTATAAAATAGGTAACTAACTGTAAAATAGTTGAGAAATAGCTAAATAGTTTCAGAAATTTTAGATGATTGCAAAATAGTTGTAAAATAGTAATTAATTTGTAACATAGTTGAAAAATAGTAATTAGTTTAGAAAACTATTGAAAAATGGTTAAATAGCTCCAAAAATAATTGTAAAACAAGTATAAAATAATTTGGCTTTAAGAAAGAAAGGTTGTATATATTAATAGCTTAGAAAAATAAGTTGATATCAAAACAATTTATATTGAAAATAGTCAAGAGCCAACTGTTCACTTCCCCAACAATTCAATTTAAATCTCCATTTAAATTGACCTAATACCAATTCAAATAACTCTAAATTCCATTGGACTTGATTAATTCCCAATTCAAGTTGAATCAATCTTGATTCCTTCCCAAATTTAAATCAAATCCTAGTTGATTTTAATCCTGTTCAATTTTAATTATAATTCCATATTATTCCAATCAATTTGAACTATTATCAATTTAATTTCAGAATCCAAATCACTTCAATTTAATCCAATCCAGTTTCCCATTTAAAATTTTTAAACTTATATATTTTCAATCACCAATCCAAATACTTCAAACCAAATTAAATTTTGAACTAATTCAATTTCAATCTTGAATTTAAACTACCTCAAATTATATAAATTCGAGTTAAATTCTCAAAGGTTGATTTAACTTTTTAAACCAAATTAACTTTTATTTAAAGTTTTTAAACAATCTTAAATTTCTGAGTCCAATTCTTCATTTCAATTTATCTCTACTTATATTTTTCAGATTCAAATAAGAGCTCAATACAATTTTATTTGTTTTCAAAATTTAATTTATTATTCAATTTTATCTTCCAGTTTGAAGCCAGTTCTTAAAAAAAATTAATTTACAAACTCAATTATTCAAATTTATTTTATTTATACAATACCATTCTCAATTTAAAGATGTTTATTAACAATAGGGTGATATCATCCAATTTTATTTTAAAACGCCCACCCATTTTCAATTTTTAAATCTCAAACCCGTTTTGAGATCACACAAATTCCCAGTTCAAATCAACCATTTAACTTTCCAAGTTAAATTCCAATTTCATCTTGGAATTTCCAATTCTGGTTGCTCTTTCAACACTTATTTAATTTTCCCAAAGTTAATTCTAATTTACTGAATCCAATCAACCTTACTCAAGTTGAATTCCCACTTCAAATTTCAAAATTCTTTCCCTCTTAAAAGCTCAAAACTTATACTACTTTGGGTTTTTACATCACAATTCAGGGTAAAAATCAAAACTCAACCTTTTAGAGTTTATTTCAAATTATCTTTGATATCATGTATATCCATACATATTTATTTCGTGGCCCTCCCAGCGATGTTTTAAAATTGTAAACCACCTTTGGTTTAAATTCAAATCAAATTTCAAACAATCCATTGTTTGCAACAAGTCCCATTTCCTTTTTATATTATTCTTATTTCTATAATTTCAAGATTAAATTTCAGTTTGAATCCCATTTCAAACTTACATTTATTTAAAGCTTTTAAATAATTTAATTCCTGAATCCTAATTTTAGAATTTCATTTTCAATTAATTAAATTTCGATTTGGTTGTATTTTCGTTTTTACTTTATTTAATTCTAATTCAAGACTTCAATTTGGTTGTATTATATTACTTCTAAATTTTAATCCCAATAATTTAACAACCAATCACCTTAATATTTATTAGAAGGAAATATTGCTTTATATATCCAAAAATATATATTTTATATAAAATCATTTAAAATCTTAATATAAGAAAATAACAAGTACGCGCTCATATATATACACTCAACTCATTCCAGAGTACTTTAGACTCTGTTTAATGAGTAATCCCCACCAGAGCCAAGGTTCTCGCTTAACCTTTCAGCTCTGATACCAAATGTAACGACCCAAAATTTTCGAAGCCGACAATTTCAGATAGTTATGAAAAAGAAGAAAGAGATAGAAGAAGAAGAACAGAAACACCAAACATCTCACAATCGCAGCGGATAAAATATAATAATAAATAATAACAGTCTACAAGAGAATATTATAACTGTCAGTTACATTCTAATACATCAGAGTTTCACATTATATACAGTCACTGAATATTTACAATTATCATGTCTCAGATTTACAATAATATAAATACAGCGGAGATACTCTATATGCTATTGTCATCCAGCTCGCCTCCTGAGCTCCAAAACGTCCTAACCTAGAAAACTGTAATACTCGGTATGACCCGAGCATTACACCAAAGTAACACCCGGGTCAGGCTGAAAACCAGCATGAGTAAACTCAACTAACATGGAATACATGCATATAACTTATATAAACCCGGGTAATTTATATCAATTTAACCAATTTACAATTTGCTATAGGCAACACTTATTTACATAAAAATTTCTAAGTACCAAACTTAGATAAAATAATCCAATTCACTCAAATCATTTCATTCCAACCTATTGATTTTACAAATCAATTTATTAAAAATTCGAAGTGGTTCCGGGTATTTTCCTAATACCCGTCCCCGGTCTCTTTGAATCTCATGTCACTCTAACCCAATTTTATCCAAGGGAAATACACAACATTTCATATCAAAGATATCACTTATTCAAAACATCCAATACCATTCGATCATCCGTATGCAAATTTGATCACTTTCACATAAATTCAATTAATTCTGATTGAATTCCAATCCTCAATCACTTAGATTTCTTAACTTGTTAATTAATTAGTTTCAAAATCAAATAATTCAATCATCCTTTCAACATTCATCTTAATTAACCAAGCTGGATTTATTATCCTTTAATTTCATTCAAGCAACTATCTTTAATTAACTTCATCTATCACTTATCCTTAACCAAACGATAAGAAATCTTAAATGCTTCATGAACAAATTATCGGATTAAGTTGCACTAATCCTTAATTACTTATACATTGACTTCTCGTAAGGCATTCATTATCGATTATCTATCTTAATTAATTAATCTTTAATTACGTCTTTAATTATATAAGTTATTGATTTTCAATTATATTCAATTTACCTTAATCTAAATCAATTATATTAATTAAACCACAATATTAATCATTACTTCATTAAATAAATTAATTCTCCTTAATTATTCATCTTGATTTTTCTCTCGATGAATTACACAAAGTAGTTATATTTTATTAAGTGCATTAAGTAACTATTTATTTAACCATCCAATGTTCCTTCTAATTAATTTAAACTAAAATTAATTAACCCCAAATGATTAATTAATTTAATTAAGTAAGTATTCTTTTAAATTATTTTACCCATTTAATGAGTCACCAATTCGTTAAACCTTTATTTATTTTAAACTACATCATTTCTTATTTACTATTTAAGTTTAAACCATTTTAAATCCAAATGCTTCGAGTCAAACAAAAATCAACTCGAGAACCATTCAAACCAAACTCACCGGATTTCAGCACACATTCAATTGACACAATCAATCAATCAATTATTTAAATTCAACCATTAAAAATCTAAATAGAAATCTGACAGAGCGAGATTTACTCAACTTGCTTTAATTCGTAATCCACTTTGATCTCGATCCGATTTCATCATTTCCTTGACCTTGTATAAACATTATGCATACGGCGCTAATTAATATTTGAACTAATCGAACAATTAATTTCCTTCTAATAAATTTAACTAGAACTAATGAGTTAATTTTAAACTAATTATTTAATTTAAACTAATAATTCCCCCTTTTAAAAATCTTTTAGTGACTATAATAACTTAAATAAGTTAATTGAATAAATTAATCATCAAGCCATATTATTATTATTATTAAATTAGACTAGTATGTTAAGAAAAATGTGTATTAAAATGCGTGAGTGTAAATATATATTTATCCCTATTTAAATTGAAAATTTTGCATATATATTCACTGTTAAAAATCAAATACTGATATATATATATATATATATATACACTTTTAATTTCTAACTTGAAAGCCTACAACAACTATATTAAGAATGGATCTGCATATACCTTAAACTCGAATCACCTCCATCTTGGCCACGACCTTGACCGCCACACAAGCACACCCTACCTACGACGCCGTCGAGCTTGCTATCGGCCGCGACGCAATCCCTAGACCGCGAATCCCCCAAAATCGTCACCCTCTTCTCACGTTCGATCGCGACCTAGCTCGCGAATCGCCCAATCGAACGCGGCGAGATTCGATGCTTCGGCTATTGATCTCGATTGTGATGAGGCCGGCTTCGGCAATTCTTTTTTTTATCGAGAACTGGAATACGCGAGTTAGGGTAAGGACTCGAGTGAAGTAACGAAGAGGAAGGAACAAATTGAATTGGGAATTTTCATTTGAAGATGGATTCGAAAACGATGATGTACAGAAGAAGAAGTTCGGCCCTCCTTTCTTAATTTTTTTTTTTACGATATTGGAAATTTGATACGGGTTTGAAAGAAATGGTGGAAGGATGAAATACTGAGGGGAGAAGAAGTGTGCTTGATATTTTGGGGGAAAGATTAGCGTATAGGAGAAGCTAAAATCTTTTTCTTTTTAAATTAAATCAAGTAATTATAGTCGTGGCGTTTTAATCTCGTATGATCACACGATGACTCTGATGGCTAAGAAAATTTGAAATCCGGCAATAATTCAATATTACGGATCCAATGAGACTGGTTTCGTCGAATTCCGAGACTGTGCCTCGGAAAGCTACTTTTAAATTCAATTTAAATGGTATATTATTAAAATTGAACAAATTACCTTCAAATTAAATTTCAACCATTCTATTATCTTCAGTATCCTCCTTATAGATTTGACAAGTCTTCAAATTATTTTAAACAGGTTTAGAATCTCAAATTCAACAATTTATCCAATTTCAATTATATAATTCAATACTTTAATTATCTAATAAATATTAATATTTGGAATTCAAGCTAAAATTAACCTTTCAAATGTTAAAAATCAATTTGTTATTCCATTTTAAATTGTTAAAGTTTTCGGGTCATCACATTTTGTTTCTTTAGTTGATATAAGGATATATTATGGTATGACTATGATTATGTAATGTTATTGTGGTAGAACATGACGAAATGGCGCTCGGACCGATCGATTCTAGTGTGTTTTATCTCCAACCTCAACACCGCACAGACAACATCGATATGATGGAGGTACAAGCTCATATAATTTGTCATTACTTTTGCAAAGTATTGGTAATTAGCATAATTGCTTCCTTTGTTATTATTTATCGATGGGAGGTTGAGCCGACAGCTACATTGACCATTCATCCACTTTAAAGTTCGTAATGTCAGCGCATTCGGGCGTGTTGGAACTGTTAGACAGAGCTGGATTTGGTATTGCCAATAAGTTGCAGCTCGATCGGAATCTTTTGACGGCTTTGATCGATAGATGACGACCGAAGACGTCTACATTTCATCTCAGAGTAGGTGAAATGGCAATCACTTTGAAAGACGTAGCTGTATTGCTCGAATTGCCGATTAATGGGGATCTCATCTTGAAACCGGATTTTTCAAGAAATTGTATGGAATTGTATGAGCCATTGCTCGGATTGTCTACTTTAGAAGATGTGAGGTGGGAAAATGAATCGATAGTGGCCACGTGGTTTAGGGAGCAGTTGCCCGGTGATATTCTCCGCCGTGTCTCTCCTTTCCAGATTGCCCAGCGGCCCACGCTATTATGTTGCACATCATCATGCAACGTTGCGATCGATCGAAGACTATGTTGCACATCATCACGCAACGTTGCGATCGATCGAAGACAAGAGTGGCCCTTCATTGGCTTTTATTATTAGAAGACTTCGATTCATGTTAGCAATACTCATGGGGTAGTACGGTGTTAGCTTTCACCTATACAGAGCTTACGGGAGTTGCTTTGGTCCAACAACGGTCCGCCGGAGGTTATATGACTCTACTTCATGTACGGACATAGTCATTCGTTGTTGCATATTTGAGTTTGTCGTAAAACCATAACCAGAAAAGTTTCACACATGCAGCTTTGGTCATGGACATACCTTCCGATTGGTCGTATTTCTATAAAGATACAAATAACTGACAATTCAAATCCATATTAAGCAAGGTAAAACCGTTTTATTAGTGTTGTTGTATCGACGTAGTAAATTTGAATACTTCCTATAACATGTTGCTATTATAGGTGGATTGGTCCGAAGAATATAAAAATGACCCCTAGACGCAATCTAGCCTTCTACCGGAACGAGTTTGATGTCTTAGATTACAATGCAATGACATGGAATCCGTATTCCGAGGCAGACCTTCAGGCTCTTCCAGCTCTTTGTACAGTGGAAAGGCCGTTATGGTGGGCAAGACTTATGATTTTTTGTTTCGGAGATTTAGCATACTATCTTCCAAACAGAGTCATGAAACAGTTTGATCTTCGACAGCACTTAACGTATCATGTTCTATATTACACGCTTCCATACGGCGAAGATGAGTTTGAAATGATGATTGAGTTATGGAACAACCGTTTCATAGCTGGGGAAAACGAGCACGAAGTCACTCTGACCGATGAGGAGTATTTTAGTTGGTATTGGAATATCACTCGTCGTTATGTACTACGAAAACGAGCGGAAGAACCCGAGCAAGAGGTGACACCTTACACTCCACGAGCTCTGTAACGACCCAGAATTTTTAACCATTTAATTTGAAAATATTTAATTAATTTTAAATATTTGAATGATGGTTTGAATTGAAATTTCGATATAACTTTGAATATGGCAATTGAATTATAGAATTTAATCTATCGAAAGTTGAACAAAAATTTGAATCTTCAATTTTAAGCCGATTAAAAATATTTCAAAGGCTTGTAAAATTCATATTGATAATATTGAAGATTTTAGAAGCTTCAGAATTTATTTTGGAAGTGATTTGTTCAGTTTTGAAATTTAATCGTTCGAATCGATATTTAAAAATAGCCGTCCGAGGCACAGTCTCGGAATTCGACGAAACCAGTTCCATTGGGTCCGGAATATTGAATTATTCTCGGATTTCAAATTTCGTAATTTTTGGAGTTGATATGTGATCACACGACGCGTAAACGCATTGGAATTTGATCGAATTCAATTTGAATTTTAATTTTTTTTCTTTTTCTATTTAGTCAAACATTCCGTTCAATACGCCTAAAAACACGCCTTCGATCGTGTTGAGACGTGCAGAGCATACCTCCTTCACGATAAATCTCCCTCTCCCTTCTTTCCTCAGTTACAAAAATCAAAAGCTTGAAATAATGGCCGATACCCTTCGTTTAAACTCTCTCCCCCTCTCGTTCAAAACATTCGAACGCAAATCCCTCTCCCCTCTTCTATTCTCATTTTCCCAATTCGTTCGTTCAATTCATAAAAAAAAAAAAAAAAAAAAAAAAAAGAAAACAAGAAAAAATGGCCGAAGCCCCAATCGGCATCGCAATCCAAATCGCGCCCAGGGGGGAAGCATTCGCGCGAGGCGACGCGCGCGATTGAGGGTGGAGCGGCGAGATGAGGCGACGGCAGGGGGTTCTCAGCGCGACACGATGGATGGCGCGCGATGAGGCGGCTGTCGTGGGACGCGAGAGGCTGCGGCGGCATCGACTGGTGGAGTTCTCGCGCGTGTCAGTGGGCCTGGGTCGTGTCGCGGTGGCGCGCGACTCGAAGTGGTGGCGACGTGAGTCGCGTGGGTGTCTCGAGCTGCTGGGGTCTCGCGAGGGTGATGTTGCAGCAGTAAGGTATAATTTTAATTATCGAATTTATATATATATAAACAGAAAAAAAAAAGGAATTAAAATTAAAATTTAATTTTTTAATAAGTTATTTAAAGGAATTGATTTTTGAAACTTACAAATTAGTCTAAAATAAGTTTTGAGTTAATTTAATTAAATTTATAAAATAAAAATTAACTCGTTCAATTATTTCATTTATAAAAAAATAATTTATTAAGATAACTTAAGGGGTTAATAAGTTTATTCCAATTATTTAGTTACCAAATTAATTTTTAGAGGGGAAATTAGTTAAGATATAATTTTCGGTAAGAAAAAGAAATTTAATATCTTGTTAAGTATATTTATCAAATGAAGATTCAATTTATTAAGTAAAAGAATTAGTTAAAATAAATTTGTTAAAGGAATTCTTCGATTAGATAATTTTATTTGAAAGAAATTGGTTTAAGATTTAATTGTAGTTGAATAGAATTTATTTTAAAAGAAATTTAATTTTTAAACTTTTAGTTAAATAAATTTGCTAAAGAAATTTGTTTGAAGTTAAATCATTAGACGATTAAAATTATTAAACGGAAATGGTTAAAAAGAATTTAGTTTTAAATTTAGTTCAATTGAGAATTTCTTAGTTAGAATTATTTTCGAAGGAAAATTTGTTAAAAATATAAAAATGGTAAGTAAAAGGAAATTTAATTTATTAAGTGGAATGATTTATTAAAAGGAAAATTTATTAAAATAAATTTAATTAATAAGAAACTGATTTAAATAAAACTATTGATTAATTAAACAATCAAGAACGAAAATTAGTTTAAAATAAATTTATTTAAGAAGAAGTTAGTTTAAAACGAAACTATCAGTTAATTTAAACTATTAAAGGAGAAAACTGATGAATTAAAATTTGTCAAATGAAAATTTAATTTATTCGATTTATTTCGAATATTAATAAATTGTGTAAATATTTATACTAGGTATAAATGAAGAAAACAAGTTGAATTGGAAGTGGATGGCAAACGGGAATAAAAGGTGAGAACTTCTCACTCAAAAGGAATTTTTATTGTTATTTAAATTTTAAATAGTTAAATTTAAAATTGATTGACTGTGTTGATTTGATTGCTTGAATGACGATTGTTATATATATATATATATTGGATGTGAATAGACCCTATACGCCGTTAGTAAGCGGAGGTTATTTAGTACACACATATACCGCGATATTCCACCTTGAAGTGGAATTGGTATTATATTATATATATAACAATATATATATATTGGCATATGTATATATTGCAGTTGATTGATTTCCCGCATTTCTTTTTAGCGGATGAGACCCTATGCGCCGTTAGTAAGCGGATATATATTTATAAAATCCCATATACCGCGATATTCCGTCTTGAAACGGAATGGTATTGTGCTAATGTCTGTGGATGCAGGGAAACAGGTTGGAGGGATCCAACTGGATTCCTCACAAATATTTATTGATTTTAAATATTGTGATGTTTGATTGTTTATCATGGATGATATATGATATTGAAAAATCGTGATTGACTATTGATGTGTTGCATCATCGGATCCAATTTTGAAAGTTTAAAAATAACGATTTTTATTTATAAAGGATGCTAAAGTAATTTTGAAAGTATACGTTTATAAAATATTTTTGGAATTGATTTATTTCAAATAAATAAACGTTATAATTTTTATGTTATAAAAATTACGATTTTTGAGGAATATAGTTAAAAGTGATTTTTGAGAATATGAGATTAAAAATTTGATAAAATAATTTAAACTGGGATTTTTGAATCTATTATAAAAAGTTTAAAAAAATGGGATTTATGGAATTTGATTATTTTATAAATCAAAGTGATGAAATTATGAAAGACTTTGAAGATGTTTCAAAAAGAATAATATAAATTGTTTTATATTAAAAGATTTATAAATCGATATTTATAAATTAAAAACATTAGAATTTGTAAAACGAACTTTTCTAAGTGTTAAAATAAATTGAAAATGAATTTCATAAATAGAAATGGAATTATAGAATTATAACGGTGAAGTTATAAATAGAATTTTATAAGCAGTAGGTTTATAAAATTTATAAAGTTATTAAAGGAATGATTTTGGATAAATGAATGAATCTTATAAGTTATAAGATTATAAAATTTATGAAGTTTAAAGGAATGATTTTGTAAATAAATAAATTATAAGTATTTGACTTATAATATGAATTTCTAGTATATCATTGTGATATGAATTGAGATAGGTTAATAAAGAAAATTTATAAAAGGAAGTTGATATAAAATAAATAGAATAGAAGTTATAAACGTTGTTTTATAAATTCAAAACGACTTGTTTTGATAAGTAAATTGTTCTAATTTATTTATGGAGTTATATTCATGTTTTAGACAGTGAATAATTCTTTAAACTAAAATGAATAGAAGTGATGAAATTTATTAACAAGATATATTCACGTTTTGTATAGTGAATATTATGTTAAAGAAATTATTTAGAACATGATGTTTTAAATAGAATTAAAACGATCTAAAGATGTTTTAAAATGTATTGAGATTCAAAATCATAGATTTCAACATTTATTGTTGAAATAGATGTTTTCGAGAAATAGAAGGAAATAATAGATTATAACACTGTTGTTATAATAGATAATTTCCGAAAGGAAATGTTTTGTATAGTATTGGGATTTATATATATATCAATTTTAATTTCGAATCCCTATACTAGTGATTGTGGGTTGTCGTAACGATGTTTTACGCAACATTCGTTTTGGCCCAAATAAATATGGTTAAGTGAATGGTTTCCTTAAAGAATGAAATATATGCTTAATTTCGATTAGGTATATTAAATATTTTCTAAGTATAGAAAATAAAAAGATTTGTGAATCACTTATTTTTAATAAGTATAGAAATGTTTTCCAATGGTAAGTGAATATTTGGAATTTATCTTTTTGAAGATAAATTGAAAATGAATATTAAAAATTAAATGGAAATCGAATATTCATAAATATTTTGGAAATGTAAATTCCTTATGGAATTTATAAATGAAAAGGAGATTTGTTTGAAAATAAATGTTGATTTATTTTTGAAGTGTGAAAACTATATATCTTATATAAAGATATTTTTGTGAAATAAATAATTTGGAAAATTATTTGGAATCTGGTGATGTTGGCATATCTATTGATAGTTCAATGACCGACTATCAATATTTACCTTTAAATAGGTATTTGTTGTGAATTATTTGAAATTGAATGCCACACTTATTTTTTTTTTTTAAAAAATAAGCGCTCACTATTCGGGTTAACCGGGAAAGGACCATGGGGTCGTATAACCCATTCCGAATATGTGATACGTCGTTATGAATTGCATTCGAAGAACGGTGTTGAAGACCGGATATTTTCGAAAGCGAAAGGATTTCTTGTTGATTGTCTCTGCACTGGCTGATCCCTGGTATAGAGATCTCCATAAGTGATGGGAAATCCGAACGTGATTAGAGATTATTCGGATTGCAAGGACTTCTTTGTAAGTGCCTTCGGTTCTGTTCGATCCCGAAACAGACTTGTATGGATTGTATGCCTGACATTACAAGTTGAGATATAAAGCCGATTTCTTTCAAATATATTTCTGAGGTGGCGGAGAATTTATTCTTTTAGCTTAACACCCTTCTCTGAGACGTACGAGCTCAGAGGTTATATAATTGAAGTTATCAGCGATATATTCCCAGTTTGGTAATGTGACATGCTGAGTGATGCTGAAATGATCATTGTGTTGATTATTGTGATAGGATCATTTATTTGATCGTCTATCTTAGTGATCATTGTGTTGATCATTTGTTGACCCAAAGCATGGCTTTTGTATAAAGTATGTTTTTGTGGACGTGAATTCATCGAGCCTCACATCCCGGAAATGGTCAAAACAGGAAAGAAGCAGCAAGGTTATTAGGGGTTGCTGTAGCTCCCCTTAGGGTATGTACATTTCCTTCTGGATAGAGGTGGTATCATGGTATGGAGCCCAGATATTTAACCTATGTGGTTACTACGAGTTATTACTTTGTGGTTGTTGGTTATCGGGATCCCGTGAAAAAGGTCGTTTACGATCGGGGAATGGCGTGCTCGTGTCAGTAGTTACCCAGTTAGGGGTAACCCGGCCTTGTGTTGGTAGAGTTCCGGTTTGGTTCTCGGGGGTGTCTTTCCAGAGGCATTCTCAGTGGCAATGGGAAGTTCCTTGGCCTGACCATTTGTTGGAAATCCAAAGAAACAATACGATCTTGTACGGTTTTAGTTGTAGAACCTGCTTCCTCAGGAGGTAGCTATAGCAGGCATAATATAATGGTACCTATGCTGGCTAAGATTTATATCTTTATTTTCGAAATAAATTTTCTACACTATGCACTAATAATAATATCAAAATTTATTTGATTTTTTGCGTAGAAGCATCTTTGACTAACATAAGAAGAAATCTCCTCCAAGTCTGCGTTTGCATTGTGTGTGTGGTGGGAGGTCTTATGGTAGTTACATTTTCAAAAGCATTGCGAATTGATTTCAAAAATATTCCTCTATTTGATTTTAAAGTAAATAAACTGTTTTGAGTTCTCACACCAGTCACATGACTGACTCGGAGTTTATTGTTTTCCTTCCTAAACTCTGGGTGCCCACCAATTTCTACACGGGCAGTCAAGAGTTAAGGTTTATCAGGATATTCTGGATATTCAGGAGTTGCAGGAGGCAAGCTGGATGGCGTAGCATATTACTAGTATATAGTGTTTCTTTTCCGCTGTTTAAAATTGTTTGTTGTTGTACACTCTGATGATTTGATGTAAGGTAATATAATGTAATGTAATAACTGATATAGTTCTTTATTGAAAGATTATTCATTTATTATTATATGTTGTTCCGCTGCGAATTGTGAGATTCTGATATTGTTCCGTAGTTGTTCTGTTCTGTTTTTTTTTCCTGTCTCTTTTTCTCCCTTTCTTCTACTTCTTTCTTTTTCTTAAATTCTTCTTAAAACCCATAACATCTCGGTTTTCGGCCTTCGATTTCTCGACAGTCGATAAAGTGAGTATCGATGTTGTATTTTCGAAAGTCGAAAATTTCAAGACGTTACAGTTGGTATCAGAGCTCTTGGTTAAGCGACAACCATGGTTCTGATGGGTATTACTCGTTAGAGATAGAGTCAGCAGTACTCTAGAATGAGTTTGAGTGTAATAATAAATATGAGCGCGTATTTGTTAGTAAATATAAAATTGATTTATATTATAAAATATTTTTGCCCAAAACTAATTTTTGTATAGAAAAGAAATGGTTTTCTATGAATTATTATAGTATATGGTTGCATGATTGTTAGGAAGTGATACTATTGAATTGTTATCATTAGTATATGGAATTGAAGAAATAAATGGATTGAATTCAAGTAAACTAACTTGATAATTTATTCATTTGTGAAATAATTTCAAATGGAATTAAATAAAATAAAATAGATTGAATTCAAGAAAATTAACTTGATAAATTATTCATTTCAAATAGAATGAATATAAAGATGGTATATGAATTGGTAGTAAACAATAAAAATTGAATTGAGTAATAAATTGAATATGGAAATTGAAATGAATTAGTGAATGAAACTAATTTAAAATAGTAATGTGAATTACTAAATAAAAGTTAATTGTTAGAATTCAATATTTAGAATTTAGAATTTAATTCAAATAGAATTTAAATTGAGAATTGAATTAGAATTTAGAATTTAATTCAAATAGAATTTAAATTGAGAATTGAATTAGAATTTAGAATTTAATTCAAATAGAATTTAAATTGAGAATTGAATTAGAATGAATTTGAAGTCGTGAATTGAATTGAAACGTGAAATTGAATGAAAATTAATATGTAACTTCAATAGTGAAGTAAAAACATATAAAGAAGCATATATTGGAAATTTTGTAATAGAATTTGCAAAATGGTTTGAATATTGGATTTGGATACTACTACTAGCAGGTTATACAGGTATATAAAAGGATTGAGATTTTGATTTCAAAGTTAAAATTGAATTGCTCGACAAAAAGGTACGTATTTCAATTTCAGTATGAGATTTGATGACTTTCTTCTCTAGCCACTTGGCTTTTCTCTTTTCTTTTTGATTCTGAGGGGCCGTGGTGCCATTTTGTAGTCGTACCGAGCTAGCCGCGCAAAGGAGACGCTGGCGAAATTTTTCGAAAATTTAGGGTGTTAGAAAAATTTTGAGAAAAATTTGAAAGTTTGAAATTGAATTTGAATTTAAATTTGAATTGTTTAGGAAAACAATGTTGTTTGGAACTTATAATTGGAGTTGGAAAGCTAGTTGAAATGATAGTGAATCTCTAGTAAAAAGATTTAGGCTAGTAAGTTGTTAAAACTATTTAAATTGTGAAAAAATAATAATCAAGATAAGGGCATTCTTCTTAACTTGTAATTTCGGGACGAAATTCTTTTAAGGGGGAAAGATTGTAACGACCCAGAATTTTTAACCATTTAATTTGAAAATATTTAATTAATTTTAAATATTTGAATGATGGTTTGAATTGAAATTTCGATATAACTTTGAATATGGCAATTGAATTATAGAATTTAATCTATCGAAAGTTGAACAAAAATTTGAATCTTCAGTTTTAAGCCGATTAAAAATATTTCAAAGGCTTGTAAAATTCATATTGATAATATTGAAGATTTTAGAAGCTTCAGAATTTATTTTGGAAGTGATTTGTTCAGTTTTGAAATTTAATCGTTCGAATCGATATTTAAAAATAGCCGTCCGAGGCACAGTCTCGGAATTCGACGAAACCAGTTCCATTGGGTCCGGAATATTGAATTATTCTCGGATTTCAAATTTCGTAATTTTTGGAGTTGATATGTGATCACACGACGCGTAAACGCATTGGAATTTGATCGAATTCAATTTGAATTTTAATTTTTTTTCTTTTTCTATTTAGTCAAACATTCCGTTCAATACGCCTAAAAACACGCCTTCGATCGTGTTGAGACGTGCAGAGCATACCTCCTTCACGATAAATCTCCCTCTCCCTTCTTTCCTCAGTTACAAAAATCAAAAGCTTGAAATAATGGCCGATACCCTTCGTTTAAACTCTCTCCCCCTCTCGTTCAAAACATTCGAACGCAAATCCCTCTCCCCTCTTCTATTCTCATTTTCCCAATTCGTTCGTTCAATTCATAAAAAAAAAAAAAAAAAAAAAAAAAAAGAAAACAAGAAAAAATGGCCGAAGCCCCAATCGGCATCGCAATCCAAATCGCGCCCAGGGGGGAAGCATTCGCGCGAGGCGACGCGCGCGATTGAGGGTGGAGCGGCGAGATGAGGCGACGGCAGGGGGTTCTCAGCGCGACACGATGGATGGCGCGCGATGAGGCGGCTGTCGTGGGACGCGAGAGGCTGCGGCGGCATCGACTGGTGGAGTTCTCGCGCGTGTCAGTGGGCCTGGGTCGTGTCGCGGTGGCGCGCGACTCGAAGTGGTGGCGACGTGAGTCGCGTGGGTGTCTCGAGCTGCTGGGGTCTCGCGAGGGTGATGTTGCAGCAGTAAGGTATAATTTTAATTATCGAATTTATATATATATAAACAGAAAAAAAAAAGGAATTAAAATTAAAATTTAATTTTTTAATAAGTTATTTAAAGGAATTGATTTTTGAAACTTATAAATTAGTCTAAAATAAGTTTTGAGTTAATTTAATTAAATTTATAAAATAAAAATTAACTCGTTCAATTATTTCATTTATAAAAAAATAATTTATTAAGATAACTTAAGGGGTTAATAAGTTTATTCCAATTATTTAGTTACCAAATTAATTTTTAGAGGGGAAATTAGTTAAGATATAATTTTCGGTAAGAAAAAGAAATTTAATATCTTGTTAAGTATATTTATCAAATGAAGATTCAATTTATTAAGTAAAAGAATTAGTTAAAATAAATTTGTTAAAGGAATTCTTCGATTAGATAATTTTATTTGAAAGAAATTGGTTTAAGATTTAATTGTAGTTGAATAGAATTTATTTTAAAAGAAATTTAATTTTTAAACTTTTAGTTAAATAAATTTGCTAAAGAAATTTGTTTGAAGTTAAATCATTAGACGATTAAAATTATTAAACGGAAATGGTTAAAAAGAATTTAGTTTTAAATTTAGTTCAATTGAGAATTTCTTAGTTAGAATTATTTTCGAAGGAAAATTTGTTAAAAATATAAAAATGGTAAGTAAAAGGAAATTTAATTTATTAAGTGGAATGATTTATTAAAAGGAAAATTTATTAAAATAAATTTAATTAATAAGAAACTGATTTAAATAAAACTATTGATTAATTAAACAATCAAGAACGAAAATTAGTTTAAAATAAATTTATTTAAGAAGAAGTTAGTTTAAAACGAAACTATCAGTTAATTTAAACTATTAAAGGAGAAAACTGATGAATTAAAATTTGTCAAATGAAAATTTAATTTATTCGATTTATTTCGAATATTAATAAATTGTGTAAATATTTATACTAGGTATAAATGAAGAAAACAAGTTGAATTGGAAGTGGATGGCAAACGGGAATAAAAGGTGAGAACTTCTCACTCAAAAGGAATTTTTATTGTTATTTAAATTTTAAATAGTTAAATTTAAAATTGATTGACTGTGTTGATTTGATTGCTTGAATGACGATTGTTATATATATATATATATATTGGATGTGAATAGACCCTATACGCCGTTAGTAAGCGGAGGTTATTTAGTACACACATATACCGCGATATTCCACCTTGAAGTGGAATTGGTATTATATTATATATATAACAATATATATATATTGGCATATGTATATATTGCAGTTGATTGATTTCCCGCATTTCTTTTTAGCGGATGAGACCCTATGCGCCGTTAGTAAGCGGATATATATTTATAAAATCCCATATACCGCGATATTCCGTCTTGAAACGGAATGGTATTGTGCTAATGTCTGTGGATGCAGGGAAACAGGTTGGAGGGATCCAACTGGATTCCTCACAAATATTTATTGATTTTAAATATTGTGATGTTTGATTGTTTATCATGGATGATATATGATATTGAAAAATCGTGATTGACTATTGATGTGTTGCATCATCGGATCCAATTTTGAAAGTTTAAAAATAACGATTTTTATTTATAAAGGATGCTAAAGTAATTTTGAAAGTATACGTTTATAAAATATTTTTGGAATTGATTTATTTCAAATAAATAAACGTTATAATTTTTATGTTATAAAAATTACGATTTTTGAGGAATATAGTTAAAAGTGATTTTTGAGAATATGAGATTAAAAATTTGATAAAATAATTTAAACTGGGATTTTTGAATCTATTATAAAAAGTTTAAAAAAATGGGATTTATGGAATTTGATTATTTTATAAATCAAAGTGATGAAATTATGAAAGACTTTGAAGATGTTTCAAAAAGAATAATATAAATTGTTTTATATTAAAAGATTTATAAATCGATATTTATAAATTAAAAACATTAGAATTTGTAAAACGAACTTTTCTAAGTGTTAAAATAAATTGAAAATGAATTTCATAAATAGAAATGGAATTATAGAATTATAACGGTGAAGTTATAAATAGAATTTTATAAGCAGTAGGTTTATAAAATTTATAAAGTTATTAAAGGAATGATTTTGGATAAATGAATGAATCTTATAAGTTATAAGATTATAAAATTTATGAAGTTTAAAGGAATGATTTTGTAAATAAATAAATTATAAGTATTTGACTTATAATATGAATTTCTAGTATATCATTGTGATATGAATTGAGATAGGTTAATAAAGAAAATTTATAAAAGGAAGTTGATATAAAATAAATAGAATAGAAGTTATAAACGTTGTTTTATAAATTCAAAACGACTTGTTTTGATAAGTAAATTGTTCTAATTTATTTATGGAGTTATATTCATGTTTTAGACAGTGAATAATTCTTTAAACTAAAATGAATAGAAGTGATGAAATTTATTAACAAGATATATTCACGTTTTGTATAGTGAATATTATGTTAAAGAAATTATTTAGAACATGATGTTTTAAATAGAATTAAAACGATCTAAAGATGTTTTAAAATGTATTGAGATTCAAAATCATAGATTTCAACATTTATTGTTGAAATAGATGTTTTCGAGAAATAGAAGGAAATAATAGATTATAACACTGTTGTTATAATAGATAATTTCCGAAAGGAAATGTTTTGTATAGTATTGGGATTTATATATATATCAATTTTAATTTCGAATCCCTATACTAGTGATTGTGGGTTGTCGTAACGATGTTTTACGCAACATTCGTTTTGGCCCAAATAAATATGGTTAAGTGAATGGTTTCCTTAAAGAATGAAATATATGCTTAATTTCGATTAGGTATATTAAATATTTTCTAAGTATAGAAAATAAAAAGATTTGTGAATCACTTATTTTTAATAAGTATAGAAATGTTTTCCAATGGTAAGTGAATATTTGGAATTTATCTTTTTGAAGATAAATTGAAAATGAATATTAAAAATTAAATGGAAATCGAATATTCATAAATATTTTGGAAATGTAAATTCCTTATGGAATTTATAAATGAAAAGGAGATTTGTTTGAAAATAAATGTTGATTTATTTTTGAAGTGTGAAAACTATATATCTTATATAAAGATATTTTTGTGAAATAAATAATTTGGAAAATTATTTGGAATCTGGTGATGTTGGCATATCTATTGATAGTTCAATGACCGACTATCAATATTTACCTTTAAATAGGTATTTGTTGTGAATTATTTGAAATTGAATGCCACACTTATTTTTTTTTTAAAAAATAAGCGCTCACTATTCGGGTTAACCGGGAAAGGACCATGGGGTCGTATAACCCATTCCGAATATGTGATACGTCGTTATGAATTGCATTCGAAGAACGGTGTTGAAGACCGGATATTTTCGAAAGCGAAAGGATTTCTTGTTGATTGTCTCTGCACTGGCTGATCCCTGGTATAGAGATCTCCATAAGTGATGGGAAATCCGAACGTGATTAGAGATTATTCGGATTGCAAGGACTTCTTTGTAAGTGCCTTCGGTTCTGTTCGATCCCGAAACAGACTTGTATGGATTGTATGCCTGACATTACAAGTTGAGATATAAAGCCGATTTCTTTCAAATATATTTCTGAGGTGGCGGAGAATTTATTCTTTTAGCTTAACACCCTTCTCTGAGACGTACGAGCTCAGAGGTTATATAATTGAAGTTATCAGCGATATATTCCCAGTTTGGTAATGTGACATGCTGAGTGATGCTGAAATGATCATTGTGTTGATTATTGTGATAGGATCATTTATTTGATCGTCTATCTTAGTGATCATTGTGTTGATCATTTGTTGACCCAAAGCATGGCTTTTGTATAAAGTATGTTTTTGTGGACGTGAATTCATCGAGCCTCACATCCCGGAAATGGTCAAAACAGGAAAGAAGCAGCAAGGTTATTAGGGGTTGCTGTAGCTCCCCTTAGGGTATGTACATTTCCTTCTGGATAGAGGTGGTATCATGGTATGGAGCCCAGATATTTAACCTATGTGGTTACTACGAGTTATTACTTTGTGGTTGTTGGTTATCGGGATCCCGTGAAAAAGGTCGTTTACGATCGGGGAATGGCGTGCTCGTGTCAGTAGTTACCCAGTTAGGGGTAACCCGGCCTTGTGTTGGTAGAGTTCCGGTTTGGTTCTCGGGGGTGTCTTTCCAGAGGCATTCTCAGTGGCAATGGGAAGTTCCTTGGCCTGACCATTTGTTGGAAATCCAAAGAAACAATACGATCTTGTACGGTTTTAGTTGTAGAACCTGCTTCCTCAGGAGGTAGCTATAGCAGGCATAATATAATGGTACCTATGCTGGCTAAGATTTATATCTTTATTTTCGAAATAAATTTTCTACACTATGCACTAATAATAATATCAAAATTTATTTGATTTTTTGCGTAGAAGCATCTTTGACTAACATAAGAAGAAATCTCCTCCAAGTCTGCGTTTGCATTGTGTGTGTGGTGGGAGGTCTTATGGTAGTTACATTTTCAAAAGCATTGCGAATTGATTTCAAAAATATTCCTCTATTTGATTTTAAAGTAAATAAACTGTTTTGAGTTCTCACACCAGTCACATGACTGACTCGGAGTTTATTGTTTTCCTTCCTAAACTCTGGGTGCCCACCAATTTCTACACGGGCAGTCAAGAGTTAAGGTTTATCAGGATATTCTGGATATTCAGGAGTTGCAGGAGGCAAGCTGGATGGCGTAGCATATTACTAGTATATAGTGTTTCTTTTCCGCTGTTTAAAATTGTTTGTTGTTGTACACTCTGATGATTTGATGTAAGGTAATATAATGTAATGTAATAACTGATATAGTTCTTTATTGAAAGATTATTCATTTATTATTATATGTTGTTCCGCTGCGAATTGTGAGATTCTGATATTGTTCCGTAGTTGTTCTGTTCTGTTTTTTTTTCCTGTCTCTTTTTCTCCCTTTCTTCTACTTCTTTCTTTTTCTTAAATTCTTCTTAAAACCCATAACATCTCGGTTTTCGGCCTTCGATTTCTCGACAGTCGATAAAGTGAGTATCGATGTTGTATTTTCGAAAGTCGAAAATTTCAAGACGTTACAAGCTCCGCTAGAATGGAATGTGGTACGTATTAATATTGACAACTTGTATAGTACTTATGAAACTCACAATGGTTTATGTTATATGAAGGCGGATGGTATGTATCATGTGTTGGACATAGTCGACGAGCTTGAGGAGGAGGTTCCTGAAAAGAGTAAGGAGAAATGCTTCTCTACCAAACAAATTCTACTATCATATTTGTCGAAGAACCTAATGTCAAGGCATATCCCACCTCCGCCTCCTCCTCCTCCTACCGTGCCACCACTTATCAAGGATGTTGCCCCTCCCGCATCGTATGAGGACGTAGCTACAGTCCCATCGGCCCCCTCACCAAAGAGAAAGTATGGAAGAAGGAAGAGAATTGAGGGCGAGAGTTCTGGAGTGATATCTTCCCATCATACACAATTCATCAAGCCATCGCACCCCCCAACGGAAGGAACGCAAGAGAAGGGCAGTGAAGAGCTGTCACTAGAAGAAGAGGAATTCAGGCTCAAGCTAAGAAGATTGAAGAAGAATACTCCTTCAGAATTAAAAATTTTGAGATGAAATTTTAGACTAATCGTAGTGGACCGTGGTTTATATTTGTTGACTGTAGTATCGGTTGAATGTAGTATTGATTGTTTGTTTGTGTGGGATGTTGATTGTAGTGTTGATTGATCATGGTTTCTATTTGTTCATTTGGGATGTTTGGTTGCTAACTAGTGTAGACTATTTTTTGTCGTTGTGATTGTAGAAGTGACTCTAGTATTTCGATGTTGGTGTGAATGTTATTGATTGTAGACTTGTATTTGTTGATGCTGAATAAAGTCATGAGCTTAGAAATTTATAGTAGTCAATGTTTAGAAATTTATTTACATTGGTGTCGAAATATTAATGTCGTATTTCCCGATTTGTAGTTTCTCTGAGTAAGTAACAGAGTGGCATTTCAAATACCGTCTACGTGCTGCACTTGCAATGCCGAATGAGGCGGAATTTGCAATGTCGCTACCCGCGGCATTGCGGATGCCGCGGTCTGGTTTTCGCAGACGTCATTTCAGATGCCGCGGTGTGGTGTGCATCTGCTGTATGTTTGGAAAGCATGTAGACTAACTTTTCAAAACAACAGAGTTCAACCAAGCATAACATACTTCAAACATATAAATATTATTTCAAATAATGCTTCAATAAGCTAGCACAATTGTTTCAGATATTTATTCATCATACAACAGGTTTCTAATATCATTGTGCTACATTTCAATTATCCTTCAACGATCTACGTGGACACAACGCCGAATACTTGTACCCGTGAACCAACAATTCGTTTCGGTATTCAAAGTTCAACTTTTCCAAATGACTAACCTCTACATGCATCTTCAAAGCATATTCCACCCATCTAGGACATAGTGGTGGATCGAGCCACTTAAAAAAATTGCAGCATTCAACCTAATGTGGCCGAATCTTATGATCGTTGTATCCAGCGCAGCGATATAACCGATGTTCAGCATTCTTATCATTTCTACAAACGACTACTTCACATTCCTCTCCACAGTCACAAACTGCACATATAGCATGGGAGCTTGAGCTCGCATAATTTTACCGACTAAGGACACCTAAAAGACATGCATGGAGCGATTGTTGGATTGATCTATCAACCGCAGCTTCTCCACGTGACGTTCCACAATCAACAGCCGGGGATTCTTTTTCGAATAGTGCCTCTGGTACAAAATCAACTTCAAGATCCGCGCCACTTGAAATCCTCTTTCCTCTATTTTGTTCGAATTCGTCATACATCATCATCATTGTTTCATCATCAATTTCCTAATTGCCCATCGTACACCTATGAATACAATCAAATAATACGTCGAGAAAACAATTGTTGAAATTGAACGAGAATAGTATAATACTTACCTTTGACGCGGTAACGTTGAATTGAAATATGGGATAGGGTAGTTTCAAATTGTTGAAATTGAACGAGAATGGTATAGCAATATTAAATCTAGAGCTTTTGATGAAATAGGTTTGGTAAAGTTAGGGTGTGGGTGGGGTAATTGCAAAAACTTAACAAAAATATAGGCAACAGAGCGACTTTTAAAATGCCGCCAACGTGCGGCATCTCAAATGATGCCCAAAGCGGCATTACAAATGTCGCCCCACGTGGCATTTCAAATTACGCACATAAGCGGCATCAGAAATGTCGCTCTATTAATTACCCATCAATGTATTCAAATTTGTGAATAAGTCCACAATAAACTTTGAATACACTCTGCATTAGAATGTTAATGACAAAATAAATAAGTGTCGAATAAAGTTTGTGTACAATATCATATTACATAAACAATTGTTCTTGGACAAACTAGAATGCATTCGAATTAGAATTACAAACAAAATAAAATGAAAACATTAAGTTGATGTATTGCAACAATTTTTTATGACCAAGAACACCACTTTTGTTGCACCTATTTCCTTTAGGGGTCTGCATCTCGTCCATTATACCGTTAATTTTAGTTGTACGTGGGTGTCCTGGTTGTCTTTTAGCTATCGGAGGAAGTTGACTGTCACTTGAACTCCAATAGCGTTTATCTCGAACCGAGTGAAACTCGAGGGTGTAAGCGGCAAGGTATTTCGCTGCGGAATACTATGTTGAGGCGAAGTCATGATGGTCTCTATTTCCTCCATTGGAAACCGTTGAGCAAGCGACCATAACATGCATACACGGTAGGTGCTCTAAAAGAGGGATGTTGCACGTACAAGAGAAATTGTTACCGTTGATTAGTACTATGAACTCGTCACCAAAATAGTGCACAACTTGCCTCTCAAATTGACTAAATCGAATTATTCTTGTATGTCTAGCTTTATTAGCTCTTTCGGCAATCTTGGCTTCCCACTACTAACTAAGATGGGAAGTCGGTTTTTCTATCGCTTCTCTTCGTTGACAAAAATAATCAACCGACCTGAAAAAGGTGCGTGCAACTAAAGCTTTGACAAGTAAAGACCTAGCTCTTTTAAAAACACCATTGAAACTTTCTGCGTTATTGGTGGTCATGACATGAAATCGACCGTCATCATCTTTACACAATGTCCAATTCTCCTCGTGCGCTCACAAACTCCTTTCTATCCAATTGTGAGCTCTGATGCTTATAGTTTTGATTTCTTCACCTATTCTGATGTACTCGGCTTCTTTCGCAACACAAGCTGCAGCATAAAAAGTTCGGTTAATCGTTTTTCTCTAAAACCCTGCAATTTGAAAATTAGCTTTAAGATGTCTAGCATAAAATCTGTGTTTATGTAGCAAACACCATTTCGATTCCAAGGTTGATGGTATTCCTTTCATTGATCCGAAATGAAGGTAATTCGTTGATTTTTAACACTGTGAATGAACTGCCGTATGCAGGCAACAAACCACCCCCAACTAACTCCGGATTCGGACTCTACAGTTGCGTAAGCTAAAGGGTATAAGTGATCATCCGCATTAACAATAGTGGCCACAAGTGGTGTCCCTTTATATTTTCCGTACAAATATGTCCCGTCAATACATAACAATGGACGACAATGAACAAATCCTTCAACACAAGGTCCAAAGGTCCAAACGCCCGAAAAGCTCGATGGAATACTCCATAATCATCGGTCGTAACGTGTCCAACACTTCCCTAGTTCGACCTAGTTATTTTAGCAAAATATTGCCTAATTTTGCTATATGACTCCGCCCAATCGCCATAAATTCTTTCCACCGCCTTACTCTAAGCTCTCCAAGCCTTCATATAACTAATTTTCACGAACAAGTGTTCTTCCATCAAAACTTGTACCGTTCCGGTTGTAATGTTCTGATCGTCTTTCACAAAAAGTAATATTTTTGTCACTACAAAATTGAACGTCGTCGCTTGTGAGTGGAATTCACCAATGGGTTAACACAATTGTATTCGATAGGTTATTTCATTACAATCCACCAGTTCTGCTCTGATATTTTTGAGATAATAGCATCAATTCTCCATAGACAGTTTGCATCTATATTACAAACGGCAGTGTATTTGATTTTATTGCTTTAAAAGAAATAGCATGCAAAATCGACCATTCGCTTAACTGTTGTAACAACTTGGCTTTTGTCTCGAAAATCATACCAACTTTGAATCCATTCTGAATGCTTACGGTTGAAAACAGCTCATTGTTGAACTCAAAATTTGCAACGATTGACCTTGTCATAATTTGTGCGTTGCACAAATCATCATCCAAAGGTACTTCCATTTCCACCTCATCACTGTCTTCGGAAATATTGTCTTCAATCGAAAAATCATAGTTCAAAGGATCATTGTTCACTTGCATACTACCTATCCACGACATGTCGTTCTCCGCCATGTTCACTAAATCCATACTATTTACAGGTGGTTCGTCATTGACGTCTTCACCTTCATCCCCGTCCATCTCAGTATCAACATCTACGTTGTTTTCGTTTACGTTTGCATTCTTCAAATCAGCATTAGATTGCATAGCAATATCATGTGCAGTGAATATGCTATTCAAACATAGCTATTACTTTAAAACCAATACCGTAATTACTACTTACCAAATTTTGATTCTTCATGATACATACCTCTGACTAAGATCATATAACTCGAACTGAGTTGGATACATAGATTGAGAAATATGGCAGTTTGATGGTCCAGCAGGACTAAGCGGTGTTGATCGACAAGGAAGATAACTGCATATACAGAGAAAAAAACTATTAAACAGCGCACAACTATCAGATTAAATCGACCTAAATTTCATAAATAAATGTCTGCATTGACTTGGATAGTGGTATATATACTGAACGCCCTGTGGATAAGTCATACATGGAGGATATCCATATAGGCCTTGTTATTGACCGTACATCGCTGTCATAGTCGGATTGCTGAAACTCGGAGACACGTTTCCACGATTGATACTTACTACCTTAACCGTTCTTCGGTGCTCCTCAATAACATTGTTAACTTCTTGTTCTTGTACGGGTTCTTCTACATGCAGGCGTCTAATTTTTCCAACAAACAGCTCCATTGATTTCGATGTCGTTGAAAACATTAGCTCCACATCGTCGTCATCGGCTATTTTAATGGCTTTCGATCCTGAGTTTGTTGGTCGGTTACACACTAATTCTATGTCAAATTCTTCAAATTTTATCTTGGTCACTTTATAAATCGATTCTTTCGGTTGCACCAAATTACAGCCTTTCAACACTTTAGCTGGCTTACACGAGCCACCGACATATTTTTTCGCAATTAAGTTCATCTACAACCAATTCGCCATCGAAATAATAGATCGTTGGTACACACTTGGGAGCCATTCAACAATTTATTTAGTCAACTCGTTGTCTATTATCATTTGTTACCAAACAGCAAATGAGAAACAAGATTTAATTGAACTAAGGTTCCAAAAAAACATACCTTTTATTGCTAATTCCTTGTTCAAGAGAAAGAATTAGACGTTGCTCCTCGTCTATAGCTAAATCCAATCAACATTAAATTAGAATTCGCAAATATTTTCGCAGTTTGAAGTGTAAGAATTTTGTAGATCTAAGAAAACTTTGAAAAAAGACAAATATAAAAATGTGGCGGCCTAATAAAGCAGCAAATACTGGCGGCATTTGAGATAGCGTATACAGACGGCATCTCAAATGCCGCCAGTATATTTTTACGAATTATGTATGTACTGGCATCATTTGAAATGCCGTCAGTACACGTGGCATCCAACGTGGCCAGAAGTGGCTTACTATTGTAGTTAGTTAAGAATTTGACTAAAGTTGTAATGTGTTTGCAAATTTGGCATGAATTAAAATTTTATCACATATTAAAAGGAAAAGAAGGAGAAGGAGTTGCTGTGACATTTTTTCTTTACATGCTTGAAGGAAAATGGACCACGTTTCCTTTTTTATCACATGCGTGCCTTTGTAAAATGCAGTAGTACAAATCCTTTCCATCCAACCTTCTTTTCTTTATACCCAAGACTTGCTCCTGCCCACTTCATTTCCCAACCTGCTCGCATTTTGTTCATGCTTCCCTATCTTCCCATACACGACCATGCATGCACAAACCTCTCCCCGTATTCATGCCTACACATGCAAGCTAGACTTGCATTCACACATCCGAATGTGCACGCACACACCCATGCTTGCTCTCTCCATCCCTCCTCAAATTTTCCTCCTCTACAAACCTAGCCCATCTACGTATTCCTTCACGTCTACACACATACCAACCTCGCCTACAAGTTTCTTTCATTTGCAGAGAGAAGAAATGAAAAAAAATATGTAGTGTATATATATTTCTATGGACAAAATGAACAATGGTTTTGCTGTCTTAAACTTTCGCATGCAAAGAAGAAAATAGAAAATAATACATCCATGTGTGGGTGCACATATATGTATGTGTTTATGTTTCTATGTTTGTAGTGGAAAAGAAAACAAAATAAAGCATTAACTAACTAAAAAAAATATAAACTAAACTATTTAAAATTAACCAATTAATTTAAACTAAACTAATTTATAACTTAACTAATTTAAACTAAATTAACTTGCATAAAATAAATGTCATGTGCACTCACCTTCCGTGGATATGAACACAAAAGCGACGACAAAAACGACGACTAAGACACGGGCATCCACTAAAGCTGCTATGGACTTGCGCATACACGAACGGCATGGCGACGAGGAGAACAGGATGCTTTGAATGCTGGCCTAGAGAAAATGTAGGTGTGTGGGTTGGGCGAGGTGGCTTCGTTGAAGTGGTGTGTTAGGTGGAGAGCAGGTTCGAAATGTGGGTCGCGGGTTTGGGTTTCGGTGTAGGAGGGTGGTATGGCAGAGGCTAAATTGGGAGGAGATGGGGAAGCTCTGGCCTGGACGGTTTAAAGCGAAGGGGAGGTGTAGGCCAAGGGAGGTAACGGGTTCGGGTAGGAAGGTGGTAGGTCGGGTGTGGGGTGCTGGGAGGTTGGATCGGGCTGGTACTGGGTTCGGCGAAGGCTTTGGGTGTGGCGAGCAGTTCGGGTTACGGTTAGCGTATGGGCTGGGTCAGTGGGGAGGCTCGGTTAAGTCGTGGGGAGCTAAGGTGGAGAGTTGGGTTTCCGGCGTGGGTACGGGCAAGGAGCACTACAAAAAAAGAGATTATTAAAGACTGTTTTATTTTGTCTCTAAACAAAAAATTATGTCTCTAGTTCATGCTTATAACCCACTTAAGACAAATAAGTATTGTCTCAAAAAACAGGTCTCTAAATAAACAGAGACCACATATATTTGTCTCAAAAATATTAATGACCTCAATGGTGGTCTCAAATAACCGGCCAAATTAAAAACTAGTTAGAGACAATTTTATGGGTCTCTTTATATAACTATAGAGACCATAGTCAAGGTTTCAAATCAGTCATTAACATAGTCGTTATTATAAACCAATTAGAGACAAGAAATGAATCATAATTTTATTTCAATTTCATCACAAATCAATTAGTTGACAATATAAAGCCAGATGAGCAAGGTGAAGGAATTTTCATCATATATGTGAAACAGTAATCAGTTACAAACTAGCCTTGAAACATATGAACTAAAAAGGTACAACCAAAGTTGAAACATAAAAACATAAGAACCAGCCTTGAAACAAGGTCTGTTGCTGAAAAACAAAGTACAGCCATTGTTCAAATATTAGAAGTAAAAAACGACATATCTAATTTGTACCCTACAAACTAGCCTTGAAACAAAATACAAACAAAAACAAAACCTAGAGTACTTCAAAAGAAGAGGCAAGTGTTCTAACAGAGCATGCTTGAACAGAACACGCTTGAAAAGGCACTCATGCGTCGTCTTCAATTTGCGACCGAATGTTTCCTTGAGGGTTTGATGCTTGATTGTTTCCAAGTTGATTATGATCCGGTTGATCTTGCGTTATAGGTCTCAATAGTTGCATGAAAGACCCAACTTGTTCTGAAATGTTTCCAAAAGTTGATTGAAAAGGCACATGCATTGTTTGATATTGCTCGGGTGTTTGTTGACAAGGAACCGATGGTTGTGGCAATTGATAAAGTGATTGAGAGGACTGAATAGATGGCTGGGAGATATGATTAGACATTTGCAGAAACGGTTGATCACATGGTTGTTGGACTTGACATGATGGCTGCGAGAGAAAATTTGAAGGATGTAGAAATGGTTGAGGAGGCTGCAACACTTGATTTGGTGGTTGTGGTAATTGAGAAGTTGGTGGTGCAAATGGCTGAGTAAGTTGTTGTGAGATTTGACTTGGTGGTTGTACAAAAAACTGAACCAAGGACTGCGTTTGACCGGGTTGTTGATTGAACGTCCACGATTGTTGGTTTGTGCTTTGGAGATTGGTCGAATTAACTGAACAAAGCAAGCTAGTTATTTTCAGCTGCACTTCTCTTTCTATAATCGATTTGATCTCTGATGTTAATAACATGCCACCGGACATAACAGGTTGTTCTAGATTCGCACGATATGTTAAACAGTTGGATTGAAGACTTTTATGCAATATAGTATTTGTATCAACATAAGGTGCTCCATAAACTCTTCCTCTTGTAAGGCCTCCGGATGACTCAATCCAAAGTCGTGGATTCCAAACATGTTCATCTTCTTGTAGCTCAGCTTTTTTCTTCATGTATGTTTCCTGCAAATGTTAAAACATTATATAAATTGAGTGCCTTAAGTTAAAAGCACCATTTGCAAACTCTGTTACATCCAGTGATCCATTTGCAAACTCTGTTACTGACCAAATGGATTTGTAGCTCAGACTTTTTAACATAAGGATTTGTTAAAAGAGTTCTGAACATAAAGAGAGTTTTTATGCTGTTACATTATTGCAAATGAAGCACTGGATGTTACATAAGTAACACTCTGTTTTAATAAACTGCCACACTGGATGCATATGAAGCACTGGATGTTACTTAAATATAAAGTTTTGACTAAATAAACTGATGTTTAAATTAAGTAACAAGAGTTTCATTACATGTCTCCTGCATTTTTTCATGTCTGTAACATGTGACCTAATCTTTACATGAAGAAACAAAATCTGTACAACATAACACGGTAATTATCCAATTGTGCTTGCATAGAGCACATAACACAAAGCTATTTCTTTATCTTACATCATACATCCAAGAAAATAAAACTGTGGAGGAAGACATTAATATCGTGAATGTGGATCTTTTGATGACATTACGCAACAGACATCCTATCTCATGCAGATTACTTCTTTTTCTATGGCTATTCTGTTAATGGCTTACTTCTATATGAAGATAAGCAATTAAGCATTGCATACCTTTGAATTTTCATATATCCAAAAACAACAACAAAATTTATTCAGTAAATGTTTCAGTTCCTACTTGTTGGTAGACCAAAAAAAGTATATCTGTTAAAGCCAAATTAAGTTTTCGTACAATGTTTTAATCCTAATACTAACTATATATGTTAAAGCTAAATGTTTTACATGGCAACAAAATGCAAGGCATTAGGTGAAAAGTCATCGGTCTGTATCAAAACTTAATTTCTACTCACAAACTGGTATTGACAGTTAGCATTTTTTTACATACATCTTTGAAGTAGAAGCAAAGTTAGAGACCCCATCATAATAGCTCATTCTCTTCTTCATGATTCACACACATCGTAAATAAATAAATAAAAATGTCACGAGCAGAGGTTGATACAACTCGCCCATTTCGCTCCGTAAAAGAAGCAGTCACCATATTTGGGGAACGCATACTTGCATCTGATGCATACTCTCACAAAATACCAATGCGTTCGCTTTCTTACAAACCAGTATATGCTATTAACTCGTCTTCTTCTTCAGTTCAGTCATTTTGTTCTTATGGAGAAGAGGATGAAGTTGAAGTCCTCGATTCTGTGAAGAAGTTGAAGGCAGAACTCAAGGAAACAAAGAAAGAACTAAATCTGTTAAAAGAGAGAGAAATAGCGACTGAAATGGCAGTTACTTCTCTGAATGCAAAGTTTGATAAAAACACGACTACAACAAATGAAATAGAAGAGAAACCTGAAAAGATCAAAAGCGAAAGATGGGGAGATGAAAAAACTGGGTATGAATATTTGCCTACTCTGGCTGAAGCTTTGAGGATTGGAGACATTGAAGATGATTTTTTATGGAGGTCGAATGTTAAAACGAAGAAGAAGAAGAAGAAGAAGAAGAAGAAGAAGAAGAAGAAGAAGAAGAAAAAGCCTATAATTCCTTTACTTGGAGATATGTTCTCCACAAAGAAGGTTAATACCAAGGTTGCTGACTCTTTTAGTGCAAGATCAGTTTATTCAGTGTTTGATTTAATCGTGTCTGCAGTAAGGAAGGGAGTCGTTTCACTACTAATGTGGTATTAAGATGACCAATGAAGAACTAAGAATCATGATTAGCCAAACATTGACATGCAGAATTGGCAAGAGGTGCAACTTATTTCAAAATGCAGAACAGTTTTAATACTAAATAAACAACTTCATTGCGCTCATGTTAACGATCATCAAACTAAGCTATCATTAGTAGTGTATGCTTATTATTTAGGAAGTCATCACGCATGAAAGATATTCATTAGTAGTTGGTTCAAACTTTTGAAGACGAAAATTGTGGTGACAAAATGGATCAATTTTTAAAGAGATGCTTCTACCAAGCTGGACAGTATGGTTCAGAAGAAGATTTTTCATAGCTAAACAAAAAACTGAGTGAGAAAGAGGTGACTAATCTATTATAATGTAAATGTATGTTCACGTTGATTATACTCCAACATTTCAGAAGTTTATGCATACGTTCACTTATATGCATCTTGCTCAAAACTATGATTATTTAGGCAGGGAGATTATCAAATAGGCTATTTTACCTTTCAATTCCACCAAATATATTCACTGATGTAGTAAGATGTGCTAGCTGCTCTGCTTCCTCAGTAAGTGGATGGATAATGTTATTGTAGAAAAGCCGTTTGGACGTGACTCTGAATCAACTTCAGAGCTCACACGTAGCTTGAAACAGTATTTAATGAGGATCAAATATTTAGGTTATTCTATTAACTTAATTTTTATGGTGTTAATTTCATATCAGATCTCAAGTTATATCCTGAAAGATGGTTTATAATTGTAGGATTGACCATTACTTAGGCAAAGAACTTGTTGAGAATCTATCAGTGCTCAGATTTTCTAAGCTAATATTCAAGCCACTGTGGTGTCGACAGTATATAAGAAATGTTCAGTTCATATTCTCTGAAGATTATGGAATAGAAGGGCGAGGCGGGTCTGTTATTACAAACTCATATTCATTTTCCTACAGTTAATAATCTAATACAGAGTTCATTTTATGAAAAGAGTATGTTACCCAAACTTTGCAGTTACTTTGGTAGCTATGGTATTATTAGAGATATTATGCAGGATCACCTCCTCCAGATATTGGCTTTCAGTACAAAAAAGAGATTATTAAAGACTCTTTTATTTTATTTCTAAACAAAAAATTTTGTTACCTAAGCTTCGTACCCATTGGATGAATTATATGAGAATTTGCCCATTTAAATATGATTTATTCTACGGTATTTTTAACTAACTGAGTTTAAAGTTAAGTAAATCAGTTTCTTTTTTTAACTGAGATTAAAAAACTAAATTTTAAAATCAGTTTAAAATTTAGTTTAAAACTCAGTTCGAACTGAGTTTTAAACCGACTTTAACACTGAGTTTAAAACTGGGTTTAAACTCAGTTTAAACTCTCGGTTGAATCGTTTTTTCAACTAAGTTTAAACTCTATTAAAAAGGTGAGTTAATTGAGATTTCAATATATTACTTCTGCTTCTTACCCACTGGACGAATAAAACGAGAATTTGCATATATAAATATGATTTATTTATAGGCATTTTTAATTAACTGTGTTTAAACTTTAGTACATCATTTTTTTTAAATTGAGATTAAAAAACTGAGTTTAAACTCTCATTTAACTCATTTTTTTAACCAAGTTGAAATTCAGTTTACAAAGTGAGTTAACTGAGTTTTTAGCTTAGCTAATAGGCTCCAAACAAACCGAGTTAAATGAAATTTACAGAATTACATGAAGTGTATAGTATTTTTAGGAATAATGCTTCAGGTTAAGCAGCACTACGTTAGATTTATAATGTCTTCACAAGCATCAAAGCCAAAACCTTTTATTACCATAGTAAGAAAATATGGCTTGTACTATCATGTTAATTCAAATGACGAACAATGAAACTAGTTTAGATGTCAACCTAAATAGAACATAACAAGATTAATAAAGTTTAAAATAACTCACGTAGACTTTCCACGACTTGTTGTCAACAAATTCGCAAGTTGATACCGAAGCTCGCTTTGCTTTCCCCTTTTCCTTCGCTTTTTCACTTTTAGTATGCCAAGCCACAAAACTTTCTTCGAAACTCATTGGTTTACCTGTCTCAAGTTCCTACAAATAGATCATATATAGATCAGTACAAATATTGAAGAATGTAGCAAGCACTTGTCTGGCTGTTTTACGGTTAGATATGTTAGTAAGGGGTTGATTGACATATAAGGATCTAGAGATTTCGTCACGATATTTGCATTAACCAAAAAATAGATTCGGTAAAAAAACTTGACGAATACTATTAATGCTCCGAGTGCCTGTTTTACCTTCTACATATGCACATGCTGACGATACATTAATTTAGTTAATGCTGACCATGTTGCATGATTTCTATGGTTAATGCTGAACCGTTTTCAATTGATGCCGTAGTTATTATTCCAAATTTTTTGAACATTTTGAAATAAACTTTATTGCAAGTTGGAATAGATATGAGTTGATTTTCAATTAATTTTTGTTTTGATTTTTTTTCCCTGCTCCCAACAGTGGATGTCATAACCTTACTTTGATTCTGAATCTATTCATGTTAGGAAACCCTTTTGTTTTTATATGAAGCAACTAATATGATGCTGAATATGACATTCATGAACAAGTGGTAAATTAAATGTTAAACTACTGTACGTAATTCACTTAAAAAATTTGGTCCAATGATTATTATAAGTTTAGGCAATTTTTCTCTCATTTTTCGTACATATCAACTAATATAAAGTTTGTTACTTTATTTACCTTCCTATTTTTTCGATAGGAAAGAAAGCTTTTGCAGCTTATCAGGGAATTTTTTTAGATATAAATGAGACAAATGTTATTTTGTTATTTTTAATTAAATACATACCACTTGTGCATCATGTGAAACGATGGACACAGAACCAGCAGTGTGACGTGTATGTGTCCCTTCTTTTGATGTCAAACGATTGGCTCGCATCTTCTTACATTTGTCATCGTATGTGCTTTTGTGCCATTCAATATCAATCATTTTATTCCATACATCTGCTTGTATCCATGCAGGAGGTGTGTCTCGACAGTCGGTCATTCTTGTGGTTTGTTTTAATCTTTTGGCTCTTAAATAGCGTCATAAGTGTATGCCCTCTACAAAAAAAACAAGATAATCAAAATTAAATTTTACAAAGTGACATTATAAGTGCATTCCAGAAACAAAATGATGACGTAGAAAGATGCGCACAACATGAATGTCATGAGTTGCATTAAGGGGTAACTAGTTCGCATAGTGAGGTTTGTAATTTACCAAATGAAAGTAGAAAACTGTTACAAATTGAATATTTATTTAATAAAGAGTCAGAAATATTGAGATACCTTAACTCATTAAATAACAGTTGTCTTTTCTCTTGGGGAACTTTCGAAAATGCATACCATGGTTCAGTAAATCGCATATCCCATATAGATCCAATAAGACGTGCAGCGGATTTATTCTTAAATCTATGACAATCAAAAGAAATATAAACTATTAATATATATTATTTCGTAATGTAAATGTAAAATTATGTAAAACTTACTGAGTTCCTTTCCATTCAAGAGGCCTTTTTTGCGTAATAGGATCAATTGGAGTATCATATCCTCTGATCGGGATATACTCCCTTTCATCAACTGTATTTTCTGTCTCTGCTCCATCTGTCTCATGTTCATCAAATTCTACTGCATCGTCTCTCTGTTGGACACCTACTTCCGCTTCAACAGTTTGCTCCCGTCCAACTTCCACAATATTTGCAACTCTGTGCTCGCAGGTAGATGAGTGTGCTATTACTTCTCTTTCAATGCATTGCCCCCCTCCAATTCCCAGAACATGTTCCACTCCATCCTCATATATGTTTGATAGGTTTTCATCGATGTTAGATAAACTATCATTTCGTGCTGATCTTCCAGAGATTTGTCTACATCCTGTACTAGTTGCCTTTCTCATGAGGCCACGAATCTTTGAACCCGCCATTAAGCCTTCACAAAATATCATTAGTAAAAAATCTCATTATTACTGCTAGTATTGTATTTATGAAAATTCGTTAAATAAACAACAATTGCCAATAAGACCACACTATTTACATTTATGCGATGACATTTTAAATCCTAATAAATCAAGTTATTTTGTTGTCATTTCATTGAGTAAATAATTTATTTGGGAGACTTTAATGAGTTTCAAAAAGATTAATTAACTTTAGAAGAAGACTACAGTAGATATTGGGTGATTTAAAACATAAAAATTACTTGTTATGGAAATATATTCATTTATCAGTTCCCTCATAACAAAAATTACTTGTTATGATTATAATCCAACAAGAAGAAGTTTTATATAAACATCCATGACTTTTGCTCAATACTGAAATATATTTACATTAAACAATTACTGTTTAATGAGCAAGATTATCCAATGCATACACATTATTGCAATTCAGACAATGTTGCATATGCCTAAAATTATAAACAAACATAAACAATAAGATTGGTGCTAACTTGAAATGGTTCAAAGCTATCAAGCATGTTAACTGGAAAAAAGTAATAACCTGATGATGTGCATGACACCCCAATATGAGGACTGCACAAAAGAATCGGTTAAGATATTCATCCTTTTGAATCACTATTAGTTGTAGGGTTCTTGGCTATATTAGTGGTTAGTAATCCCATAATGCATGGTTAGAACCAATAAGTTAGCAGGAATATCTTTACATTTAATTGTGAAGAGGTTTTCACTCGAAACTCAAACGTGGAAAATCTGAGTTTTCTTAGTATGTCAATTGGAAACAGCTCATCTCTTATCTTTAAGTTATTTCGAATGTAGTCTGATTATCAAGAATATTTGTGTTATTCTTCAAGCTGAGCAATCACTATTAGATTCTGCTTCATGGTTATTTAATATTGTGACTTCTGTTGGAATCATCATGGTAAATAAAGCTCTCATGGCGAAATATGGCTTCAGTTTTGGTAATTTTATATGTTTCTGAACCTCAGTAAATAGTTTTGCATCAGTAATGAAATCACTAGTGGTTTTATTAGTTTACATTACATGCTAGTATACTTTTATGAAAATTTCTAAATAATCTTAGTCATATGAACTTTTAACATTTGCACACTAAAGCAACAAAAAGTCCTTGTTTTCCTGTATTCATCTGGTGTATGTTTAACATCTGCAACTGCGAATAATTATGTAATGGTTAATTCATCAAATTTGATTTGTCATCCTTTAGTGTCTTTTTTTTATCTATACCGTTTTAAGTTGCCAGAGTAGACAATTACGAAAGCATGGGCATAAATAAAAAGTTTCAGCTTCAGATTCTCAAAGATGCAGTTGAAGGCTATGCAGCTACTCTTGTGGGAATATATATAGATTTTGTGTAATTTCTCCTGAATTTTGTGATGGTTGTACTAATGCAGTAGCTGGTTGAGTTATGCAGATGTATAATACTTCTTTCTCAATAGATATATAGATTTTGTGTAATTCCCAACAGTTGCTTCTTTCTCAACAGAAGATAAAGTGATAAAGGAGTGGATAAAAATTCTCACCGAAGTACGTCGAAGAAGTATGAACTATAATGAAGTTTTAAGCTTTTCCATTGGTGCTGTCAGTAACATTATGGTGTATGCCTGTATAGCAAAAAAATCCATATTATAAATTAGAACATAAAATAATGCCCAATATATTTATTAAACAAATTTCTAATTTTTATGTCATGTACATATTAAACAAATTTCTAATTTTTATGCCATGTACTTGTCGAATATGTAGCCTATAGAGCGTTGGGCTGCATCAAATATTCTTTCATATCGCACTAAAAAGTCATCATAAATGTAACATATAATATTCACACGCACATGAAATCTAGATTTGAAGAAACAATAGTAAGTAATCTAGAAACATTTTCCAACTTACGATGTATCACGTTTCAAAACAACAAAAGATGATAACAAAATTATTCATGGACATTATGAAATTATAAAACGGCAACCATAACATCTAATAATAGTTTAATGCTACTAGGGAGAGTATTCATCCTCAATAGCTACTTCATCGTCACTTTCATCAACATCATCTTCGTCGTTATCTACTTCTATATCCACTTCTGAATCATCACTGCTATTATCAGTCGTTTCCGTTTCAAGATTCAGTTCTTCATTATCAATGAAATCATAATGTTCATTTATTATTGGTTGATCAAGACTATCATCTGATATAACAGTTGGGGGTTGAGATATCCCATCTGCTTGATCCACATCTGTAATCTCCTCTGAGTTGAATACATTAAGTGAAAACCGACTTCTTGCACTAGTTTTAATCACAGTTAACCATTCATTTGATGCACTTCCGGGTTGGCATGTAAAATAAACCTGCTGACACTGGTGCGCAAACACAAACACATCTTCTATTTGAAGTCGAGAATTAAATTTTACTTCAATCAATCCATTTGTATAGTGCACTCTTATCCTATCTCTTGACAGTGTGTCAAACCAATCACAGTTGAACATAAAAATTTCATTCTTCTCTCCAAGATATGTCAACTTAATAACTTCTTTAATCATCCCATAATAATCACTTTCTAGATCATCGTAACAACTTCCTTTCACACATACGCCACTATTCATTGTTTTTTTGTTCTTCCCATACCGCATTGTATGGAACTTATAACCGTTCACAAAGTAACCATTGTAACACTCCACCAAATAACTGGGTCCTTGTGCAAGTAAATATAGTTGGTGCATAATACCATCTAGATGGAATGAAATCTATTTAAAAAAAATACACGTGATAAGCGAACAATTTATACAACATAAACTATATGTAATATATTAATTTTACATCCAGTTAAAAAACTTACATTTGATTTTAACCATTCATGAAATATTGATTCCAACTTCATATCAATGAAATCCTCATCCTTTTCCGAATACTGGTCTCGTAGTTCGTCTTTACATTTTCTAAGCGCAAAATTATATTCTTGTTGGTAAGATGTATTATGGTATATCTAAGTATAACGATATTTAATATTACTTACATCATCAAATCTTTCAATTCAGGGCAATTGAAAAGTACGTATTTATGCATAGCACGATGTTCTATTGGGGTCAGTCTCCTCTTAACGAATGCATTTGATAACACCCTGCCCGAATGACAAAAAATGGATAGTCTTTCATCAATCATAATCTCTCCTCCATCATCATTTCTCGGAGCTTGACTCCATATAGTTTCTACATTTGGACCAAAATAGCATGATGTGAAGTTTGAAATCTCATCAATAAGATATGCTTCAGCTATGGACCCTTCAACATGCTCCTTGTTACCCACTTTCTTTTTCAAATAATACAAATACCTAAACCATAAATAAAAATTAAAAAATAATCCACATAATTACCGAGAAAATAATAAGCGTACCTCTCAAAAGGGTACATCCATCGATATTGAACTGGACCACCTACTTTTGCTTCATATGGTACATGAATAGGCAGATGCTCCATGGAATCAAAAAAAGAAGGAGGAAATATTTTCTCAAGCTTACAAATTATTTCAGCTATATTTTTTTCCAACAAACTCATGTAGTCAACATTTATATTTTTCGCACATATATCATGAAAAAAATTACTAAGTTCGACTAACGTTTCCCATATATTTTTTGGTCAGAATGACCGAAATGCGGTAGGAATAAATCTTTGCATAAATACATGACAATCATGGCTTTTAAACCCACTAATTTTAGTTTCGTACTCGTTGACACATCTTTGAATGTTAGAGGCATATCCATCTGGAAAACGTATGCTTTTAACCCAATGACAAACATCTTTCTGATCTTTTTTTGAAAGACAAAAAGGAGCCTTTGGCTTGTAATAATTACCATTGGAATGTTGAATTAAGCTCATCCACCGTTGTTTGCTACAAATTTTTTCAAGATCAAGTCTAGTCTTCAAATTGTCTTTTGTTTTGTCGGTGTCCATCAATGTGTTGAATATATTGTCAAAAAAGTTTTTTTCAATATGCATCACATCAAGATTATGACGAATCAAATTTGATTCCCAATATGGAAGATCCCAAAATATACTCCTACGTACCCAGTTATGTGATTCACCGAATCCTGTTATTTTTTGATTACCTGATTTAAATCCAAATACAATATTAGGCAAACTTGACACTATATCTCTCATCTCAAAACCAGAACGTCGAGGAGGTGGTATATCACGTTCAATGGCATTCCTTTTGAACTTGTCCTTTTGCCTTCTGAATGGATGATTCAATGGCAAGAATTGTCGGTGGCAATCAAAAAAACAAGCCTTTCCTCCATGTTCAAGAGTAAAGGACTTTGTTTTCTCCATACAATAAGGACATGATAATCTTCCATGTGTACTCCAACCGGACAATATACCATACGCAGGAAAATCACTAATTGTCCATATCAAAGCACCTCTCAGCAAAAAATTATCTTTTTTGTGCACATCATAAACAAGAACACCTTTCCACAACTCTAACAATTCATCAATCAAAGGTCGTAAGAAAATATCTAAATTCTTTCCAGGACCTTTAGGCCCTGGTATGATGTTTAGGAATAAAAATGGTTGTTTCATGCACTTCCAAGGTGGCAAATTGTAAACCGTCAAAATCACCGGCCAACATGAATAAACTTTTGCAGAAGTTCCAAATGTACTAAAACCGTCGGTACATAAACCCAATCGCACATTTCGATCAGATGATGCAAAATCCAGATGTCGACGATCAAATTCTTTCCATGCTTCGCCATCTACTAGATGAGCCATTGAACCATCAGTTGATTTATTATAATAATGCCATGTCATGTCTTTAGCATGATTTGGTGACATGAATAACCTTTTCAATCTCGGAATGATTGGGAAGTATCGAAGTTGTTTTGCGGCGATGTTTCTGTAGTTATTTCCTATACCTTCAGATTTGTAACGAGGACTTTTACAAATATCACACATAACCTTCCTATCATTTTCTTTGTAATACAAGATGCAAAAATTCTGACAAACATCAATTTTGTCATAGCCAAGCCCAAGAGGTTTCAACATTTTTTTAGCTTCATAAAAATTTTGAATTAGCTTATGTCCTTCAGGTAACATGTTGTCAATTAGTGCACTCATATCCTTGAAACATGCATCTGTTACACCTCGTCGAGATTTAAGAGCCATCATTTTGGCACATGCAGATAACTTTGTCTCTTTTTTGCATCCATCCCAAAGTGGTTCATCAGCCGCTTTTAACATGTGTAAGAACTTTTGAGCTTCGGCATTTGGTGATTGCTCTTCCACATCATTATCAACACCCATTGCATCTAATAACATATCTCTATATGGATTATCATCATTCGAATTATTTGTATCTGACTCTGACATTATTGGTTCATCAACTTCTTCCTCTCCATGGAAAATCCATTTAGAATAAAGTGGAACAAAACCATTTAGTAATAAATGCTTAGAAATTTCTTCCTTTAATTGAAATTTTTTATTTTTGCACATGGAGCATGGACACCTAACGGTTCCTCCGTAATCTACTTGTAAAAATGCATAATCAATAAATTTGTTGACACCATTAACAAATTCTAGATTTATATATCCATCTTTAAGCCTACTATACATCCATGAACGGTCACTCATTTTGAGACTTATCCTACAAAGAAATAAAACTTAATATTTAATAAGCAGTAAAAAGTTATTATAAAACAAACTTATAATACAATACATACCTACTTTTACCTACAGAAAAGTATGGGAATCAAACATTACACATTCCAGACTATAAAAATGATTCGCAACATATAATCAATAGAATATACTAAAAGAAAAAACATGTAGCTTGGTGAAACAATAATAATGATTCAAAATATATAATTCATAGAAATAACGCATAAATAAAAAGAGTAAAATGGCCCATCGGTAATATAAGAAGGAAATAATGGTCTAATTACTGAAAAGAAAAGTGAATAAAGAGTATTTTCACAATAAATTTATGCCTACACTGTTAGTTTCACAATGCATCTAATGTTTTTGGTTTTGTACATTATATTAAGAAGCTTATTTTGAATATTTTGAATGTTCAGACAACTTAGACAACATCCATAAATTTTCAAAGATGCGTTGCATATGTGATACGTCCCTCACGCTTTAGGCGACTGATTAACATTAAAATGATGATGGCGATGATGATAAAAAGAAAAGATATTTATGTTAAATATTAAGGGATAATTTTTCCATTTATAATATGTAGAACAAGGTGTATAATACATATACATGAAATTAGAGCTAATACACTCTCCATGATCGACACGATATCACTTTTACTCATGATTATTTCTGTAGCAATATAACAACTATAGTTCTACTAGAAACTGATCGTTTATTTCAAAGCTTTAGGTTTATTAACAAGAGGGAAAAAAATTGTCAGAATAAAAACAAGTGATAATTTGTTAACCATATATGTAGAACACTTTGTTCTACATGTAAGAAATTATAGTTTATAGTATGCACTCATTAAGATTTGTGGAATGTTTTTTCAAATAAGATCCCCTATGGAGGGGGGTCCAGGGGGGTGGCAACCCCCCAAGGTGGGGGTGCGGGGGAAACGCCCCCGCTACGGGGTTCGACCTGCCCGATCAGGTCGCAGGGGTCCAGGGGGCAGCGCCTCCGGCGGGGTGCGGGGCAGCGCCCCGTCCAAAACGGTACGTTTTATTGATTGTTGAATTGTGTTGCTCACTTGAATTACATTAGTCTGTTAAACTAGAAAATTTATGATGTATATTCTCCTTTTGTTATAATTGAATTATTTTTTCCTTTTTATTTAAAGACATGTTTGAAATTGTACATTACTGTATGTGTACCATTATGATAAATAATTCATATATACTTAAGAATTTTAAGGCGTTGATTAACCATCAATATTGTTGTATATGTTATTATATTTTCTTAACATTATTTCTTTGAGTATTGATGTCATTTGTAAACACATTGTTATTCATGTACGTATAGATTACCAACTGTGATGGCTAAATAATCCAAAAGCAGAAAGCATAATTCCTTCCCTCTGAAATTTGGATTGGTGAAAAAGTTTTGAAGATATATCGTAAAGCACGAGGTAAACCATTTTCCTAGCCAGTAATCTTTATTAATATCATAGTGAATACAAGCACATCTTTATTATTCATGGTATTTTGAGGTAGTTAATCCTTACAGCGCTTTGCATATTTAGAACTTTGCTTTGGAAAGGAGTTTTGGTTCATTTATTTATTGATCAGCGGCATAAAATGGCTACATTTCGACTTCAAACTCCATATGACTACTTTTCCTTGATTAATCTTTTTTGCATTCTATATGTGGTAACTACATTTCTCTTCTTGCAAAAATACAACGTTCTTAGACATGATATCAGAGTTCAGCAATAATATAAGACACAAATCCTAACGGTCTAAAATGCACTAACAGAACTCCTAATAGCCCAAAATGTGTTAGTTCCTATGAAAATATTCTATATATCAGAAATTAGTGCTTGCAATCTAGTAATAATAAGCATAGAATTTTGCTTCTGTTCAGTTTTAGCAACCTACTATTAATTTATATGCAGGTCGACTTTTTAAACCTATTACATTCAAATCCAATAAATCGAAACAGAAAAGGCAGCAGAAAGAAGTAAATTGAAAATCGAACCGCTATTTTCTTCAAGTATATACGCCGATAGGTTGGAGGCTTGGAGCATCTGTTGATTCACGAACACAGGAATAGAATTTTGGTTGAGGTGGATTACGGTCCTGAAAATTTTAGGGGAGAAACTTTTATCTGGCGGCGCGTATTTTATCTCTGGAAAAAATAGCAAGTGGGTGATTACGTGGAGGTAAGGTGAGTAATTAAAGGAGCAATGAATGAATCTACAGCATAATTGAAAGTTTTTGCCGTTGAGACCTATTAAAGACCGTGGTATAAATTATTTTATTAATTATCAGTGACCCAAATATTTTGTCTCTAATTAGACCTGACATAGAGACAAAATTATTTTGGGTCCCTAAAATCTGTCTTAAATTTGATATTTTGTTGTAGTGGAGGACGGGGTGGTGACCTTCGGGTACAGTTGGGTGGCGAGAAGGCTTTGGCGCAGGGGAGGTGCGTCGGGCGGAGGGAAGGAGGCAGAGGCTAGAGGGGGGCTGGGTGATCGGGCAGTGGGAACGTGAGGGTGGAAGTTGGGGAAGAATAAAGAAGAAGGGAGGAAGATAAGCAGGAGGTTAGGAGGTTGCAAAACTTATATATATAAAGCCGACATATATATTTTCACCTAATGGAGAACGAAGAGAAGCATGCAGAAATACGCGCGAGCGTGTGTGTCTATATATATATATATATATATACATATATATACATGTATATATATATATACATGTGTGTATATATATATACATGTGTGTATATATATATACATGTGTATATATATATATACATGTATATATATGTAGACACACACATAGACATTTAATTAGATAAGGCTGAAAAAATGTGTATAATGATGACCCCGGTCACGCTCACGGACCAATATGTCAACCATGTATAGCGTTTTGACACGAAAGTCAAAACACAAAAAAAAATATACCGCGGAGATCAGTATGATGAGACAAATCCAACAGTGTGCTCAAATCTGTGCTATGACATTTGTAACTAAATTTCATCTGTCGTATCTATTACCGCTTCGAAATTGGACGACAATGGCAATTAATGTTAAACGGAGCTCAATGGTTGGAATTGGAAGGAACGAGCATTAACGTTTTTATCAAAAAAAATTCTAGATCATTTCCATGTAAAAATATTTATACTTCATAATTTTATAATTCGCACTAAAAATTTGTGCTGACCGAGTTTCGAACAAATTTTGACGTAAAACAAATTTTATTGGTCTTATTTAAATGGACGCATTTCAATTTATTATTTTTCGTCGACAAATTTTATTTTATTTTAAAAATAATTTTATTTCAAAATCTTCATTAAATTCTTATTTAAAACGTCGAAAAATCCAGGTCGTTACAATCGCCCCCACTCAAAACATTTTGTCCTCGAAAAGAGCAGAATAAGAGAAAAAAAGGATAAACAAAAAGATAGAAAATTCTTTCATAACAAAATACTTTTGTATCAAATTAATTTTATATTGAAAATATTTTTGATAACTCGATGATTCAACAACTTTATCCTCAAATTTGGCAATACGTTGATCAGACGTAATGCTAGAACTCTCTAAGTACTTAGTAGACCATTTTCAACACCCAGTGAAAATATTTGAAAAACATAAAAAACAGATATGGAAAGTATAATCCAATCACCGAAACCCAACGAACGGGATCGTCATGGAACAAATTCCCTAAGGTAGCCCTCTCACTAAGTCGAGAGGATAAAGCGACACGACCTCAGGCGACTTTAGGCAGTCACTGCCCCACATCTTACGCCGTGACATCCAAAACAACCATAGATTGCAGATACACGATGGTTTCGCTTTGATCCTCCAGTAACATCCGTATATTTGAGCAATTACTGCTCTACGAATTACGCTATGCAAAATACTCGCAAGGATCGTAGTCTACTTAACTGTAACACTGGTGGTTACGTCGCTACCACCTATAGACTCAAGGCATTCATCTGCCCCCTCGAACTACACCATTCGGACCGTAGATACACAATGATCTCGTCTGGTTCCCTCAGGAAACATCCGTACCTTAGGGCAATCGCTCTACCTAGGCGGATTATGCCGAAAAACACCATAGATCACAATTACACAATGGTTTCGCCTAGGTCCCCTAAGTAACATCTGTAACCGTAAGCCTTCACAGCCTTGCGAATTTCTCTATGCAGCCGAGTCAAAGGAAACTCATGAGAAATATGTCCGGATAACCTATATCGATTAGGACCCATTTCTAGATCCACCCAAGTCCATCTGGGATCAAATCAAAGAACCAATAGATGTATGCATAATGTGGCCACAAAGTAGATAGTCAACGGAAGGTACGTTCCATGTCTTCAATTTTAAAATGTATATATCATACTACACATAATACTTTTTCAAATCATCAATTTCGAATGTATAATTCCGTTATATATAAGATCTTCGCCTTTTAGATCAAGTACTTTTCAAAATTAATACTTTTTGAGTTACTTCATACTTATATAGTTCATTTTATATGAGGTCGAAAACTTCTAAATAAAAAAAAATTCCTTTTATTTTAGAATCAAAGGTTCTCGAAATCACTCAATTTCCAATATCAGTCCAATTTCAGCTTCAATTTCACCTACGATTCCAACAATCACTTTTCAAATTGAATATTATTCAATATTCATATATCTTAAAGTTCCAATCATCAGTTTTCAAAATTTTCTTCAGTTTCATATTTACATAAAAGTCATATCTATATAAAATCAACTTCCTTTCTAAATCACTTTGTAAGTAACTAAGTTTTAAAACAATTTCTTTTCAAAATAAAAAACTTTACAAAAATCCTTCCTTTATACATAAATGACCTTATAAATTTTTATTTTATTATTATTGTAATATTTTTTACTAAGTTCATAAACGTTTCTCAAACAATTTCATTATAAAAACTTTTCAAAACTAGATTTCATATTTGTACATAATTAAAATTTGCCTTCAAAATCATTTTGCAAATAGATACGGTCTTGTACGTATTTATGATGTCCAAAGCATTTCTTAAAGCTCAATTTCATTTAAAGCAGTTCAAAACCAGTTTTCTCTTTGTATAATACAAAATAATCTTATTTATTTTACTTATCAAAATATTTAACATTTTAGAACTTATCTAATCTCTATTTACCTATATTTAAAAAATTTCAAAACTAAACTTCCATATAAATTTCCAAAATACTCTTATACTTTTCGAAAATGCTTAGCTTTAAAAATTAATTCTCAATTTGGAAGTGTTAGACTACTCAAAATAGTCAGAAAGGTCAAATTCCAATTAGAAACTAAAAATCAGTAATCAATCATCTCAACGAGATGCATAATCAATCAATCAATCAATCCCAATGCATAGGGTACAAGTATTCATAGTATCATTTAATCCAAAAACTTGAGAATTAAACATCGGGTTCATTTCAAATAGATATATACGTATAAATTTTGAATATCAAATCGTACTTCAGGGATTTGAATAAAAATCAGTTTCATTAAATTAATCGTGTAGCAAAGCTAATAAAGTGGCCTTTCTCCCACTTTTGAAACTCGAAAATGAACGTTGATGATGGTTCGTCCTCATCGAAATTTTTCTAGCAATAGAAGTGAGTTCTAGACTTTTATTTTCTTTGAAATCATTTTGAAAATCATTTTGAAAACATTTTCAATTTCTTCTTCCCTTATGGATAATCTCAAGCTTCTTATCAGATGAAAAAGCATTAAAAGCTTAATTATACATCTCATTAGTTCTGACGCTTCGACAACCACTAGAACTAGGATACAATAGGATTTCATTTATATAACATAGTTGTTTCAATGGATACCACACACATTTCTACTAGTCCTTACTACTGCAAGAATAATGCTTAAGTATTTATCCTTCCAGGTGGTGCTTCAACAGGCATGGTGCACTCTACATCAACGTAGCCCCAACTATTGCATTTGTTATAAAAGTACACCATACTTCCATCTCCCCTTATGAACCTGGGGTATGCAGCTCGACTTGGACGTAATAGAGCTTGCCTTCCACGTTGTCTCTCGGAACAATTTCTGGCTATGTGTCCAGTCTGCCAGCAATGGAAGCAAATGGTTGATTGGTCGACTGAAATTGTGAGTGCGGGTTTCTTTTTCTTCACCTTCAAGTAGCGATTTGGAAATTGTCCCTTCTCACGACATTTAAAACAGAAAATGTCAGATCGATAACGCTTGTCTTCCTTTTTCTTTCCCTTATCTCTTTTCCCGCACATGGCTACAAAATGTCCCTTTTCTGACACCTATAACAAATGATGTTATCATAAAGTCCTGGTTCTACCCTTTCCCTATACAGCCTCTCTTGTTCCTTTATTGCTTCTTCCCGTTTCTTACGGGCAAGTGCTCTTCGTGCTCGACATGCTGCTTTCTACTCTTTAGATTTTACCATCCTACAAGTGGACGAGGTATTCCAATAGGATATTTCTAAAAATCTGATGGTTTCTAATTTTAGTAGGTCAAGCTTATAACATACTCAACTCTTCTATAATTTTTTCCAAGAGCTTTAAGTTATAATAAGTTTACAAAATATTAGTGTGCGTGTTTATATATATGTATATATATAATACAAATACGTTATCTCGACTTTTAACTCATTCTAGGGTACTACTGACCCTATCTCTAATGAATAATCCTAATAAAGCTAAGTTTCTCGCTTAACCTTCAGCTTTGATACTAAGTGTGACGACCCACCTTTTTTGTCAATCCAAGTCGACAATAGACCATACATGTTAACCCGAATTGTTCAAAAAGACGAATTATCAAGGCGGTTTTTTACAAGAAAAGAAAAGAAGAAGAGAAAAGAACAATATACAGAATCTCTCAACGAAAGGATAAATATAATAATAATAACACAATTACAAAGCTATTTATCAATATACATTTGATTCCATTCCAACATTATAAGAGTTGTACATTTAACTGAACATACCAAAATAATGCAGCTGAATAATAGTAGTAAGTGCGGTCTTCCAATCTCCGTCTTTGTCTTCAAGTAACTAATGTCTTCGAGAACCGAAACAACTCGGGCTGACCCGAGCGTAATGAAAAGACAATACACTTAAGTCAAGACTATATATTCTTATTCAAGTAAATTCAAATCAAACAATATAGGTATAGTAGTTTAAGAGACTAAACAAGTTGTGTCGACTTCGTATGAGCAATCGAATTCAAGTTTGAATTCAATTTTCATATTTCGATTTACGAATTCATGTTATACTTATTAGTAATATACTCATTTTTGAAAATAATCTCTTCGACCAAATTCTATATTTCATTTCACAGAACCATTTTATTTAAAAGATAATATATCTTTTATTTTCCAACATTTCATTTATAAATAACGTCATTCAATTAACCTTTCAAAATATATTCTTTTATGGAAATCCTATTTCAAAACAATCTTATTCAAATCAAAATTATTATAATTAATTATCATAATTAAATGAACCCATAACATTGCCAAACACCTTATAGTTAAATTGAGAAATAAATTACAAGACGTTAACTTAAAATTTATCTCCTACCCAATCCATGCTAAATAAAAAAGTGTAATTGCTCATAAACTGGTCGAGCATAATTCAAACAACCTAATAATCAATCATCAACAAAAATAAATACAAAGACATCGTTATAATAAATAAATAAATATAATAGCAAAATGGGATTCTGTTGAATAAATGTTACTAATAAAGTATGGCTATTTAATTATGTTAATCGTAATCAAATTCAATGCCCTTTTTATTTACCACTAAATTATACCTTGTTAAATGTGTCGATATTTACACTATTGTGTTCTGTTCATCAATATGAATCTAACGTCGAAGGCTGCGGGTTAAAAGGACTTCGTATGGGTGAGGTAAACTTGTTTAAAATTCACACTTTTCAGTTTATAAATCAACTAACTAAATAATAAACTAAATAAATTTATTATTTCTCACCCACTTTCTAAGTACAAAGCCCACGAAGAAGGCCTAACTTCCAAATGCATGCACCTTTTCATAACATGGTAGCTTCAACTCATCACCACCTCCCCCATATTTCCATGAAACTCATGCACTCTCCCCAGCCTCACGTCTCTTCTGCATGCATACGCATGTGCACCCCATGCGCACATCTCCGTCTTCTTTTCTTCTTCTTCAGTTCCACACTAACAACTCAATGCCTACTCACCAAACCCGCAAGCCGCTCCTTCCCTATACCTTATGCCTTAAGAAAGCAACAACCTCCTCCCTACTCACACATGCAACCTTCCAAAGGCTACACTCCATCACCTTCCATCCATTTGCATGTGTCCTCCCCTATTCTTCCAACACTAATGTTGTTTATGTTACCTCATTTCTCTATTCTCACTTGCATACATGGATAAGCTTGCATGCATGTGCATATTATTAAGTATATTTGCTTTCGTTTTTTTAGATATATTTCTTCATGGTTTAATATACGTTGTAGGAAGAGGTGTATACATATATAAATCCACGTATATGTTTATGTGAAGCCGCATCTTCTATAAATGGAAAAATATAAAAAGAAGAAGTATAAAAGCTATATGTATGCTTGTCCTAGTGTGAGAGAATATATATGTAAGTATATAGTTGGAAGACGTGTTGCATGTAGAAGAAGTAGGTTTATGAAATAGAATTATACCATATATTTTCTTTCTAAAAAAATTCTAAAAAAATCGAAATTTAGGGTTTTCTTCTGCCATGGGAGAAAACAATCTCTCTCTCAACTCCTAATTCAATCCTTCTCACTCTCGTCCTTCTCCTCAAGACAGGCCACCTGAATCTCATCTCAGATTGCCGAATAATATCATTATTGATAAAGAGGGATTCCAATTGGTTCAGTTAAGATCGCAAAGAAGATATCAGCCAAGAATCAATCAGATTCGGTCTCAAGTTAACAATGTGCAAAGGAAGAAAGATGATCAGAAGACAAACTTCATCCAGGACAGGACCAAACTGATGCAAATCAGTAAACCACCAACAAAGTTCTCTCTAAATAAAGAACTAGGGCAGAAATCTTGGGCTGATATTGTATCTGAGCAATCAAAGGAACCAAGAGATGAAGAATGCAGTCTTGAAACCATTGCCCCTATCCGAATTTATAACAAGAAATATGGAGTAGTAAAGGAGGCTGTATGTAAAAGAGCCACAGAATGCTGGAACAATTCCATTTTGGTCTACGTGGTTAGCAGTAAACCTTATTTCTTGTTTTTCAAAGAATATATTAAAAGAGTGTGGAAACCAAATGGATATTTTGAAATCTTTTCGAGAGAAAATGTTTTTTTCTGATCAAGTTTAATGATTCACAAGACTGCAATTCTATTATTCAGAATGGTCCTTACTTCTACAATGGCAAACTCATCATCATGAGAAGGTGGACTGAGTCTTTGAAGTTGGACAGAGATCTTCTGTTAACCATGCTGATATGGGTTAGATTACCCAGTGTAAACCTCAAACTATGGGATAGAGAGGCGTTCAACATCATGGCAAGTATTATCGGAAAACCCATAAAGATGGATGCAGCAACTACCATGAAGTCGAGATTGAATCACGCTCGACTTCTCGTGGAAGTTTCTGCAACTGATGAACTTCCAGATGAAATTAGTCTCAATCTTTATAATGGTGAAACTATTACACAAAAAGTCGAATACGAATGGGTTCCACCAAAGTGTAGTATCTGTAAATGTTTCGGTCACAATAAAGAACAATGCAACCCGAAACAGAAGTGGATCCCCAAAAAGAATGATAAAGATGCAGCAATTATTCAAGAAAATAATTCTGAATTTGTTCAAGTAATGAGTAACAATGAGGGTGCAAAAATCCAATCAAGAACCCAGGAGGGCAAAGATCGAATCAATCAAGAAGATATCATTTTCGATCAAGAAAACAATAATATAGAGCTCACTGATCAAAATGATCAGATCATGGCAATGGAAGTTCATCAGCAAAAAGACTGTGAAGAAATCTCAAATGTTCTGAATCCGACAAGTATAAAAGAGGGTAAAAAATTACAGTTCTTTAACTCTGAAATCCCCTATATTTCAGAGCCATGTTTAAATACAGACCAGAATATTACAAAAACAGTCAAAATTATTCATCAGCCTTCAAACCCAAATCAGGAAACTATAATTGAGATGGGGTTTTCCTCTTCGCTTGCTGCAGATGTTGAGAGAATGAATAATAATTCAACATTGCCTCGCAAGTCTGATCTACCTCCAGAGCAGGATGCAGTGACTGACTGCAATGAGTCAGTCATGCCTCGCACAGCTGCATTTGATATTTTCTTAATCAAGATTCTAGAATCTGCACAAATGGAGGAAGATGAAGCTGAGAAAGGGGACATAGTAGAGGAATTTGACTTATCAGAATTACATATTGCTAGAACAAAAGCATCTGGTAAGATAAAGGGAAATAAAGAGAAAAAAGCCTTTAAACAAAAATATATCTCAATCAATCCAGAATGGGATCAAATGGCTACTAGTTTGAAAGCTAAAGGTGCTGATAAAAAAAGGAGAGGTAAAAGTACTTTGGTGTCAGGTACAATTTAAAACTCATATATTATTATTATATATATGTCAATATTTGCTTGGAATGTAAGGGGGATGAATACCCCTGCTAAACAATCTAATATCCTCTGTATGATTAATTTTTACAAACCATCTATTATTGCTTTAATTGAAAATAAAATGAATGATGAGAATTTTGAAAAATTTTGTTTTAAATTGTCCAGTAATTGGAAAGCTATACATAACAATGATTGTGGATGTAAAGGAAGAATCATTGTTATTTGGGATTCTAATATCTGGACAAATACAAATATAAACAAAGATAACCAATTTATAAATTGCGGTTTTAAAAACATTGGTGGGTTTTATTTGCAAGTGACTAGTGTTTATGGCAGTAATTTTGAACTTGAAAGAAATGCCTTGTGGCAAAAACTTAAATCCCTAAATTCCATATATGATTTCCCCTGGATTATTTTAGGGGATTTCAATACTGTTTTTCATGCTAATGAGAAGTTTGGGGGGTTAAAATCCCTCAAAATAAATTGGATAGAGTCAACAAATTTCTATTAGAATCTGGTCTTATTGAACCTATTATCAGTGGTAATAAATATACTTGGAAATCTGGGATAGCTAAAAATATTCACTGCAAGTTAGATAGAATTCTGTTTAATAAAGATTTTTCCAAAAGATTTCCAGATAGTATTTTCTCTACATTGGAACAAAATTTAAGTGATCATACTCCTTTAATGATTAATCTGTTTACAAATAGTGAATTTAATAATAAAGCTCCTCCTTTTAGATTCAAAAATAGCTGGGTGATGGAAGAAGATTACAAATCCTTAATGGAAAACTGTCATAATTTTTCATGTAATGGTTCTAAACAGTATCAGTTTTATATGTTTTTGAAATTCACAAAAAGTAATCTTAAAAACTGGAATAAGAACAACTATTTAAATAAAAACAAGATTGTCAGTTTGAAAAAAGAGGGCAAACTTTTACAAATGAGTGCAGATAACAAACCTGATGATATCAGTGAAATAAATAAAAAATTTCAAAATCAAAAGGAATTGTCTAATGAATTGTATAAAGAGTCAATCAATGCAAGACAAAAGGCAAAGGTTGACTGGCTCACTTTAGGTAATGACTGCACCAAATTTTTTTATGCTAAAATGAGCAATAGAAAGCATTTAAATAACATAGGTTGCATTATAGATAAAGAGGAAAATTTAGCTAATGCATATGATAAAGTTTCTGCAGAAGCTATAAATTTCTATAAGGAGCTGTATTTTTCTACAAATAATGAAAAAGTATTTCCTTATATAACTTGTAAAAATATTTTAAATCATAATGCTTCTGAAATCCTGTTGGCTCCAGTGAGCCTTGATGAAATAAAATTTATTGCCTTTAATGCTGGAGATAACAAAAGCCCAGGCCCTGATGGTTTCAATGCAAAAAATTTTAAAAATAATTGGGAATATATTAGACAACAGGTGTTGGATGTTGTTAATGAGTTTATAGATAACGGTAAAATTCTTAAAAGTCTAAATCATACTTTTATTACCCTTATTCCAAAAAATAAAAATCCCACTGATATTGGTGATTATAGGCCAATTTCTTGTTGCGACTTTATTTATAAAATTATTGCTAGTGTCCTTAATAATAGAATAAAAGTGTTCTTGACTTTTCTGGTTTCAGAAAATCAGAGTGCATTTGTTCCTGATAGGCTTATCTATGAAAACTCTCTTTTAGCACATGAGATGGTAAGGAAATTTAACACTAAACAGGGTGACAATGTATGTATTAAAATTGACTTACAGAAAGCATATGATAAGGTAAATAGACATTTTATTCATCATATCATGAAATGTATGGGTTTTCCTATAAAGTTTTGTGATTTGGTGTTTGAGTGTATTAATACTCCTACTTTTTCTATTTTGATTCAAGGAAAGACAGAGGGGTTTTTTCAATCTAATAGGGGGTTAAGACAGGGAGATCCCTTATTACCTTATCTCTTTGCCATTGTTATGGAATACTTTTCTATTCTCATGGAAATAGAGAGTATTAAAGGCAATGTTCAGCCTATAAATAGAATCCAACCATGTATTAATCATCTGATTTATGCTGATGATCTTATGGTATTTGTTAAAGCTAATAAAGATAATGCAGATTCTATTAAATCAATTTTTGATAATTTAAAAAATTATGCTGGTCTTCAACTCAATGTAAATAAATGTAAAACATATTTTAGTAAATCTTGTAAGTCAAAAAGGTTTTTTTTTTAATGTTTTACAAATTGATGAGGGGTTTCTTCCAATCAAATATTTAGGTCTGCCTCTTTCTACAAATATGATTAAGGACTCTGATTGTTCTATTCTTATTGAAAAAATCCAGGATAGAGTGGAGACTTGGTCTTGTAAATTACTGTCCACTGCTGGACGACTGGAACTTATTAAGGCAGTGATCTATGCTATAATTCTATACTGAGTACAAACTTTTCAAATCTCAGCTGCATTTATTAAAAAATTGGAAAGTAGATGCACTGATTTTTTATGGAAAGGTAAATATCACAAAATTGGCTAGGAAAATGTTGGCAGACCTAAAAATGAAAGGGGACTTGGAATTAGAAATATTAAGGATTTGTGTACTACATGCCATTTAAAATTATTTTGGAGATTCCTTAATTCTGACTCTTTGTGGGCAAGATGGATGAGATCCAAATATTTGAAACAAAAAAAATTTTGGACTGTTGTTCATAATAGTAATCAATCAAACACTTGGAAACAAATATTAAATTGTAGAGATATTGGAAAATCACTGATTGAAAGAAAATTTAAAAATGGTAGAGATACAAGTTTATGGTTTGATCCTTGGTGTAAAAATGAGGCATTTATAAATCAAGTTGGATGGAATAGCCTTGTTATATGTGGTGGTACAAATGATAAAGTGTCTGATATCATAGTAAATAATCTATGGCAACCACAAATCCATCCTATTACTAATCCTCATAAAGATGATATTTGCAAAATACAATTTGATAATCGTGTAGAGAATGACTACTGGGATTGGAAAGCTAACAACAGAGGGAAGTTTTCTTTTAAAGCAAATTGGAATTTTATTAGAAACAAATACTCAACAGAAGAGTGGAATCATTGCATATGGAACAGAGTGAATTATCCCAAGATGGCATTTTGTACTTATTTTGCAATTAAGAACAGATTGCCAACTTGGGACAGATTAAATAAATGGGGTAGTAATATTAATTCACTCTGCTCCCTGTGCAATGTATGTAATGAAAATGCTAATTGTTAACGCTCAAATTTAAACGCTAACACCCTGGTGTATAGGATGTGATTGTGAAAGCACCACCCGTTCGTACGGGAAACAGAAATAAGCAGAAAGTATGCAGAAAAACAGTAAGAGACACAGTATTTATAGTGGTTCGGCTTATAATCCAGCCTACGTCCACTTTAATCTTTTTATCACTAGTTTGATTACAATCCTTTACAAAATCTTTCAATTACAACACACTTCAAGTGATGGGATATGTAAAACAAGTAGCTCAAGCTTTGATGTTAACAATCATCTTCAAATCCATGGTGAATGTAGATGATTTCTTCATGGAGTTCTTTTAGAAGTTTGTTAGATCCCAAAAGCTTTGAAGTAGTCTGGAATTCGGCAGAGTAATGGCGCCTGAAATTGATCAACCCCAAAGTCCTTTGAATGTTGGAGGTAGGTTGGTATTTATAGGCAAAGATTTTGGACCTAAACTCGGTCTTAACTCCTCGCCGATCTAGTTAAGTCGCGGCCGACTTATAGGAGCTCTGATATGGTCAAGCTGTGTTGATCCTTCTTCGCTGAATTTGCACAAGTCCTAAGTCGTCTCCGACTTAGACTAAGTCGCCTCTGGTCTAACGCGCTACGCCTTAAATGGTTGAACCGCTTCTCCCTTCATCTCTCTGGATCGGTCGCGATTCATCGTAGTTAGGTCGGCACCATGTGAGGCATTGGGTCGGCAACCATGCTAAGTCGGACCCCTTTCTAATTAGCTAGGTCGGCCACCCTCTAATTAGTTAGGTCGGTTATTTCTTTAAGTCCTGAGCTATTTTAGGTCGGTCATTCTTGTTAACACATTAGGTCGGCATAGCCCTAGGTCGGCGTAGCCTTTAAAGCATTAGGTCGGTAAGCATGTTAAGTCCTTAAGTCGGATCGAATTAGGTCGGCAGCTTCATTAGGCAGTTAGGTCGGCGTCATCTCCACACACTAGACCTGCTGAGTCGTAACCGAGATAGGGTTAACATCTGCCCCTCGAAGTATACGCCTTAGACTTAAGTCGTGTGCTTCGAAATATCTTAGCTCGGCTTCTCTTAGGTCGGTAGATCGCGTACGACTTACCAGTTAGTGTTGTTTCGCATTTCTTCACCGTGGGATATAAACTGGCTCTCTTCCTTCTTCTTCTTCACTTAATTTCTTGCTCGATTCCGCCATTAAAGTGCTCCTGAGTTCCTTAAGGCGATTTCATCCCACCTGATCACCAGTAACTTCTAAACTTTAGTGCGTAAGTGATTCTTCTCCTCTTATGACTGCAAATTACCATCAATTCACGAATTATGTCGCTCAAATTCGAATTGCCTCCTTGCACGATGCTTCATCGCGAATCCTATCATGTTTACAGTTGATGAAACTTAGGTTGCCCGATTTCGGCTTCAGATGATCGTTAATACCATGAAGGCGGTTGATCGCTTCAGGCTCGATGATCTCCAATGGCTGGGCATTGAACTTGTGACAATCTCAGTTTGCTTTGTTGGATGATTGGTTGGTGTGAATGAAGGTGGCTGTTGATGGGAAGGTTATTGGGTTAACGGGTTGAATGCCGTGAGATGGTGGTTTTCAGGGAATTTGAGTGACTCAAATTTCTGCCGACTTAAACTTTAAAACTTGAATCGAAGCCGAGTTAATCGCTCGGTGGAACTTGCCGACCTAAGCCTTTGAACCGCGGCCGTGTTAATACTTGGAGAGATCCCTATCTGTCGCTTGCAACTTAGATGACTGCCGAGTTAGGGAACTAACAAACCGGCTTTAACTTGTAAGAGATCCTTAGGTCGTGACCGGGTTAACACTTGAGCATCTAACCTGAGTAGCCGAATCATATCGCTTAGTTAGGACTTAAGCATCTGATCTCTTACCGTCTTAGTTTTATCTCGTGGGATTTTTTAGACCGTAGCTGGGTTAGGACTTTAGCCCTGAACGTGCTGACACTTAGGAGCATTGGCCTTCCTCGAGCACCTGATTTGTACTTTGAACTGTTCCAACCTTGAATTTGCTTGAATCTCATTGCATTACTCCACAGATTGTGTTAACTTGCCAACCTGTCGAAAATAATAAACAAAGAAAACCAAGGCGAAAATTTTGCCATTGACTGCCCACATCAAATGACAGATTAGTTGAGACAAAGTAATTAACTTAAATGCATTGCATGAAATGCTTGTGGATCGATCAACTAAGGCCAAATATCAATGCAAAGTATGAACAATTTGAACTAATTCGTTTGCATCAATGTTGTGCCTACATATTCAGACTTAAAACAATGACCCCTGGATTTTCACAACTAACAAATGCTTGCCAGTTTTTTTTTTTTTTTTTTTTTTTTAATTCCAGTTATATTTGTTTATCGTCTTGTTGATCTTACACAACACCTCACACATTTTAGGAAACGTGCACCTTGATATTTGAATATATAGTTGTTTATGTAGAATGACTTCCCATCAAGGAGAAGAAGCAGCAAGTCAAGAAGAAGAAACTTTCCCGATAGCTGTTCCTATACAGAATCCTCCGGAAAGAACTTCGACTATTCTATCTTCGAGAACATTTATTCAGTTGCGTACTCAATTCGGCTTTGCTGAAGATGATGTCATATTTCCTGGACCGAATGATACTGCTGACAGACCTCCCTATGGTTTTGTCGCGGTTAATCGTCATATGTGCTTAAGTGGGGCGATCCCACCTTTCAATGACTTTCTTCGAATTCTTCTTCTTCGGATGTCAATTTCTCCGTTCCAACTTCATCCTAATGGTTACGCTATCTTGATGGGGTTGGGTGTTTTGTTCAGAAGAAATCTTGACCGACTGCCGAGCTTCGAAGAAATTCGCTACTTATGCTCGTTTGCAAAGAGCAAAGACCATCCTTCTCTTATCATTGTGAGAAGTGCAAGAAACCGCAAGCTCATTCTTGATCTTACTGAAAGTGTCCATGGATTTTTAAACCAATTTTTCTTTGCCCGCAGTCCCCCAGAGTTTTATGCTTCTTGGAGAGTAGGAAGTAAGATCATTTATTTCCGTCTTTCCACTTTCTTTTTTAACTCTTTTCGGGGTCCAAATTGCTGATCTCATTCTTTGCTTTTTTCAGCACTTCCCCTTCCCTCTAGAGATCCGATACATAGGCAGACTTTTGATAGACTGAGCGCTGTAGCCGCAGAAGAGAGAAGTATCAAGTTTCTACTAAGCGACGAATTTCTACATCAATACGGACTTCTCCACCCTTCTCGCTATACTCAGCTTTGTGAAGCTCCGACTGAAGTTCCCGATTCCCCGACTGAAGCATCGGATGCCCCCGTTACTATCGAACAACCCTCATCAAAAGAGTCTAACATCGAAGCTTCATTGGTGAAATGTTCCACCCCTACCGACATTATGGGGTCATCTAGTAAGGCGGCACTTGCCCCGATTGAGGAAGAAGAAGAACCTTCACAGCCTCTCGGGGGATTAGCTGATGTAGGAACTGAGAAAACAAGTCTCACCGAGCATGATGGTGACGATGTTTATGATGGGTTGAGCGACATAATAGTGACCTCACAGGAGCTTTTTAGAGATGACGTGTCTAAAACTATCTCTCCTATAGTTGAGGCGACGTCCCTTCTTCGACTAACACCAACACAAACACCAGCTCCTCATACCCAAGCTATCATCACCTCTACACCAATGAGTGGTTTGTAGCTTAATGCGCGTAGCTTGCACATCACACAACACTTAGGATTTTTTGGCGTTTGTTCACATTTAACTTCTTTTCTCCGGAAGTTTCTAAGACTTGCCATTTTTGCCTTTTCAGATTCCTCTATGGGGCGCAGCGGCAGCGGTTCTTATTATAAAGACTTTCGACGCTATGGAGGGCGTGGCAGCTATGATTACAAGCAATACTATACCGATCCCAGAGAGACCAATGAGCAGAGAGCTGCGCGAAAAGCTGAAGAGAGGAGAAGGTATGAAGAACGTCATGAGGGAGCGGGCACACGACATGAATCCTTCCCAAGAGATGATGATTCCCATAAACGTAAAACGCACGATGATAGGGGGAAGAGCCATATTGAGGATTCGAGAAAGCGGACCAAACTTGGCGAGGAGCACGTGCCCGTGACATCTGAGAGACCTGGTGCCTCAGTTTCTATTGACATCCCTTCCAAATCTCCTGCTCTTGAAGGAAGTGCCATCCAAACACTTCTCAACAGGCCTTCATACCATGTTGAAAGGGGCCCCCCGACCTTGCAGAGCCGATTCCCGAATTGGTGTTTGAGGGGGGTACGCTTCGACCTCGATTTGGTCCCCATCGACAAAGAAGCTATGTACAGAAATCTCGATGCTGTCAAGCTTGATATCGATAGAATGTCTGGATGGCAAAAGCTGGTTGATGAACTTCAAAGAGTTAATCGGGCTAACATCGAAGCAATGCTGACCATGGAAAATGACAAATCAGAATGGCAGAAGATTCTTGATCAACACAACGCTGAGATGAAGGAGATAGCCGAATACAATGAAAAACTCGAAGCTGAAGTAAAGCAGCTCAAAGATGATCTTGCCTCTTCTACTAATACTTACACCCAAAGAGAAGAGGTATTGCAAAAACAAGTGCGAGATGCGCACGCCAGCCAGAGGGACGCTGAAGCTAAAGCTGAGAGGTTAGAACAAGCTGTAGAGAACCACCGCACTGATGTCACCCAGTTGCAGAATAAACTGAGCGCCCGGGACATGGAGATAGAAGCGCTAAAAGCCCAACTTGCTCAGACCGAAAAAGATCGAGATGAGGCCATGGCTGGCAAAATTGCAGCCGAAGAAACTGCTCAGACCATGGAAACCGATATCAATTCGACTTTATTCGATTTTTATTTACACTGTGTCTTGGGACGCGGCAGCCTCTCTTTTCTTGGTCCTAAGTATGAAATCACCCTGGCCGAGGTGTGGGAAGCTGCTCTTAACATGTTTAAAGACGCCGGGTATGGCGATGAAGATTTTGAGGCGCGTTACCTGGATGAGGGAGCTCGCGCTGCTCTTGCGAAGGGGCGAGAACAACTTGCCAGGATGAGAACTGGAATGGCGGAAGAGGAACGTTCTGGAAAGGAATTAACGCTTACTTCCTCTGTCCAACCTCCAGTTTCTCCAGTGGTTGACATCACGGGTTCTAGCTCCTCTACTCCGCCTACAACTAAGACAGTAACTGAAACTACAAGTGCACAAGGCGGGGATGAAGGTGGTGAAAGCAACGAAGCACAGCGATATGAAATCAGCCTCAGAGATCCAACTGCCCCAGGTAAACTTGACACCGGACCAGCCCAAGTGGTGAACTGCTCGTTCGCTCCTTGTGAACTTGACGATCTTCTTGATTATTTTTCAAATGTCAATGAATTCCCGACTTTTGATTATTCCTCAAATGTCAATGAATTCCCGGCTTCTGACGAGCCGTCATCCCCTCTCTTTTCGAAAGATACTGATATTTTAAGTTTTTTCTCCTTTGTAGAGAAAGCAACGAGTCAAACTCAAGCTTCTTCTCCCCCGGTGATCCTTCCTCCATCTCTTCAAGTGGCGCCTCCTTCTGCCTCGCAACCTGGGTCACAAGAAGAACAAATAGAGGCTCTCCATGGCCTGGATGATCCCATTGCTTCGCAAGAGCAAAAAGATGAGGGACTTGAGGGAGGTGACATATCTCCGGAGCGGACTCCTTCTGACGATATAACTTTATCTAAACTTGTCACTCCAGGAAGTGAGTCTTCCTCAAAGAGGAGAAGGAAGCAAGGAGCATCAAGGAGGAGAGGGAAGATAATCACTGCCACTGAAGAGGAGCCAGAAGTTGGGCCAGCTGCGCCTACCTCTCCTTCCTCCCTTATACCCACTGGCCGACCTGAAAAGCTGGTCATTCGGTCGGGTAAAGGGTCCAAAGGCAGTAAAAAGAAGTGAAGACTTTAGCTTTTTGTCTTTTGTATGAACTGGCCGAGAGTTGTGCGGGTATCGGCCCCCGCTTTTATTTTGAGAACTTGTATCTGCATTATAGTTGAATAAAATGATTCTTCGTTTGTACAAACTTCTGTTTGAATTTGAGAATGCATTTACTATTTATTTTATTTTTTGCACAAGTTTATTTACACGATATTGCAGCGGGCTTATGGTATGTTGTTTGAGTATTACTTTACTGATGCAACTATACTATTATACCATGTTGCCCCCATACCTTAAACTTGCTGCAATATTTTATACTTTGAGGGGACTTGCACTCTTATTTGTTAAAGAATAATTATTTTATTCTTTAAAGAAAATTTTGGTAGAGTACAACTCCCTTCGTATAAGTTTTTACGCTTTGTCGTTCGAAGAAATCACTTTTTTCGTTTGCTTATGTGCATATTTTATCAAGTGAATTCCTCTATGTGCTAAAGCGGACCTCTGAAGGGTACTTTAACTTCTTTTCCTCTTTTTTTTTTTTTTTTTTTTACAATCATTTTCCATAGTGGGCAAATTACTCTTCCTTTGAAAGTTAAAGTACGCTTTTGATGAGGATTTTTTTTTTTATACAAAATTGTACCTCTGAGGAGGGATTTTTCACGTTTCAACACTTAGAAGTTTTATTTCAATCTCGGTGAAACGTGTACCCCCAAAGAGTTGTGCCTTCGAAGAAAGCCTTTTCACGTTTCAACACTTGGAAGTTTTATTTCAATCTCGGTGAAACGTGTGCTTCCAAAGAGGTCTTTTCTTTTTCTTGATTGTGCCTCCGAAGAGGTTCTTATTTTGCTTGTCTTTCAACTCCGGTGAAGTGAAATTCCGAAGAGCGGCTGTTACACTTCAACTCCTGGTGAAATATGCCCCCGAAGAGGTCTTTATTTTATTTGCATTTCAACCTTGGTGAAGTGAAACTCTGAAGAGTAACTACCCCAACTCTTGGTGAAATGTGCCTCCGAAGAGGGCTTTAGTTTTGTTTACATTTCAACTCTGGTGAAGTGAAATCCCGAAGAGCGGTCATAACACTTCAACTCCTGGTGAAATGGGCCTCCGAAGAGGGCTTTTATTTTGTTTACATTTCAACTCCGGTGAAGTGAAATCCCGAAGAGCGGTCATAACACTTCAACTCCTGGTGAAATGGGCCTCCGAAGAGGGCTTTTATTTTGTTTACATTTCAACTCCGGTGAAGTGAAATCCCGAAGAGCGGTCATAACACTTCAACTCCTGGTGAAATGTGCCTCAGAGAGGGTTTTCATCGCCTGGAAGTTACTCTCTCATGGTTGGAGGGTCATGACTCCTCCAATCTTTTTTGTTGAGTAGAGAACTTTCTTTTTTGTGGCGTATGACCCATTAGAGGTCTTTTCTCCTCCGAAGAGTTGCGCCTCCGAAGAGGACTTGTGCTGCTGGTGGTAGCTTTGGTTGTTCCTCTGTTCACTTGCTTATGCCTTTTCAGCGATCCTCTTTTTTTTTTTTTCTTTTTTTCAAGTTTTCATTCCCCTTTTCTCGCAAGTGGCTTGTTTAATCCAAGGAAGCGTACTTCATTGTCAGGCAAGTTCGTGAGAACGGGCACTAGCTTCCTAATTGGATGTTCGTTCGTTCAAACAATCTCAATTTATTAACAAGGGCTCGTTTCTATCGAAATCATAAGCCGTTCAATTGAAGCATTTCCTATCTAGGATTTGAATTCGGGGCCTTTATGACTTGAAATTTGTTTGCTGAATGATGGTGAGAATCACTCGGTCTTATTATGCGCAAGTTTCATTTCCATTGTCTGCAAAAATTTAAATTGACATTTCAGCAATACATTTTATGTATTTTTATATCGAAAACAAAGCAAACATATAATGATAATAAGGAACACAAGATTTATAGTGGTTCGGCCATGAAATTGGGCCTACATCCACTTTATATTCTTTCATTATTTACTTGCATCAGTTTCACAATTGCTTTCAATTACAAGAATCATACATTCATAATTCTTTTTACAATGTTTCAACAAAATTTTCAAGTAAAGTATGGACGCAAGTGGTTGCTGTTCCATGCCCTTGGAATTTGATCTCCATCAACAGTGGTGAGCTTGAATGTGCCGTCGAGAAGCTTCTGACCTATTACATATGGTCCTTCCCAATTTGGTCCAAACACACCTGTCGCGGTCATAATTCTTTTCAGGACTAGATCTCCAATTTCAAAGCTGCGTTGACGAACTTTGGAATTGAAATGTCTGGCTATCCTTTGCTGATGAGCTGCAACTCTGAGGTTAGCTTCATCTCTTTTTTCATCAAGGAGATCCAGCGCTTCAAGTTGCAGCTTTTCATTTTCTGCTTGATTGAAATGGATTCTTCTGTGTGAAGGGACCTCTGTTTCAACCGGGATCATTGCTTCCGATCCGTATGCTAACGAAAAAGGAGTATGCCCAGTTGCAGTTTTGTGAGTAGTTCTGTATGCCCATAGTGCAAGTGGTAGTTTATCGACCCAACCACCTTTTGCTCTTTCGAGTTGCTTTTTGATGGTTGATTTGATGATCTTGTTCACTGCTTCCACTTGCCCGTTTGCCTGCGGATGAGCTACTGCCGAAAAGCTTTTCTGGATTTTGAATCGTTTGCAAAAATCCTGGAATTCCTCACTTTCAAACTGAGTACCATTGTCTGTGATTATTTTCTGAGGCACACCGTATCTGCAAATGATATTCTTGGTCACAAAGCTTATCATTTTCTTAGAAGTGATAGTAGCCAATGGTTCAGCTTCAGCCCACTTAGTAAAATAATCAACCGCAACAATAGCATATTTAATCCCTGATTTAGCAGTTGGTAGCGGCCCAATGAGATCCATTCCCCAAATTGCAAATGGCCATGGACTGATCATCTGTGTGAGTTCGGTAGAAGGTGCTCTAGGAATTTTGGCATATCTTTGGCACTTGTCACATTTTCGGGAGTAATCTGCGGCATCCCGATTAATTTCTGGCCAAAAATATCCGTATCGGAGAATTTTCTTTGCTAATGTTTGACCACCTGAATGATCACCGCATTCTCCTCCATGCACTTCAGTTAGGATTGTTTTGGACTCTTCCCGGGATACACATCGAAGCAATGGCATTGAGAATCCTCGTCTGTATAATTGACCATCCTGGATTATATATCGAGAAGCTTTTCTCAGTAGCTTTTGTCGTTCTTTAGAGTTTCCTGGTAAAGAGCCATTGAGTAGATACTTTGTTATTGGAGTCATCCATGATTCTTGCTCTTGCGACATACTCATAACCCAATCGATATCCATTTCATCAATGCTTGGATTTGACAAAACTTCCACTGGAACTAACCCTAAGGATTGGGTTTCGCCAGAACTTGAGTATTTTGCGAGAGAATCTGCTTTCATGTTTTCTTCTCGTGGAATATGACTTATCGTGTAATGGTCGAATTCACATAAAAGTTCCCAAGCCTTTGACACATAAGCGGGCAGATTTCCTCCTTTCGTTTGAAACTCCTTCTTGACTTGGCATACTATAAGCTGAGAATCACTGAAGATCTGTAACGCTCGAATGTTTAGTTCTTTAGCAATTTTTAAACCAGCGATCAGAGCTTCATATTCTGCTTCATTGTTTGTTGAAGGAAATTCTAATCTCAGCGCATAGCATAATGACCGGCCTTCAGGAGTTTCAAGAACAATTCCAGCACCTGAACAGTAATCATTTCTTGCGCCATCTACAAATAACTTCCATTGGGTTGGGGAGTTCTCGATTGTTTCTTCCTCGCTGTTACCCCTGTCTGTAAATTCTGCAATAAAATCTGCCAAAGCTTGTCCGTTGATCGCTTTTCTAGGATGATAAGTGATGTCATATTGGCTCAATTCAATATTCCACTTTAAAAGGCGGCCCGAAGTCTCAGGGCGAAACAAGACTTGCTTTAAAGGTTGATCAGTGAGGACTTTGATAGGATGAGCCTGGAAATATTGCCTCAACTTTCTTGAGGCAATCAATAGACAATAGGCGAGTTTTTCCAACTTGGAGTAATTCATTTCTGCCCCAGTGAGTCTTTTGCTGATATAGTAAACTGGATGTTGAATCCTTTTGTCTTCCCGTACCAGCGCTGCACTTAAAGCATGAGATGAAACTGCCAAGTATATAAGAAGATCCTCGCCATCGCCGGGCCTAGAAAGTATTGGAGGCGTTTCCATATGTTGAATCAATTCTTCAAAGGCTTTCTGGCATTCGGGAGTCCAGTCAAAGTTTTTCTTTCCTTTCTTTAGAGCGTCGAAGAATGGAATGCATTTATCAGTAGCTTTGGATATGAACCGACTTAAGGCGGCAATTTTTCCATTGAGACTTTGCAATTCCCTCTTTGTTTTAGGAGCTTTGACTTCTTTTAAAGCAGTGATTTGAGCTGGACTAGCTTCAATGCCCCTAGCGCTCACGATGAAACCCAAGAACTTTCCAGATTCTACCCCGAAAGAACATTTTAAAGGGTAAAGCTTCATTCCGTAACTTCGGAGGATTGCGAACATTTCTGCTAAGTGTTCGATGTGATCCACTGCTTTCTTAGATTTTACTAGCATGTCATCAACGTAAACTTCCATAGTCTTTCCCAACTGCGGTTTGAACATAGCATTGACCAGTCTTTGGTATGTTGCCCCCGCATTCTTCAACCCAAAGGGCATAACTCTGTAACAGTAAAGACCGACATCGGTGATAAAGCTTGTGTCCTCCTGATCTGGCTCATGCATCATGATCTGATTATATCCGGAGTAGGCATCCATAAAAGACAACAATTCATGACCCGCTGTTCCATCTACCAGTTGATCGATCCTGGGTAATGGGAAGCTGTCTTTGGGACAGGCCTTGTTTAGATCTGAAAAGTCGATGCACACTCTCCATTTACCATTGGCCTTCTTAACCATTACTGGATTTGAAACCCAATTTGGATAGGTAGATTCTCTGATGAAATTATTCTCCATGAGCCGGTCAACTTCCTCTTTCAATGCCGTCGACCTTTCTGGACCTTGGATTCTTCTTTTCTGCTTTACTGGTGTGAACTTTGGGTCAATATTCAGAGCATGTACCGCAACTTCTGGGGATATTCCGCACATATCGGCATGGGTCCAAGCGAAAACATCCAGGTTTGCTTTCAAAAAAGATATCAAGGCATTCTGAACTGACACATTAAGTTGTGAACCCACATTCAGCATCTTGTTTGGGTCCTTCAGATCAACGGGCACCGGTATCGTTGTTTCTGCTGGTACCACCCTACTCTCCCCCGCACTGGCCTTTCTAGGATCCATCACTTTTCGTGCCCCGCTATGCTCGCCAGTGCAGGGTCCGCCCTGTAGTTGCTATAGGGTTGGTGTTTTGATGCGGATTGGGATTGCCGCATCTTTTCCCATTTCTCTCTTCCTTGTTTCTCGCAGTTCTGTCATATAGCATTCTCGTCCAGCATTCTGGTCTCCTTTAATAACTCCTACTCCATTGTCGGTAGGGAATTTAATAGTAAGACACCATGGGGCAAGGACAGCTTTGAATGCTGCAAGAGTAGGACGACCAAAGAAAGCATTATAAGCAGAAAATTCATCTACTATCACAAAAGTCTGCTTGCGAACTACTTTTCTTTCTCCTTCTCCGAGTTCCACTAGCAAGTCAATGGTTCCTACTGGTTGCTTTGGCTCCCCGGCGAAGCCAGCAATTTTTTGCGATGATGCCTGCACTTCAACCATAGGAATCTTCATCTGGTCGAAGGTTTTCTTAAAGAGGATATTACAGGATGCGCCGTTGTCGATAAGAATCCTTCTGACGATGGCTGGCCCAATGCCGGCCGAGATGACCAAAGGATCCAAGGTTGGGGCTTCAATACCGATGGAATCCCTGGCTTTGAATACAATGTCATCGTTGAATGTCTTTCGTTGCTTCAAAGGCGTAGTGTCCTCTAGAACAAAAACATTTTCTTCCTCCGGTGCATATTTCAGGGCCCGGGAATACCTTTCCATCTCACCCCAGCTTTTGCCCGCTGGGTGAGGTCCGCCTGTAATGATATTGATAACAGGCCTTCCAGACTCAAAACCTGCGTCTTTGCCATTAGTCCCAGATTGATGAGCAGGAGTTTGCTGCCCCTGGTTCGACGAAGCAGGATTATTATTATCATTCTTCTTCACAAATTGTTGTAGTTTATTTTCCCTTAACAATTCTTCAATTAGATTCTTCAATTGACGGCAGTCATCAGTATCATGACCGGGCTGATTATGGAAGCGACAGAACCTCCCGCTTTGCACAGCTTTTTTCCCGGTTCTCAAGACTGGGGGTTTAGGATAATTGACAGAATCTTTGGTAGCCAGGTAGATTCGTTCTGGAGTATCTGACAAAGGTGTGTACTCTGAAGGCTTGAAGGATCTATGCTTCTTCTGATTATTCTGTTGTTTTCCATTATTGTTCTCCCTCTTCTGTCCCACAGACTCATTTTTGCGTGGAGCATTGGCGTTAGCTTCAACCTTTTCCAATGCTGCTTTTGTCGATACAGGGCGACTCTCCAGACGCATGAACTCGTCTGCTTTCTTGTAGAATTTTTCGAGAGAGCTTGGTTCCTTCATATTCAACCATCTTCCAAACTCACTAGATTTATCTATGGCCCTCATCAAATAGGTCAAGACCATGCGAGGTTCCGCATTATCAACCTCAGCTAACGCTATATTGAAGCGATTTAAGAAAGACTTGATAGTTTCCCCCGGATTCTGCTCCAAACCGGATAACGACATGATGTCTTTTGCCTTTGAAGCATATAGCCTAAATTGCTCTTTAAATTTCCTGGTTAGGTCTGAAAACTGATCGATGGACCGGACAGGTAGCTTTGTGAACCAAAGCAGAGCTACGCCTTCCAAATATACGGGGAAGTATCTGCATTTTACTTCATCTGAGGCTCGGGCACCCGTCATATGCCAATCATATTTATACAGAAATTCGTTTGGATCACTTGTCCCCCTATAAGCTGGGATAGTTGGAGGAGCAAATTTTCGTGGGAATTCAGCCTTTAGAATTTTTTCAGTAAATGGAGTCTTGCTCGGAGCAAAGCCCCATTCTTTCTCATCTTCGACTCTTTGCATGCTCTCCTTCATAATTTGGCGAACCATTCCGGAGAGATATTCTTCATCATTACGAGCCCTAGATCCGCCTACCTCAGGAAGTATTTGCTCAGCGGGGTTAGTATCCCTTTCGGAAACATTCCTTTCTTCAGTTTCATGAATATTACCAGCGAAATTCCTTTCATTAGCTGTTGATTGCCGGTTTGCCCCGAGCAAATCGTTCAACTTATTCAGGATTAAGGCATTTTGGGCATTCTGGGCTTCCATTTGCACATTTTGAGCATGTATCTGTCTGTTCAACCCCAAAATTGCGGCATCCAACTCTGCTTTCGTAACCCCGACAGTTGGAGTGGCTTGATTTGGTGTTGGGGAAGCGGAGGTTCCCTCTTGAATGTTTGCAGATCTCATAGATTTACTTTTCCTTCCAGGAGCCATGATTTCGGATAGACTTCTGGTTCTTAAAGAAACTTTTCCTACAAATCTTTCTGAAGCAATGATGATAGATGTCCTGAGTTCAATTCTCAGTGAAAGCACCAAAATGTTAACGCTCAAATTTAAACGCTAACACCCTGGTGTATAGGATGTGATTGTGAAAGCACCACCCGTTCGTACGGGAAACAGAAATAAGCAGAAAGTATGCAGAAAAACAGTAATTAAGAGACACAGTATTTATAGTGGTTCGGCTTATAATCCAGCCTACGTCCACTTTAATCTTTTTATCACTAGTTTGATTACAATCCTTTACAAAATCTTTCAATTACAACACACTTCAAGTGATGGGATATGTAAAACAAGTAGCTCAAGCTTTGATGTTAACAATCATCTTCAAATCCATGGTGAATGTAGATGATTTCTTCATGGAGTTCTTTTAGAAGTTTGTTAGATCCCAAAAGCTTTGAAGTAGTCTGGAATTCGGCAGAGTAATGGCGCCTGAAATTGATCAACCCCAAAGTCCTTTGAATGTTGGAGGTAGGTTGGTATTTATAGGCAAAGATTTTGGACCTAAACTCGGTCTTAACTCCTCGCCGATCTAGTTAAGTCGCGGCCGACTTATAGGAGCTCTGATATGGTCAAGCTGTGTTGATCCTTCTTCGCTGAATTTGCACAAGTCCTAAGTCGTCTCCGACTTAGACTAAGTCGCCTCTGGTCTAACGCGCTACGCCTTAAATGGTTGAACCGCTTCTCCCTTCATCTCTCTGGATCGGTCGCGATTCATCGTAGTTAGGTCGGCACCATGTGAGGCATTGGGTCGGCAACCATGCTAAGTCGGACCCCTTTCTAATTAGCTAGGTCGGCCACCCTCTAATTAGTTAGGTCGGTTATTTCTTTAAGTCCTGAGCTATTTTAGGTCGGTCATTCTTGTTAACACATTAGGTCGGCATAGCCCTAGGTCGGCGTAGCCTTTAAAGCATTAGGTCGGTAAGCATGTTAAGTCCTTAAGTCGGATCGAATTAGGTCGGCAGCTTCATTAGGCAGTTAGGTCGGCGTCATCTCCACACACTAGACCTGCTGAGTCGTAACCGAGATAGGGTTAACACTAATCATATATTTTTTGAATGCAATTACTCCTTTTTCATATGAAATCAAATCAAAGCTACTCTGAGCATAGATGACAACAGGCATATGGATCTAATGAATATTATAAAGATAATCAACAACAACTTTAGATCTAAGTCAAAAGAGACAGATTATGCTCACATTTTGCTTACTACGGCAGTGTTCAACTTATGGAAAGAAAGAAACTTGCGTGTGCACAACAAAGGCACAGAAATAAAGAGCAAGTGTGGTTAACTATTATTACAGATAGCAAAATTATTCTGCAAAAATCTAAGAAAATTCTTAAAAATCAAACCAAATTTGCTTCCCTTACTGAGGATTGGAGATCTGAAACTGGAAGCAAACGCTTAGAAGCTTATCTTTTGCATTCGAAATGCTTGCAGACCAACAATCTTTCTTCTAATGAAGCAGGCAGGGTCAACCAACAAGGGGGGTTTGATATAACTGATAAAATCAACGACCCCGAGACTGATAACAACTGCCATAACCCTCATCAAGCTTCGGCCAGCAATTACTACAATAATTGAGCTACTCTGGAGAGTAATATCAACTTGAGGAGATTATCGTCAGATCTAGGTCACTTTGACGCTAGATCTAACGATTTTGTGTATTCCAGCATTAATAACTCGAGCAGCAGAGCTAATTTGTGTAGAGGCAACAATTTGAAGGAGAAATCGTTAGATCTAGGTCGAGATGGCGCTAGATTTAACAATTATATGCATCTCGGCAATTATAGTAGCTATCGCATTGATGATAATAAATTAGATAGCGGCAGAGGTATGAGAGCTGGATTTAATAATGCTCTTTCTTATTAGGAGCGTGGAGAGAGTAGCAGAACGAAGAATGAAAGAGAAATGGTTTCGGTGATCAGTCATTTTTAAAGTTTTCTGCTTCTCTTCTTTTGTTTTGATAAATGCTGTAGTGGATCGGCGTGTTTAGGGTTTGTGAGGGTGAGGATTTATTTGTGTTGTTTTGTTTCGGGTTTGGTATGTTGACCCGGTTTTAGATGTAAGCTTATGGGCTTGGCCCTTTTAACGTTCATTCAAAAAAAAAGGTTTATAAAATAGATAAATGTTTGAAATATGTAAATTTGTTTTTTTTTGAGAGAAAGAAAGGAAATGAGGCTCTGTTGCTTTGCATGTAGAAATGAAATGTGAATCTATTTCATATTAAAAAGTAAAGAAGGAAAGGAGTTGCTGTGACATTTTCTCGTTACATGCTTGAAGGAAAATGGACCATGTTTTTTTTTCCTTTTTTTAATCACATGTGTGCCTTTGTAAACTGCAGTAGCACAAATCCTTTCCATCCTTCTTTTCCATATACCCGAGACTTGCTCCTGCCCACTTCATTTCCCAACCTGCTCACGTTTTATTCATGCTTCTCTCATCTTCCCATACACGGCCATGCATGAACAAACTTATCCCTATATTCATGCCTACACACACAAGCTAAACTTGCACTCACACATCCAAATGTGCACGCACACACCCGTGCTTGCTCTTTTTGTCCCTTCTCAAATTTTCCTCCATTACAAACCTAGCCCATGTACATATTCCTTCACGTCTACACACATGCCAACCTTGCCTACAAGTTTCTTTCGTTTACAGAGAGAAGAAATGAAAAAAGCTATGCAGTGTATACATATTTCTATGGACAAATTAACAATGGTTTTGCTGTCTTAAACTTTCGCAAAGAAGAAAATAGGGAATAATGCGTCCATGTGTGGCTGCACATATATGTATGTGTTTATATTTCTGTGTTTGCAGCAATGTTTTCATAACCGGACCGTGAATCAAACCGTGAGGACTCAAGATTCGAGGTTTCGAGGGTTCGACCGGTCGAACCATCAAGAACCGCACATACTTTTTTTCGAAAATTAATACATTTAGATGCAACGTATCAATCATAAGTACACAATAAATCAACATCTTCAGTAAATATATACGATATTAGTTCATAATCCACACAATAATTCAAATACGAAAAATTAAACAAAATTTATTACACTAGCTGCACTAATTACGAACATAAAACGGACGGAGATTTGAGAACATATTTTTAAACGAAGAAATTGCGTATATGAGAAGGTTCAATCGGGTTCAAATGAAGGGTTAAACCGCCAATTCAAAGATCGAACCAAGGTTCTTGCATGAAGGAGGTTTGATTGAGTTCCCGGCTTTTGACCCCACGGCTCGGGATTATTCGCGGTTCAACTGCGGCAAGGTCGGGTTATGAAAACTATGGTTTGCGGTAGAAAAGAAAACAAAATAAAACATTAACTAACTAAAAAAAATATAAATAAACTATTTAAAATTAACCAATTAATTTAAACTAAACTAATTTATAACTTAACTAATTTAAACTAAATTAACTTGCACAAAAATAAATGTAATGAATTATACACCCACCTTCCGTGGATATGAACACAAAAGAGACGACAAAAAAGACGACTAAGACACGGTTATGCACTGACGCTGCTATGGACTTGTGCACACGAACGGCATGGCGACAAGGAGAACAGGCTGCAGCGAATGCTGGCCTGGAGAAAATGCAGGTGCGTGGGCTGGGTGAGGTGGCTTCAGTGAAGTGGTGTGTTAGGTGGAGAGCGGGTTCGGAATGTGGGTCGCCGGTTTGGGTTTCGGTGTAGTGTAGGTTGGTGGCAGGGAGGAGGCTGAGGTGGGAGGACATGGGGAGGCTCTGGACTGGGCTGGTTAAGGCGAAGGGGAGGTGCAGGCCGAGGGAGGTAATGGGTTCGGGTAGGAAGGTGGTGGGTCAGGTGTGGGGTGCTGGGAGGTTGGGTCGGCTGGTACTGGGTTCGGCGGAAGCTTCGGGTGTGGCGAGCGGTTCGGGTGGCGTGTGGGCTGGTTCGGTTGGGAGGCTCGGTTGAGCCGGGGAGAGGTAGGGTAGAGAGTTGGGTTTCCGACGTGGGTACGGGCAAGGAGGACGGGATGGTGAGCTTCGGGAAGGGATGGGTGGCGGGAATGCTTCGGCGCAGGGGAAGTGCATCGAGCAGAGGGGGGAGGCGGAGGCTGGAGGCGGAGGCTGGAGGCGGGCTGGGTGGTCGGGCGGTGGGAACGTATGGGTGGAAGGTGGGGAAGAATAAAGAAGAAGGGAGAAAGATAAGCAGAAGGTTACAAAAATTACATATATAAAGCCTGCATGTATTTTCTCATCACCAATGAGGCATGCGCGTGTATATATATATACGCAGAGAATCATTAAATGCTGAGGTCGACTGAAAAGAATGTTTTGTAGGCTAAAAGAATGTGTGTAATGATGGCCTGTGGCACGGTGACGGACCATATGTCAAGTATGTACATAGCATTTTGCCATCGTTTTGCCATGGAAGACAAAATACGAAAACAAATATACCATGGAGATCAGCACGACGAGATAAATTTAATAATGTGTTCAAATCCGTGCTATGACATTCGTAACAAAATTTCATATGTCGCCACTTTTACAGCTTCGAAAAATTGGACGACAACAGCGATTCTTGATAAACAGATGTACAAAGGTTGGAATTGGACGGAATGAGTTTTGACTTTTTATCAGAATTTTTTTAGATCATTTCTATGTAAAAATATTCGTACTTCAAAATTTTATAATTCGCACTAAAAATTTGTGCCGAACGAGTTTCGGACGAATTTTGACGTAAAACAAATTTTATTGGTCTTGTTTAAATGGACGCATTTCACTTTTTTAGTTTTCGTAGCAAAATTTTATTTTATTTTAAAATAATTTTATTTCAAAATTTTCGTTAAATTCTTATTTAAAATGTCGAAAAATCTAGGTTGTTACACATGGGATAGCAGGTTATTATCTATGGTAAGGAGAGCCTAGCTCATTCAAACAATAATCCCACCAATGGTTCTCTACTGGAGGATGGCATATCACCAGGCCCCGCCCACAACAGAGTCTAGAGAGACATAGGACTAGGGCAACGCAAGCGGGAAAGGCAACAAAAAACAAAAAAACAAAAAACAAAAACGCGATTTCGTTCGACTGTTGTGAAACAGCGAAGGCCACCACGCTTGCAAGTCGCAGCCGCCTGTGTCGATTCCATCTTTGCAAGTCGCATCGCAGCCACCTACGATTTCCTTCAAGCTTCCATCATCTCGATTCTCTTATCCCTCTCAATCGCATCACAATTCACACATCGTCGCTCAAATTGCAAACCCTAAATCTAATTTCAGAGTCTCAGCTCAAAACCTCAAACAATGTGAGTATTGAGTAATAAGCTATTTTTCTTTTCATTAGTCTGCCTTTTTTTCTTTTTTTGAAATTGTCTGCCTTTCATTTTTTTTGATTGAAATAAACTATATGGACATCTGTGTTTGTGACGAAGCAACCATGACAACAATTTTTTATATATAAAAACATATTCTTGTATGTATTTTTGAATCAAATTATTGTAAAAGTGGCACTGTGAACACAGAACATGATTATAATCCACTTAGCTACTGGGTTTGTGCTATTGAAACTTAGTGTTCTCAACCGCTAAAATAGTTAATTAGACATTTAGACTTGTCTGATATGGATTGAAGTTAAAAAGAAAAGAAATAAAAAATAACAATTAAGTCCTGAGTTGCATTGAATTTTCAGACTTGTCTGATATGTGTTCTTGCAGAAAGTTAATCACTTTATGAACAATGTCAGGAGTGGTAGTGTGCTTGCAATGAGTGTTTGATATTATTATAATTTGCATTCCATCTTTTTGCAATGAGTTTGTAAGAAAAATTACTGATTCATCATTTTACGTTGTATCTTAAATTGAGGTAGGAACCGGCAACAGAATTCGGGACATCAAAATAGAATGAAAAAGCAACGTAGATGTGAAGAAGCAAAATCAATGATTGGTTCAATTTCAAATTTATTTCAAACAAGAAATAAAAAAATCTCAAAGTTCGAATTCAAGTCAAATTAATGAAACGGATTGGGAGGAAAATATTGATCTTAGCGTTGATATCCACGAGGAGCCTATAAATGAAATTGTTGAAGTTGAAATTGATGACCATGTAGAAGTCATAAAGAGACATGATGAAGATAGTAATGATCGTTTCAACGATGAAGGTGTTGGCAATGTAACTACTATTGATCTTGAAAAGAATGCTGATGTTAATTATGATCCAGGATTGTGGAGAAGAATTACTAGTACCAAAAGAATAATGTTAGTGCAACGCGGTCCAATAAAAATATTGAACGATAATGACGCGTTTTCCAAAGAATAAGATTGACTGTAGACACTTTTCTTCTAGACATTATATTGGTGGTTATCCACGTGAAGAAGAACATGAAAGAAAATTGCTTGTTTATTCAAATGAACGTGATAAAGTTTTTTGTTTTTGTTGTAAGTTATTTGACCATAGCCAAAGACCATCCTAATTGGCCGGAGAAGGAATCAACGATTGACATAATTTACATAGAAAGCTAAGAGAGCACGAAAGTAATCCATTACACAACGCAAATGTTATTAAATGGGTTGATTTGTCTGTAGGACTTCAACAAAAGGCAACAATTAATAAAGCAATGGAATCTCAAATTGAGCAAGAGAAACAACGTTGGAAAAAAATACTTACGCGTATAATTGGTGTTGTCAAGATACTTGCTCGAAATAATCTACCATTTCGTGGATCAAATGAGAAGATATATGAAAAAAATAATGGACTTTTTTATCAAATTATTGAATTTGTTGCCGAGTTTGATCCAATTATGGAAGATCATCTAAGACGTGCTGTAAGTAATGAAATTAATAATCATTATCTTAGCCATAAAATTCAAAATGAGTTGATAGGTTTGTTGGATAACAAGATCAAAATTACAATGCTTACGCAAATAAAGAAAGCAAAGTATTTCTCAATTATTCTAGATTGTGCTCCAGATTTGAGTCACAAGGAGCAAATGTCCATTATAATAAGATGTTTGAATGTTCATGATGCAAATGATATAAAAGTAGAAGAATATTTCCTTGGATTCATAACGGTTGATGATACATCCGGGCTTGGTCTTTTTAAGGAGCTTGAAAATATTTTAATTGATCTTAAACTTGATATCAATGATGTGAGAGGACAATGGTACGATAATGGTTCAAATATGAAAGATAAACACCAAGGTGTACAGAAAAGGCTACTTAATGTAAATCTTAAAGCTTTCCACATTTCATGTGGATGTCATAGTTTAAACTTGCTTTATGTGATATGACAAAATCATGTATGAAAGCTAGAAATTTTTTTGCATTTTTGCAAAAAAATTACACTTTATTTTCCGGCTCAACTCATCGATGAGAAATACTTCGAACTTATGTGAAGGGTTTGACTGCAAAATCATTATCGGCAACTCGGTGGGAAAGTCATATTGAAAGTGTTAAAACAATAAGAACTCAAACATCGGAGTTAAGAGATGCTTTGATTGATATTGCAAATAATTCTAAAGATGATGTTGTGATGATGGAGGTCAAAGGATTATGTCAAAATGCTTTGGAAAATTTTGAGTTCTTAATTAGTTTGTGTATTTGGTACACAATATTAGATAATATTAATCGAGGAAGTAAAATATTTCAACGGGAGGATATGGATATCGAAGATGCAATTACAAAAATTAAAGATCTTGTCGTTTTTTTTGAAAAATTCAGAGAAGATGGATTTGAAAACATGATGGAGGAGGCTAAAATGCTTGCAAATGATGTTGTTATTGATCCAAAATTTATTGAAAAGAGAGTTGTACGAAGAAATTATGGAGGATAATGATAAGCGATCTCTCGAGAATACTTTTAAAGTTACGTATTTTCTTCTAATAGTTGATCAAGCTTTAACTTCACTTAGAGATCGATTTGACCAATTTAAACTTTATGAAGAAACTTTTGAATTTTTGTTGAATCTAAGATTTAAAATATTGATAATGATGAATTAAAGGATAAGTGCATGAATCTAGAAGGTTTTTTGAAGCAGCAAGATATTTGTGGTAAAGAGTTATTTTTTGAACTTCGATAACTAAAAGGAATTTTATCATCAAAAGTAACTTCATCAATTAATATACTTAATTTCTTGAGATCTTATAGGGATGTAAGTGGATTTTTAAATGTTTGGCTAGCTTATCGAATTCTATTGACTATTCCGGTTACGGTTGCTTCGGCGGAAAGAAGTTTTTCAAATTGAAATTGATTAAAACATATCTTCGGACTACTATGTCGCAAGAGAGACTAAATGAGCTAACAATGATTTCAATTGAAAATGAGTATTTAGACAAACTTACCTATGAAGATGTAATATAGGAGTTTGCTTCAAAAAATGCAAGAAGAAGTTGTTTCGTTAATATGTATTAATGTGTCATGATATTATATTTACATTTTGATTTTTGGGCATGTAATCAAAATAACTTTGTTAATTTAAGAACTCATATGGCAGTTGCATTTTAAGAATAACTTATGGTCAAGTTTATGATTATAATAAATACCGCTCTCAATCAAACTTTTTGGCAATTGAGGCACGATAATAATATGTCATGTGCTACGAAGAACATGATCAAGCTTAGAGTTAGCAGTTTAAAATGCATCAAAAGAGTGATAGTTAATGACATTAATACTATTCTCTGGACCGATCCATGGATCAACTGCACCATTCTTATTAATATACTTAGATGGGATAGATATTATTTAAGCGAAGATAAAAAACGTGTCTATGTCCCATATAATACAAGAAGGGCATTGGAATATAGGCAATGCAACAAAAACCAGAGAATGCAGTTCTATCATACGTCAAATACCTATACAATTGGAAGGATCTCAAGATTACTGGGAGTGGTGTGGGCAACAAGAATTTTCTTTCTCAAAAACACAGTAAAAGCACATGCAAGTTTCAGACTAGTAAAACTGCATATTATATATTCCTTAGAATTAACAAAGTCAAACGAAAAGAAAACCTAAGATAAAAAATCTAGGGTTTTCTTCTGCCATGGGAGATTTCAATCTCTATTTCAAACCCAATTCCATTCCCCCTCTCTCTTGTCCATCTCCTCAAGATAGGCCACCTGAAACCCATTTCAGAAAGCCGAATAATGTCAACATCGATAATGAGGGCTTCCAATTGGTTCAAACAAGATCGCAAAAGAGAAATCAGCCCAGATTTGGTCAGACTCAGTCCCAGATCAATAGTAATCAGAGAAGGAAAGAGGATCAGAAGATCAATTCTCTCAGGGACAGAACCAAACCGACAAAAAGTGATAAACCACCAGCAAAGTTCTCACTAAATAGAGAACTAGGGCAGAAATCTTGGGCCGAGATTGTCTCATAGCAATCTAATGAACCAAAGGATGAAGATTGCAGTCTTGAAACCATCATGCCTATCCAAATCAATAGCAAGAAATATGGTGTCATAAAAGAGACGGTTTGTAAAAGAGCAATGGAGTGTTGGAATAATTCTGTATTAGTTTATGTTGTTAGCAGTAAACCATATTTCGTGTTTTTCAAAGAATATATTAAAAGAGTTTGGAAACCAAAAGGTGAGTTTGAAATCTTTTCCAGAGAAAATGGTTTCTTTCTGATTAAATTCTATGATTCACAAGACTGCAATTCCATAATTCAGAATGGTCCACATTTCTATAACGGCAAGCTCATCATTATGAGAAGGTGGTCGGAATCGTTGAAGATGGACAGAGATCTTCTGTCAACTATGCCGATATGGATTAGATTACCAAGTGTAAATCTCAAATTATGGGATAGAGAGGCGTTTAGCATCATGGCAAGTATTATCGGAAAACCCATTAAAATGGATGCAGCAACAACCATGAAGACGAGATTGAATTATGCTCGTATTCTAGTGGAAGTTTCTGCAATGGATGAACTTCCAGACGAAATTTGTTTAAATCTTTATAATGGTGAAAACATTATACAAAAGGTTGAGTATGAATGGGTTCCACCAAAGTGTAGTATCTGTAAATGCTTCGGTCATACCAAGGAGCAGTGCAACCAGAAGCAGACGTGGATTCCCAAACAGAAAGAGAAAAATTTAGATAGTATTCAAGAAATTAGGTCTGAAACAGTTCAAGAAGTTGAAGTCAGTAAAGGTACAATATTACAGTCAAAATCTCAAGAAGAAGGTGATCGAATCTATCAAGAAGATATCATTTTCGATCAAGAATGCAATTCTAAAGAGCTCACTGATCAAAACAATCAGATCATGGCAATGGAAGTTCATCAGCAAAGCAAAGAAACCTCTAAAGATCAAGATCCGACTAGTAAAAAGGAGGGTAAAATCATACAGGTCTTTAACTCTGAAACCCCCCTTATTTCAGAGTCATGTTTAATTACAGGCCAGATTAATACAAGCATATTGAACAAAATTCATCAAAATTCCAATATGAATCAAGAATCTAAGGCTGAGAAGGGATCTTCTTCTTCACTGGCTGCAGATGTTGAGAATAATGGCTGCTCAACATTGCCTCGCAAGGATGATCTATCTTCAGAGCAGGCTGCAATGTCTGATTATAATGAATCAGAATTGCCTCGCACAGCTATTTTCGATTTATCTTTAATCCAGATTCCAGAATCTGCACATATGGAAGAAGATAAATCTAAGGAAAAAGACAGTGGTGATGAGTTTGATATATCAGAATTACATATAAGTAAAACAAAATCTTCTGGTAAGTTAAAGGGGAGCAAAGAGAAAAAAGCTTTCAAACAAAAATATATATCAATTAACCCAGAGTGGGATCAAATGTCCACCAGATTGAAGGCTAAAGGTACTGAAAATAAAAGGAGAGGTAAAAGTACCATGGTGTCAGGTACAATTTAAATTTCTTTTTTTATCATATATATATATGTCTATCTTTGCATGGAATGTTAGGGGGATGAATTCCCCTGTTAAACAATCTGATATTCTTCATATGATTAATATATATAAACCTACTATAATTTCCCTTATAGAGAATAAATTGAATGATGAAAACTTTGATCGATTCTGCATTAAATTATCTAGCAATTGGAAAGCTATTCATAATAATGATTGTGGCTGTAAAGGTAGAATTATTGTTATATGGGATTCTAATGTCTGGAATAATACAAATATTAATAAAGATAGTCAATTTATTGATTGTAATTTCATAAATATTGGTGGTTTTTATTTACAAGTTACTGCTGTATATGGTAGTAACTTAGATATTGAAAGAAATGCATTGTGGCAAAAACTGAAATCTCTAAATTACATTTATAATCTCCCTTGGATAATATTAGGAGATTTTAACACTGTTTTTCATGTTAATGAAAAGTTTGGTGGGATTAAGATTCCTCAAAATAAGCTTGATAAAGTCAATAAGTTTATGTTAGAGTCTGGTCTGATTGAGCCTACTGTTAGTGGTAGTAAATTTACTTGGAAATCTGGTTTAGCTAAAAATATTCATTGCAAATTAGACAGAATTCTGTATAATAAAGACTTTTTAAATAAATTTCCTGACAATACTTGTTCTACTTTGGAGCAGAACTTAAGTGATCACACTCCTCTTCTGGTTAACCTTGTTAATAATAGTATTGGTAATTCAAAAGCATATCCTTTTAGATTCAAAAACAGTTGGGTTCTAGAAGAAGATTACAAAAGTTTAATGGAAAATTGTAATAATTTTTATTGTATTGGCTCCAAGCAATTTCAGTTTTGTATGTTTCTAAAATTCACTAAATATAATCTTAAAAATTGGAATAAAAATAAACTTTACAATAATAATAGGATTGCTGTTCTGAGAAATGAAGGTAAAAACTTACAAATGAATGCTGATATTAAGCCTGGTGATTTGAATAATATTAATAAATTTTTTCTTAATCAAAGGGAGTTGTCTAATGAGATGTATAAAGAATCAGTTGATGCTAGACAAAAGGCTAAGACTGATTGGCTTACTTTAGGGGACGATTGTACCAAGTTTTTCTATGCTAAGATGAGTAATAGGAAACACCTTAATAATATAGGCTGCATTTTTGATAGAGAGGGTAATTTAGCTAATTCATATGAGAAAATTTCTTCTGAAGCTGTCAATTTCTATAAGGATCTTTTTTATTCTGAATCTATTGAAAGAGAGTTCCCTGATATAATTTGTAAAAATATTTTAAATAATAAAGCTGCAGAAATCTTAATGGCTTCTGTTAGTATTGATGAAATAAAATTTATAGTTTTTAATGCAGGGGACAACAAAAGTCCTGGCCCTGATGGTTTCAATGCAAAATTTTTTAAAAACAATTGGGAGTTTATAAAGCAACAAGTGACTGATGTGGTCAATGAATTTATGATTAATGGTAAAATTCTCAAAAGTATTAATCATACTTTTATTACCCTTATTCCAAAAAATAAAAACCCCATTGATATAGGAGATTACAGACCTATTTCGTGCTGCAATTTTATTTACAAAATTATTGCTAGTGTGCTCAGTCACAGAATTAAAGTGTTTCTACCTTTTCTTATTGCTGAAAACCAAAGTGCTTTTGTTCCTGGTAGGCTCATATATGAAAACTCCCTTTTAGCTCATGAAATGGTCAGAAAATTTAATACTAAACAGGGTGATAATGTTTGTATTAAGATAGATTTGCAGAAAGCTTATGACAAGGTTAACAGACACTTTATTCGTCACATTATGGTGTGTATGGGTTTTCCTATTAAATTTTGTGACCTGATTTTTGAGTGTATTAACACCCCCACTTTTTCTATTCTCATTCAAGGTAAGGCTGAAGGTTTTATTAAGTCTAATAGGGGTCTAAGACAGGGAGATCCATTGTCTCCTTATCTTTTTGCTATAGTGATGGAATACTTCTCTATTCTTATTGAAATAGAAAGTATGAAAGGTAAAATCCATCCTATTAATAGAATTCAACCAAGTGTCAATCATCTGATCTATGCAGATGATCTTATGGTGTTTATTAAAGCTAATAAAGTTAATGCAGAATCTTTAAAATTCATTTTTGAAAAATTAAAAATTCATGCTGGGCTTCAACTTAATGTTAACAAAAGTAAAGCATATTTTAGCAAAGATTGTAAGTTCAAACAAGAATTTTTAAATATTTTACAAATAGATGAAGGTTTTCTTCCTATCAAGTATTTAGGTTTGCCTCTTTCTACTAATATGATTAAGAATTCAGATTGCTCTATTCTTATTGATAAAATTCAAGAAAGAATGGAAACATGGTCATGCAAATTACTTTCCATTGCTGGTAGACTAGAGCTTATTAAAACTGTGGTTTATGCTATTATCTTATACTGGTTACAAACATTTCAAATCCCTACTGCTACTATTAAAAGTTTGGAAAACAGATGTGCAGATTTTTTGTGGAGAGGCAAATACCACAAAATCAGTTGGATTAATGTGTGTAGACCTAAAAATGAGGGGGGTTTTGGTATTAGAAATCTTAAAGATTTGTGTAATACTTGCCATTTAAAATTATTCTGGAGATTCATTAGTTCTGATTCCCTGTGGGCTAGATGGATGAGATCCAAGTACTTAAAGCAGGATAATTTTTGGACCACTGTTCATAAAAATAATCAATCAAACACTTGGAAACATATTTTAGACTGTAGGGAAACTGGGAAATCTCTTATAATTAGGAAATTTAAAGATGGCAAAAACACCAGTTTATGGTTTGATCCTTGGTTTAATAATGATACTTTTATAAATAGGGTAGGGTGGAATAGTCTTGTTTTATGTGGTAAGCCTAATGAGAAAGTTTCTGATATTATTGTTAATAATCAGTGGCACCCAAAGATTCATCCCATTACTAACCCTCATAAAAAAAAAATATGCAATATTCAATTTGACAAAAATGCAGAGAATGACTACTGGGAGTGGAAAGCTACTAACAGAGGGAAGTTTTCTTTTAAAGAAACTTGGAACATTATTAGATTCAAATATCCTACTGAAGTATGGTATCAGTGCATTTGGAATAGAGTGAACTGTCCCAAGATGGCATTCTGTACTTATTTTGCAATTAAAAACAGATTGCCAACTTGGGACAGGATTAATAAATGGGGTAGCAATGTTAATTCACTCTGTTCCTTGTGCAAATTATGTGATGAAAGTGCTAATCATATATTCTTTGAATGCAGCTACTCATTTTTTATATGGAACCAAATCAGAATGACTTTAAACATTGATGACAACAGACATATGGATATCATGAATATTATCAGAATTATCAATAGCAAATTCAAGGTTAATTCAGAAGATTCTGAGTACGCTTACATTCTTCTTACTACGGCAGTTTTTTACTTGTGGAAAGAAAGAAATATGCGTGTGCATAATAAGGGCAGCAGTAGCAAAGAGCAAGTTTGGCTTACTGTTAATACAGATAGTAAGATCATGTTGCAAAAATCAAAAAAATTTCATAAAAGTCAAACAAGATATACTTCCCTTGCTGATGACTGGAAAACCGAAGCTGGTAGCAAGCATTTGGAAGCTTTTCTTTTAAACCCGAGAGACTTCCAGATTATTGAAGATAATAGCTTTTTCAGAGCTTCGAGCTACAGCAATGAACCTCATCAAACTACTGATATGAATTCGTCTGATCTAGGTCGTATTGACACTAGATCAAACAATTCCGAGTTCACTAGAGATAATGTTGCGAGATCCGGGCCATTTTTGGGTGGTAATAGCAAAGCGCTGCAAGTATCATCAGATCTAGGTCGAGTTGACCATAGATCTAACAATTCAGAGGCCATCATTGATTCTGCCGTGAGATCTGGTACTCATTTGGGTGATAAAAGTAAAGCGCACCAAGCTTCATCAGATCTAGGTCGCGTTGACCATAGATCTAATGTTTTTTCGCTGTTGAACAACAGTCGCAAGGATTCTTGGGTTACTACTGGTTGCAGCGGCATGAGAAGAGGTTTTAATGAAGCTCTTTCATACTGGGAAAGAGGAGAGAGTAGCGAAAAGAGGAATTAGAGAGTAGAGATGGAGCGGCCATTGCTGTTTTCTTTTATTTTCTCTTGGATTGTTCGAGCTGTAGTGTTGTTAGAGTCGGCTAGGGTTTGATAGGGTTGTTTGTTTAGTAGCAGCGGGTATTTTACCCGATCATGTTTTGGGCTGGGCCCCTTTTATCTTCTTTCAAAAAAAAAAAAGTTTCAGACTAGTATGATTGGTTCTCAATTATCTGGAATAGCATTAATAGCAAGAAAATGTCGCATTATGCTTATAGACTGATACTACTTACGTTATGTGTGGTGAGCGAGCAGAATCTATTCAACGTGTATTTTTTAACTGCTCGCACAGTAGATTCATATGAACACTTACGAAAATGAAATTAAATCTATTGGATAATAACGATACCCCCCTCCATATTGAAGGAGAAGTAGCTGTTATCAACCAAAGCTTTGCTAATAAGGATCAGATTTCCCAATTAGCTTCCTGGTGTTTGGTAACAACTATTTATCATCCGTGGAATGAGAGAAACAAACGAGTTTTTCAGAATCAAAGATTAAACAAGATGGAACGAGTCAAACTAATTCAAGTTGATGTTACTTGTCTCATTAGCAGATCCAAGGCAAGAACGCATCGTTCTTCCCGAAACGTTGAGATTTAACAAAGGTGTGGTGTGGTATTAAACGATGCAGGATAATCGCCATTGATTTCTTTCAAAACAAGTTGAAGCTCTGAAGGCGGCATATGTTTCGCATAGCCTAATTTTGGAGTTATAAGGATGGTCTTATTGGGCTGGGCTTCGAATTTATTTACAATGCATTTATTTCCTTTGTTTGTTTTGTACATGTATATTATGTTGTGTGTACTTCGTTGCTAAGTGGTGTTGTACTCTTTTTCCCTACTATTTTGGTAGGGTTTTCTAAGAAGACAAACCACCTAGAGTTCTATACGTCGGTAAAAGGTATTGATTTTCAAAAAAAATATACCAGTGTGTATATGTGTGTGTTTGTGTATATATGTCCTTTTTGTTTATTAGTTGTCATATTAAATATGAGACGATGCTTTTACCACTAATGTTGTTAAAAGTTAAGATTATACGCAATTTGATCAAACTTGAATTGATAGCTTATAAATTTGAATTGGAGACAAAATTGTATTGGTATGAATATTTTATTATGTATTTGTTATCTTATTATCAGAAGTAAGTATGTGCAAGGTCAATGTATATATTACAAAAGGTGTTTAAGGGATGGTTGGAATGATCCAGAATTCAAACACTTCGTATGTAAATATCTAAATTGTTTAAATATTTGAGTCTTGGATTTAATGTGATAAAAGTGATTTTATAATCTTGTCAACCCATTTTAATTGATAACTACTGATGTTAAACTTGTTTTTGAAATATATTTACAAAAATAAATACTTAAAGAAATATCGATAATGTGACTGAAAATCGTTTTATCGATAAACGGTTTTTTTACTCGATATAAGTTATTCGAACTTTTTAGGCATGTTTCTAATATATTGATATGTAAGTAATTAGCAACTAAATATATTTTAGTGTTTATGGCTAACAAATGTGAATGATAAAAAGATTAGTAAGTGGATTAAGGAGAAGATATTTTGGTGAATAGTAAAAGATATTTTCCTAAGGGTGTGAGGTGCAAAGTGAAGCACGTGGAAGGGGGCATGCATGATGACCTTCCATGGAAGGTAAGAGGTGAGTGGTTACCTCTTGGCCACTTCTACATAAGCTCCTTCATGTGTAAGATTAACACGTTTTTTAATTTTCAAAGGTAAAAAACAACTTAGTCTTAATTCATTTCTATATTCACTAATCAATCTTTAATCAATGCAAATCAACATCAAACTTCTCCAAACTTAAGTTTAAGACTTAGCACAGCGTCCAAATAAGGAAAAGCATCACAAAGCATGAAGAAAATAAGGAAAACACCCACCCATAGTTAGGCTGTGAGCAATAAAAGGGAGGAGGGAGGTGGCCTAGTGCAAAATGGATGAAAAGGTTAGATCTTTTGGATGTTTGGTGATGGTAGGAAATGTTTATGTGATTCTTATTGTTTTTGCTTGGCTGTAGGCTTAGTTTGGGGGTGGTTTGACTCACCATTAAATGATACATATTGCGTGTGCGTATGTTGCATGCATGAATATAAAGTTTAAGAAAAGTTAAATAATGCAAGTAATCACTTTTATATGAGAAATGCGGATTACGGATCTTAAGGCTGGGATTAATACTAGAGGGGGAGTGAATAGTGTTAATAAAGAATTACTAAATCTTTTCAATTCATGTTAATTTAGACACCGATGTATGCAAAATATATAGACATAGATATGATCAAAGAAACAAACACAGCTGCAGAAATAAAACAAAAGCAATAAAAGAAAGAACGTACCGGATTTTATACTGGTTCGGAGTTACCCTACATTCAGTCCCGCAACACAAGTACGGATTTCCTTTCAAAAGCAATTGTACAATTACACCCTCGGTTTCAAGGCTACGAGGTACACCCTCCAGAATTTCGATCCTCTGGGTAGAGATACTTGATTTCCAGGCCACAAGTTCACTCAATTGATTTACTAAGGCTACAGTCACACCTTTTCTCTTTTGATTGATTTTCAAGGCTACAATCACACATTTTCTCGCTTAATAGATTACAAAGAAGTCTATAACTCTGAATAGCACTGAGAATCCTGTAGAGAGAGTGATAGAGAATCAAACTAGAAGTAATCGAGTTCGATTCAATGTTGATTTCGACAGAGTAAAGGTAAGAATATGTATTTAGAAAAGTAGAAGAAGAAGAAGAGTGAAAAATCAAAAAAATCTGATATAAAATTCGTTGAAACTAACCCTTATTTATAGAAGAACAACAACCATGTCCATTCGTGAAGAGTTATGGCGAATACACTTCTTTTGAAATTTAAATTTTGAACTCAACTGACACCATGTCGACATGGGGTACATGGGGATGTCGACATCTCAAAGCATTTTTTGATGTTTTGATTTTCTTTGAAAATAACCTTTATCTTATATTAAAACTAATTTAAACTTTATAAATATACTTGAATATAGTTAAAATTCATAAGTAAATATAGAGAATAATATATATAGAATTTAACTCTAATTTTATATTTTAAATATAAGTATAAATATTTAAAAGTTAAATCTATTATATTAAAAGATAGTTTAAAATCCGAAGTAATTTGACTTTGAAATTAAAGATAATTTTGAGGCTAAAATTATTTAAAATCAGGATGGAGGGTTTTGAATCTTTTAAAAGTAAAGTTATGAAAACATTTTGAAAACAGGATATAATTTTGAAAAATCATTTTTAATAAAAAGTTAGCGGATATAAAACAATGTTCCACCAGATTTTTCGTAGGTTCCATCCTACTTAGGTTTCCATCCCTTTAACAGGCTCGAAGTGGATTCCATTCCACGAATAAATTGGATTTTAAGATGCCAGTGCTTTTCTATGAGTTTTAACAAAATTCCTAATAAAAAATACTTAACCTTGAAATCTTGAACTCTTGATAATCTTATTACTTATGAGTCTTCTATCTTGATATCTTTAATCTCTGTATTGTACAGTCTTCATTCTTGGTACATGCATGGTTAAATCCTGCATATACATATATATCTAAACTTATAATGTCAATATTTATATTTTATAATCTATTCTAAGGTTGTTGTCATCAAAACAATCATCTCACGGACTAACAATCTCCCCCTTTTTGATGATGACAACCTTTGTTTATAAAATATTACTTCTATCCTAATAACTCCCCCTAAAACTAATAACTCCCCCTTAATTTATGCCTAACTACCCTATTTTATACTTCTCCCCCTTTGTCATCAACAAAAACTAAATGTAAACTACATGACTTCAAACTATATAACTATATAACTCCAAACTATATAACTCCCCAAAAATTAATACTCTATGACATGTGATTATAATTATAGTGTTATCATAAGTAATCATCACTTAAATCTAATACTAAACATAGTCCTAAACTATTAACTATCTTAACTAAGAATTCACGATAGTGTTGCTAATTAAAACATATATAAGAACACGAGTTATTTATTACGTATGAAGTTGTATATACATGAACGTTTAGGAAACACAAACAACAATGGCGAAGAAAGAGAAGAAACTATTGTGTGTTATTAAACATAGGAGGTCTATGAATCAAACAGCTTTAGTGGAAACAGAAGTTTCCACGTTGTTCGACAAGATTCTCATTCTTGTCAAAACACACTTCTCCAACACACTCGACTTGGTCATCATCCTCCTCGTGCGCTTCTTCCATGGGTTCTTCTTCTTCTTCCTCGCTGGCCTCTTGTTTTTGATTGAGTGAAGAGTCTTCATTAATCAAGATAGGGTTGGCCTGGTTATCCATTAGGAATTTTTGCAAATTCCTAAGAATCTTGCCTTGCCTTTCCTGTTCCTTTTCCATACGAAGTTGAGTCAATTGAATTTCAATCATCATCTGAAGTACATCCTTCATAGATTCCTCCATTTTAGTCACATGAGCGAGAGTAGTACATTGAAATGGACCCGACGTAGAAGAGGAGAGTGAAAAGGTTGATTTTATGTTTGATTTGGAAGAGGAGGCCATTATTTTATTTATTTCAGAAGATAGATCAAAGAGAAAACAGAGAGAATGAACAAAAAATCGAAATAGAGAAGAATATATAATTAAATTTTTTGAATTTTGGTGGGAAAAATTTCAAAATTTAAAAACGTTGCATGTCGACATGGGTGTATGAGGGATGTCGACCTGGTCCTTTTTATTTTAACTCTTTGAATTATTTTAATATTAATTATTAATTATACTTGTTATTTATATTTTATATTTCAGATATAGAACAAATACCTAATTCTCTTCTTAATTTAGTAAATATTGATTCATTTAAGGGTTTTGTTAAGATATCAGCAATTTGATTCTCAGAATTGGTATACTCGAGAGTAACTACTTCCTTACTTATATTATCTCCGAGAAAATGATGTCTGATATCAATATGTTTAGTTCGAGAATGTTGAATAGTATTTTTGGATAAATTTATCAAACTTGTATTGTTACAATAAATTGGTAATTTTGAAAATTTTAAACCAAATTTTTTTAAGGTTTGTTGCATATATATTACTTGAGAACAAGACAAAGCAGCAGAAATATACTCTGCTTCAGTTGTTGATAAAGAAACTGTGTTTTGCTTGTTACTAAGCCAAGAAATCAGAGAATGCCCCAAAAAGTGACAAGTCTCACTTGTACTTTTTCGGTCTGATTTACGGCCAGCATAGTCAGCATCACAGTAAGATATTAAGTCAAAAGAATCATTTTTAGGGTAAAATAAACCATAATCAGATATGTATTTAACATATCTTATGATCCGTTTTACGGCTTTTAAGTGGGTCTCTTAGGTTGGGATTGATATCTGGCACAGAGACAAACACTATGCATGATATCAGGTCTACTGGCAGTAATATAGAGTAGTGATCCAATCATTCTTCTATATAGTTTTTGATCTACATCATTCAAGAGATCTTCTTTACTAAGGTACTCATCGGTTGCCATGGGAGTGGGTTTTCCACTCGCAGTAGTCAAACCAAATTTACTAATTAGGTCTTTAGCATAATTTTCTTGACTAATAAAGATACCATTATCTAATTGTTTTATTTTAATCCTAAAAAGAAATTTAATTCACCCATATGACTCATCTCAAACTCTTTGGTCATTATTTCAAAAAATTCTTTATTCATTTAAAAATTAGTTGAACCAAAAATGATATCAACTACGTAAACTTGTACCAGTTGAGTATCATTTTTATTTCTTTTAATAAAAAGAGTATTATCTACTTTACCAATTTCAAAATTAGATTGCAATAAATAAGATCTTAGTCTATCATATCAGGCTAGGAGCTTGTTTTAGACCATATAATGCTTTCTTAAGTTTGTAAACATGATTTGGTAATTTATCATTTTCAAAAAGTGGTGGTTATTCAACATATACTTCTTCTTTTACAAATCCATTTAAAAAGGCACTTTTAACATCCATTTGAAATAATTTGAAATTATTATGATTTGCGAAAGAAAATAGAATCCTAATGGCTTCTAATCTTGCTACGGAAACAAAGGTTTCATCAAAATCTATTCCTTCTTCTTGACAATAACCTTGAGTGACTAATCGAGCTTTATTTCTAAATACCTCTCCTTGTTCATTCATTTTATTTTTATAAACCCGTTTAGTTCCAATTATAGTTTTATTTTCTGGTCTAGGAACGAGTTCCCAAACATCATATCTAGTAAATTGATTTAATTCTTCTTGCATAGCCAAAATCCATGAATCATTAGTTGATGCTTCTTTTGGATTTTTGGGTTCAATAGTTGATATAAAAGTTACATTACTCATTTGACTTAGTTGATTTCTAGTTTTAACAACAGATTGCATATTTCCCGGTATATTTTCTATAGAATGATCTTTTAAAAGTTTAGTCCTTTTTTTAGGATGATTAATTTCATTATTGGTTTCAATTGATTCTTGATTTTGAGTGATTAAATCCTCTTCATAATTTGTATCTCCAAAATTTTTGAAATTTTCACCAAATGAAACATGCATTGTTTCTTCAATGGAATTAGTTTTTAAATTAAACACTCTGTACGCTTTACTTCTATTAGAATATCCAATAAAGATACCTTTGTCGGATTTAGGATCAAATTATCTAAATTATCTTTTGTATTTAAATTAAAGCATTTACTTCCAAAAATTCTGAAATAAGATACCTTAGGTTTTTTTGAATAAAGAAGTTCATAAGATGTCTTATCAAATAGAGGTCTAATTAAAATTCTATTCAAAATATAACAGGCGGTAGCAACTGCTTCTGCCCAAAAAATTCTTTGGTAAATTACTATCTGTAAGCATAGTTCTCGCACACTCTTGAATCGTCCTATTTTTACATTCTACTACTCCGTTTTGTTGTGGAGTTCTTGGAAATGAAAAATGAGTTATTCCCTTTTTATTGCAGAATTTCACAAACTTTTCATTTTCAAATTCACCACTATAATCACTTCGAATAGTTATAATTTTTTAGAGAAAATTGATTTTGAATTCTTTTTGAGAATGTCTTAAAACATTCAAAAGTGTCACTTTTATATTTCAAGAATATTGTCCATGTAAATCTAGAATAATCATCTACAATTACAAAGACATATTTACTATGATTTATTGATAGAATTTGAGATGGACCAAATAAATCAAGATGAAGTAATTCAAGAGGTTTTGAAGTTGAAATCATATCTTTTACCTTAAAAGAACTTTTTCTAAGTTTTCCTAATTGACAAGCATCACATAAACTATCTACTTTAAAATTCATTTTAAAGAGACCTCTTACTAGATCATGTTTTGACAATCTAGATAAGAGTTTGAAATTCAAATGCCCAAATCTCTTGTGCCAAATCCAAGGGTCACTTGTATTTGCCAACAGACATAGGTTATCATTTGAAGCTTTTGTTGGGATCCCTCCTTAATTGGAGAGTTTCTAGAAAATTCTAGACGTTTCTAGAGAAATTTAGAATTTTCTAGAATGTTCCGGAGAACTCTAGAGAAGTGTAGAACTCTCTAGAAGCTTGTGGAAGAGTGTGGAACCCTCTGGAATATTCTAGAGATGTGTGAAACCTTCTGAAACCTTACGGAAGAGTATGGAAGAATAAAGAAGGGAATGGAAGAGTGTAGAGATTCCTAGAGAGTGTGGAGCATTCTAGAGAATCAATCTCTACCGTCGGATGCAAGTAATCTCTACCATTCATTATGGAGGTTGAGTAATATAAATAGGAGAAGGAGCCCTATTACTAGCCATCCAAGAATCCAAGGAAGAAGCCACTTCTTAGAGTGAGAAAAAACTTGAGAGTTAGAGAGATCCTCTTTGAGAGAAAAGAGTGATAGCTTGAGAAGTCTTTATCCTCAAGCTTGAGTGAGCCACCAAGTGTGAGTTACTTTTGTAATCATATTATTGTAATCCTACTATTCTATTGTATAGTGGAAGAATCTCCATATTGGATAATTATAAACTCTTGTGCTTCCATTGCTACTTTTAATCTTAAAGTGCCTATCTTAACTTCACGAAGCGGGGAAGACCGAGATTTCCCCAACAGTGGTATCAGAGCCAGGTTCATCCGTAGCCGTAATCAAGCTCGTGTAAGTTCAAGATGGAGGATATTGTCGCTCATGATGGAGACATGTTCAAGCTCACAGCTAACAACTACTCCTATTGGAAGCCAATGATGGAGGACCACTTGTATTGTATGGATTTGCATGAGCCCATCATCTACAAAAATAAGGTGGAAGGAAAGAGTGATGCTCAGTGGAAACTGTTGAACCGTAAGGCTGTTGCTATGATCCGTAAGTACATCGAAAAAACTCTCTTCGAGCATGTTTCTACTTATACCAATGCCTATGAATTATGGACAAAGCTTGAGTCCATGATTCAGAATAAAACGCCTCGCAACAAGGCCAATTTAGTTCGACGGTTGGTGAAATTAGAGTATAAGGATGGTCATAGTATGATTGAGCACTTGAATAACTTCAAGGGGATCGTAAATCAACTAAAAAAAATTGATATGAAGATTGATGATGAGCTACAAGCCCTTCTACTCCTTAGTTCCTTACCAGAAAGTTGGGACACACTTGTTGTCACGCTAAGTAACTCAGCTCCGGAAGGAAAGTTAACTATGTATACCGTCAGTGACAGCCTTCTTGGTGAAGAAGCAAGGAGAATGGAACGAGATGAGTCTATCCATCCCGAAGCTAATGTTGTTGAGAATCAGGGTAGGAATGAAACCCGTGGACGTAGTAAGAGCCGAAATCCCCATCAATCTCGAGGTAGATCCAAGTCACGCTCGAAGATTGCATGCTATTACTGTGGAAGGATGGGTCACAAGAAAATGGAATGTCGAAGCTTCAAAAGAGACCAAAAGGCTGGTAATGTTAAGCCTGACCAAATAAGCCTAACGAAGAAGCAAGAAGAAAAGAGTACTACTGCCATAGTATTAAAGGAAGATCTGCTATATCTCGTTGGTGAAAGTAACATTCTAAACATTGCTTGTGATGAGATTTCTTGTATTGTTGATTCTGGTGCTTCCTTCCATGTTATCCACATGAAAACTTCTTCTCATCCTACCAAAGAGGTGACTTTGGCACGGTGCAAATGGGAAATCAAGATAGAAACAAGATTGTTGGAATATGAGACATCACTCTGACGACAAGCACCGGGTGCAAGCTTGTTTTGAAAGATGTGAAGCATGTCCCGACCATGCGCCTCAGTCTTATCTCCGCTGCAAAGCTAGATGATGACGGTCTAATGAATTACTTTGGTGAAGGGAAGTGGAAGCTCACCAAAGGAAGTTTGACAATAGCTCAAGGAAAGAAGGTAGGATCATTGTATGTAATGCAAGCTAAGCTATGCAAAGGAGAAGTAAACATCTCTACTGATGATATGGACATATGGCATAAACGACTTGGGCACATTAGTGAGAAAGGTCTTCACATACTCGCTCAGAAATAACTCCTCCCTGACGTGAAAGGTAAACCACTTCATCCTTGTGCTCATTGTTTAGCTGGAAAACAACATAGGGTTGCTTTCCAAAGATCTTCTCCGCCCACAAGAAGAAAGAACATTCTAGACCTCGTGCACACTGACGTATGTTCGATGTCTGAGTGGTCCATTGGTGGTGCTCTATATTTTGTCACCTTCATTGATGATCATTCAAGGAAAGTATGGTTGCACCTGTTAAAATCAAAGGATCAAGTGCTTGATGCCTTCAAAGAATTCCATGCTCTGGTGGAGCGTGAGACTGGACGGAAGATAAAGTGTGTACAATCAGATAACGGAGGTGAGTATAGAGGTCCTTTTGAAGACTATTGCAAGAAATATGGCATTAGGCTAGAGAAGACTCCACCCAAGACACCACAATTGAATGAGCTAGCTGAGAGAATGAACCGAACCATCGAAGAAAGAGTTCGTTGTGTGCTCTCTCATGCTAAGTTACCCAAATCATTCTGGGGAGAAGCTATAATGGCTGTGGCCGACATTGTCAACCTCACACCATCAGTTCCTTTAGATGGGGCCATTCCTGAGGAAGTTTGGACGGGCAAGAGGGCTTCATATAATCATCTCAAGGTGTTCGGGTGCAGGGCATTTGTTCACATCCCCAAAGATGAGAGAGCTAAGCTTGATGCAAAGACAAAGGAGTGTATTTATCTTCGTTCACCTAAGAATGAATTTGGGTATCGGTTGTGGGACCCAATTAACAAGAGGGTTATTCGCAGTAGAGACGTTGTATTCTTCGAAGACCAAACAATTGAAGATATCAAGAATTCAGAGAGGCCAAGATTGAGAAGCAGTAAAAACATTGAACCTACTCTGGTTCGACATGAAGATAACAATACACAAGAAAGCAATGAAGCTGAAGATCATGAAATTCATGATGAACTAGTTCAGGAAGAACCTCAATCTAGCACTCCAATCGCACCAGAGCCAAGACGATCCTCAAGGGACAGAAGACCATCCACCCGATACAGCACAGAGAAGTAGGTTACGCTCACTGATGAGGGGGAGCCTCAAAGCTATAAAGAAGCAATGAGTGATTGTCATAAAGAAGAGTGGAGAATAGCCATGCAAGAAGAAATGCAATCCTTGCATGAGAATAACACATATGAACTAGTGGAGCTACCAAAAAGGAGAAGAGCTTTGAAGAATAAGTGGGTGTATAGAATCAAGACCGAAGAGAACTGTTCAAAGCCTCGCTATAAAGCTCGATTAGTCGTCAAAGGATTTGGACAAGAAAAAGGCACTGACTTTGAAGAGATATTCTCTCCCGTGGTAAAGATGTCATCAATCCGAGTTGTGCTTAGCCTAGCAGCCGTGCAAGATTTGGAGATTGAACAACTCGATGTCAAGACGACATTTCTACGTGGTGACCTAGAGGAAGAGATCTACATGGAACAACATGAGGGATTCAAAGTTCCAGGCAAAGAAGATCTAGTGTGCCGCCTCACAAAGAGTCTATATGGACTTAAGCAAGCACCAAGGCAATGGTACAAGAAGTTCGACACATTCATGGCAGAACATGATTTCAAAAAGATGGAAAGCGATCATTGTGTCTTCATAAAGAGGTATGTAAGTGGTGACTTTCTCATACTTCTGTCTATGTTGATGATATGCTAATCATTGGACAAGACCGCATAAAGATAGCTGCTTTAAAGAAAGATCTAAGAAAGAGCTTTGCCATGAAAGATTTGGGACCGGCTAAACAGATTCTTGGGATGAGAATAACTCGTGATAGATCAAAAAGACTATTATGGCTATCCCAAAAGAGATATATCGAGAAAGTCTTGGAAAGGTTCAACATGCACAAATCAAAGCCGGTTAACACTCCACTAGTTGGGCACTTCAAGCTAAGTTCGAAGCATAGTCCGACAGGTGAAAAAGACAAAGAGGAAATGAAGAAGAAAACCATACTCATATGTAGTAGGCAGTCTCATGTACGCAATGATATGCACAAGACCAGAAATCGCTTATGTAGTTGGTGTCGTCAGTCGCTTCTTGGCTAACCCAGGGAATGAGCATTGGGTTGCAGTCCAATGGATCCTTCGATTTCTACGTGGAACTTCCAAAAGATGTTTATGCTTTGGAAAAGGAAAACCTGTGTTAGAAGGATATACAGATGCAAACTTGGCTGGTGACATTGATTTAAGGAAATCAACATCAAGATACCTAACCACTTTTGCAGGAGGAGCTATTTTATGGCAATCAAAGCTGCAAAAGTGTATTGCATTATCCACTACAGAGGCAGAGTATATCGCAGCTACTGAAGCTTGCAAGGAGATGTTGTGGATGAAGAACTTGTTGCATGCATTGGGAGTGGATCAAGAAAAGTATGTCTTGAAGTGTGACAATCAAAGTGCAATTTACTTGGCAAAGAATTCAACATTTCATTCCCGCACAAAGCATATTGATACAAGATATCACTGGATCCGAGGAGTCCTCGGGGAAAAGCAAATACATCTTGACAAGGTTCACACAGATGAGAACTGGTCTGATACGATGACCAAGGTAGTACCAACAAAGAAGTTTGAAGACTGCTGTCAAGGTGCCGGCGTACTACTACCCCCCAATTAAGTCGGGAGGGGGAGATTTGTTGGGATCCCTCCTTAATTGGAGAGTTTCTAGAAAATTCTAGACATTTTTAGAGAAATTTAGAATTTTCTAGATTGTTCCGGAGAACTCTAGAGAAGTGTAGAACTCTCTGGAAGCTTGTGGAAGAGTGTGGAACCCTTTGGAATATTCTAGAGATGTGTGGAACCTTCTGGAACCTTATGGAAGAGTATGGAAGAATAAAGAAGGGAATGGAAGAGTGTAGAGATTCCTAGAGAGTGTGAAGCATTCTAGAGAATCAATCTCTACCGTCGGATGCAAGTAATCTCCACCATTTATTATGGAGGTTGAGTAGTATAAATAGGAGAAGGAGCCATATTACTAGCCATCCAAGAATCCAAGGAAGAAGCCACTTTTTAGAGTGAGAAAAAACTTGAGAGTTAGAGAGATCCTCTTTGAGAGAAAAGAGTGATAGCTTGAGAAGTCTTTATCCTCAAGCTTGAGTGAGCCACCAAGTGTGAGTTACTTTTTTAATCATATTATTGTAATCCTACTATTCTATTGTATAGTGGAAGAATCTCCATATTGGATAATTATAAACTCTTGTGCTTCCATTGCTACTTTTAATCTTAAAGTGCCTATCTTAACTTCACGAAGCGGGGAAAACCGAGATTTCCCCAACAACTTTTATACTAAGAATATAAATATTCTTTTTCCTGACTCCCTCAAAAATAATGGTTGAATTATTATCTTCAATGTGACATTTTTATCTTTTTCAAATTTAATTTTATATCCTTTATCACATTTTTAACTTATACTAAGCAGATTATGTTTTAGATTCTTAACTAGCAAAACATTAGTAATTATAGGAGTTTCAGAATTACCGACTTTGCTGATGCCAATCACATATCCTTTTGAATTGTCTCCAAAGTTAACCAATCCTCCGTCTTTGTATATTGTATCATTCAGTATATCTGGATTGCCAGTCATGTGTTTAGAACACCCACTATCAAGTATCCACTTGTTCTTTCTTATCTGCACAATCTGTCCGTTGTGCATTGATTCCTCAACACCCATAAAGCATGATTCCTGCACATCAAACAATCTTGGTAGACAACTTGAATTTGAATATCAATTATATGCAGACTCAAGAAACATGATGGTTTGAATGCTTCTAAACTAGTATTAACAAATATAACCATTTTAAAGACTTTTTCAAAAATCAGATTATGAAACTTTGAAAACCTTTCTCTGATATCAATTGTGAGAAATGCGGATTACGGATCTTAAGGCTAGGATAAACACTAAAGGGGGGTGAGTAGTGTTAATAAAGAATTACTAAATCTTTTTGATTTATGTTAATTTAGACACGATGTATGCAATATACAGACACAAATATGATCACATAAACAAACATAGATGCAGAAATAAAATAAAAGCAATAAAAGAAAGAACACACCGGATTTTATACTGGTTTGTAGTTACCCTACATCCAGTCCCGCAACACAAGTATGGATTTCCTTTCAAAAGCAATTGTACAATTACACCCTCGGTTTCAAGGCTATGAGGTACATCCTCCAGAATTTCGATCCTCTGGGTAGAGATACTTGATTTCCGAGCCACAAGTTCACCCAATTGATTTACCAAGGCTACAATCACACATTTTCTCTTTTGATTGATTTTCAAGGCTACAATCACACCTTTTCTCGCTTAATAGATTACAAAGAAGTCTATAACTCTGAATAGCACTGAGAATCTTGTAGAGAGAGTGATAGAGAATCAAACTAGAAGTAATCGAGTTCGATTCAATGTTGATTTCGGCGGAGTAATGGTAAGAATATGTATTAAGAAAAGTGGAAGAGGAAGAGGAGTGAAAAACCAGAAAATCTGTTATAAAATTCGTTGAAACTAACCCCTTTTTATAGAATAACAACAACCATGTCCATTCGTGAAGAGTTATGGCGAATAGACACTTCTTTTAAAATTTAATTTTTGATCTCAACTGACACCATGTCGACATGGGGTACATAGGCATGTTGACATCCTAAAGCATTTTTTGATGTTTTGATTTTCTTTGAAAATAGCCTTTAACTTATATTAAAACTAATTTAAACTTTATAAATATACTTAAATATAGTTAAAATTCGTAAGTAAATATAGAGAATAATATGTATAGAATTTAACTCTAATTTTATATTTTAAATCTAAGTATAAATATTTAAAAGTTAAATATATTATATTAAAAGATAGCTTAAAATCAGGAGTAATATGACTTTGAAATTAATGATAACTTTGAGGCTTAAATTATTTAAAATCAGGATAGAGGGTTTTGAATCTTTTAAAAGGAAAGTTTTGAAAACATTTTGAAAACAGGATATAATTTTGAAAAATTATTTTGAATAAAAAGTTAGCGGATACAAAACAATGTTCCACCAGATTTTTCGTAGGTTCCATCCTACTTAGGTTTCCATCCCTTTAACAGGCTCGAAGTGGATTCCATTCCACAAACAAATTGGATTTTAAGATGCCAGTGCTTTTCTACGATTTTTAACAAAATTCCTAATAAAAAATACTTTACCTTGAAATCTTGAACTCTTGATAATCTTGATACTCATGAGTCTTCTATCTTGATATCTTGAATCTCTATACTGTACAGTCTTTATTCTTGGTACCTGCATGGTTAAATCCTGCATATACATATATATCTAAACTTATAATGTCAGTATTTATATTTTATAATCTATTCTAAGGTTGTTGTCATCAAAACAATCATCTCATAGACTAACATTTTCGACCGCCTTGCTTTGGAAAGTAGGTGACAATTTTATATTATGTACAATCACTTCTATTACCCTTTACAACATGTAACATGGCCTAGACTTTGTATTTACAAGTTTGGTTTGGTTGTCTGTGAACTTGACGTGTTTTTGAAAGTGTTTAAAGCAAGAATAGTTGTTATAAGTGCACTTTGAAATCCTTGTCTTAACTTGTTCAAAATGATATATGTGAACATATTAATAAAATATATATTTCAATTATGCTCAATAATTATAGTAGTGCATGGACAATGAGGAAGTGGTTGGATAAGTTATAGAAATAGAAAAAAGTTGCAGAGTTATAGCGTGCACTTTGAAATCGCCTTGTGTTCGACGTTTGAATATGATTTTGAAAAACCTTCTTAGGATTTCTTTGTTGTTTTATTAAGTAGTGTATATGTAATTCTTACTGTAAAAATATCAAGATTTAAATAATTTTAAAACTAACTAAACGAAGTCGCAAAAGATAGGAGCGAAAGGATCACTATATGAGCACTTCGTGAAAAATGCCTTTTTTTGGTGATTTTTAATATGATTTTGTAAGGACAATCCTTAGGGGTGTCTTTGCATGGTTACTAAGTACTATAACTAAAATACCTACATTGATAAAATGGGACGTTAGATTGATGGTTAACACAATGAAAACTGATCAAACATTTAAGGGTTTAAAATTAGTTTTGTGGAAAAAGTATGAAACTGCAACACTCGCAACTGAAATGCTTTCTGGATGTTTTAGAACTTTTGACAGCACTTGTCTAATGTTGTAGTATGTTATTTGAGGCTATAAAATGATTAAAAAATATATTTAAATAAAGTATTTTTCTACAATCTTTTTAGAGATATTTAGTATTATATAATAGAGTATTTTAAAAGTGGTTTCAAGTTTAAATATTTTTATTAACTATTTATGAATTTTTAAAGTAAAGGATCTTATATGTGAAAAACATGCTTTTTATTATTATTTTTAAATTTCAAATTTCTTTTATTTTACATAACATTTTATATAGACATTTAAAGCATATTTAAGGTTTATATATATGTGTATATATATTAAAAGGCAAGTAAAATATTTTATAAAAGGATAAGTGGTTTTGGGTTATAACATTTTAGTTATAATAATGGTTTTGTGATGTTGTGTAAATGTATATTATCTTGTTAATAAATATAGTTCGTTCTTTAAAATGAATATTTTAAAGATAATATCAAGTATAAATAGTTTTAGGTTTATAGTGACATTATGTTAGTAACGTTTGTCTTTAATCCTTTTGACTATATTTGTGAATATAATTAGATCTTTAAAAACATTAATTTAAAGATAATTATTAGTGAAATGGTTTTGGATTTGTAGTGACAATGTTTAAGTAACATTTGTCTTTAACCCTTTTGAATAGGCTTATGAATGTTCTTAGATATTTATAAAGGATATTTTAAAGATAACGTTAAGTATGAAAAAGTAAGGATTTAACTCATAAAAGAGAAGGGGTTTATAGTAACAATATTTTAATAACATTTATTTTTAACCTATTTGATTATATTTTAAAGTAATAAATCTTGTTAAAGATTTATGAATATGCTTATACCATTTAAGACAGGTGTGTGAATACATTTTGAAATATTGAAAAGAGTACAAATGAATAGTGATATAGTAGAATACTCGTATATATCTTTTATAAAAGTATTATATACACAGACACGTGCACGATGGTAGAAAAAGGAAGTAGAGAGAAGCATCACATATTTATATGGTTCGAGATCCCCCGAGGAGGACTCATTCGTTTGAATCGTTCCTTACTTTTGGAACATATGTATTCAAGATCCCCTGGCAGGGCTCCTATATATAGTTTTCTTACTTTTGAAGGAAGTAATTATTTGATAAAAGAAGTTTTAATTAATAAAAGAATTAATTAAACATAATGGGATTAGAATTTGCTTGTGTGACTTAATCGTGTTTTGTGTGACTTAATCATGCTTTGTGTGTTTACTTGTCTATGGAAAGTATCTAGTCATGAACTTAGCACTAAAAGCTGACAAAGTAGGCATGTACTATCTGTTTGAGTTAAGAATGATGATTTGAGAAGGGCCTAGAAGCAACCATGCTCTATCCTACTAGGCTTCACTCTTTACCGAGGGATAATGTAAGACAAGAAGGTCAAAAACGTGATAAGTATAAGAGACTTGGTTTCCATATGCGATCATTCTAATTGTTATTGAATTTGATCAAAACTCACTTAGGAAATACCTAGAAGAAACCCAAGAATGTACGGTACAATTATCTTCAATGATGATATACCCTATGTATAAACTCATCTTGCTTTTCTAGAACAAAAGATAAGGAAATCCATCAGGATAGGAGGTGATCTCCACCATTATGCATTGTCTGTTTATTTATGTAAGAACAAGAGTTAAGTTAATCGAAAATCTATCGATTGGTTTTGAAGTGTTTGGTAAGTAGGAAAGTGTACTTATATGAGATGACTAGAAACTGTAACTACTTCAAAACCGATATACGTGTGGAAGCGGTTGTGAAGTGAAATGTTATAAACACCGTCTATCCTAAGGCTTGGTCCAAGGAAGATTTCATTGATAACATTTCGAACGAGGTTATCGTATGGTATTGTCTATCTTGAGGGTGATCCCCAAAGAGAGGACATCTTTAGGAGTCGTCGGATGACTTATGCTGGAATCCATGGATAATTCAAGATCTGTTTGAGATGTTAGAATCATAGAGAGATTCGAGATCTGTTAGAGTGACCGAGACTCATGTATTCAGATGTTGAACATGACTTCACTATAAGTAATGACAAAAACCAAAGTTTGATGCATAGTCAAAGGGTTTAGGTAACCCAAGTGTATATCAACTTTATTCTAGTGATTCTTTTGGATTACTTGTAACATCCCAAATTTTATCAATTTAAAATTAGTAATTAATTTGAATTTTTGGAAATTAAATTTGGAATTAATTTGAAAATTTTCAAGACAAATAGAATTAATATTGATTTATACATATATAAATGGATTGTAATTCAAACTTGAATTTGAATTTGAATGTCAATTGAAAATTTAAAATAAATATCATAAGTAAAATATTTGGATTCAAAATATTAACATATCTATGTGATTTTATTAATGTATAAATTAGTGTCGAAAGCATTTTCTTTTTAAGTTGTATAAGTATAACAAAGGAAATATAATTATATAAAATGTAAAATACAATTTAAAATAATATAAAGATATTATTTTCATGAAAATTTACAAATGTAAATAGGTAATATATACAAAGACAAGTGCTAATTAATAAGTAAGGATATTAATAAATGTTAAGATTTTAAGATAGGATTTGAACAAGTGTCATCTTATTGTTTTTAAATTTAAGAAAATAAATAAAAATAGAAAACAAAATTTTATAAACCATTATATCTTCTCTCTCTTTTCTTTATCTTCATTTTCAAAAGCTTGTACATTTTCAAATCAAAAACAAAGTAATCAAAACAAGACAACTTCCTCAATATTTAAACTAAAACAAATTCCAGTAAATAAAAATCAAAAACAACCTTCTCAAATTTCAAACCACGAAAAAAAATAATTTCAAACAGAGCAAGATCAACTCAGGAATTTAGCAAATCAAGAGCAAAGCAAGATTTGAAATTCAATAACTAAAGTAAAGTAAGGATCATCACATAAACAACAATCAATTCAAAAAGAACAAACCCAGAAAACAATTCCCAATTTTTCAAATTTAAGAAAAACTACAAGCTGTTTGTTTTCAAGTTGACAGGTGAGTAAACACTTTTAACCTGATTAATGCTTGATGTTGTGAAGTGAAGCTGTGAAAATGTTGAATGCATGAAAATCATGTATACAATTACATATATATATATATTTATATATATGACATGTGCATGTCAGTTACAGGCATGAGTACCCTCAGTTCCAGGTTACAGGAATACAAACCTGTTCAAAAAAAAATTCTTCTGCACTTCCCCTGATCCTTATGAAACTACAGGATCTAAACAAGAATTGTTTGTTTAACCATGATTCAAGTTTTAAAACTTAATTTAAGTAAAACGAATCAAAGCTTTCACTGGAAAATTGATAACACAAGCAAACCCAATATATGTTGAAAATTCAACCATCATGTTTTCTGATTTAAATTATATCATCGAGAACGTTTTTGAAATTAATGATTTTTAAAGGTAAGATCAAAATTTTTAAACATGTATTCATTAGGAATTTGTGAATTGAACGAATTTGGGTCTTTTGGCCATTACCGGTCATCGGCGTGATGAGGATGGTCGGGGTTATGGATGGAGATGGCCTAGGTGATGTGGGTTCGGGGGAAAATGCTCGAATTTTTTTAATTTGATCATGGTGGAAGAACGAGGTTGATCTAGGGTTTCAACCCATGTTTTGGTCATAGCTAGAAATCAGATTGTCGTAGGTTCGTCAGAGAACCGGAGTTGATCGCATCAGTACCGATCGAAGCATTGGGTATCAGTGAAGCTTTGGGTACGATCATGTGACCTCTGATGGTCAGAGATGGAAGAACGAAGCGACTTCGTGACGATCGTTTTTGTTCCAGGATGGGTCAGATTGCTCGTTCGCAAGTTCGTCGTTGTTTTGGGTTCCTGGATGGTCTGGTGGTCACTGACTTGATGATGGTAGGAGTTTGGATTGGAGGTAGCCGTTTCGCATGTCTATATACACGACGCTAGGTTTTGTATCAGTAGCCTGGTAGAGGAAGGAAGGGTGGATGTCTCAAAGTAGACTTCGGGGAGTTCGTGTGCTGGCTTATGATTGGAATCGAGTGTTTGCAAGTTAGTACCGGGTATAAAAGAACTTAAAACCGAATCTAAGTTTAAAATGAAAATTTGTGGTTTGATTCGGGGGGAACTCGGAGTAAATAAGCATATTTCTCGGGAAACACTCGGGGGGGAGGGGAGGGGGGACTCAGGTATTAGCATTTCCAGTTTTAAAACTTTAAAATTTTAAGTTAATTTAATTTCTAATTTTTATTTAAAATGATGACTGTTTGTTAAGTTGGGATGTGTAGTTAAAGGGTTTGAAAATAAAATATTTTTAAATTAGTTAAGTTTAAAGATGTTTTAAACTTATATTTTTAAAAGAGTTTATTTTAAATAAAAACTTAACAAAGTAGCTAAGGAGTTAATAAAATGTTTTAAATTATTAACATTAAAAGTTAAGTTAATTTATATTGTTAATGATAATTAAATAATTAATGATACTTGATAATTAAATAATAATTAATTAAAGGTTAATTAATTTACAATTAAGGATTAATTAATTAAGGTAATTAATTAAGGAATAACTAATTAATGAAGGTAATTAAGATTTAATTAATTAATAATTAAGGATAATTAATCATTGATTTGAGATAATTAATAGAAGTAATTATGTGATTAATTAATTATGATCACATGATTAATTTATCTTAATTATAGATGATTGATTATTATTAAATGCTTTGTGTTGATTGATATCTCTGATATGTGATCGTGATACCATGTGATATGAATTGCTTTGTGCTGAGCTGTGACATCTATGAATATATTTCTGTGTGAATGTGAAAACCCCTTGGCCCGTAAACGTCATTTGAATTTCGATGCGATAGGGAGTCGGATTCCAGTTAGTTATCTGAAACCCACATCGAACCTTAATGGTGAATCTTTGTGATTGATATATCCATGTTTTTTTAAATTGAGCGCTCACTATTCGGTTTAGCCAGGAGAGGACTTTGTGTCATATAACCCATTCGGAATAGTGACACGACAAAATGGATAACATTTAAAGACGGTGGTGAAGACCGGGTGTCTTCGAGAACGATAGGATAACCTGTCGAATGACTCTGCACTGAGTTGCTCCAGTATAGATATCTCCATATGTGATGGGGAGTCCGATCGGGATTATGGATGCCCAGATTGCAAGGGCTTCTTTCTTTATTGGACAAAGTGCCTTTGGTTTCGTTCAAACCCGGAACGGACTTGTATGGTTGTATGTCTAACATTACACTTTGAGTTATAAAGATGATTTCTATCAAATACATTTCTGTTGGTGGCAGAAAATTTATTCTTTAAGCTTAACACCCTTCTTTAAGACGCACGAGTTCAAAGGTTAGGTAGTTGATGGTCATTAGTGATATACTCCCAACTTGGTAGTGTGGCATGCTGAATGCTGCCGATCATGTGTTGATCGAAGCATGGATTTTGTGAAAAGCGTAGCTTTGTGGACGAGACTTCGTCGAACCTCACAACCCGGTAATGGTTGAAACAGGAATAGCAGCAGCAAGGTTATTTAGGGGTAGCGCCCCTTGAGGGTATGTCTATTTTCTTCTAGATAGAAGAGGTATCATGGTATGGAGCCCGAATACTTAACTTAGTGGTTGCTGCAAACTTATTGCTTTGTGGTTGTTGATTGAGAGGCGCCTCGAATAAAGTTTGGCTATGACCGAGGGATGACATACTCATGTCAGCAGTTACCTAGTTATAGAGGTAACTCGGCCTTGTGTTGGCAGAGATCCGGTTAGGTTCTCGGGGTCGTCCCATCAGAGGCGTACCCATTCGGTGTAGGAAGTTCCTTTGCCTGACCATTTGTTGGAAATCCAAAGAAACAATACGAGCCCTATACGGTTTTAGTTGTATAACCTGCCATGCAGCATGGCGATAACCTGCCATAAAACATGGTAGCTATAGTAGGTATACCATAATGGTGGTATGTTGGCTAATATTAATATTATACTTTCGAAATATTTTCTACAGTATGCACTAATAATAACATTAAATGAATCTTTCTCGTATCAAGCATGTTTGACTATCATAAGTAGAATCTCCTCCAATTGTGCGATTGCATTATGTGTGTGGCGGGGGATCTTATGGTAGTTTCATTTTTCAAAAGCATATCGGATTTCTTTTATAAATTGTTTTTGTACAAACAACTGTTTTTGTTTACCCATATCAGTCCCATGACTGACTCAGAGTTTATTGCTCCCTTCCTAAAATCTGGGTGCCCATAATTTCCACAAGGGCAGCTAGAAGAAGGTTATACGTGTTTTGGAGCTAGCTTGGATTTGGAAGTCTTTTGGAAGCTATTGGATTTTGGAAAGCTTTTGGTTTGGAAATCTTTTGAAGTGCTTGGAGTTTTTGAAGGCCTTATCGAAGTTGAAGTATATTGGAAACTTTTTGAAGGCTCCGTCGTCGTTCTGCTGTGGTGTTATCATTTTATTGTTGTATCATATGTGTGCACTCTGGTGTTGGTGATAAATGTTGTAATTAATATCGTATCAGTATTGTATCTGTGATGGAATCAATGAAATTCATTTTGTTTCCGCTGTTTTATTTTCATCTAATGATGTTATAAGCACCATCCGAACTAGAGTTCAACGTTTGAATCTCTGCTAGTCGATTACAAGTAAGGTATTTGAGGTCGATTTTTGAACGCTGGATTTCGGGTCATGACATTACTAGCAGGAGAGATGATACTTGATGCCGCGTGTCAGGGGATGGACCAACTATGTTTACCTATGGTATATTTTATCAAGCGATATATGTTGCTCAAAAGGATATTTCTAACCTTTGTTAAGAGGCCATTCTTGATGTACTTAGGGTGCCTCCGGTGAAAATCCATATGCGAATGAACCTAAGAAGTTTTGAATTTATGCGTAATATTCTTACGTTATACATGCAATACAACTATTTTTTTAATTTATTTTCTATGCTATAAATATTATCAGTTATATTGCCATATGCAATTATTAGACAGTTTTGCTCTTTTGAGGGGAAAACAATTCTAGTGATTCGGTTGGTCTTAAATGATGCTATTATGTGGGCATATGTTTCTTGAGTTTCTCATACCATAATTTTCTTTGACTCATGGTTTTATTTTTACCCTTAATTCCTCGAGTGCTCTTCTGAGCAGCTTGAGAAAAACAGGTTTTAGTTGGATATTCTTTGAAGCCTAAGGAGACAAGCTAGATGTTAGCATACCATAGTATTCTTATTTCCATTGCATTACTAGTATGTATATATATAAGAAATTATGAGGACATGCTGTCATAACTATCTAGGTTGATGATAGTACTTAGAATTATGATTCTGCAATGCCGTATATCTTATAGTAAGCCTTTGTACTGTTTTTTAATATTATATATTATTGTTTTACTATAAGATTCTAGTATTGTATTCTTTCTTTCTTGTTATGTTTGTTTTTCATTTTTACTTACCCTAACAATCTATCTTTCTGGCACTTCAGTGCTCAGCACATGAATACCGTGTATATATTAGTGTCGAATTTGAGCGTAGAAAAGACAGGCCATCACAATAACTAACGACTTATGCGGGTATTAGGACATAAGAAAAGAAAAGAAACATCACATATTTGATCTTAATGTAGGAAAAAGAAAAAATATCCATTAGTTTGACTTTGATTATCATTTTCTTTGCCTTTTTGGACCATGGAGATAGAAATATTAGCCAATGTCTAGAAATCTGATAAGGCGAAAAAACATCATCCCACAGTAGCCAACTATATATCTAAAGGAAGATGAGTGAAATCCCCAATATTAATTGCTATTTGTATTAATATTGTTTTTAAAAACATTTTTTGATTGATAGCAATTAGTTTATAATATTTCAGTAATATTTATAATTAAATTCAACTTTCAAATATATTTTTCCAATATAGAAGCTTTATGTTCTTTTGGAGTGTTAATCCTCATTATTAACACCGCTGTATTAGCACCTGGAAGTTATCACACAAATCAATATCAGAGCAACCAAATGCAGTAGAAATAATGATATCTTCTAAGTTTTTTTTGAGCTACATGCTCTTGCTAAAGTTATATGATTCTTAAACGAACATTAAGACTTCATTCGAGTTGAATACAATGTTCCCACATACATCTCCTAAGTTGAATAATCATTTAAAAGCATGTGATAAAATGGAAACCCTATTATCATCTTGTCATTATCATTGTATATCATTAACTTTTTAGATCAAAATCATTTTCCAATGGCATTTGCAAGAGAACAAAGAAATATCTGGATAAATGAATATCTATTTATATCTTTATTACACTTTCTAGGTAGCATGCAATCAAGCTAAAATTTTCTATAACAAACACAAACATTTAGTAAACTATTATTGTATGTAAACTCACAGAAAAACATAAACCGATGGATCATAAAATGGATCTTGAAATTAATGGTTGAGAAAAATAACGTAGTAGAAGAACAGACTGCTATAAAATTACATAAATACTTAACAATAGAATTACGCATATTGAATCAATTCAAAACAGCCAAACCAAATAGTAAATGCTAACAATTTTACCAGAAATTGACATATAACATCAAATTTTACATACTAAGAGAAATTTTGCAAGATCGTATGGCCTTGTTTGAAAACAACGTGGAACCGTCCGTAATAAATGACAATAAAATTTCTATGTTTATACCAAAATAACTTTACATTAACAATCACGGTATACACCAAAATTAATATACCAAAATACTTTTTAAATTAAAATATTTAGTGGAGCTTTTTTATCTTCATCAAACTCACAAAAATATGTAACTATGTAATGTTTAGAGCAACTCCAACGAATAAAGGGTTGAATATTCGGTCCTTGAATATTCAGCCCATGTTATTAAAGGGCGATCCCAATAGTTAGGCACCTATTAAATAGGTGCGTAGCACTAATGAACTTATTTAGTAAGCACTTAGGGCTCATGTGCCTATTTAATAAGCATCCAAGCATTATGCGCTTATTAAATAAGCTCCCGATGTTGGATGAATGTAAACCATGTGCCCAACCACATTTCTTTCGTAATTTTTGCAAATTATTTTCTTTTTTATAAAAAAACGTTAAAATGTCACCATGCATAACTAAACTTGGAAGACGTATAGTCCAAAAACAGAGGAGCTTGTCAGTTTTCTTTGCATCGTTCCTACTCTCGAGATGATGATACACGACTTACAGATTTTGCAGAAGCTACTGGAGGGATACCCACATCGCATGTGGACCGCTTTAGTTATGGTCAAGGTGTATAATTATAAATATATAATCAGTTATGCATATATGGATCATTAACTATTGTTTATTATATAGACCTAATATATACCAATTACATTAGTTTAGCTATGTTAATCGTATATTAATCATTAATTTTTGTTCATTACGTAGACCTGGTAAATGCTAAGTGCAATAATCAATATTATTCTAATCGTATATTAATCATCAACTACTGTTTATTTCATACAACCAGTATAAGTACATTAGTCAATGTTATTTTAATCATATATTAATAATGAACCGTTGTTTATTATATAGAACCAGTATATCAATTGCCAGGGTAGTTGATCCTAATGTATTGAGCGATTTTATGATAGACTTCTTGCGGCTTTAGTAGGTAGACTGGAGGCCAATTGCATTTTTCCTTCAAATTCGACCTTCATAGTCTTTGATCATTCTTTCATATTCATCCTAGTTGGGAGGTAGTGGCCAACTGCACAGACTTTCAATTTTCCATATTTTAAGATCGACATTTCCCTGGTCGATTTTTATATGTTGACTAGGATTAAGATAAGAGGTGTAGATAGGATTCCATTTCCTTTTGATGATACGTATGAGACTCTTAAGATATTCACGATACATCTACCCTAGTTTGATGATGATCGTGTTTCTTCTGATGTTGTTCCCTTAACATACCTACAGGATTATATTAAAGTGTATATGGACACTGATGCTAAGGGTGATGTTGTCCTTGGGGCATTTTTCTATATTTATTTGTTTCAACATTCTTTTCGAACCAAGAGGAGATGGATTAAGATATATTGCAGCAGTAGTCGATCTAGAGCAGCTCCATACTATAGACTAGGGGATGTCTACACTTGGATGTTTGCACACTGCTTTTGACTCTTATGCTTTATAGGAGGTGAGGCAGATGCTTGGCTTTTGGTATATTTTTCTGTACCGGTACAATGAGTACATGGCGAGCATGCATCCTTGTATTGTGTTTACAACTAGTCAGGTGGAAGAGGCTTATTTTCCATGCATGAAACGAAGGAAGTGTGTAGAGTATGTTTCTCACATACCGATGGGAGTAAAGCATAATTTGATGGAGGCTCATACTTAGATTGACTTGAGGTGTTGGGCTAGCATACTACGAGCACCATGGATGGGATATCGGATCGCCTTGAAGTTGACACAGACTGGCCAGATATTTGATGATCATCCTCTTTCTATAGCATATCATGCTTGTAGACAGAGGATTGCTTTGCATATACTAGAACTTTTTCCTGTTTGGTATTTGGGAGAGAGATGATCGTTTTAGGCCATTGGTGAGATTCGTTTTTCAGGAAATCCATTATTATGCGATGACATGTTCTGAAGACGTTGGGCTACTGTATCACAATATATGTTGGCTCTACGACATGCTGGATGGGTAGGAGCATCAATATTATTCTTAGTCGATAGTAATTTCGACGTTTATTGGACCAGAGTTGCTCTTTGATGCTACATGTTACATGACTACATTCAAGGAATGAACTTCAATCATGTAGGTCCACATCTAGCCTCTAGTAGAGTTTAGTCGGCACCTCCATTTTCTTTGATCCCACTCCATCCTAGTACTCTCAGCAGCTCATGGACTTCGACCTTGACGCCTAATTTAGAGCATATGATATCAGCGGTATTCTTACCGAGCAGTTGATAGTTTATCCACCAGATCAGAATATTGCTGGTATCATTATAGCTTGATTATAACCACCTTTCGAGGTACTTAAATAAATTATTAATTCACTAGACGGTATTATTTATGTAAACGTACACTGATATATTATTTGTAATTATAGTATGCAGCTAGGTTGGATGTAAACACTCCCACCTCTATACCCATACTATCCCAAGAATATTACAAAGTAATACTGTTGAATAATATGGAGAATGAGGCGATATGGGGTACGCACGTGAATATTTCTTTGGACCAGCATCGATACATGTCTCAAATAATAAAACTTACTACAAACGTACACGGTCTTGGTACAAAGAAATAAACATGTATGCTTTCGGGATGAACAGTACATAATCATAGATAATATATTAGAGAACACAAAGTCAGAATGCAACAGAGAAAAGATAATATATAATATATATAATACATGGTATGGGGCTACAGATAGTCTCTAGTCCGATATACAAATACATCATAACTACTACATAATAGATACATCAATGAGGCAATAAAATATACTGGGTATGTATCATCCTATATCTTTTACTGGCCTCCCCAAAAAGCCCATCAAGCTCTAACATCACTATGTACCTGCACCTTAAATCTATTGGGCTTACCCGAGTATAAAACACACGGGTCAGACTGTAATAGGCCGATATTTCCAACCATTCGCATCCATTATAAGTGTACAGGTAGACACTCATGCCAGAATTGAATTGCTCAAAATACCGCGTTGTAAATAAAATTTGGCAAATCTCAGAATATACAGTAAATAATAATCACAGATCACAGACACAGAGTATTTAATAATGCAGCGGAAGTAAAGGAAATAGTAGTTCATGAAGCAACTATATAAATACATTAGAGTTATATAAAATACAACAGAATAAATAAAGTACAACAGAAGTCTCCAGATGATAACCAAGTACAAGCTGAATAGAACAACATAACTAGAATAGATAAAACTAGATAAGCAGATAATCTCCAGCGATTCCAATCTCCAAAAAGTGGAATCCAAATCTGTGAATAACTCAGGCTGACCCGAGCGTAAATAAAAATACAAACACTCGAGTCAGGACAATATATACTTATATAATGTAAACCAACTCAAGTGAACTGTAATAAGGTACAAGTAACTTAAAGGATGCCTTGGACCGCCCATCCTCTAAGGACCCGTTAAACTATTTACTATGTAGTAATGTTGCGCTGTTATAATAATGTCTACAGCAAAATAAACTTACTTTTAAATAGCGTTCTCGGCTACCCATATCACCCTTCACACAAATAATGCCAATAGTCTACACATTACCTACATATCTCCTGATCGGGAGACTATGAGAAGATACTGCATAGGTACGACACGAATAGAAACTCGTAGTAAAGGCTCGATATGGTAGGTGACACGGCACACAAGGCAATGCCAGGATAGATATACCAATTACGCACACGGGCTGGTGGTAACGCAGCAGCCACATACGCCCACCTCGGAACACACTTCCATATCAAAATCGGAGGATGGCCATCTAATCAACCACAAGTAAGAGTATAGTATCGAAGGAATGTGTCCGACCAGAGGAGCTACCCCTTTTGGCCCAAGATCGCTCCAGTTTTAGCCACCTTATGCCAACTCACGAGAGTTGAGTCCACATAATATACCTCAAGAACGTTGCCACCATCCTACTTCATTCTGGAATCTCCACCGCGTACACGATTGTCAAAGTGGTTTTCACCATCGACAGAGAGTATGCCAGATATCCGATCCCGGTCTCTTTGCCAATCAATCGTTCTTATAACCCACAGTTATAAGTTTTAAAATAATATTTATACTTCAAATAGAATATCATTTCAAATCCAAATCTTCAGCAAAATAAAGATTAAATTAATTCCAAACCGTTTCAAAAACATCATATCTTTCCAAAACTTCCTGTCAAATCATTTCAATATATCAAAATATCTTATCTTTACAAAACTTCATTTCCAATCATTTTAATATATCAAAATATCATATCTTTACAAAACTTCAGTTCCAATCATTTCAATATATCAAAATATCATATCTTTACAAAACTTCATTTCCAATCATTTCAATATATCAAAATATCATATCTTTACAAAACTTCATTTCCAATCATTTTAATATATCAAAATATCATATCTTTACAAAACTTCATTTCCAATCATTTTAATATATCAAAATATCATATCTTTACAAAACTTCCTTTCAAATCATTTCAATGTATCAAAATATCATATCTTTTCAAACCACATTTCAAATCATATTAGTATATCAAAATATCATATCTTTTCAAAACCACATTTCAAATCATTTTAATATATCAAAATATCATATCTTTTCAAAACTTCATTTCCAATCATTTCAATATATCAAAATATCACATCTTTAAAAAACTTCATTTCCAATCATTTCAATATATCAAAATATCATATCTTTTCATAACCACATTCATTTTATTTTAATATATCAAAATATCATATCTTTTCATAACCACATTCATGTTATTTAAAATACCATTTCAACACACATTTCAAAATAGTTTATATTTCAAAACAAATAACTTCATTTTAAATCATAAAAATGAAGTTATTATATTTAATAATTAAATTATTAAATTTCCAAAATTTTCAACTTTCAAAGTTCATTTATTTACTTAAGTTTATCAAAACAGTGAAAATTCACTTTTTGCAGCATTTAGAAAACGCTACGGAAAGTTACATTCAAAACAGTTCAATTTAAAAAAAGACGATATTTTTAAAAATGCTGTGATAGGGTTTACTTAAATTTCAAATAAACTTAGTTAAATTCAACAATTATAGCACTTACAAAAATGCTTTAATAGCCTTTAATTCAATTTAGCTTTTTAGTTCATTATCATCAACTACAGCATTTACAAATGCTGTAATATCATTTACATTACAATTAATAGCATTTCAAAAATGCAGTTAATTAACTTCAAATACTCAATAAAATTTCACAACCAATTATATTTTTTATTTAAACAATTTTAACTTATAAAAGCATACATTTTCACATTTAAAAACATCATTTAATTTTCCTTGAGTTCATGATTTTATAAAGTTAAATTTCCATTCAAAAATCAAGATTTAATAAAATTCCACTTATTAAATTTCAACATTCAATTTTAAATTCATTGAATTAAATTTCAACTTAACACTTAAGTTTAAAATTTCAAAATATAGCTTAATTTCAATTTTATTTACTTAACTTAAAATTCACTTTTAAGTCAAATTCACAAATTCCCATTTTAGTTATATTTCAAAATTTCAACTTAAATAATCATTCATTTCACATTTTAACTTTATTCAAAATCAATAATATATTATAAAATCATTTTAAACTCATTTTAATCTAAATTATCATAAATTTATTATATTTCCATATTTAATTTGAATTCCATTTATCACTAAATTATAATTTCCAAAACAACTTACATTTCAAATTTTCAGACTTTACCACTAATTTATTTCACTTATAAATTTTCAAAAAATCAAAAATACTTTACAAAAATCATTTTAATTAAGTTTTAAATCAAAATATTGTAATATTTACATTTCAAACATATTTTAAAATTTTTAGAAAAATATATTTTAACTACGTGTCTGTATAAAATTTTCTAGCCTAGGTAAAGTGATACGGGTAATATATCATTTCAACCCGTAATTTACCAAGAAAATCCGGGTTTTATCATTTCAAACCCACAGTCCCAAGTAGATGAAAATAGTTGAAAATCATTCGGGCCTATCATTTCAGCCATAACGATTTTCCCCTATTCTAAAGTCCGTTCGGGTATGTATCATTTCAACCCATAGTGATTCTAATCTAAAGGGAACTTGCAGTGTGATAAACTGATAAAAATAACAGAACAGCATAATATAACAATAGCATATGATATAACAGGTGTTTAAGCATGGGTGAACATCATATAATCATAACATAGCAGAAGTGATAAGGTTATGCATTTTTACAGATTCAAAAGGGGTCAATTTACTAGTTACATATGTACATATTGTCAGGTGAGAATAACTCACTAGTTTGAGCAGGAGACACAACGACGAGTGCACGACTAAGATCCAAACAAGCACGATAACACAACACAGAGATGAGTGGAAGAGACAAAGTATCAAATCCCTTGAATACAAGACACACAAAACAATAATAATAACATAAATTTTCGAATGCAAAATATGATAGAATAAGATAGAATCAACTGCACGAATCAAAGCAGAATTTCTTTGCACTTGCTTCCAACAACCTTCAGGTTCAGCCATAAGTGTACTACAGATCTAAGACAAGATTTGGATCAGGTTCTGTTTGGGTACGGTCGGCCTACACTTGGTTGTTGATGGTGCAAAGGTGGGTAGTGGTGAAAACAACACAACAAGGCAATATCACATGATTCAAGGCCAAAACAAGGCTCGGTCAAGGCACTAGGGTCATGGCCTGTACTATAGGGTCCAAGTGGATGGTGTGGCCGAGATTCCAGGTGGTGTTGAAGGTGGTGGAGGTGATGATAGTGGCGGCCATGGGTGGTGGAAGTGGATGATTGTGCTCGGCCTAGGCAAGTTTATGGAGTTTTGTTGGATTTTGGTGATGGATCAATCCACAAGGAGGCACGGCTTGGGGTTTGGTCAGAGAAGAGGTGATGATGGTGGTGTTCTCATGTAGTGGTGGAGGTGAAAGGGGCTGGAGAGGAGGTGGTCGATCCTATGAGAGAAGAGATCAAGTGCAAATCAATGTCAAACAATAAGAAGAATAAAACTAAACAAAGAAAAGAAAAAAAAGAAATTTTACCCAAACCACTCAAGGCTATGGCCGAATTTTTTTTCAGGAGATAAGAAAAAGGAATGTACGTGAACGCTAAAGAAAGTATGTGGCTGAAAGTATTGAGAAGTAATGGCAAATTTATGAAAAATTAAGTTACAAATATGAAAAGGGTAGAAGATAAAAGGCCATAGGAAAACTAAAAGTCATAAACCTTTCAAATTACTTTATATAAATTTTAATTACTGAAAATAATAATAATTTCAGTCAAAATTTCGAAAATATAACAAAATATAACATATATATATATATAAGTAATTATTAATTATATAAGGTTAAAATAAGAAAATAGCACAAAATTGCAATCTGGTCTAAAAAAATGGAAAATAAACAGAATGAACTTTGGAAAATTTATATGGCCTTGTAAAAATATTTATAACAAAGATAATAAAATAAAATAAAAATGCATTCACAAAATAAATATATAAATTTTAATTAAATATAATTGAAATGAAGAAAATAGCAAAGAAAATAGAAACTAAGCTTTAAAATAGAAAATAAATCCAATAAGCTTTGGAAAAATTCAAACATCACTTTAAAAATATTTAAAAGTCAAAATATATATAATATAACATAAATACACAAAATAGAATAAGATATATCAAATAAAGATGTCATTTTTATAAATTAAAACAAAGAATATCGTTAAATAACTCAATATACACACAATATTGAAAACAGTATAAATTTCACAATTTAAATCCGTTTTCAACGAAACAAAAAGCAGTATTCATGTTATTAAATCTATTTTCATACTAAAAAGTAAATTTTAAAAATTCAAATATTTAAATTTAAAATTTAAAAGTCAAATTTTGACCAGTTTTGACCACAAATCCATTTTCAGGAAAATATTCAATTTATACCAGTTTTGGAATTATAATTCATATAATAATCAAAATTTATATTTAAAAATTAAATGTTTGAAATAAAACAAGTTTAAAATAATTTCAAAATAAAGTAAAGTCAAATTTAAATTATATGCAAATATGTAAGGTTGTTACACAGACCATGTCTTAATCAAATTCAAAGGTGATATAATAACCATAATGTGATTCATAGTGATGTAAGCAGAAACTCTAAGACCCCACACAAAAAAAAGGCATACACGTGCGCACACGCACACCCATACGCGCACACGCACACCCATATATAATAACAAACCATGCTTCATACCATAGAATACCTTATCATATAAACTAATATGGATATACAGGGACAAACCATACTTAAGACCCAAAGTCTTTAGCATGGTCATACACATCATCGAAGGAATATAAATAGTATATGCCTATCTACCACACATAACATAACCATACGGGAGGTTGATAGCATGTGTGCTTGTTCCAAGAGTCACACGTGTCCATCTGACACAATTCCTACAGTCATTGGTCCCCTTCCCTTGGTATTGTGATAAGATCCACCTTTATACTTGTCTATGTGAGGACTCTCTGGGTCACGATCTAGCACATTGCCCTATAGCTAACTGACTGCTTATCTAGGTGACACAATGGAAAATGCACACAGTGATATAACGGAGTCATAGATTCGAGGCACGACAGCGCAATTAGGATGTTTGGGTGGATATTGGCCAATCTGATTCACTATTGAAACATAAAGGAAGGCAGACAAGGGTAGATAGACACATAGTATCCATTCAATAGCTAACATATATTGTACACAAACACTGACACATGGCTCTATATAATGGCCGACACATGGCCCACAGCAATTTCCAACACATGACTACAAAAGTGACTCGCCGTAGCATGCCCCATCATACACTTCTAATCCTCGTTTGAATGATATTTACTTACAATGAATATCTAAAAAAATAACATAACCACATCCTATGCCACTGTAAGTTATTCGAATGTTTATTCGATACCCATAAAATACATTCCATCCACATTATTTATTTTTATGCAATAATTCCGATAAATAACTGAAAAAGTATTATCGAAAGTCCCACATCAGATGGTAATACTAATCCATTAATTCAAATTTCTCAACACGTAGAAATGAAAATACATAAATAATAATCTAAGTAAGTTTATATAAAGGTATTTTCTATATTTAAGAGCGTAGTAATGTTTTTCTACAATAAATTACAAAGTTGATTTACGTTATATAAAACAATAGTTAAATAAATATTCAAACACCTTCGAATTCCTTTGTAGATTCATAATACAAGTTTTATAATCTTTAGTTATAATGATACCATTAGATTTCTTTATAAATAATAATTTACCGGCTTTTATAATTTTCTATTGAAAAAATGTCATTTAATTTACTTTACTTAATTATTAAACAATTTAGATAATAATGATAATCAAATATAAATATATTTATTATAGTATATTATTATATTTATTATATTATGATTTATTTTAATTTACTTTTAAAATATTTTATTTTATTGTATACTTTTTTAGAAATAAGTAGATAATCGGTCGGCCGACCGCCTCAACTACCAATCGACCTGTAGCGGTCGATCGGTCGGTTCGAGGGGTTGACTGGTCGGGCAACATGCATGCGAATTCCTGTTCCTTTTTGAGTGCATTATTGACCTTCTCCTCCCTCATCTCAACCACTTCTTCATCATGTTCATGTTTGAGTGCATTATTGACCTTCTCCTCCCTCATCTCAACCACTTCTTCATCATTCAATCACCATACAACCAAACAACATTATTCAGTGACCCAATTAAATCTAAACATCCAACCAATTCTCAAAGTATTAATCGAAATCAATGCTACAAGGGTTGAAGTAGTGATATAGGAAGATTATAATGGTGATGTAGATATATAAGGATGCACACCATTTCAAATTCATATTCATCATCATAAATAAACATAGAAGTGAGTAGAGACACTCACCTTGATTGGAGAATCTCACTTACATTCCTATCTTCTTCTTCTTGCTCTTCCTTTCACCTTTACTGTAAATGGCTTCTACTTCAAATAAATGAGCAAAACCTTAAAACTTTTTTTGATAATCGAGTAGAGGTTGTAAAGAAATGACGTTATTAGTTGTAGAAATTTTACAGATTTTATTTTTATTTTTGTTTAAATTTAGAGGAGGTAGGGTTTAAGGGTTATGGTGATTTTCTAAAAGTCGGTAAATTAAAACTTGAGTGTTGTACTTACAGAAGGGGATGAAGAATAGGAAAATGGAATACTTGGAACTCGGAGAAGTCAGGAAACAATATTTAGGGTTGTAGGCTTGAGAAAGTTGGGCTTTTTATTTATTTTCTTTTCCCTTTCTTTTCTTTCCTCCTTCTTTTCTTTCCTTTAGTTTATTCCATGAAACAATTTTACAATCAATCCCAAATACAAAATCACTTTTACCACAAATTACTTCATAATAAATTACAACATTATTTGTTTTACAAAATCATTTTCAATAATTTTATTTATTTAACTAATCGTTTTATTTAAATCGTTCACTAATTAATTTCACAACTATATTAATAACTTTATTACCTTATTAAAATAAACTTTATACTTTACAAAATTTAATTTATCATTATTTCCAAACTAATTAATTCATTTTAGCATATTCCAAAATAATTAAATCATTATTCTTTTTATATTTCACACTAGTTTAATAAAATATTTCTTAGCATATTCTAAATCATCACTATTGTTTCAAATAATTAACCCAAAATTTCAATTAGTTCATTATTTATTACTATTTAATCATTATTTAATTACCTCTCGGCAACGGGTTGTTACACTGGATGAGCATAGACGATATATTGTCGTGATGTAGTAGTTGAAACTCGCTCATACTTAAACACTTAGTCAGTAATATTTAACACAAACTAGATGTTTCAAGGACAAATTGATGATCTTTAGGATCAGTTGGCTGCATTTGAAATAGGTGGTAGTGGTTCTACTTATTTTGATGATATAGCCGATGATGATGGTGACTTTGATGATGATGATGATGATGATGATAGTGCGGTACATTTGATCTTAATGTTACCTTTATCCATACATTAACTAGATATGTATATTATTTCTTTAATGTTGTTGTATTTGCATTTTCTATTTTATTGATGTGGATTCTATTATTTAGGCATAATGTATATATGGTACTGCTTATATGACCGTTGTTGGCATGCTACGGGCATGTGGTGCTATTTATACGACCGTTGCTTATTCTATTATATGACATTATTAGCACGATGTAAATGTGGTACATTTTATACTACCATTAATTAGTTTTCAAATTTATATAAGGAAAGACAAATTTCATTTATAACATAATTTCAACGAATGTACATGCAACTCCATGGCCAGTACTTCCAACAAGGGCAGAGGCAACTGGTTAGCAACAATAGAAAGAAGTCATAATAAGGGACTTGCCATCAATCTATTGTTTATGTGCTCTTGAATCATTAATGGAGATTGTGAAATATGGTCTTGATGTTGGGCGCTGCTATCAATGTCGGTTCAACATATGTGGATTTCATGAGTGGATCGATGACCCTTCCCCTCAACATGCTGTTGACTTCATAGTGGAATCACAAAAGGAATTATTCCCGGTTTGAAATCATGTAAGTCCAGCAATGGTTCAAGAGTGAGAGTTAACTCTTTATAAAGAGATGAATCTTGACATTTTTTACTACAACTATGGTCAATAGGTTCATATTGACATTACGACAGTACCTGATCCAAGCATCGGACATCATTACTTTAAATGTCCCGAATGACGATGTGGAATGCATTATTGGCTTAACCTACTAATCCCTCAAAGATAAGTATAGTTTGCCTCAAAAATAATGAAGGAGATTAAACTTCTTAAAAGCTAGCTTAGATCTACTTTTATTCAATGTGCTTAATAATTTTTAAGTATTGGTTTCACTATATGCTGTATACACTATCCTTTTTTATTTATTTATGCATTTATATCGCCCATCCGTTTTTTTGTATTTCTTGTTCACGCTACTATTTTGTTCGAGTTGACAACACTCTGAAATAATGTTATCCACCCATGTCATATTGTTATAGTTGAGTTGACAACACTTTGAAATAATTTTATCCACCATGCCATTTTGATTTTGGTTGAGTTGACAGCACTCTGAAATAATGTTGTCCAACCATGCCATGTTGCTACAGTTGAGTTAACAACACTCAGAAAAGGTCCATCAAGCTCTGATATCACTATGTACATGTACTTGAGATCTCTTGAGATGACCCGAGATAAAACACATGGGTCAGACTATGTCTAAATCAAATTCAGAGGTGATATAATGGCCATAATGTGATTCATAGTGATATAAGTGAGAAACTCCATGACCAGACATATATGTATAACTACAAACCATACTACATACTATAGAAAATTTGACATCATATAAACTAGTGTGGATATACGCGGACTGACTATAATTTAGACTCAAAGTATTTAGCATAATCGTACACAATATTAAAGAAATATAAATAGAGTACATACCTATCTAACACACCAGAACCAAACGTGAAGCTAATAACATGTCTGCTTGAACCAGGAATCACACATGTCCATCGGACACAACTCCTACAGTCATAGTCACCTTCCTTCGGTATCATGATAGGATCCACCTTTGTACTCGTCTACGCGTGGACTTTACTCGGTCATGACCTAGAATATTGCACCTATAGATACATAACTGTTGGTCTAGGTGATGCATGGTAAAATGCACGCAGCAATATAAGGGTGTCACAGATTCAGGACACGACTCTACAATCAAGTCTCCAGCGTTGATACTAGCCAATCTGGTTCACCCTCAAAATATAAAGGAAGCTGGAGAAGGGTAGATAGACACATAGTATCTATATTCAATATCTAACACATATCTCTACATGAATGCCGACACATGGAACTATATAATGACCAACACGTGGCTCAGTACAATTATCGACAAATGGCTATATACGTGACTCAACACAGTGAGCTCTTGCATACACATATAATCTCTGTTTGAGTGATATTTAATCATAATGAATAACCAAACAAATAACCTAACCACATCCCATACCACATCATGTTATTTAAATTTTTATTCAATGCTCATAAATACACTCCATCCACACTATATATTCCTACGCAATAAGTCTGATGAATAACCGGAAAAGTATTACCAAAAGTCTCATAACGTATAGCATTACAAATCTATTTAATCAAATTTCTCATCACACAAAAATGAAATACATAGATAATAATCTATGCAAGTTTAAGTAAAGGTATTTTCTATATTTAAAAGCATACTAATGTTTTTCTATAATAAAATGCGATGTTGATTTATATTATATAAAATGATACTAAAATAAATATTCGATCACCTTCGTATTTATTTACAAATTCATAATATAAGTTTTATAACCTTTAACAATTATTATGATATCACTAAATTACTTTATAAATAATAATTTACTAGATTTTATAATTTTCTATTGAAATAATGTCATTTAATTTACTTTATTTAATTATTAAACAATTTAGATAATAATCATAATTAAATATAAGTATATTTATTATAGTATATTATATTTATATCATATATCATATAGTACTTTTCTAATTTAAAAATATTTTATTTTATTGTATACATTTTATTTTTCAAAAATAAGTACGCAATCAATTGCCTGACACAGTCTTCCATATTGAGCTTCAAATGGTGTCATGCTAATACTAGTTTGGAAACTGTTACTGTAAGAAAATTCTACAAGATGGAGATAATCTTCCCAACTTCCGCCGAAATCAATAACACAAGCGCGAAGCAAATCTTCAAGTATTTGATTCACTCGCTCCATCTACCGGTCTGCTTATGGATAATAGATTGTATTAAAGTTCATCTTTGCTCCCAATGCCTCTTGGAAACTTCTCCAGAATTGGCTATTGACCGGGCATTATTGTGACATATAATGAAGCTAAGAACTCGATGTAGTCTTATCACTTCTTTCATGTACAGCATGGCCAAATAAGGCATGGTTCAGTTCGACTTCACTGAATGAAGCGTGTTGATTTGGTCAATTGGTCCGCTATTACCCAAATGTTATTGTGTCCACTTTTAGAATGTGATAACCCATCCAAAAAATACATTGACACCTGAATCGCAAGAGATTATGACTATTCTAATGGGATATATAAGTTAATCATTGATTACTAATTCACTCATACTACAACGACCTAGAATTTCACCGCTTTAATTTGTGAATATTTAATTAATTTTAAATATTCAAAATAGTAAATTTTATAATCAAAATAAAATTCTTTTAAATAACAACTAGCGATGGTGAAATAATTTTCAAAATTTTTTTACAAAAATATGTAGTACGAAGAAAACCCGAAAATGTGATTGGAAATCGTTTTTCAAATTTTCGTCTTTTCATCGTCTAAAAGTTTTTCAAAATGTTATAAATTTCTCAACACGTAGAAATGAAAATACATAAATAATAATCTAAGTAAGTTTATATAAAGGTATTTTCTATATTTAAGAGCGTAGTAATGTTTTTCTATAATAAATTACAAAGTTGATTTACATTATATAAAACAATAGTTAAATAAATATTCAAACACCTTCGAATTCCTTTGTAGATTCATATTACAAGTTTTATAATCTTTAGTTATAATGATACCATTAGATTTCTTTATAAATAATAATTTACCGGCTTTTAGAATTTTCTATTGAAAAAATGTCATTTAATTTACTTTACTTAATTATTAAACAATTTAGATAATAATGATAATCAAATATAAATATATTTATTATAGCATATTATTATATTTATTATATTATGATTTATTTTAATTTAGTTTTAAAATATTTTATTTTATTGTATACTTTTTTAGAAATAAGTAGATAACCGGTCGGCCGACCGTCTCAACTACCAATCGACCGGTAGCGGTCGATCGGTCGGTTCGAGGGGTTGACTGGTCGGGCAACATGCATGCGAATTCCTGTTCCTGTTTGAGTGCATTATTGACCTTCTCCTCCCTAATCTCAACCACTTCTTCATCATGTTCCTGTTTGAGTGCATTATTGACCTTCTCCTCCCTCATCTCAACCACTTCTTCATCATTCAATCACCATACAACCAAACAACATTATTCAGTGACCCAATTAAATCTAAACATCCAACCAATTCTCAATGTATTAATCGAAATCAATGTTACAAGGGTTGAAGTAGTGATATAGGAAGATTATAATGGTGATGTAGATATATAAAGATGCACACCATTTCAAATTCATATTCATCATCATAAATAGACATAGAAGTGAGTAGAGACACTCACCTTGATTGGAGAATCTCACTTACATTCCTATCTTCTTCTTCTTGCTCTTCCTTTCACCTTTACTGTAAATGACTTCTACTTCAAATCAATGAGCAAAACCTTAAAACTTTTTTTGATAATCGAGTAGAGGTTGTAAAGAGATGACGTTATTAGTTGTAGAAATTTTACAGATTTTATTTTTAATTTTGTTTAAATTTAGAGGAGGTAGGGTTTAAGGGTTATGGTGATTTTCTAAAAGTCGGTAAATTAAAACTTGAGTGTTGTACTTACAGAAAGGGATGAAGAATAGGAAAATGGAATACTTGGAACTTGGAGAAGTCAGGAAACAATATTTAGCGTTGTAGGCTTGAGAAAGTTGGGCTTTTTATTTATTTTCTTTTCCCTTTCTTTTCTTCCTTCCTTCTTTTCTTTTCTTTCCTTTAGTTTATTCCATGAAACAATTTTACAATCAATCCCAAATACAAAATCACTTTTACCACAAATTACTTCATAATAAATTACAACATTATTTATTTTACAAAATCATTTTCAATAATTTTATTTATTTAACTAATCATTTTATTTAAATCGTTCACTAATTAATTTCACAACTATATCGATAACTTTATTACCTTATTAAAATAAACTTTATACTTTACAAAATTTAATTTATCATTATTTCCAAACTAATTAATTCATTTTAGCACATTCCAAAATAATTAAATCATTATTCTTTTTATATTTCACACTAGTTTAATAAAATATTTCTTAGCATATTCTAAATCATCACTATTGTTTCAAATAATTAACCCAAAATTTCAATTAGTTCATTATTTATTACTATTTAATCATTATTTAATTACCTCTCGACAACGGGTTGTTACACTGGATGAGCATAGACGATATATTGTCGCGATGTAGTAGTTGAAACTCGCTCATACTTAAACACTTAGTCAGTAATATTTAACACAAACTAGATATTTCAAGGACAAATTGATGATCTTTAGGCTCAGTTGGCTGCATTTGAAATGGGTGGTAGTGGTTCTACTTATTTTGATGATATAGCCGATGATGATGGTGACTTTGATGATGATGATGATGATAGTGCGGTACATTTGATCTTAATGTTTCGTTTATCCATTCATTAACTAGATATGTATATTATTTCTTTAATGTTGTTGTATTCGCATTTTCTATTGTATTGATATGGATTCTACTATTTAGGCATAATGTATATGTGGTACTGCTTATATGACCGTTGTTGGCATGCTACGGGCATGTGGTGCTATTTATACGACCGTTGCTTATTCTATTATATGACATTATTAGCACGATGTAAATATGGTACATTTTATACTACCATTAATTAGTTTTCAAATTTATATAAGGAAAGACAAATTTCAATTATAACATAATTTCAATGAATATACATGCAACTCCTTGGCCAGTACTTCCAACAAGGGCAGAGGCAACTGGTTAGCAACAATAGAAAGAAGTCATAACAAGGGACTTGCCATCAATCTATTGTTTATGTGCTCTTGAATCATTAATGGAGATTGTGAAATATGGTCTTGATGTTGGGCGCTGCTATCAATGTCGGTTCAACATATGTGGATTTCATGAGTGGATCGATGACCCTTCCCCTCAACATGCTGTTGACTTCATAGTGGAATCACAAAAGGAATTATTCCCAGTTTGAAATCATGTAAGTCCAGCAATGGTTCAAGAGTGAGAGTTAACTCTTTATAAAGAGATGAATCTTCACATTTTTACTACAACTATGGTCTATAGGTTCATATTGACATTACGACAGTACCTGATCCAAGCATCGGACATCATTACTTTAAATGTCCCGAATGACGATGTGGAATGCATTATTGGCTTAACTTACTAATCCCTCAAAGATAAGTATAGTTTGCCTCAAAAATAATGAAGGAGATTAAACTTCTTAAAAGCTAGCTTAGATCTACTTTTATTCAATGTGCTTAATAATTTTCAAGTATTGGTTTCACTACATGCTGTATACACTATCGTTTTTTATTTATTTATGCATTTGTATCACCCTTTCGTTTTTTTGTATTTCTTGTTCACGCTACTATTTTGTTCGAGTTGACAACACTCTGAAATAATGTTATCCACCCATGTCATATTGTTATAGTTGAGTTGACAACACTTAGAAATAATTTTATCCACCATGCCATTTTGATTTTGGTTGAGTTGACAACACTCTAAAATAATGTTGTCCAACCATGCCATGTTGCTACAGTTGAGTTAACAACACTCAGAAAAGGTCCATCAAGCTCTGATATCACTATGTACATGTACTTGAGATCTCTTGAGATGACCCGAGATAAAACACATGGGTCAGACTATGTCTAAATCAAATTCAGAGGTGATATAATGGCCATAATGTGATTCATAGTGATATAAGTGAGAAACTCCATGACCAGACATATATGTATAACTACAAACCATACTACATACTATAGAAAATTTGACATCATATAAACTAGTGTGGATATACGCGGACTGACTATAATTTAGACTCAAAGTATTTAGCATAATCGTACATAATATTAAAGAAATATAACTAGAGTACATACCTATCTAACACACCAGAACCAAACGTGAAGCTAATAACATGTCTGCTTGCACCAGGAATCACACATGTCCATCGGACACAACGCCTACAGTCATAGTCACCTTCCTTCGGTATCATGATAGGATCCACCTTTGTACTCGTCTACGCGTGGACTTTACTCGGTCATGACCTAGAATATTGCCCCTATAGATAAATAACTGTTGGTCTAGGTGATGCATGGTAAAATGCACGCAGCAATATAAGGGTGTCACAGATTCAGGACACGACTCTACAATCAGGTCTCCAGCGTTGATACTAGCCAATCTGGTTCACCCTCAAAATATAAAGGAAGCTGGACAAGGGTAGATAGACACATAGTATCTATATTCAATAGCTAACACATATCTCTACATGAATGCCGACACATGGAACTATATAATGACCAACACGTGGCTCAGTACAATTATCGACAAATGGCTATATACGTGACTCAACACAGTGAGCTCTTGCATACACATATAATCTCTGTTTGAGTGATATTTAATCATAATGAATAACCAAACAAATAACCTAACCACATCCCATACCACATCATGTTATTTAAATTTTTATTCAATGCTCATAAATACACTCCATCCACACTATATATTCCTATGCAATAAGTCTGATGAATAACCGAAAAAGTATTACCAAAATTCTCATAACGTATAGCATTACATATCTATTTAATCAAATTTCTCATCACACAAAAATGAAATACATAGATAATAATCTAAGCTAGTTTAAATAAAGGTATTTTCTATATTTAAAAGCATACTAATGTTTTTCTATAATAGAATGCGATGTTGATTTATATTATATAAAATGATACTAAAATAAATATTCAATCACCTTCGTATTTGTTTACAAATTCATAATATAAGTTTTATAACCTTTAACAATTATTATGATATCACTAAATTACTTTATAAATAATAATTTACTAGGTTTTATAATTTTCTATTGAAATAATGTCGTTTAATTTACTTTATTTAATTATTAAACAATTTAGATAATAATCATAATTAAATATAAGTATATTTATTATAATATATTATATTTATATCATATAGTACTTTTCTAATTTAAAAATATTTTATTTTATTGTATACATTTTATTTTTCAAAAATAAGTACGCAATCAATCGCCTGACACAGTCTTCCATATTGAGCTTCAAATGGTGTCATGCTAATACTAGTTTGGAAACTGTTACTGTAAGAAAATTCTACAAGATGGAGATAATCTTCCCAACTTCCGCCGAAATCAATAACACAAGCGCGAAGCAAATCTTCAAGTATTTGATTCACTCGCTCCATCTACCGGTCTGCTTATGGATGATAGATTGTATTAAAGTTCATCTTTGCTCCCAATGCCTCTTGGAAACTTCTCCAGAATTGGCTATTGACCGGGCATTATTGTGACATATAATGAAGCTAGGAACTTGATGTAGTCTTATCACTTCTTTCATGTACAGCTTGGCCAAATAAGGCATGGTTCAGTTCGACTTCACCGAATGAAGTGTGTTGATTTGGTCAATTGGTCCGCTATTACCCAAATGTTATTGTGTCCACTTTTAGAATGTGATAACCCATCCAAAAAATACATTGACACCTGAATCGCAAGAGATTATGACTATTCTAATGGGATATATAAGTTAATCATTGATTACTAATTCACACATACTACAACGACCTAGAATTTCACCGCTTTAATTTGTGAATATTTAATTAATTTTAAATATTCAAAATAGTAAATTTTATAATCAAAATAAAATTCTTTTAAATAACAACTAGCGATGGTGAAATAATTTTCAAAATTTTTTTACAAAAATATGTAGTACGAAGAAAACCCGAAAATGTGATTGGAAATCGTTTTTCAAATTTTCGACTTTTCATCGTCTAAAAGTTTTTCAAAATGTTATAAATTTCTTTAATATAAATATTCTCACTCATTTACAAATAATTTAGAGTGTATATACATACATACATTCATATATATACATATATATTGGGGTATATATATACACTTTAGTATGCAAAGGTAAGATATAACCTTAATTCAAATTTAAATATATTTTTAGAAACATGAAACGATACCATGTTAGACATTCAGTACACAAGTGGTAAATGCATATTGGTTTGTGTCTCATGAAGAGGAGAGGACATGTTGGAGGCATGTAAAACACGGGGGAGACAAAGTGATGATGTGGCATTCTGTGAGTGGAGGGCATGCGCATTGAGGATAGTTTTGTAATTTGATTTATCCATTAGTATAAAGCCAATTTCCTAATTATTTTCTCATTTTTATCATTTCTATCTTCACTTTCAAAACCACATTCATGTTCCTTCCTAAGTTTCTATGGCTTCCAAATACTTCTAAATTAGAAAAAAAATCATTTCTTTCCACTTCTTCCTTAAGCAAGTTTACTAAAAATAACTTCTTTCTCCACCACACTTCTTCTCTTGCCAAAACAAGCCCATACACCTCTTATTCATCATTGGCCGGAACCTAAAGCCCCAGCCGAGCCCATTTGCACACTTAGACCCATAAAGTTAACCTTATTAGAAAGGCAAAGTGAAGTTCAAGGAATATTCATGTTATAGCACAAGCTTGGTTTATTTCGTCGACTTTCGATGAGTAAAATCTCATATTTTAAAACCAAAAGTTTTTAACTTTAATATTGATCATCTTAGTAGCTTTTCAATTCTTGTTGTATATGTATGGTGATGTAATGGTTGTTAGTTTGGTTTATGCTTTGGAAAGATGACATCTTGGTAGTTAGTAAGCAATATGACAAGTTAGTAATAAAAGTTAAATTTATAAGTGATGCTCTCTACATGTTGTAGGATTTGTTGTGGACTCTGTATATTTATGCTTTACTTATGTTATGTGATGTGATGCTTGGATAAAAATCAATATGTTATGAAAGTAGTTCTCGAAGTGTCCATATAGCGACTATTGCTATATCGGCACTTTTGAAAATACCATCTCTTCGACATCTTTTGTTTTACTTTCGAGCTTGGGTTTTATTTTACAAAGTTAATTAAGTTTTTGAATATGGATAGATATAAAATTAATTTACTAATTTAATAATGGTTTTAAATTTAATTAACTATTTTAATTAAGAGGATTAAGGTTAATTAATTAACTTAATAATTATGTTTAAGGTTAATTAATTATTTAACAATGGTGGATTAAAGTTAATTAATCATCTTAATTAATGGTGTTTAAAATTAATTATTCATTTTTAATTAAATACTTTTAAAGTTAATTAATTAGTTTAATTTTAATTAATCTTTTCCATTAATGATATTTTAAATTAGTTAACCCTTTTTAATAAATGATGTTTTAAAATTAATAATCAACTTAATTAATGAGATTTAAATTTAAATAATTTAATTAATGATGTTTTAAGTGATTAACCCTTTTTAATTATGGGTATTTAAATTTAATTAATCAAATTAATTAACGAAGTCTAAAGATAATTATTACCTCTTATTAACGACAGTTTAAAGATGATTAATCAATTTAATAATGATGTTTTAGGTTATTAAATGCTTTTTACAATGGTGTTTTGACGTTAGTAAACCATTTTTACAAAGATATTTAAAGTTATAAACTTGTAATGAAAAGCCCAAGCATGAGTTTGTTTTTAAAAGTAAAAGTTCGATTGGGATTATGGAAAAGAAGTTTCCATAAACGACGTCACTTTTATGGAAAGAATTTAGTCATACTCTTCACATTAAATGTCGAGGTTTGGAAACTTGTCACTATATCAAAAGTTAAACTTATCATTAAGGCAATGCCTAAAGCTAGCACTTCCTTCACTTGCCTGACTATATTTTTAACCAAGAAACAATATAAGTTTGAAATCGACGAATAGTGGTACGAACATGAAGTTTACTGCCCATATACGATCATTTTGTTATCTTTGATTGTCAGTTTTTGACTATCGATTACCTCAACCTTCTTTGTATTTCGCCGCTCTAAGACGACGTGTTGCTCACTTGAGCTTTGTTGTCTTTTGTCAAAAATGACTAAACCCAGAAAGCAAGTAGGGACCAATCTATATAAGGTTGTTCCCATTAGGGTATTATCACTTCTACTCTAGATTTGGTTGGAATAGCTATGCACCGGGATGTGAAATACTCCGATTCTCTGTAATAATTGGCAAGGTCCGGCTTGGAAGTTTCCGAAAGCCATCGTAGTTCTCAAGTAGGTATACGTTCGGTAAGGAGGTGCACCCTCCTAGTCATTGTTAGTGAATTTCATTTTTCTCATTGATTCGAACGTTCGAATTTGTTTTCCTTGTTTGCATCAGGTTGAGTATAGCACTCTTAGCGATGTTAATTATTTGTATCCATTCTTTACATTTAGATATTTTTCTTATGAAAGGAACCCCGTTCGGCATTTGGCGGCATGGTCTCATATGTTGTTGTTTAATTACGCTTATTATTTAGAGTTTTACTCATACCAGATAGATTATCTTACTCGAGTTATTTGTTTTCCCTAAACTTTCAAGTATCATTTAGATTTGAATAGTCTAAGAGTTGCAGGTCTTTATGGGCTCTTTTAAAGACGGCGTCCAAGCAGGAGGTCTTTATCTATTTAGCTGTCTATTTCCCGTATTTTTCAATTCTTGTGACTGCATTTTGTTGCAGCATGTGTAAAGGTAGGATGTTATAACTGCCTAAGCTGATTGTAGTACTTTTAGTGTAATTCTAATTACTCCATGTTAGGGAGTAACCTTATATATTATATTACTGTTGTGTTCTGTTTAACAGTTTCGTTGTGAGATTTTTTGTTCTATTATTTATTTTTAACCCCACGACAATTCATCTTTCGGATGCTTGGTTAATGACACATGAATATCATAGATGTATTAAGTGTCATTCTCAGAGGTCAGAAAGGTGGGTCATCACACATACATAGTCCCATTTCCATTGAGGAATTTCCAATTGTTGCATGAGACTACTGTATCTCTAGTGCACCGCCTTCACTAAATGAAAAGTCATACACTTTTTCACAAAACACCAATATCACATTTCATACCTTCCCGATAATAGAGTCGCTTCATATCCATATACATTTTGCTACTACCTGGATGTATGGTATATTATGACCTATGGCAGTCTTCCAATACTTCTCTATGGAGGTTACCAATATCTAGCACTATTATCATGTTCTGTCTCTGTAAGCATCTTTGAGAATCGAGAGAGTAACTAGCCAAATCTTTGCCTTCATCTTCGAATTCCAATCTCTAAATAAGTGATAAAAAAGTCGGGTCATTCCTTGTGCTTCGACGAACCAATCTATCAAGGATGGTCTTGCAGCTAGGCTGGTCATCACTACATCAGAATTAGCATTAAATTGGCTATCACAAATCTCACATATGGATAAAGTGTCGAGATCCTTCAACTCGGCTATCAGCCTACAGACCACAACTTGGTGCTTGCGACTCAATGCATCGATAAGTTGATTTCATTTCCCGATGTATACTGGATCTCAAAATCATATGTTGCTAGAAATTTCAACCATCGTTGTTCTCTCACATTAAGATGTTTTTGTGTAAACAGATACTTCGGCGACTTGTGATCTGTATATAACACAAATCGCTCTCCAAGAAAGTAGTGTCACCAAATGTTTAGAGCAAAGACAATAGCTACAAGTTCTAAATCATGCTTAGTATATCTAATGTCATTAGGTCTTAAATGTCTCGATGCATATGCCACAATTCTTCCTTTCTGCATTAGTGCTACACCTAATCCAGAATCACATGCATCTGTATAAACTTCTAGAACCCTGGTTACCTTCCATTAGTGTAAGAACATGTGCATTTGTGAGCAACTCCTTCAAATTAAAATAGGCTTCATCACACTTGTACATTGGAACTTTACTCCTTTTTTGGTAAGGTTGGTCAGAGGCTGTACAATCTTCAAGCAGTCTTTGAATAATCATTGGTAATAATCGGCTAATCCCAAGAAACTTCTAATCTTTGAAACTGTCTTCGGTAGTTTCCAATTCTGGATTGCCTTTACCTTGATAGGATCAACTGAGATACTTGCTTTTAAAGTAACATAGCCTAAGAATTTGACTTTCCTCTACCAAAAGTAGCATTTACAGAACTTGGCTTTTAAATTATTCTGCCTTAGAGGTTCCATAACCATCCTGAGTTGCTTCTCATGCTCCTCCTCGAATTTAGAGTATACAAGTATTCATCAATGAAGACTCTTATGAACTTATTCAAGTAGTCTTTGAAGATTATTTTCATTAGATCCACATAGTAGGCTAGAGCATTTGTCGAGCCAAAGGACATTACCATCCATTCGTAAGAGTCATATCTTGTTCAATATGTTATTATCAAGATGTTATTTCTAGCAATTCTGAGCTGATGGAATCCTGTAGCTAAGTCTAATGAAAAGATCTTAGCTCCACTCAGCTGATCGAACATGCCATCGATCCAAGTAAGGGGATACTTGTACTCAATAGTCAACTCATTCAATTTTCTATAGTCGATATATAGCCTGAGGGATCCATCTAACTTCTTCACAAATACAACTCCGACTCTCCATAGTGAACTGTTTGATCTAATAAAGCGCTTCTACTCTAATTAAGAAAAATACTTCTTAAGCTCTTTGTTCTCGTTTACGGAAATTCTAGTTGGAGGTCGACTAGCAGGTTGAGCTACAAGAATATGATTTATTTGTATCTTGACAACCTGCTTAGGAGGTAAAGTTGTAATAGGCTTAAAGATATCTGGGTATTCCTTAACCATTGGAATCCGAGCAATCTCATCCTCATTACAAGCTTCAACAGAAAAAAGTGATCTGCTAGAATTTTCATGAACACTTCCAAGAACTATGCTAACTCTTACTTCAAAATTTGGATGGCCGACAGTCAGAATCCTTCGGGACATAAACATTCCCCTCATATTGATCCAGCTAATCCATTCCAAGGATGATTCCAAATCCTATGTATACAAATATATGCAAGTCGCAGTAAAAATGGTGACTACCAAAAAGCAATTCAACATCCATACACAACGTCTTGAGAATTGCATATCCTCCAATAGGATTCGCAATCCTCAAAGATGTGAATAAGTATACCACATCAAGATTAAATTTATCCAATAGTTCTTTCAACACAGACAAGTGTGACACACCCTATCGAATAGAACTTTAATAGGAAAATCTGTAACTAGAATCGTACCTTCAAGAACTACAAGCGCCTTTCCTTTAGCTTGAAAGGAACTGCCAAATATCTCTATAACATTCAACTCCCAGGTCTTCATGTAGAAAAGATGTGCTTCCTTACTACAAATCATGCACTTCTTCTGATATGGAGGAGGACATATTAGGGTACACTCTTTGGAATAATGACCTTTATCTCCACAGTTGAAGCATTTAACCTATCTCTACAACAAACCTTGTATTCTGGCATGCTACCTTTCCCTTGCTTCTTACCCTGAAATTTATTTTTCTGCTTCCTAAAAAGGAACCATCACTTCTGACCAACAACAGCCTTGGTTTTGGCCCATTTTCACTACTTTCTTTATCTTCCCCCTCAAGTCTGAATGTAGCGTCCATGAGTTTCTTGAATGTAACTTTAACAACCAAATTCCAATGGTTCTGATTTTTTGCAAAAATGCTAACAACAAAGCCCACTGAAGTCTGAGGTGTTTATCTGGTATCCTGCAAATAGGTAAAGACAAATATATTGGAGCTCAATAATTTATCTCATAGTGGGATTGAGTAAAATATAGTAGTAAGTAAATACTCACCCAAATAATAACACTTTCTAAGAAAGTGTCATAAAGCTGAGAAGTCTCTGCCATCTATCTAACTTGTATGATGTTACAAGGAGGGGGTTAGAACAAAAGTTCTGGTAAATGAATAAATTATATACTTCTAGGCTTAACTCTACATATATCATTTTATTTCCATTTACTCTTATATTAGGTTCATTAGGTTACAATACTCTCGCCTCTTCGTGAACCGTGCCCATCTACTCCATAGTATATTAAAATCTAATAACTAATATATATATATATATATATATATATATGTAGCTATATGCCCAATGACCATATTGGTCCTAGGTACCACCCATGGTACCTTCCGTTTCCTCCTCGGAAAGGGCTCCATCGTCTTGCTTCGAGAGCGTTCCATAACTACATCTGCAAAGGACTGCTCCGTAAGGCCAACAATATAGATGCTCCATCGTCTTGCTCTACAGCTATATCTATAAGGACTGCTTCGTAAGGCCTACAATATAGATACTCCATCGTTCTGCTCCACGAGCATTCCGTAGCTACATCTGTAAAGGACTGCTTCGTAAGGCCAACAAAACAGATGCCCCACTACTTACTATGAAAACGTAAATCATGTCCGCACTAGTCTATGCCAGTGTTCGGACATCCACAATGTACCACCAGTGCGTACATTGAGGACTACGTAATTGTTTTGTCTACTACCTGAATCCCACCAACAAGGTCTACCTTGTATGGAATTCAGTCGGAGATTTTTTATATCTACAAATGACTGCTTCGTTAGGCCTACAATACAGATATTTTGGTTGGTCTATCTCTTTTCTTGATATGACTATGGCTCCATGCAGCCGCCCCTCAACTAAATCAAAAGACCACTAAAGAGTTAAGTGGTCGTGCCCTACTGCAAATAATCTAACATCCAATTGGCAGTGCCCCCCAATCCAATGTCTCGATAGTGAAAGAATGATTAGCATATTGGTTTAACTCTAGTCTTTCTCGAAATCGCTCTTGGTCTTGATGCTGACCGATATTCGCATCTGACTATCCTTAAACTTACTTGCAAGTACTAGACATATGAATACCCTACTCTGAACTCCAAGCCCTTTTAACTTCCTATAAAGGTCTGCTTCATTAGGCCTACAATGCAAATGTAGTCAAGGCATACTTTCTTGATGGAACACCTACAGACCTGCCTCCAAGGGTGTAGCTTTGTTAGGCCTACCCAGAGGGCCATCCAAGAATATTATCATGTCCTGTTGAAGTCTTGTACTTCCTTGAATTCCAAAAAATACTAAGTTGGATGTGTTTCTCCATTTTTGAAATCCATGATGAACTACTTCGTTAAATGCTTCATCCTTTATGCTGCTCCAAACGCATCTCAATTCTTTTACTAGATCCTAAGTCTAATCTTTTAATTTGCATTTAGTTTACTTTCTTATTCGGTTGACTACTTATTTGCCTTAATTAGTATATTCTTGCCCTCGTCTCTCCTCTATCTATTATGAGATTTCCATTTATTTAATAGAGAATGTTGTTGGTATGAGCCACATTCATTATCTTGCTTATTTAACTTAAATAAATCTTAAGTTCATTAAAATAAGTCTCTTTTATCATTCCTGCTTTATTTGCTTATTGACTTAATATAAATTATTTAAATAAGCTTCTACCATTATTATTTATCATTAGTTTATTCAAAGTCTCAAAAAAGCTTTTTCGTTCTTATTACCTATATTATAATTCTACCTCTAATTGTCATTTTCTCTTCTTTTATAGTCCGTACATAATTCCAGCATTTCTTTTCTGTTCTAATCTTCCTTCTTTTATTATGATATAAAATATTCTTTCATTCTCTTATATTATATAATTCACTTATCATAATAACTATCTTTTTAAATAGTTTGTGCAGTGAATGCAGACCTAGGTTCATTATCTTTTACAGCTTTAAGTTCTTATCTAATAATTTACTTGATTCATGTCATACTTTGCTTTATTATCTTCTATTCTAGGAAGTGATTCTATTTTATTTGGTTGGTTATGAAAACTATATTTAAAAATCCACTCCCATATTCAATATTAAATAATACTATAAACAATAATCTGTAACTGCTAGTATTTCCTTTACTATTTTAAAATTGTGTAAAATACAGTGGTTTCTCTATTTTATACTAATTCTCTTTTTCTTTCTTTTATTCTAGCAAGTACGTTCATTGTTGTCTTTTAAATATTAAATTATAGAAATGTATCCTATTTTCTAAACCAACCAATTAACCTTTTAGTTACTCCCTAATCCAGTTATTAGATTAATTAACTCTTCCCATTTTAACATAATTTATTACAATGATTCCATTCCTCAAACATTTATTACTTTACATCTTATTTCCTTCATTTCAGTATTCTTAATTATTTAATCCATATTCATGTTTAATCTATTCTAATCCAAACGCGAAGAAAGAGAAGAAAATAGAAGAAGAATGATGTTTGCATAGAAATCCAAAACGTAGAAACAGATGTAAATAAATACTAATATTGTAAGTAAACTGTAAATTCTTTATTGTTCAGAATGACTTAATTGATAGGATTAATTATTGAATAAAATTTTCGAAACGGGAATTTAACGATAATTTATCTTAAATTTAAAAGATATATAAATAAATCCACTCACATATCATCCTTAGTTTCAATCTCTATCCCTTTTAATTTGCTATGCTTTTTCCCCTTTTTAATCCGTTGTAAATTCCCTGATTTTTTTGCGCAATTCTCTGATTTGCTTGTATATATATCCTTGCTTAATTTTATTTTTCGTTTGGAGAAAGATTTGATTGATAAAGGAGAAAGAAAGAGGGAGAAGAGAAGAGGAGTTTGCTGTAAATGACAACAGCTGATTCAGAGAAAATAATGTGGGCTGAGGTTAGTTACGTTCAATTTTAGGCGTAGTGAACAAATATGAACCATCTGATTAAGCCTAAAAACAATCCTCACCGTCATTTATTGATTTTTTTAAGATTAGTTTATAACGTATAATTCTCCAGTGTTATTCTTATTCCTTTATTATACGTTCCTATTAATTCACGTTTCCTTCTAAATAAGATTCTCCCATTAATTATCCAATTAATTAGATCATATATATATATATATATATATATGTCTATCTATGTATGGATGTATGTATGTATATGTATATCCAATATTAATCGATTCTCATATGTTATAATTTCTTATGCATTTGAATACGTCAAATAAAACCTCTATTAATTGATTGTATATAAAAGTTACACTTTTTAATTTATTCTTATTAACTTACCTTCATCATAAGCTTAATTATTCCGTTTGATTTTGTACACATTCCAATTCTTCTTGTTCTTTTTAACTTGGAAACAAATAATCCTATAACTAACATTTTCTTCTAGCTAATTAATTTACATTATTAGCTATTATAACAAGGGCCTATTCTTTGATTAATTGACACATTTTTTAAAACGCTCAACTGATTGTCAATTAATTAACTAACACGTTTTCCCATTTAAATCGATATCCAAATTAATTCCTATGCATCATTCAATCACGCATTTATTGGTTGTATATATTTAAACCGCCAATTCATTACCCAATTAATTGGCATTTAAGTTTCCCTCTTTTTTTTAGTTGATGCTTACTTAACATCTTTAATTAATTTCTTAATTAATTGATTGCGTCAACTATAAATTAATATATGTATGTTATTATTTAATTTATTCCCCCCATACATTTCCTTTATTAGAAGATCCCTTAATTAATTAATGTTATAAAAGTGACATATTCTCTGACTAATTGATGCCTCTATGTCTCTTAATTAATTCCTTTTTAATTGATTGATGCGTTAATTAATTATACACTCATTGCTTGCATAAATCTATGTTACCTCTTAATTCTTAAATGCATATATTTGACATTTATATTCTGTTTTGCAATCATGTGAATTCAATTGATTATTTAATTATATAAAAATGCAGGGTGTTACAGTAAACTCTAACTGAGGTAGAATAGATTTCCTTAAAGATTTCTCAAATCAATACACAAATTTATTATTCTTTTTCAATGGCTTGTTAATAAGCTCAACGCCGTGCTTAGATAAAGCTTCAAATGAAGAATAATACTCGACTACGAACATACTACACTACTTTAATTCTACAAACTTGCGTGCCATAGCCACTTTCTCAGCTTGTGAAAGAAATTTTCTCTCCCCAACCCAGCTCTGATTCATCAGTCATATACCAATTTAATTCCCTCTCTTGAACTTTCCTGGAAGCAAATTAGACATTTTTCTTGTCGATAATGCCCATACATGCAAAAATGCATTCACAGGTCTTTAGTCAAACATGCATTCCTATCATTCCGTCCATGACATTGAAGGTTTTCCTCCTAGTTTAGCATAATTGCTGCCAGCTTGGAAAATTCAAATCAATGAGTGGGTGGATTCAAAGTGGTGGAGATGCTCGACTATTGGATGAATCTCACTAATTCCATAAGCAGATCTATGGTCATATAGACTCCGTCAGATCCACTGGACTGACTTAGGTTAATATGACCAGCACGGGGACCAGCCATTCTTCACTTCTGCACTTACGTGAAATATAGGTTAAGGATATTCAAGAATAATAATATAATATATCAAACATACAAATAACAAATACGCACCTAGATGACTACATGCGTACCTAGATAATATATATTTTTTGATTATCTACCTAATACCTTAGGGATAAGGTCTCCTAAGTCCGTTTAGGCTAATGACTCGTGTCCCTTTGTGATCAGTATTATTCTGACTTGCTCTAGTACCAATTTATAAACATTCCTACCTCTATACCCATACTATCCAAGAATATTACATAAGTAATACCATCGAGTAGTACAAAGAATAAAGCAACATGTGATACACAAATGAATATTTCTTTGGATTAACATTAGTACCTGTCAGGTTAACTGAAAATGTACATGGTCTACTTATAAAGCATTAAACACGTATGCTTCCAGGACAAAAAATACATTGTCACAGATAATAGTAATATCAGAGAACATAAAGTCAGAACACAGCAGAGAAAAGATAATAGATAACATATAAAATACACGATCCAGGGCTAATAAATGATAATCTCTAGCTCAATATACAAATACATTGTCAACCACTAGATAAAACAATGAGGCAAAAAATATAGTGTATTATCATCCTATATCTACTACTAGTGTAACATCCCCTAATTTGAGACCCGAAATCAAGTGCTACGGATTCTACAGTCATCCATGATATTAATTTCTGATGGAAAAACAGACAATGTTAATTATATCAATAATCAGAAGCACACGAATATAAAAAATTTCAAACACAATTTAATAACGAGTTTTCACATTACATTTAATAAATAACATTTCATATTCATTACATAATCCCATTCATAATCCTATGTTTAGAGAAAAAATAATTATTACAAAATATTCCAAGAGCGACATATAAAGATGCTTCCTTTGTTGATTAGAGTCCAATACTGAGAAATTATACAACTTGTCATTACATCCATTCAAACAAAAGGAAATTACACAGCGGATAAATAGAAACTCCTAATATAGCTAGATTGCTTCCTGCACATTTCTAAAAGTTTGTTCATCTTATTGGAAACCTGAAATCCCTTACTTCTGACCTATTCAAATGAGTATTCTAGTGTTTAAAAGGAAAAAATAAAATCATTAGGTCAGACAGATAGTCTGGTATGAATAATAACCTTCCATCTCCAACCAAATAGATATCTAGTAAGACCGTGCCATTGAGCGGAACAGGTTTTTCCCTCACTAGTATTTTAACCAAAACATATCAACCATATACTATGCTTCTGCATCCATAATGGTTTAAACATAAAATTTTAATCATATGTAAGTATGCAATGTGGGTAAGTCTGACTCATCTGTCAACATAGGGTTATGTCTACCCTATGTTCACTCTTTTACAAAACTGACTATCTGTATCAATCCATAGTTTTTCTAAGGTCGCTATAAACCTATTAGTTTTCACTTGCTGACTAATAACCTGTCAAATCTCTTAAGGAATACTTGTCCTTAGTCATAGTTTTCATGGGATTACTAAGAACCTATTAGTTTATACCAATAACAATTTCAATCATATTTTTTATAGGATCTCTACGAACCAATTAGAAAATATCATATGTTATATCATAATTTTCATAAGATCACTACAAACCTACTGGATTCTTCCAATACCATACTTTCAAATCATAGTTTTCATGAGATCACTAGGAACCTACTGGATATCTCTAATAACAGTACTCAAGCCATAGTTTTCATGGGATGACTATGAACCTATTGGACCCTTCAAATATCATATCCCAAATTATAATCTTTGGTCAGTCTGGCCATCATATACCTTTGATCTACCTGATCTTCCAGATGCTATTCTATTCGCTTAGGTGTAAAATTTGATTATACTCACTACTTGGTCAATCAAATAGTTATTCTACCCTCAAATATTCCAAAATGCAGTTATGGGTCATGACGATGTGAGTATGAAAATAGCAATTATGCAAAATAACTGATCAAATAATAACAAGAATATATAACATCCATCATTCAAATATGTTCGCTCAATTGACAACTTAAATTTACATAACCTTAAATCATAACCCTCTTTGGTAATTTTATATAAAAACTTGGGCTAAATAATAATTTATTCCTTGAAAACATTTATCATTATATATTATTAATCCCTTTAATTCATATTTAAAAAAAGGAAAATATAGCCCCTTATTTTACTAACTTCTCATGCCACTTTATAAACCATTTTAATACTTCCATGTATACATTGGAAATTATAGGAGGACGTTGCACCTCTTCATTTAGGGCTTAACGCCATAATTTAGAATATGTTCGTTTTCAAAAACTAGCAGCATTGGTATAACCATCATGGGACGTCACATCCCTCCATATCAAAGCCTTCAAAATAATTCTGATTTCATAAAAACATAAGGCTGTAATGCCAAAGTAAATGCTGTCTCAACATATAAGTTTATAGGTTGCCGAACCAATTAAATATATCCTTTTATATAGGAATATACCTTGAAGTTGACATTGATAACATGTTCCATCAGTATCATAAAACATTGATATTGGATGTTATAAAAATAGTGGCTACTATATTGTAATTAGGGTTATTGAAACCATGATACAGGGATGTCATTTCCATAAAACAATTAATACCGAAAGTAAGGCTGGCGGCATCACTGCCTTAAAACCATAGTTATTAAAGTAGACGACATGCAGCGTCATAACGACGCCAAAAATATAGCAGCAATAGCATTGTAAATATTTTAATACTGGAACTTAAGGTTTGCGGCATCAATGTCATAGAGTAGTTTATTATCGAAAATAGTGGGTAGTGGCATTTTTTAAAACCTAGCTGCTATTAAGCGGCATGATAAGATTGGTAGTTATCGGTATTAAATAGAGGACGCCTCATTTCAACCCGAATGAGTCCATTACATATCAACCTACATTGATATCATATGCCTCCATTCATGTTGGCATCGACATTCAGGGATGCATCATAGATGGACTGTGTAATCAACTTTCAACACCATAACAATCTCGTAAATAACATTAAAATTGATTTATTTCTTAAATAAGCAAAATCTTTTCACCAACTCTAAATCCTTATCAATTTTCTATTGGTTAGAAATAACTTTAACAAACTTTCTTTTCAAAAATATCCCGCCAACCCAATTAATATCCTCAGAATAATTTTTTTGCACCCATTAAATAATCATTAATTATATGAAATTATTATAAGCTTTTCTATCTTATTAAATTCATAATAAATCATAATTATTTGGGAAAATCCCCAAATTCGAACAAATCAGAACTAACACATTCTTTTAACATATAAAAATTTCTATGCCAAAATCATTATTTAATTATTTCTAATAATTGAAAACCAAGATTAATGACCTTTCTCTCTTAAGAAATTCTTAAAATATTCCTATTAATTTGGAAATTATGAAGTTAAAAACCCATCTCCAAACTTATGTTTTACACATCACATAAAAAAATCAAATTATCTGGAGATCAAAAACAAAGATTTTATCCTTAAAACCTATTAAAATAATTTCATAAAGATTCCAATAAATCATTATTCTATCCAAGCAATGATAAAATCAAACATGAAATGTCATAGCATCATCATGAATCAAAATCCATAAATATTCAAAATCAACAAGTATAAAAATGAGATGGTCTATTATTATTCACCTTAGATTGAATAATGGAGTTGAGATTTTATCGAGAATGTTTTCCCTTGCTTTGACTCCTAAATCCTTTTATATTTTCTCTTCTCTAGCTTATTAATAGTCGACCTTGTTCTTGTATCTTACTTAGTAGATTTTCGAAAAATGAGAATGAATGAAGGGTGAGGTTTTAAGGGATTATAGGTGGATCTATTCCTAATTTGCCCCTCTCATACATTCTTTTATGTATTCAGTTCTAAAACAATCTTAATGATTAATTATTTAAGGCTTAACATTGTTATTTATCAAATACCATCCCCTTTATCTTACTATACATTACATTATTCTATTCAATTTATCTAACTAAATCTTCTGAATAATGTTAGTTAAAATTAGGGGTGTTACAGGCTTCTCTCCTTAAAGAATTTCTTCCTTAAAATTTAGTAAGAACAACGTAATAAGCATATCAAACATATAAACAATGCTAGAATACCCTACGGGCTACGAAGTCTACATACAATAAATATAGAACATACCATCATAACAACTCAGGATAAGTATCCCTAATCATGTCCTCTATATTCCACGTATAGTCTTTCTCATTATCACTCCATTGGACTTTCACTAACTTGACGATCTTATTCTCTAACCTCTTCTCATCTCTAGCCATAACACGAATTAGTTGTCTCACAAAAGTCGGATCTGGTTCCACTACTAAATCTTCCAATGTAGCCAGAGCAATAGTAGTCTCTTGATCATGCACATACTTCTATGACGAGAAACATGAAACACATTATGGACTTCTGCCAAACCACTCGGTAACTCTACTCGGTATGCTAGTTTTTAGGTCCTCTCTATAATAGGGAATGGTCCGACATATCTAGGTGTTAGTTTCCCTGACCTTCCAAACCATGCCACACCCTTCGTCGGTGTTACTTTAACAAAAATGTGGTCTCCAACTGAGAATTCTAAATCTTTAATGCTCTTGTCTACGTAACTTTTTTTCTAGACCGAGTTTCTCTTATCCTAGCTCGGATTAACTCAATCTTTTCTATGGATCCTCTCACCATATTTGGTCTAAGAACCAATCTGTCTCTGGTCTCAAATCAACACATTGGTGATTAACACGGCCTTCCATACAAAGCTTCGAAAGGCGCCACCTCTATACTAGCATGTTAACTACTATTATAAGAAAGCTCAAATAAGTGCAAATGTTCTTTCCATGACCCATAAAAATCTAGTACACAAGATCTTAACAAATCTTCAAGTACCTTGTTGACTCTCTCTATTTGTTCGTCCATATATGGATGATAAGCGATACTTCTCTTAAGCTTGGTACCTAACACTTCTTATAGACTCTTCCAGAATTAACTAGTGAACAAGACATCTCTGTCACCGACTATACTACTAAAAATCTCATGTAGTCTAACAATGTTCATTCTAAGCAACGTAGCCAATATAGGTGGCGTCCTGGTTGATTTAACGAGAACGAATTGCACACTCCTGGTCAGTCCATCCACTATGACCCAAACACTTTCATTATACATGTTTGACCTTTGCAACCCATCAATAAAATCCATGGATAAAAAATCCCATTTCTAAACCAGTATATCTAAAGACTAAAGCAAACCACTTGGCTTTTGATGTTTGGCTTTTACTTGCTAGTAATTTACACATTGCTTTACATATAAGCCTGCTTCCTTTTCCACACATTACTAGAAGAAACCTCTTTTCATATCCTAATACATTTTAGTTCCTCCAGGATATACATTAAACTTTGATCGATGGCATTCTCTAAGAACTCCTTCCTTAGGTCAACGACATCTTGAACACACAATTGTCCCTTCTTTCTTAACCATCCATTCTGATAAGAACTAAAATCTTTTAAATCATCAATCTTGAGTCCACCTTCAAGCCTTCTAATCATTTTAGCTAACAATGGATCATCTCTCTACTTAGAAGCAATCTTCTCGATCAATACTGGTCTAACTTTCAAGCAAGACAACATGGCGGTATTTTTATTAGAACCAGCAGTCGATCTTAACTACATAATATAATAAGTCGACGCCTCTAAATCCTTCCATTCTTCCAATATAGCTAACACCACATTCTGATGTTTTCTTATAAGTGCATCTACCACTTTATTTCCTTTCCCTGGTATATACTCAATACCAAAACCATAAGTTGCTAAAAACTTCAGCCACCTCTATTGTCCCATATTCAGCTCTTTCTACGAGAATAAATACCTCAAAGTCTTATAATCTATGTACAACTTGAATCTCTCTCTTGAGAGGTTGTGTCTCCTCACTTTCAACGCGAAAATCACTGCCATCAACACCAAATCATGAGTCATTTAACTTCATGTGGTCTGAGCTATCGAGAAGCATAGGCTATTGCTTAACCCTTCGCATCAACATGACTCCTAACCCTATTCGACAAACATCTGTACACACCACCAAGCTTGATTACTATATGGCACAACTAACATAGGCGCATTGATAAAAAATGCTTTAACTGTAACGACTTGGAATTTCACTTCTTTGATTTGAGAATATTTAATTAATTTTAAATACTAAAATAATAGATATTATAATGAAAATAAAAATCTTTTAAATGATAAATAATGATGGTGAAATAGTTTTAAAATTTGTTTAATAAAATATATAGTTTGATGAGAAACATAATATGTGACCGGAATTCATTTTCCAAATTTTTGATTTTTCATCGGTTAAAAGTTGTCTGGAGACTGGAGTATCGTGATCTCTTTGTATAAATATACACATACACATACAAATATAAGTAAGTTAAAGCATACGTATTAGTACATATGATTTTATACATATCTAAGTGTATAAAATAAGAAATTAAAAAGCTTAAAGTAAAATATAATATAAGATACCAAAATAGACATGAAATGACAAATTTGCAACTAAAGTGCATACATTAAAATCATGTTGAAATGATGCGAAGGGAGGAGAAAACTTTGGGGGCAGATTTTTTGATAAGATGGGTGGGAGGATGAGGTGGCAAGGAGAGAGTGGAGGACACAGGACAAAGGGTAAAGTAGTAATTCAACTTGTGCCTTAATAAATAAACTCATTTTTTCTAATTTTTATTCACTTTCTCATTCTCTTTTCCTTCATTCGTAAACCTCCTAAGCTATTGAACTAACTTTCATGGCGTCTCAAATATTTTCTAAGTTATAAAAACCATATTATTTCTACTTTTAATTCTCCATGTAAACTTGTTCAAACCTTCCTACATTCATTTCTTCACTTCACCTTCCAAATACAAGCACCCATTCACCTTATCCACTAAGGGCCAAGCCCATATACATCAATGGACAAACCATCTCTAGGTAATGCCACCCAATCTTCATTTTGCAAATCATAAAACATGTATTTAGTAATGATTAGGAGATCGAAAATAGTTTGGTTTGTTTTCTTTAAATTTTGGTGAGTAAACTTCCACTTTCTAATAACGTTTTAACTTTGTTATATATGGAATAAATTGTTATATAGTTGTTGGTTGAATTGTTGGATAAATATGTGGTTTGTCTCGTAAGTATGTTGGTGGTATGTGATGGAAAACTAGACTTGAAAATGAAGTCTATACCTAGTGTTGATTGACAAATTGTGAAACTGGTTTATGATATAACGTGATGTGATCTTGCATGTGTATGGGTTATGTGTGTTTCTTCATGTATAGTATAGTTATATGCTAGGATGTAAGTTAGCATTTGAAATTGGTTTGTATGGGATATAAAGATACCTGATTCCAAATTTGTTTTGCTTAAATTTTTTATAGAAAATATTCGCTAAAGTTTTCTAACTTTTACTTTGATTTCTAAATTTTTTTACTAAGTTAGAAAGTAAGTTAAAAGTTAAAAAGTAAGAGTTGTTGAAGGTTATTGCATATGTAAAACAAGTTTAGAAGTAATGGCACCCATAGCGATAGTCGTTATGGATGTAGTTTCGATAAGTTCGATTTTTGGAAATTTTTAGTTTTTATACTTTAAAAGAGTTTTAAAATGTTTTATAGACTTAATAAAAATGTTTTAGAAATTTAATTAAGTTTTTATTTATTAAATATTACTTAATTAAGTTTGGTAATTAATAATTAATTTAGAGGAAACAAGGTTTATTAATTTTTACTAAATAAAGATTATTACTAGTTATTATCTTTTAAAGGTAAGATTAGTTTTAATTAATTTTTAATTAAGTAATTTTTAATTTTAAATAATTACGAGTTAAGTATATGATTTACTTTTAATTGATTATTAATCAAATATAAGGTCAATTATTTATTTAATTAATCTTGTGTTCAATTATTTTTAGTTATAAATTAGTAAAGGCTTTAATTTAATATAATTATTTATTTATTTTTTGGCAAGGCCAGCCGGTTTTATAGTGGACCGTCCACTTTTTATTACGAACGTAATAAAAATTAAAGTACAAGAGCAAGGTAAAAGCACCTTGACTCAATTATTTATTTAAGGTTAATTTATTATTTAAGTTTTAATTAGAGATTAATTAATTAATTGAGACAATTAATAGTTAATTACTAATGAAGGAGTTATTATTTTATAATTAATAAAGGATTAATTAGGATTTTAATTATTTATTTAATAATTAATTATTGTTTAATTATATATTTAAGGTTAATTGTTTCTTAATTTATAACTAAATTAAGTTAAAAATTAATAAATATTAATTATGGTTTAATATAGGGTTTAACTTGTAATTAATTATTTTAAAAAGGGAGTTTTGAGTTTTAATCCTTATTTTCTAAGAATTAAATTGTTTTTAAGGAACTTCTTTTTCAAAGATGGTTTTGAACACAAGGGATTCAAAGGTCGATAACATTAAGTAGACAAACAATTCTGAATGAGTTATGTAATTGTTTATTGTGCGGACATGTGTTAGCAAAATAAATCTCTATTCAGCTATATGTTGATTGTTTGATTGTTTGGACATCTGATAGTGGAATAAATTCTCGTTTTGCTATAATGTAATTGTTTATTGTGTGGACATATGTTTAGTATAATAAATTCCCTTTTTCTATAAATAGCGAATTTTTTTTACATCTATATAACAGGACAAATAACCATCCTATTATTATGTTATTCAGACATATATATGCCAGTTAGTTTGCGTTGTCGTGTTATTTCCGGGTTTGGATATGAAGTGCATTTACATATTTGTTGACTAATGTAAATAAATTGTTGAATGATTTAAAAGTGAAATTAGAATTAAATGGTATTTTAAATTAGTACCATTGGGTTTATCAAGTGTAACGACCTGGGATTTTGGCCATATTATTATAATAAGAATTTAATCTAATTGAATAAAATACAAGCTTTTCATTTATAAATAAATAAGATCTTTGGACATTTACCAGTTATATATGTAAATATATGTTTTGTGAAAGAAATTTTGATTTTAAAATTTAAAATAGAATCTTTCAAAAATATTTAAAATAAAATCTGTCTTATTCAATTAAATTAAAGGTTCTATATTATTAACATTTGATATAATACATATATGAATGTAATCTAAATAATAATGTTTAAAATAAAATAATCCTATCAATATTAAATATAAATATAAAATATAAGTACAAATATATGTTATAAATCAAATATTTGAAAGTTAAACTATAAATAGAAATAAAACTAAGAAGTTATGTTAACAACAACTTATATGGTTAAATAGAAACATAAGATAAATATACACTATAACGAATTTTATATTAAGTGCAAAGGCAAAAACAAAATCTTTGACCAAAAATAATAACACATATGTTGCTGTATAATACATGTATAACCAATGCAAGAAGAAGAAAAACTATTCATATATGCAAAATATCTTTGTACAAAAAATAATAAATAATAATAATAATAATAATTAGATGTAAACATACAGGAAGACATTTACATTTAATGCTAGCACAACTTTTGTCATTTTAAATTGCAAAAGAAATCATCTCAGTACAAAAATAAGGCCAGCCGAAATATACAAATATCACTTCAAATTGACAGTAATTAAACAAAGAAAAAAAATCTAATCTGATCAAGCACAAACTTGTACCAGAAGCTCCTACTACTGTTCAAAACAATTTCTATATATACAACATCTTATTTTTGTTCATTCAAAACTTAGTAAACCTGAGAAAAGAAAAAAATAAACATCTTTATTTTACAAACTTAAATATCATTCAAAAATCAGAAGCGGGGAAGATTTACAGGAATTCAAACTTTAACTCTTCAACAAGAATTGTTCTCTGTTTGAACAATTATTCAAGTGAGTAAACATACTACTTTTAAAATTTTAAATCTGGGTATTTGATTCATGAAAACTCTGTGCTTTGTTGTGTAGTTTAAACAAGTAGTCTGTATATTTTCTGTGCACCGTAAATTTTATATGATCTGTTCTTCTATATTGTTGGTTATAGAGCAAAGAACGGTAGGAAAATTTAATACTTTTTCTTACAATACATTTTAAACTTTGGATTTTAAACAAATTATTTTTGTTTAAACTTAAAATCATAGCCTGGAAAAATGTTTGAAGCTTGACAGTGTAACATAAATGCTGTATATTCAATTTTACAGTAAAAAGGAAATCAATGTGTTAAATTCGAATATTTTAATTTGTTGATTTGATTATATATCTTGAATAAACATACAAAAGTAATATTTTTGAAACAAAAATGATGATTTTTAGATAAGTATAAACGGTGCAGTTCATAAATGAATTAAAAATGCTTTTTTATCAAATTCTGATGATTTAACAAAGCTTAGATGTATAAATTTGTTGTGAAGCTAGCTTGATGATTCACGAATACAAGAAAAATGTTAGAAAAATTATCTAATGCAAGGATTTTTGGGACGAAACAAGTTTAGGATTTTTGGGTTCGAGTTTGCAGTGGTCTGTAAACGAGATGATCTCGTCACCTCGGGTCGACCGAGTTGCACGAGTTTCTAAGGGATAGTAGAAAAGGGTATGGCCGAGGTATGGGCGGAGTTGCGCTGCCACTAGTGGTCGGCGTTGGTAGGTCTAGGCATTTCCTTTTGGGTGTGTTCAAGTTGCAGTTTCGAACGACTGAGTATATTTTGATTTCGAGTTTTTCGCGTCAAGTCGAGTTTTGTTTTCGCAAGTGGTGTCGTTTAGTGACTTTCCGGAGGCGACGTGGTTCGCCGGAGTGACGGCGAAGTGCCGTGCACGTGCACGACAATGACGAGTGTCAGCGATTTTGAGTAATGATTGTCAGGAGTTGTTACTCGAGGAAGTTGAGGGGTTGCACGAGTAATAACCTGGGTCGTGAGTGTGGCCTGTTATCAAAATTTGTAACTGGAACTTAAAAAAAAGAGTAAAAGAAGAAGAAAGATAGGAGGAGAAGGAACCTGGAAAAATAGGAGGGGGACTCGGGCTTTAACTCGAGTAAGCACATAGTTTTCCTCGGGTCCAGTTTCTAGTGGATTAGCTTAATAAACTTGAAGTTAAAAATGTTAAACAAGTTTTATATTAATAAAGTTAATAATGTTGGAAAATTTTAAGTTAAGATTTGATTTAAAAATTATTAAGAGAGATTTTCAAATGTAAGATTAATAATTAATTTATATTGTAAGTTGATTAAGAATGTAAATCAATTTATAATTGTAATTAACTAAGTAGCTTAAGATTAAATAATTTGTAATTAAGGATTAATGATTAATTAATTAGTAATTAATGATTAATTAAATAATTAGTGATTAATAAATGGGTAATTAAGTTTTATTAATTAATAATTAAGGTTACTAATTAATAATTAAGAATTAATGAATTAATTAAGTGAGTAATTAAGTAATAATTAGCGATTAACTAAGCAGGATAAAATGGTTTATTCTTAAGTAATTAGTTTAGTTTAAATTGATTAAACTATTTTGATATGAATTGATGATTCTGCTTGATTGATTGTGATATCTATTGGGTGATATTCTGTGATACTCAGTGATATGCATTGACATACCTGTGATGACTGTGTATGATTTATCTGTGATAACTGTTAGGTGAATTCAAAGTATTGGATTAAACTATTTAATCTATTAAACAACTTGGCCTTTAAAATGGCGTTTGGATTTCGATGAGATCGGGATCGGGTGTCAGTCATGATTATCCGAAAACCACATCGATCCAAATTAACCGTTAGGTCATGGCATTTTAAGTGAAGGTCGAGATGGTGTTTCAGAATGCAAGGGTCATTGTCGATAACACTAAGGATGATTCCAAAACGAGTGTAACGAGATAATGCCTTCGGTTTCCTTCGAACACGGAACGAACTTGTATGGATTGAAAGCTTTCAACAATCGTCAGGCGGACGATGAGCATTCTAAGAAAGGTGTTCTATAAAGGTAATCGTAGCCTCAAGCCTCATCAACCGGGAATGGCTAAAACAGGGGATGTGCAGCAAGGTTAGGTGGGTAGCACCCAAGCAGGACTAGATATACCCCTGTTTAGATGTCCCTTTTTTGGCTGTATGGGCAGTTGTTGGCCACAACTGCGGGGTTATCTTGTTCGGGACTATTCAGTAAGGAATGGTTCCGGCCTTGTGTTGTAGGGGGTCGGGAGTGATCCTCGGTACGGTGATCTAGGCCCCGTACTGTGACGGGCGGTACCCCAGTAGCCCTGCCATTGATGGAAACCCATTTTCCCTACGGGGCCCTACGGTTTTGATTTGTATTACCCACTTTTGTGGCTAGTAGCTGGAATTTAATAGATGTAACAATTTCGGCTATTTTCTATTTACTTGAAAACCCTAGACGCTATTATAATATCACCGGATTTCCTATAAAATGTTTTGGTTAGCGTAAGGTAAAAACTTACCCGTGTTTATGTGTGGGAAGTCTTACGTGATACTTTTATTTTCAAATGGTTTTCAAAGTTAAACGACTTTAACCCGTTTACTCACACCAGACTCATGTCTGACCAGGAGTTTATATTTTGTTTTTCATAAACTCTTGGATACTCAAATTTTTATGAGTAGTCAAGTGATAGGTTTTTGGGATTGTTGAGTTCTGGAGGACCAGGAGCCCAAACGTATGTATCTGTCTATCTAATTCCGCTGTGTAGTTGATGTATGTTGTATTTTGGGATATATGTAATGACAAATATATATATATATATATATATATATATATATGACTGTCTTGTTATATAATGTTCTGTAACTCTGATATATGTAAAACTATGTAATAGATATGTGTTGTATTATATTTTATTTCGTTCCGCTGTGAGATTCTGATGTTGTTATTCTTTCTTTCTATCATTTCTATTTCTATCCCATTCTTTTCTAATTGATGATACGTCTTTCTGTGGTTGGAAAGGCGGGTCGTCACATCAAGCCTCCTTTTTAATTAGCATCAATTCTTTAATTAATTCTAGGGTTTAAAGTCTATAAATGATTTTCAAGTTATATAATTATTTTATAAAGGTGTTTATAAATAATAATTTGTAATAAAAAAAAGGGTATTACTAAATAAAAGGGTTTATTTAAAGTGATTTTCAAAGGATGTTTTGTAAATGATATTTTGTAACGGATTTTTCTTTAAGAAGTTTATAAAAAGAGTTTTTGAAATAAGGAAATAATTTATAGATGGTTTCAGAGACTGTAAATTGGTTTTATAATTTATCTTTGAGAATTCGGAGAGTAAGTTATAAATTTATATGGAAAATTTATAAGTTATTTGAATTATGAAGTAAGCTTTTAAAAAGGAAACTTTTCATAAAGGATAAGTGGAATGATTTTTATAGGAAGTGATATTTTAAATGGAATTTATTTGACCATTTAACATGGAATTTGAAAAGAAGGAACCTTTTGTAAAGTTTGGCAAATATACTTATACCGTTGAGATAAGTATATATATACATATATGTATGTATGTATGTATGTATGTATGTGTGTGCCTGTGCATGCATGTGCGTGTCTATATGTTTCTTCAAGTTTAAAAAGGATGTACAAGATTTAGGGATAGTGTTTTGTAAAGATCTTTTGATTGAATGTTTATAAATGATTTTAATTCATTAAAGGTTAATTAAATAAGGCTTAGTGGATTCCATATGGAATTAAATTCACGTTTGAATGTTTTTTTATTTGATAGTTAAATAATCGACTGTCAAAATTTGGACCAAAATGTAACTTTGGAAATATCTAGGAAAACCACGAAAATTATATGATACAGTTACCGTCGGTGGTGTTATACTATATGTATAAATTCGTATCGTTCTTTTAGGATAAATAATAAGAAAATCCATCCACTTATGGTTAGGAGGTGATCTTCACTCTTATCTTCTGTCTACTTATTACCTAAAAAACTGGAGTTGAGTTTACCGAAAATTATCTAAAGTTATTTTGAAGAGCCCGGGATCAGATATGTTATCTGAAAACCACTTCGATCCAACTCAACCATTTTAACTCGAAGGCATCTTGAAGAATATGGAATCGAAGGTAGAGATTTGAAGTGCAAAGGCTATTTGCTATTAATCCTGGGAGGGATTCCCCGAAAAGGATGTAATGGAGGTAGCACCTTTGGTTTCGTTCAGTCCCAGAACAAACTTATATAGATGAATGTTATCATTGCATTGATGCCTAGAGTGCACTGTAGCATTCCAAGTGGGAAGTCCTAAATAAAGGTGAAACGTAGCCTCAAGCCTCATCAATCGAGAAATGACAAAAATCGAGCATGCAGCAGGGCTAAGTGGCCCTCTCCCATTTTGGTATGGTCATCCCAAAATCTAGATCAATTACTATCTACTTATGTACCCTTCGAGGCCTAAAGTAGGGTGATCATATTCAGTAATACTAGTCAAGTGGTAGACCAGTCCAATATGGTAGGGATACAAAATGTTCTTGTCAGATCCCAGTGCATTTTATCAAGAGATGCACCATCAGAAGGTAGTTCCTTACCATGTCATGGTATGTAATCCATTCTCCAATGCATGCCTTTATGGTTTTAGATGTACCCAACTATGTTGAAATGTGAAATGCAAGCATTTCAACAATATTCTTTTTTTTACTTTGAACCTTTAGACATTATTATAATATCGCTAGATTTTCTATAAAAAGTGTTTTGGTTATCGTAAGGTAAAAATCCATCCGTGTTTATGTGCAGTGTGGTATTACGAGATACCTTTGATTTTAAAAGATTTTTAAACATAATAGTTTATTTGTTTGAGTTCACTCACACCAGACTCATGTCTTAGTCGAAGTTTTATTTTGTTTCACTAAAACTCTTAAGTGCTCAAATTTTTATGGTCGGCCAAGTAGTTTTCAGATGCATCTTGGAGGAGCTTGAAGAAGGAGGCTTCGTCGATAGCTAGTTATTATCTTATTTGCGTTGTATCATATATATCATGTACCAGTTAAGTAGGGACAGGTTGTTATAACTATCCAAGGGTAGATTTGTATTAGTAAGACTCTAATGTATTATTTAGGAAATGACTTTGTAAAGAATTAGTTGATTACTAGATGTTATTCCATTATGTTGTGAGATTCTATGATTGTTTAGCTTCTTCTTATCTTCTATCTCTTTTCTTTCCCCTAACAATCTTTCTTTTCGACACTTAGTCGTTCAGCACATGAATACCGCGGATGTATTAAGTATTAGTTTTAGGTGTAAGAAAGGTAAATCGTTACATTAACTTAGGGAACGCTTCCTCACATTTACTTGACCAAACAAATTCTATGTCCCTCCTGGTTAGTTTAGTCAGGGGTGCTGCTATCCAAGAAAAATCCTTAATGAATATATGGTAATAGTCACCTAATCCAAGAAAACTTATTATCTCGGTCATTGTCTTGGGTCTCTTCCAGTAGTTAACAGCTTCAATCTTACCTGGATCCATGGACAACCCTTTTTTCTAAAACCGCATGACTAAGAAACTTCACTTCTCTTCTCCAAAAGTGAAACTTTGAAAGCTTCGCTTTTAGTTGATACTACCTCAAAGTCTTAAGCATTATTCTAAGGTGAATCTCACGATCCCTTTCATCCTTAGAATATATAAAAATATCATCAATAAACACTAACATGAAGCTATCCAAGTGCTCTTGGAATATGCCGTTCTTCAAGTCCACAAAGAAAGCAGGCACATTAGTTAACTGAAATGACATCACTAACCAATCGTATGAACCATATCTCATTCGAAATGGCCATCAAATGGATATTGTCCTCCACTACCTACAGTAGGTGGAACCCTGTTGCCAAATCCAACTGAGAAAATATTTTGGCTATACTAAACTGGTTAAACAAATCATCGGTTCTCGGTAAAGGTTATCTATTCTTTTTCATCTTCTCATCTAGCATACGATAATCAATACATAATCTTAACGACTCGTCCGATTTCTTCATGAAAACGGCGGCCGCTTCCCAAGGAGAACTGTTTGGTTTAATAATAAAAAATCCTTCTAAGTCCACTAGTTGCACCTTTAACTCCTTCATCTCGGTAGGCGTCATCCTACTAGGTGGTCTACTAACGGGTTTAGTTCCAGGTACAGGATCCATACGAAACTCAATAGCTCATTTTGATGGTAGTCCTATAATAGGCTCAAAAACATCTGCAAACTCATTCTCAACATAAACTCGATTTAACTCACTTCCACTTTAGTGAAATCCAGTAAAGCACAAACTTCTGGATTCAAATTCTCAACCGAGTACATAATTCGGTCATTGATATCTAGGTGTCTCAATGATATTTTCCTATCTTGGAAACATATCCTAGCATCATACCTGCTCAACCAATCGATACCTGAAATAATCGCAAAGCATACAAAATCAACCACAAACAAACTACAAGCAAAAGTATAAGCTAACAACTTAAATTCTAGAAGGTCACATTTCATCCTTAGAGTTGCATGCCCTCATATTAGATTCGCTACCATTAAGGAAGTAACAAGGTATGATGGTTCTATCTTTAACTTATCTACTAAACACTAAGAGATAAAAGAATGCGATGCACCGGTATCAAATAATACTTTAACAGGTATGGCAGGAATCAAAAGCGTACCGCCCATCATCGCCTTTCCCTCCTCCTTAGCTATAGCCTAGATGATGATGTTTCCAAAGCAAAGACCTTTCTCTTTCCTGCCTTGGCAACTTCTATACATTTATCCTTGTAATTCCTTACTTGGTCGTAGTTAAAGAAGTTCACATTCTACCTTCCCACAACGGTCTTGCCATCACCAGACCAACTCTTATTTTCATAGTGCCCCTTCTTGTCACAATTGAAGCAAACATGGTCTGCTTTTCCTTTCTTAGCAGCTCCACCCTTCCGAGCTCCCTTCTTCTTGAAGAACATACTCTTCTTACTCTAGAAACCTTGGCCTCCACTGACTTCTCTTCCCAAAAAGTCTTTATAGCCGTTTCGACCACTACATTACTCGGATCTTAGAGATGTGGCATAGTTGCTTTAGCAATCTTCGGCTTCAAGTCCTGGACAAACTTCTCATTCCGCTTAATCACGGTGTCGAGGGTAGCATATCCATACCTAGATAGCTCATCAAACTTCGTAGCATATTCCAGCACTGATATTTCCCCTTGCTCACACTTCTTAGGGAGGGTTGACATGGCTACTTAGATAAAAAAAATTCCTTGAATCTCCTTCAAAATTCTGCCTAAGTCAATTTCCCCTCTGGTACACCTATGATCACCCTGTTCCACCAGTACAATGCAGCTCCCTACAACTGCTTCAAAGTCAAACTCCTTTTCTGCTTGTCATTCAGACCGAAATCAGCAAAAATTCTTTCGCAATGAAACATCCAGTTTTTCACTTCAACAACATCCTCAGTTCCAAGAAAAGGCTTCCCACCAAGACTAGTATAATCTCAGTTCATCTTAGCATTGTTATTATCAACCGACGCCATAGGTTTAACTCCTCCTGCATTAGCAGCATTCCCTTCAACCAAACCAACGGCCGCTTTAGCTTGCACATGGTGACAAAGAGCAGATTTATAGTCCCCATATCTACTGGAGGAGTTCCAACACCTACATTAGCATTTTCATTTTAGCACTTACTTGTCGACCTTGGTTCCTTCTGGTACTGGGTCGAGCTTTCCATTGGTCATAGTGCTTCCTCCACCTAAATTCACTCTTTCGTTTCCTTCTTCTATATCTTGCTTTCCCGTAATCTGCATACGAGCCTTAATAAGTTACAAAAGAATGGTCTAAGTGAGGGGAGAATACATACTTATATATAGCAAATATAAGTATATTACTATAATGTTATCACATACCTTAATCTTATTCTCTGATTCATTAGGATTATGTTTTTGAAATCTTTTAATTTTTTAAGTTTTACATTAACCTATGCTCTAATATCAACCTGTAACATCCCTCGCTTTGAGGCTCAAAACTAAGTGTTAAGGATATTTTAATTTTAGGTGACAAAATGCGGCTATATTAATCATATCAATAATGAGAAGCACATGAATATGAAAATTTTCAAACAAAATTTAATAATGATTTTTAACATTACATTTCAAAAATAACATTTCATATTCAATACATAATCCCATTCGTAATCCCACGTTAAGAGAGAATATATTTATTAAAAAATACTCTAAGAGCGACATATGACGATACTTTCTTAGGTGATCAGTGTCTAATACTTGGCAATTATACAATTTTTTCAAACAAAAGGAAAGTACGCAACGGATAAATGGAAACTCCTAATATAGCTAGATTGCCTCCTACACGTCTTCGAAAGCTTATTCATCTTACAAAAAACCTGAAATCCCTTACTTCTAACTTACTTAAATGAGTACTTTAGAGTTTAAGGGGAAAACAAAATCTTTGGGCTAGACAAATAGTCTGGTGTGAATAATAACCTTCCGTCTCAAACCAAATAGATATTTAGTGAGACCATGCCGTTGGGCGAAGTGGGTTTTCCCATCACTAGTATCTTAATGAAAACATATCAATCATATAATGTACTTCTGCATCCACAATGATTAAAACATAATAACATAATCATATAAAAGTATGCAATGTGGATAAGTCTGACTCATCTGTCAACATAAGGTTATGTTTAACCCAAGTTCACCCTTTTACAAAACCGACTATCTCTCTCAATCCATAATTTTTCAATGGTCACAATGAACCTATTAGTCTTCATGGGCTAACTAAGAACCTGTCAAAGCACTTAAGGATTACCTATCCTGAATCATAGTTTTTAAGGGATCATTGAGAACCTATTGTTTTCTACCAATAATAATAATTTCCAATCATAGTTTTCATGGGATTACTATGAACCTATTGGAACTCTTCAATACCATATTTCATCTCATAATTTCATGAGATCACTAGGAACCTATTCGATATCTCCAATAACATCACTCAAGTCATAGTTTTCATGGGATGACTATGAACCTATTGGACCCTTCCAATATCATATCTCAATTTATAATCTTTTATCAATCTGAGAATTCTACACCTTTGATCTACCTGATCTTCTAGATTCTATTCTACTCACTCGGTAGTTAAATCTGATTATACCGATTAATGGGTCAACCTACTATATACTTTGCCTTCAAATACCCTAAAAGACATTTATGGGTTATAATGATGTGACAATAACACATAGCATCCATCATTCAAATATATTCGATCAATTAACATCCATCATTTAAAACTATTATAAGCTTTTCTAGCTTATTAAATTCACAATAAATCATAATCTTTTGCGAAAAGTCCCTAAAATTCACCAAAAAACAGAATTTACACGTTCTTTAACAAATAAAATTTCGAGGCTAGAGTCATTATTTATTTATTTTTAATACCCAAAATAAACGCCCTTTCTCTCTTAAGAAATTCATCAAATATTCCTATTAATTTGGAAATTATGAAATTAAAATATCATCTCCAAAATTATGTTTTACACATCATATCAGAAAATCAAATCATTTGGAAATCAAAATGTTAGGTTTTACCCTTAAAATCTATTAAAATAATTTCATAAAAATCTCAATAAATCATTATTCTATCCAAACAATGATAAAATCAAACATATAACATCATAGCATCATTAAGAATAAAAGTGCATCGAGATTAGAAATCCACATATATAAAAATGAGATGGTCTATTATTATTCACCTTAAATTGTATAATGGAGCTGAGATTTGATGAAGAATTTTTTTCCTAGCTTTAACTCCTAAATCCCTTTAGATTTCCTCTTCTCTAGCTTGTTAATGGTCGGCTTTATTCTTCGTTCTTACTTAGTGGATTTTCATAAAAATATAAACTATTGAGGGGTAACAGTTTAAGGGATAATAGGTAGATCTATTCCTACTTTGCCCTTGCATACATTCTTTTATGTGTTATGTTCTAAAACAATCTTAACAATTAATTAGATATGGCTCAACCTTATTATTTATCTAATCTCATCCCCTTTTTCTTACTACACATTACATTTTTCTATTTAGTTTATCTAATTAAATCTCCAGAATAATGTTAATCAAAATTATGGGTGTTTTAGGCTCCCCACCTTAATGAATTTCATCCTTGAAATTCAGTGAGGACAACATAATAAGCATATCAAACTTGTAAATAATACTAGTATACCCTACTAGCTGCAAAGTCTATATACAACTAATATAGAACATAACATCATAACAACTTAGGATAGGTATCCCTAATCATGTCCTTTGTCTCCCAAGTATAGTCTTCTCATTGTCACTCCGTTGGACTTTCACTAACTTGACTGTCTTATTCCTTAACCTATTCTTATATTTGACCACAACTTGCCTCCCCAAAAGGTCCATCAAGCTCTAACATCACTATGTGCATGTACTTGAAATCTCTTGGGTTGACCATAGTACAAAACACACGGGTCAGACTATGTCTGAATCAAATTCAAATGTGATATAATTACCAAAACGTGATTCATAGTGATATAAGTGAGAAACATTAAGACCACACATGTATATATAATAACAAACCATAATTCATACTATAGATGTAGCGTATGCGACTTTTCGACGCTCGGAAACCGACATCAATACGTCCACTGTATCGACTGCCAAGCAATCGAACGCCGGAAAACCGTACCGTAAGGGTTAAAGAAGAGGAAAAAGATAGAAGAAGAGAGAAAAAGATAGAACAGAACAGAAAGAAACAACAGAACAATATCAGAATCTCACAATCGCAGCGGAACAACATATAACAGATAAATGAATAATCTTTAAACAAATAACTATATCAGTTATTACATTACATCACATCACATTTCATTACATCATCAGAGTGTACACCAACAAACAGCGGAAAAGAAATACTATATACTAGTGAATACGCCATGCCATCCAGCTTGCCTCCAGCAACTCCTGAATTCCAGAATATCCTGATAAACCTGACTCTTGACTGCCCGTATGGAAATTGGTGGGCACCTAGAGTTTAGGAAGGAAAACAATAAACTCCGAGTCAGTCATGTGACTGGTGTGAGAACTAAAACAGTTATTTATCTTTAAACAAAGAACAGGATAATCTTAAAATAGATTCGCAATGCCTTTTAAAAATGAAACTACCAAAAGGCCTCCCGGCACACACACAATGCAAACGCAGACTTGGGGGAGATTTCTCCTTATGATAGTGAAAGATGCTTACTACGCAAAATCAAATCATTTTTGATATTATTATTAGTGCATAGTGTAGAAAAAACATTTCGAAAATAAAGATATAAATCTTAGCCAGCACGGGTACCATTATATTATGCCTACTATAGCTACCATATTAAATGGCAGGTTCTACAACTAAAACCGTACAAGGTTCGTATTGTTTCTTTAGATTTCCAACAAATGGTCAGGCCAAGGAACTTCCCATTGCCACCCGAGAACCTAAGCGGATCTCTGCCAACACAAGGCCGGGTTACCTTTCAAACTTGGTAACTACTGACACGAATATGTCATTCCGCGATCGTAACCGATCTATATCCGAGGATCCTCGATTTCCAACAACCACAAAGCAATAAATTTGCAGCAACAACATAGGTTAAGTATCTGGGCTCCATACCATGATACCACCTCTATCCAGAAGGAATGACATACACTAAAGGGGCACTACCCCCTAATAACCTTTGGCATCCTTCCTGTTTTGACCATTTCCGGGGTGTGAGGTCCGATGAAGTCTCGTCCACAAAGTCACGCTTTATACAAAAGCTGTGCTTTGATCATCAAATGCTCAATAGCACTTCGTATGCCACATTACCAATTTGGGAATGTATCACTAGTAATCATCAACTACATAACCTCTAAGGGTGTTAAGATAAGAGAATAAATTCTCCGCCAACAACGGAAATATATTTGATAGAAACCAGCTATACATCTCAAATTGTAAAGTCAGACACACAATCCATACAAGTCTGTTCCGGGCTCGAACAGAACCGAAGGCACTTACAAAGAAGTCCTTGCAATCCAGATATGCACTAATCACGACCGGACTTTCCATCACAAAGGGTAATAAATTTCGATATCGGGGATCAGCCGATGCAGAAACATTAGACGGTAATCCTTTCATTTTCACAAATATCCGGTCTTCAACACTGGTCTTCAAATGCAATCCATAACGACGTATCACATACTCGGAATGGGTTATACGACCCCATGGTCCCTTCCCGGCTAACCCGAATAGTGAGCGCTTATTCAAAAATAAGTATGGCATTCAAATTCAAGCAAATCGCAACAAATACCTATTTAAAGGTAAATATTGGTCGTCGGTTATTCAATAGGCGTGTTCACCATCACCAAATTCCAAATAATTTCCCAAATTATTTATTTTCCAAAAATATATTTACTAGATATATAATTTCCACACTTTAACCGTTTGAAAACAAATTTCAATCATTTTCGTAACGCGGAAAAACTTCATTTCAAAATGGTTCATTTAAACCAATTTAAATAAATCCTTACCGATTTGCTTTATATTTACGTTCCAAATCGGTAAATTTATTTCCATACTTCAAAAAAATAAATCAATGTTTATTTTTAATCAAATTTCCCTTTCTTCTATAAATTCCATAGTGAATTTACAATTCCAAAATATCTATGAATATACGATTTCCAAATCGATTTCTACTTTTCATTTTCAATTTATCTTTAAAAGATAAAATCTCAAAATATTCACTTCATATTAGAAAATATTTCCATACTTATTTAATAATAAGTGATTCAAAAATCCATTTATTTTCAACATTTAGAAAATATTCAATGTACTTAAATCAAAATTAAGTATATATTTCATTCTTTAAGGAAAAACATTCTCTTAAACACATTTATTTGGGCCAAAACGAATGTTGCGTAAAACAACGTAACAACAACCTAAAATCACTAGTATAGGGATTCAGAATTAAGATAGATATATAAATCCCAATACTATAGAAAACATTTCCCTTCGGAAATCATTTACTATAACAACAGTGTTATAGTCCACTATTTCCTTCTATTTCTCGAAAACGTCTATTTCAACAATGAATGTTGAAATCGATGGTTTCGATGTTTAACACAATTTAATACATCGTTAAAACAATTAACTTCATTTGATAATATTCATTTTCCCTAAACATATCCATTTTATAATAATAATACATTCACCGTCCAAAATCGTGAATATACTTCACTAACCAAATTCAATATTTTCTACACGTTTTATTTCAAGGATAATTCGCTACCCGTAATCGCGAATATATCTCCTTTAATAACCTTCTATATTAAATTTATCAAATTCAATTGATTTCGGATTTATAAACAATGTTTATAAATTCCATTTCTATTTATAAAAACTTCAATTATAAAATCCCTTTTATAAATCAATTCAATTTATAACTCAACTTTATACCAAAAATCCGATTTATAAGTTAATTATTTATAAATATTTTATTTTACAAAATCTATTCATTTCATAACTTCACAATTTATAAATCTATAAATTTTATTCACTTGTGAAATCCATTTATACTTCATTTTAACACTTAATAAAACTCGTTTCATAATTCCTATATTTTTTTATATACAAATATTAATCTTAGAAATCTTTTATATAAACCGTTTATAATAATTCAAAAATCTCAATTTAAATAAACCAATCCTTTTAATAATTTACAACGTTATTTAAAACTTATATAACTCCAAAATTATGCTTAAGTACTATTTTTGAAAAATATGACTTTTATAACAATCAACTTATAACGTTTATTTATTTTAACAACTCAAAATTTAATAAAACGTATACCTTCAAAAATCACTCTAAAATTCTTTTTAAAATCAAAATCATTATTTTAAAACTTCAAAAATGGATCCGAAGATGCAACAGCACCAAATAGTCAATCACGACAACAAAAACATCATATATGAGTATATGACAATCAACAAATATCACAATATCTGTAAATAAATCAATATATTTGAGGAATCCAGTTGGATCCCTCCAACCTGTTTCCCTGCATCCACAGATGTTAGCACAATACCAATTCCGTTTCAATACGGAATATCACGGTATATAGGATTTATAAAATATTATCCGCTATTATGCGGCGCAATAAGGTCTCATCCGCAATATAATGTGGGAAAATCAACTCCAAGTACATAAATAATACCAATTTTACTTTGCAGTGAAATATTCGCGGTATATGTTTTTAATAAATAATATCCGCTTAATATATGGCGTATAATGTCTATTTTAACAATCAATAGATAATAATTTATCATCCAGGCATACAATCAACAATTTTAAATCTGACTATTTAAAATTTAAATTGAAACTATTCGATTGAGTGAGAAGTTCTCACCTTGCTTTCAATTCAGTTTCAACGTTTTTATTTCGAATAAAATTAAACGCGCGTTTAATTTTACCCGAAATTCAAACTTTCTCCAAATGTCTCCTATCCAGTTCGATAGCATAGTGTTCGTCCATACGAACCCAACGCAACTTGTTTAGTGCGTTTTCGACCTCGTATCAAAAAGTTACAGCCTTTTAAGCATTATACGAATTATAATATAATTAAATTTACATTTTATTTAATTTTTTAAACCTATAACACTTCAAAGCCGTTCGATCCATTTCCCTCCAATTCTGGCCGCACGCGCTTCATCTCCTTCTTCCCAGTATCTCACGCGAGCACGAACCCATAGAGTCGGCCCTAACCCTAATCACGCAACCCAAAACGAGCATCACTACATCGATCAGAGACTTCCACGCGAATGCCCACGGCGAACTCCACCTCCACCAGCCGACCGCACGTGCATGGCCTCCAAATGCCCTCGAATTTCGTGCGTGACGTGATAGTGAACGGCAGCCACTTGTGGCCTCCACACAACACCAATTCGAATCTCCACCGTTGGATTTGTCAATCTCGATGTCCTCTTCATTTTTCTAGTTGAAAACTTTGGCTAATAACTGAAGGATTGAAAGAAATTTGAGGAAGAAAGAGATAAATTTCGGCCATTAATCTAGAGGGTGGCGGTTGCTGCTTAGAACTAGGGTTTTGGAGCAAAAGAAAATAATGGTTCCTTTTTAAAGAAAATTTACCAAAAATCACTATTCATCTGATTTTCCAAACTCCAAATCTCACGCGGTGACCGGAGTTTCTAGGGTTTATCCCGCGTTCCGGACACAATGGAATAGGTTTCGGAGGCTAATTTCATCGTTGTGCGAGTTACGGCAATAAATGATCGATTTTAAATTAAACCGATTAACTAATTTTCTATGCATTTTGGCTTGCCCCGGACAAACGGTAAATCCAATTGACACGAAATTTGAAACCATACAATAATATCACAATACGGATCCGATGAAACTGGTATCTTCGAAATCCGAGACTGTTTGAAAAATGGTTATTTTAACTCGTCAATTAAATATTAAAATATTCAATTTTTATAAATTAACTTTTAATTCGATTTTAAAAGTTCTATAACATCATTCTAACTCCAATATGATTAAATAAAATTTTACAAATCAATTTTAATCATATTTAACCCAATTTCCAATTATTTCTGTAATTTCAACTATTAAATTATCGATTTAATTATCCAATTAAATCTAGATATTCGAAAAATAAATTATTCGACTTATAAATTTCACGTATAAATATTTAAAATCAATTAAATATACAATTTTTAATTGACAGAAATTCTGGGTCGTTACAAACTTCCCCCCTTAAAAGAATTTCTTCCTCGAAATTACCAAGTAAGAAAAAGTTATAGAATCCATTAACTTTCCCAAAACCTATAGTTAAACTTCTTACAATACTTTACTAAGTTTTCAACTCATGCTTAGTTATCTTTTTCAAAATCAACTATATCGTTTAACTTCCAATTCCAAATCAAATTTATAGTTTTCAAAATTTTCCCAATTTTCTCAAAAAATTTCAAACGCCTTAAATTTTCGGAAAAATTCGCCAGAGTCTCCTTTGCGCGGCTCGATCCGAAAAAAAATGACAGTATATATATATCACAAATATACATCTCATCAAGTGATGAGGCATCCCGCAGGGAAAAAAGTGTAAATGTACGATATTTAATCCGAGATATGTACCTTATTTATTATTAGCGAGCATATACGGCTAATATAGCGCGAAAGCGAGCTCCAAATGCGAAGCAAGCGCAATCCGCACCTACTAAACACTCAACAAACAAATGAGAAACATGTATATATGAAAATAATATCAATATACGTCATATAGTAACATAACAACTACATGTGCCAACATAGCAAATGCAACAAAAGCAACAAATGCAACCAAAACAACAACCCAACCATCATCCAACTAACCAAATAAATATTCATTCATATTCAATTTCAATTAGTATACATTCACTAATTTACATTCAAGTTAGTTTACTTTCCATTCAATCAAATTCAATTTCATAGCTTTCCATTTATCAATTCAACTTCATTAACACTTAATGAAATATACAAAATCAATTTACAATCATATAGCGACCAATGTTTATTCAACACAACCAAATTTATTCAATTTACATTTCTTTACATTCAATTTGGTTCAACACATTTAATTCCAATTGGTTTATCATTAAATTGTTTTACATTCAATTATTCAGCTTCTCAACTTCATTAGCTTCTAATGAATTTACACTTACATTCATTATTTCATATCAATTATTTACATTCGCTTGATTAATATTCAATCCATTTATTAATTTAATTGCTAATTCATTTAACAGTATAAAGTTGAATTTCATTTATATAACTCAAGTTCATATTCATCACTTCTCTTGATTAATTTACTTCGATACCAAAATCAACTTTATTCAACTCCACTTAAGTTATATTCTCTTTCAAACATCATTTGTTTAACTTAACTTAAGTTTCCACTTATAAATCCAATTCAGATTTCATTTCTATTTAACTTTTTACCAAAGCCAAATTTATTATCTCATATTATAAGCTCAAAACTCTTTTCACTTATATTCAACAATTACCACTTGGATTTTTATTGATTCGCTTATACTTCCTTTAATTTAACACCATCCTTTAAGTTAAATTTATTCTATCAAAATTCAAATCGTATAAGTTATCAATTCAATTATCATTCCCATAACATTTTAAATAGGATTCCAGAGTCTTTTCAACCTTTCAAAACCATTTTTGAAATCAATTCAAATTATCCTTTTTGAATTTCCAAAACCAAATCCAAATTTTTCCAAACAACTTTCATTTAAAACAATTTGGCAGCAATCCCTTTTTTGGAAACCCGAAAATGAACACCTATGATGTCATGATCATCATCGGAATTATTTTCCAGCGACCGAAAAGAGTTTAGAGCTTTAATTTCTCCAAAACAATTTTCCAAAATATCAAATCCTTTCAAAACACTTCTCTGGAATTTTATTTTCAGATTATAAATCACATTGACAAACCTCTTACTTATATAATTTCACTTCTTATATATAAGATTATTTCACTAGTGTAAATCATTTTAATTATAACTTCCATACTTATAATTCAAATTTTTATACAATTATTCTTTTACAACTGTTGTTTTATTTAACTTTTTCAACAACCAAACAATCAATTCATATACACTTTAATAATTCTGAAAAATTATCCCTTTACATATAAAGTATAATCAAGGTAAAATTATTTCATTTACCTTATTTTAAAATGATACTATGTCGGCTTATCTTGTTTAAGAGTTTAGAAACCCCTATCGATTACGGTTGAACACCCCGCACCGACCAGAATTCACAAAAAGGTCAACGGTTAAGCAAACACAATATAAAATTTTTTTATATTCACTAACAAATACACGCTCATATCTATTATTACACTCACACTCATTCTAGAGTACTACTGACTCTATCTCTAATGAGTAATACCCAACAGAGCCATGGTTGTCGCTTAACCATATGCTCTGATACCAAATGTAACGTATGCGACTTTTCGACGCTCGAAAACCGACATCAATACGTCCACTGTATCAACTGCCAAGCAATCGAAGGCCGAAAAACTGTACCGTTAGGGTTAAAGAAGAGGAAAAATATAGGAGAAGAGAGAAAAAGATAGAACAGAACAGAAAGAAACAACAGAACAATATCAGACTCTCATAATCGCAGCGGAACAACATATAATAGATAAATGAATAATCTTTAAACAAAGAACTATATCAGTTATTACATTACATCACATCACATTTCGTTACATCATCAGAGTGTACAACAACAAACAACGGAAAAGAAATACTATATACTAGTGAATACGCCATGCCATCCAGCTTGCCTCCAGCAACTCTTGAATTCCAGAATATCCTGATAAACCTGACTCTTGACTGCCTGTGTGGAAATTGGTGGGCACCCAGAGTTTAGGAAGGAAAACAATAAACTCCGAGTCAGTCATGTGACTGGTGTGAGAACTAAAACAGTTATTTATCTTTAAACAAAGAACAGGATAATCTTAAAATAGATTCGCAATGCCTTTTTAAAAATGAAACTACCATAAGGCCTCCCGACACACACACAATGCAAATGCAGACTTGGGGGAGATTTCTCCTTATGATAGTCAAAGATGCTTACTACGCAAAATCAAATCATTTTTGATATTACTAGTAGTGAACAGTGTAGAAAAAATCATTTCGAAAATAAAGATATAAATCTTTGCCAGCATAGGTACCATTATATTATGCCTACTATAGCTACCATATTAAATGGCAGGTTCTACAACTAAAACCGTACAAGGTTCCTATTGTTTCTTTAGATTTCCAACAAATGGTCAGGCCAAGGAACTTCCCATTGCCACATCGGTACGCCTCTGGAAAGACGACCCGAGAACCTAACCGGAACTCTGCCAATACAAGGCCGGGTTACCTTTCAAACTAGGTAACTACTGACACGAATATGTCATTCCCCGATCGTAACCGATCTATATCCGAGGATCGTCGATTTCCATCAACCACAAAGCAATAAATTTGCAGCAACAACATAGGTTAAGTATCGGGGCTCCATACCATGATACCACCTTTATCCAGAAGGAGTGACATACACTAAAGGGGCGCTACCCCCTAATAACCTTGCTGCATCCATCCTGTTTTGACCATTTCCGGGGTGTGAGGTCCTACGAAGTCTCATCCACAAAGCCACGCTTTATACAAAAGTTGTGCTTTGATCATCAAATGCTCAATTGCACTTTGTATGCCACATTACCAATTTGGGAATGTATCACTAGTAACCATAACATAAACTCTAAGGGTGTTAAGCTAAGAGAATAAATTCTCTGCCACAAATGGAAATATATTTGATAGAAACCAGCTTTACATCTCAAATTGTAATGTCAGACACACAATCCATACAAGTCTGTTCCAGGCTCGAACAGAACCGAAGGCACTTACAAAGAAGTTCTTGCAATCCGGATATTCACTAATCACGACCGGACTTTCCATCACAAGGGTAATAAATTTCTATATCCGGGATCAGCCGGTGCAGAAACATTCGACGGTAATCCTTCCGTTTTTACAAATATCCGGTCTTCAACATCGGTCTTCAAATGCAATCCATAACGACGTATCACATACTCGGAATGGGTTATACGATCCCAAGGTCCCTTCCCGGCTAACCCGAATAGTGAGCGCTTATTCAAAAAAAAGTGTGGCATTCAAATTCAAGCAAATCACAACAAATACCTATTTAAAGGTAAATATTGATAGTCGGTTATTTAACTATCAATAGGCGTGTTCAACATCACCAAATTCCAAATAATTTCCCAAATTATTTATTTTCCAAAAATATCTTTATTAAATATATAATTTCTACACTTCAACCATTTGAAAACAAATTTCAATCATATTCCTAACGCGGAAAAACTTTCATTTCAAAATGGTTCATTTAAACCAATTTAAATAAATCCTTACCGATTTACTTTATATTTACGTTCCAAATCAGTAAATTTATTTCCATACTTCAAAAAAAATAAATCAACGTTTATTTTTTATCAAATTTCCCTTTCTTCTATAAATTCCATAGTGAATTTACAATTCCAAAATATCTATGAATATACGATTTCCAAATCGATTTCTACTATTCATTTTCAATTTATCTTTAAAAGATAAAATCTCAAAATATTCACTTCATATTGGAAAACATTTCCATACTTATTTAATAATAAGTGATTCAAAAATCCATTTATTTTCAACATTTAGAAAATGTTCAATATACTTAAATCAAAATTAAGTATATATTTCATTCTTTAAGGAAAAACATTCTCTTAAACACATTTATTTGGGCAAAAACGAATGTTGCGTAAAACATCGTTACAACAACCTAAAATCACTAGTATAGGGATTCAGAATTAAGATAGATATATAAATCTCAATACTATATAAAACATTTCCCTTCGGAAATCATTTACTATAACAACAGTGTTATAGTCAACTATTTTCTTCTATTTCTCGAAAACGTCTATTTCAACAATGAATGTTGAAATCGATGGTTTCGATGTTTAACACAATTTAATACATCGTTAAAACAATTAACTTCATTTGGTGATATTCATTTTTGCTAAACATATCCATTTTATCATAATAATATATTCACCGTCCAAAATCGTGAATATACTTCAGTAACCAAATTCAATATTTTCTACACGTTTTATTTCAAGGATAATTCGCTACCCGTAATCGCGAATATATCTCCTTTAATAACCTTCTATATTAAATTTATCAAATTCAATTGATTTCGGATTTATAAACAATGTTTATAAATTCCATTTCTATTTATAAAAACTTCAATTATAAAATCCCTTTTATAAATCAATTCAATTTATAACTCAACTTTATACCCAAAAATCCGATTTATAAGTTAATTATTTATAAATATTTTATTTTACAAAATCTATTCATTTCATAACTTCACAATTTATAAATCTATAAATTTTATTCACTTGTGAAATCCATTTATACTTCATTTTAACACTTAATAAAACTCGTTTCATAATTCCTATATTTTTTATTTAAATATTAATCTTAGAAATCTTTTATATAAACCGTTTATAATAATTCAAAAATCTAAATTTAAATAAACCAATCCTTTTAATAATTTACAAAACGTTATTTAAAACTTATATAACTCCAAAATTATGCTTAAGTACTATTTTCGAAAAACATGACTTTTATAACAATAAACTTATAGCGTTTACTTATTTTAACAATTCAAAATTTAATAAAACGTATACTTTCAAAAATCACTCTAAAATTCTTTTTAAAATCAAAATCATTATTTTAAAACTTCAAAAATGGATCCGATGATGCAACCGCACCAAATAGTCAATCACGAAAACAAAAACATCATATATCAGTATATGACAATCAACAAATATCACAATATCTGTAAATAAATCAATATAGTTGAGGAATCCAGTTGGATCCCTCCAACCTGTTTCCCTGCATCCACAGATGTTAGCACAATACCAATTCCGTTTCAATACGGAATATCGCGGTATATAGGATTTATGAAATATTATCCGCTATTATGCGGCGCAATAGGGTCTCATCCCCTGTATAATGTGGGAAATCAACTCCAAGTACATAAATAATACCAATTTCACTTTGCAGTGAAATATTCGCGGTATATGTTTTTAATAAATAACATCCGCTTAATATATGGCGTACAATGTCTATTTTAACAATCAATAGATAATAATTTATCATCCAGACATAAAATCAACAATTTTAAATCTAACTATTTAAATTTTAAATTGAAACTATTCGATTGAGTGAGAAGTCCTCACCTTACTTTCAATTCAGTTTCAGCGTTTTATTTCGAATAAAATTAAACGCGCGTTTAATTTTACCCGAAATTCAAAATGGCTCCAAATGAATCCAATCCAGTTCCATAGCATAGTGTTTGTCCATACGAACCCAACGCAACTTGTTTCGTGCGTTTTCGACCTCGTATCAAAAAGTTACAGCCTTTTAAACATTACACGAATTATAATATAATTAAATTTACATTTTATTTAATTTTTTAAAACCTATAACACTTCAGAGCCGTTCGATCCATTTCCCTCCAATCCTGGCCGCATGCGCTTCATCTCCTTCTTCCTAGTATCTCACGCGAGCACGAACCCATAGAGCCGGCCCTAACCCTAATCACGCAACCCAAAACGAGCATCACCCCATCGATCAGAGACTTCCACGAGAATGCCCACGGCGAACTCCACCTCCACCAACCGACCGCACGTGCATGGCCTCCAAATGCCCTCGAATTTCGTGCGTGACCTGATGGTGAACGACATCCACTTGTGGCCTCCACACAACACCAATTCGAATCTCCACCGTTGGATTTGTCAATCACGATGTCCTCTTCGTTTTTCTAGTTGAAAACTTTGGCTAATAACTGATGGAGTGAAAGAAATTTGAGGAAGAAAGAGATTAAATTTCGGCCATTAATCTAGAGGGTGGCGGCTGCTGCTTAGAACTAGGGTTTTGGAGCAAAAGAAAATAATGGTTCCTTTTTATAGAAAATTTACCAAAAATCACTATTCATCCGATTTTCCAAACTCCAAATTTCGCGCGATGACCGGCGTTTTTAGGTTTTATCCCGCGTTCTGGACACAATGGAATAGATTTTGGAGGCTAATTCCATCGTATGTGCGAGTTACGGCAATAAACGATCGATTTTAAATTAGACCGATTAACTAATTTTCTATGCGTTTTGGCTTGCTCCGGACAAACGGTAAATCCGATTGACACGAAATTTGAAACCATACAATAATATCACAATACGGATCCGATGAAACTGGTATCTTCGAAATCCGAGACTAGGGTTAAAAAATGGTTATTTTAACTCGTCAATTAAATATTAAAATATTCAATTTTCACAAATTAACTTTTAATTTGATTTTAAAAGTTCTATAACATCATTCTAACTCCAATATGATTAAATAAAATTTTACAAATCAATTTTAATCATATTTAACCCAATTTCCAATTATTTATGTAATTTCAACTATTAAATTATCGATTTAATTATCCAATTAAATCTAGATATTCGAAAAATAAATTATTCGACTTATAAATTTCACTTATAAATATTTAAAATCAATCAAATAAATAATTTTTAATTGACAGAAATTCTGGGTCGTTACAAACTTCCCCCCTTAAAAGAATTTCGTCCTCGAAATTACCAGGTAAGAAAAAGTTACGGAATCCATTAACTTTCCCAAAAGCTATAGTTAAACTTCTTACAATACTTTACTAAGTTTTCAAATCGTGCTTAGTTATCTTTTTCAAAATTAACTATATCGTTTAACTTCCAATTCTAAATCAAATTTATAGTTTTCAAAATTTTCCCAATTTTCTCAAAAATTTTCTAACGCCCTAAAATTTTTAGAAAAATTCGCCAGAGTCTCCTTTGCGCGGCTCGATCCGAAAAAACATTACAGTATATATATATCACAAATATACATCTCATCAAGTGATGAGGCATCCCGCAGGGAAAAAAGTGTAAATGTACGATATTTAATCCGAGATATGTACCTTATTTATTATTATCGAGCATATACGGCTAATATAGCGCGAAAGCGAGCTCCAAATGCGAAGCAAGCGCAATCCGCACCTACTAAACACTCAACAAACAAATGAGAAACATGTATATATGAAAATAATATCAATATACGTCATATAGTAACATAACAACTACATGTGCCAACATAGAAAATGCAACAAAAGCAACAAATGCAACCAAAACAACAACCCAACCATCATCCAACTAACCAAATAAATATTCATTCATATTCAATTTCAATTAGTATACATTCACTAATTTACATTCAAGTTAGTTTACTTTCCATTCAATCAAATTCAATTTCATAGCTTTCCATTTATCAATTCAACTTCATTAACACTTAATGAAATATACAAAATCAATTTACAATCATATAACGACCAATGTTTATTCAACACAACCAAATTTATTCAATTTACATTTCTTTACATTCAATTTGGTTCAACACATATAATTCCAATTGGTTTATCACTAAATTGTTTTACATTCAATTATTCAGCTTCTCAACTTCATTAGCTTCTAATGAATTTACACTTACATTCATTATTTCATATCAATTATTTACATTCGATTGATTAATATTCAATCCATTTATTAATTCAATTGCTAATTCATTTAACAGTATAAAGTTGAATTTCATTTATATAACTCAAGTTCATATTCATCACTTCTCTTGATTAATTTACTTCGATACCAAAATCAACTTTATTCAACTCCACTTAAGTTATATTCTCTTTCAAACATCATTTGTTTAACTTAACTTAAGTTTCCACTTATAAATCCAATTCAGATTTCATTTCTATTTAACTTTTTACCAAAGCCAAATTTATTATCTCATATTATAAACTCAAAACTCTTTTCACTTATATTCAACAATTACCACTTGGATTTTTTATTGATTCACTTACTTCCCTTAATTTAACTCCATCCTTTAAGTTAAATTTATTCTATCAAAATTCAAATCGTATAAGTTATCAATTCATTTATCATTCCCATAACATTTTAAATAGGATTTCAGAGTCTTTTCAACCTTTCAAAACCATTTTTGAAATCAATTCAAATTATCCTTTTTGAATTTTCAAAACCAAATCCAAATTTTTCTAAACAAATTTCATTTAAAACAATTTGGCAGCAATCCCTCTTTTGGAAACCAAAAAATGAGCACCGATGATGTCATGATCATCATCGGAATTATTTTCCAGCGACCGAAAAGAGTTTAGAGCTTTAATTTCTCCAAAACAATTTTCCAAAATATCAAATCCTTTCAAAACACTTCTCTGGAATTTTATTTTCAGATTATAAATCACATTTACAAACCTTTTACTTATATAATTTCACTTCTTATATATAAGATTATTTCACAAGTGTAAATCATTTTAATTATAACTTCCATACTTATAATTCAATTGTTTATACAATTATTCTTTTACAGCTGTTGTTTTATTTAACTTATTCAACAACCAAATAATCAATTCATATACACTTTAATAACTCTGAAAAATTATCCCTTTATATATAAAATATAATCGAGGTAAAATTATTTCATTTACCCTATTTTAAAATGATACTATGTCGTCTTATCTCGTTTAAGAGTTTAGAAACCCCTATCGATTATGGTTGTACACCCCGCACCGACCAGAATTCACAAACAGCTCAACGGATAAGCAAACACAATATAAAACATTTTTATATTCACTAACAAATACGCGCTCATAGCTATTATTACACTCACACTCATTCTAGAGTACTACTGACTCTACTCTAATGAGTAATACCCAACAGAGCCATGGTTGTCGCTTAACCATATGCTCTGATACCAAATGTAACGTATGTGTGACGACCGCCCATGACTCCTGCACTAAACAAGGATATAGTGCGCTGAAAAGTGTGCCAGGCCGCCATGGACGATCATCAGGGTAAGGTAAAACAATAAACTCTATCGTATTACTCACAGCGCACGGATAAAATACAATAGAAAGTATACGTAGTGAAGCTCTATAGAACAGAATTCTCATCATATAAGCTCATAACAATTTATCTCACAAACATCTGAATAGTCAATACATCAAGCCTCACTACATAACACTCAGAGAATCATACAAACAGCGGAACATCCAGTACATATAGTAAGAAAACAATATGCAAAAGCCTCCAGCTCGTCTTCGTCATCAATAGCGTTGGTCACTAAGAACAGCACCTGTCACCTGCTACCTAGTCTGCCCATCCCAACATGGATGAACAGCCCAAGGTAATAAGAGTTAAACATAAAACCTTGAGTCAGACAAAAGTCTTAGTGAGCAGTAAATCAACTATCAAACATACCAAAAGAGCATAAAGGGTAAAAAGGAATAGGAACCCAACTATCCCACTCCACCTCTTTCTACAGTGATAGCCCCCAGACCCACTAAGCAGAAATAAACATAGCAAAGCAGACATTAGAGTAAAACAATTATCACTCGAGTCAAGGTCGATGTTTTCCAGGCACAAACCCCCAAGGCCTAAACCAAGATCAGGTAAGCACCCACAAAACATAGCTCTTGAGACCGAATGATGATACAACCAAACATCCATGACTCTGGCTATCACTGTTATCATTGCTTCAATATCATCATTAATTGAATGACCGACTCATTCTTTCATCCGTCCGTCAAGGGCTAATAGTAACCCCGGTTCTAGACAGAACTCCGCACGTCGTCGCAGCCCGTGCCTAAGACTATCGAATCTGCCCAGAGTACTTAGCACGTCGTCGCAGCCCGTGCCTAGGGTTATCGAATCTGCCCAGCGTACTCTTGCTTTGAGCCTGCTAGAACCTTCAATAACGATGAGATCTCAGCCTTCTAGTCATCCTCCTCGACGATTATTCTCATACTAGCTCAAGCGCCTCTCGAGCCAACCATTATCCACAAACTCGAACCATATCACCGAGTTATCAACATGCTTGGGATGATCTCGTCTGGATTAAACCAAGGCTATCTCACATCATGCTTTGCTTTATCGCATCATAGCAAAGTCCCATCTCAACACCATGCTTTGCCTCATCGCATCATAGCAAAGTCTCATCTCAACATCATCATCAAATCTATCCATATGAGCTTTATCATCCGCTTCATAAGCCACAAGCAACTTTCCTTATTCAAGAGCCTTTCCACTTAGCTTTTGAATCATCTTCGACCAACTTGTCCAAATCAAATCATCAATCAGCTAACTCATATCAATCAATCAAATCAATCATTAATCCAAGTAATCAATCATTCAAACAAGATCTAAATAAACAGTTATAACAATAATGGCAATTTAGTAAATAAAGAGTCCAAGTCTAACAAGCACGAATTCTAAGTAATATCTTGATGAATGAACTATCATAGGCTAACATGTAGTAAAATGGATATCAAAACTTTATGAACAATGGATCTACATGCAGACTTAAGGAAAATGCATGAAATCACTATTTTTAACACACAAACAAGTCACCAATCCAATATACTCCTTTGGGTCCGTGTGAGAGATAACCACCACTCACCGAATCACCTAAACACTTCAAAAGCAACTAACTTCAGATCTGGACAGCAAAGGATCTGGCTTGATCCGACAAGATTTCCCATCAAACGATGAGATCTCTCCTCAATGGATGGAGATCTTCAACTTAAGCTCTTGGATCTTCGATTTGATCTTCAATCTAGATGGATGGAAGCATAAGATTAGAGTGGAGAAAAAAAGTGAAGAAGTGTTGTAGTCGAGCTCTCAAAATGGCAGCACTTCATCGCTTCAAAATCCGGACACCAAAAATGAAGATAGGCACTTCTATTTATAGGCTGGAAATCCCTTAAGTCGGCCGTCCCCTTAAGTCGTCCACGACCTAACTCTAGCCGACCTAAGGACCTACGACTCAAGACACCACACAACCTACCGACTCATCACTCCACGGCTCAACAACCTACACATGCGCGCGACCCAACAACTCAAGCCAGTACACGACTCAACTATACACGACCTAACGACCTAAGCCAGTACACCAGAATTCCTTAAGTCGGTCAATTCTATGGGTCGGTTACTACTATAGGTCGGTCTCCTCTTAAGTCAGCAACCACTATAGGTCGGTCTCATCTATGAGTCGTTAACTCCTAAGCCGTCCCAACCGACCCATACTTCTACACCGCATAGCCGACCTAAGCCACAACCTTTAAGTCGCTCAACCCTATAGGTCGCTCACTCCACCAAGTCGGTGACCTTCCTAGGTCGGTCCATTACTTAAGTCGTTAACTCCTATGAGTCGGTCACTACCATGAGTCGCTCCAACTCCTTAAGTCGTACAACCCACTTATCTCTACGCGACTCAAATTCTGAACGACTTAACCACACTAATATCCTAACAAAAATTCTACGATCCTTCGATCCGTAAAATACGGGTCGTTACAGTATGCGACTTTTCGACGCTCGAAAACCGACATCAATACGTCCACTGTATCAACTGCCAAGCAATCGAAGGCCGGAAAACCGTACCGTTAGGGTTAAAGAAGAGGAAAAAGATAGAAGAAGTGAGAAAAAGATAGAACAGAAAGAAACAACAGAACAATATCAGAATCTCACAATCGCAGCGGAACAACATATAATAGATAAATGAATAATCTTTAAATAAAGAACTATATCAGTTATTACATTACATCACATCACATTTCATTACATCATCAGAGTGTACAACAACAAACAGTGGAAAAGAAATACTATATACTAGTGAATACGTCATGCCATCCAGCTTGCCTCTAGCAACTCCTGAATTCCAGAATATCCTGATAAACCTGACTCTTGACTTCCTGTGTGGAAATTGGTGGGCACCCAGAGTTTAGGAAGGAAAACAATAAACTCCGAGTCAGTCATGTGACTGGTGTGAGAACTAAAACAGTTATTTATCTTTAAACAAAGAACAAGATAATCTTAAAATAGATTCGCAATGCCTTTTAAAAATGAAACTACCATAAGGCCTCCCGGCACACACACAATGCAAACGCAGACTTGGGGGAGATTTCTCCTTATGATAGTCAAAGATGCTTACTACGCAAAATCAAATCATTTTTGATATTATTATTAGTGCATAGTGTAGAAAAAATCATTTCGAAAATAAAGATATAAATCTTAGCCAGCATACGTACCATTATATTATGCCTACTATAGCTACCATATTAAATGGCAAGTTCTACAGCAAAAACCGTACAAGGTTCGTGTTGTTTCTTTAGATTTCCAACAAATGGTCAGGCCAAGGAACTTCCCATTGCCACATGGGTACGCCTCTGGAATGACGACCCGAGAACCTAACCGGATCTCTGCCAACACAAGGTCGGGTTACCTTTCAAACTAGGTAACTACTGACACGAATATGTCATTCCCCGATCGTAAACCGATCTATATCTGAGGATCCTCGATTTCCAACAATCACAAAGCAATAAATTTGCAGCAACAACATAGGTTAAGTATCTGGGCTCCATACCATGATACCACCTCTATCCAGAAGGAATGACATACACTAAAGGGGCGCTACCCCTAATAACCTTGCTGCATCCTTCCTGTTTTGACTATTTCCGAGGTGTGAGGTTCGACGAAGTCTCGTCCACAAAGCCACGCTTTATACAAAAGTTGTGCTTTGATCATCAAATGCTCAATAGCACTTCGTACTCCACATTACCAATTTGGGAATGTATCACTAGTAACCATCAACAACATAACCTCTAAGGGTGTTAAGCTAAGAGAATAAATTCTCCGCCACCAACGGAAATATATTTGATAGAAACCAGCTTTACATCTCAAATTGTAATGTCAGACACACAATTCATACAAGTCTATTCCGGGCTCGAACAGAACCGAAGGCACTTACAAAGAAGTCCTTGCAATCTGGATATTCACTAATCACGACCGGACTTTCCATCACAAAGGGTAATAAATTTCTATATCGGGGATCAGCCGATGCAGAATCATTCGACGGTAATCCTTCCGTTTTCACAAATATCCGGTCTTCAACACCGGTCTTCAAATGCAATCCATAACGACGTATCACATACTCGGAATGGGTTATACGACCCCAAGGTCCTTTCTCGGCTAACTCGAATAGTGAGCGGTTGTTCAAAAATAAGTATGGCATTCAAATTCAAGCAAATCACAAAATACCTATTTAAAGGTAAATATTGATAGTCGGTTATTTAACTATCAATATGCGTGTTCAACATCACCAAATTCCAAATAATTTCCCAAATTATTTATTTTCCAAAAATATCTTTACTAGATATATAATTTCCACACTTCAACCATTTGAAAACAAATTTCAATCATTTTCCTAACGCGGAAAAACTTTCATTTCAAAATGGTTCATTTAAACCAATTTAAATAAATCCTTACCGATTTACTTTATATTTACGTTCCAAATCGGTAAATTTATTTCCATACTTCAAAAAAATAAATCAACGTTTATTTTTAATCAAATTTCCCTTTCTTCTATAAATTCCACAGTGAATTTACAATTTCAAAATATATATGAATATACGATTTCCAAATTGATTTCTACTACTCATTTTCAATTTATCTTTAAAAGATAAAATCTCAAAATATTCACTTCATATTGGAAAACATTTCCATACTTATTTAATAATAAGTGATTCAAAAATCCATTTATTTTCAACATTTAGAAAATATTCAATATACTTAAATCAAAATTAAGTATATATTTCATTCTTTAAGGAAAAACATTATCTTAAACACATTTATTTGGGCCAAAACGAATGTTGCGTAAAACATCGTTACGACAACCTAAAATCACTAGTATAGGGATTCAGAATTAAGATAGATATATAAATCCCAATACTATATAAAACTTTCCCTTCGGAAATCATTTACTATAACAACAGTGTTATAGTCCAATATTTCCTTCTATTTCTTGAAAACGTCTATTTCAACAATGAATGTTGAAATCGATGGTTTCGATGTTTAACACAATTTAATACATCGTTAAAACAATTAACTTCATTTGATAATATTCATTTTCCCTAAACATATCCATTTTATAATAATAATATATTCACTGTCCAAAATCGTGAATATACTTCACTAACCAAATTCTATATTTTCTACACATTATATTTCAAGGATAATTTGCTACCCGTAATCGCGTATATATCTCCATTAATAACCTTCTATATTAAATTTATCAAATTCAATTGATTTCGGATTTATAAACAATGTTTATAAATTCCATTTCTATTTATAAAAACTTCAATTATAAAATCCCTTTTATAAATCAATTCAATTTATAACTCAACTTTATACCCAAAAATCTGATTTATAAGTTAATTATTTATAAATATTTTATTTTACAAAATCTATTCATTTCATAACTTCACAATTTATAAATCTATAAATTTTATTCACTTGTGAAATCCGTTTATACTTCATTTTAACACTTAATAAAACTCGTTTCATAATTCCTATATTTTTTTATATAAATATTAATCTTAGAAATCTTTTATATAAACAGTTTATAATAATTCAAAAATATCAATTCAAATAAACCAATCCTTTTAATAATTTACAAAACGTTATTTAAAACTTTTATAACTCCAAAATTATGCTTAAGTACTATTTTCGAAAAATATGACTTTTATAACAATAAACTTATAATGTTTATTTATTTTAACAATTCAAAATTTAATAAAACGTATAGTTTCAAAAATCACTCTAAAATTCTTTTTAAAATCAAAATCATTATTTTAAAACTTCAAAAATGGATCCGATGATGCAACAGCACCAAATAGTCAATCACGACAACAAAAACATCATATACAGTATATGACAATCAACAAATATCACAATATCTGTAAATAAATCAATAAAGTTGAGGAATCCAGTTGGATCCCTCCAACCTGTTTCCCTGCATCCACAGATGTTAGCACAATACCAATTCCATTCCAATATGGAATATCGCGGTGTATAGGATTTATAAAATATTATCCGCTATTATGCGGTGTAATAGGGTCTCATCCGCTATATAATGCGGGAAAATCAACTCCAAGTACATAAATAATACCAATTTCACTTTACAGTGAAATACTCGCGGTATATGTTTTTAATAAATAAGATCCGCTTAATATATGGCGTATAATGTCTATTTTAACAATCAATAGATAATAATTTATCATCCAGGCATACAATCAACAATTTTAAATCTAACTACTTAAAATTTAAATCGAAACTATTCGATTGAGTGAGAAGTTCTCACCTTGCTTTCAATTCAGTTTCAGCGTTTTATTTCAAATAAAATTAAACACGCGTTTAATTTTACCCGAAATTCAGACTAGCTCCAAATGACTCCAATCCAGTTCCATAGCATAGTGTTCGTTCATACGAACCCAACGCAACTTGTTTCGTGCGTTTTCGACCTCGTATCAAAAAAATTACAGCCTTTCAAAAATTATACGAATTATAATATAATTAAATTTACATTTTATTTAATTTTTAAACCTATAACACTTCAGAGCCGTTCGATCCATTTCCCTCCAACCCTGGCCGCACGCGTTTCATCTCCTTCTTCCCAGTATCTCACGCGAGCACGAACCCATAGAGTCGGCCCTAACCCTAATCACGCTACCCAAAACGAGCATCACCACATCGATCAGAGACTTCCACGCGAATGCCCACGGCGAACTCCACCTCCACCAGCCGACCGCACATGCACGGCCTCCAAATGCCCTCGAATTTCGTGCGTGACCTGATGGTGAACGGAAGCCACTTGTGGCCTCCACACAACACCAATTCGAATCTCCACCGTTGGATTTGTCAATCACGATGTCCTCTTCGTTTTTCTAGTTGAAAATTTTGGCTAATAACTGATAGACTGAAAGAAATTTGAGAAAGAAAGAGATTAAATTTCGGCCATTAATCTAGAGGGTGGCGGCTGCTACTTAGAACTAGGGTTTTGGAGCAAAAGAAAATAATGGTTCCTTTTTATAGAAAATTTACCAAAAATCACTATTCATTCGATTTTCCAAACTCCAAATCTCGCGCGGTGACCGGCGTTTCTAGGGTTTATCCCGCGTTCCGAACACAATGGAATAGGTTTCGGAGGCTAATTCCATCGTATGTGCGAGTTACGGCAATAAACGATCGATTTTAAATTAAACCAATTAACTAATTTTCTATGCGTTTTGGCTTGCCCCGGACAAACGGTAAATCCGATTGACACGAAATTTGAAACCATACAATAATATCACAATAGGATCTGATGAAACTAGTTTCGTCGAAATCCGAGGCTGTTTGAAAAATGGCTATTTTAACTCGTCAATTAAATATTAAAATATTCAATTTTCACAAATTAAATTTTAATTCGATTTTAAAAGTTCTATAACATCATTCTAACTCCAATATGATTAAATAAAATTTTACAAATCAATTTTAATCATATTTACCTAATTTCCAATTATTTATGTAATTCCAACTATTAAATTATCGATTTAATTATCCAATTAAATCTAGATATTCGAAAAATAAATTATTCGACTTATAAATATTTAAAATCAATTAAATATACAATTTTTATTTGACATAAATTCTGGGTCGTTACAATAGAGATTATCATATCATATAAACTAGTATGAATATATGGGGACAAACCACACTTTAGACTCGATGTCTTTAGCATAGTCATACACATCATCGAAGGAACGTAAATAGTCTGTGCCTATCTACTACACACGACGGAACTAGACGAGAGGCCAACAACACGTCTTCTTACTACAGGAGCTACACATGTCCATCTGACACAACTTCTATAGTCATCGATCACATGCCCTCGGTATTGTGACAATTATCTACGTGAGGACTCTACTGGGTCACATTCCAAGATAAAATAGGGGCAAATGCATACAGCGATATAAGGGTGTCACATATTCGAGGCGTGACCCAACAATCAGGCTGTCAGGGTGGATACTTCTCAATCTGGTTCACTATCAAAACATAAAGGAAGTTAGACAAGGGTAGACGGACATATAGAATCTATATTCAATGGTTAACACATATCTCTACATAAATGTCGATACATGGTTCTATATAATGGCTGAAACCCAGCCTAGTACAGTTTTCGACATACGACTATATATATATGATGCTCCGTAGCATGCCCTATCATAAACTTCTAATCCTCATTTGAGTGATATTTACTTACAATAAATAATCAAACAAATAACATGAATGCATCCCATAATAGTGCATGGTATTTGTATGTTTATTCAATGCTCATAAAATACATTCCATCCATACTATATATTTCTATGAAACAAGTCTAATGAATATCTGAAAAAGTATTACTGAAAGCCCCATACTAGACGGTATTACTAATCAGTTAATTTAAATTTCTCAACACACAAAAATAAAAATACATGAATAATAATCTAAGTAAGTTTATATAAAGGTATTTTCTATATTTAAGAGCATACTAATGTTTTTCTATAATAAAATACAAAGATTATTTATATTCCATAAAACAATACTTAAATAAATACTCAAACACCTTCGAATTCCTTTATAAATTCCTACTACAAGTTTTATAACCTCTAGTTATTATGATATCATTAGATTACTTTATAAATAATAATTTACCTGCGTTTATAATTTTTTATTGAAATAATGCCATTTAATTTACTTTACTTAATTATTAAACAATTTAGATTATAATCATAATTAAATATAAATATATTTATTATAGTGTATGATTATATTAATATCGTATATTATACCATAATTTAGTTTAGTTTAAAAATATTTTATTTTATTGTGTATATATTTTAGAAATAAGTAGATAACCTATCGGCCGACCGATCTCAACCACCGATCGACCGGTAGCGGTCGACCGGTCGATTTGAGGGGTTGATAGGTCGGGCAACATGCATGCGAATTCCTGTGCCTGTTTAAGTGCGTTGCTAACCTTCTCCTCCCTTATCTCTACCACTTCTTCATCATTCAATCACCATAAAACCAAACTACACTATTGAATGATGCAATCAAATCTAAATTAATTAAGTCCAATAATTATTTAAGAGCGAGAGTTAACTCTTCTAAAAGAGATGAATCTCAACATTTTTTATTAAATTGTGGTCTTATGGCTCATACTGACATTGCGAAAGTACCTAATCCAAACATCGGACGTTATCGCTTCAGATGTCCCGAATGACGATGTGGGATGTAATATTGGCTCGACTTACTGTCCCTCGAAGAGCTGAACAATATGCCTCAAAAATAATAAAGGATATTAAACTTCTTGAAAGCTAGCTTAGGTCTCCTTTTATTCAATATGCTTAATAGTTTTTATGTATTGGTTTCACTGTATAATGTATACCTTATCGTTTTTATTTATTTATGCATTTGTATCAAACATTCGTCTTTATGTATTTCTTGTTCACAATATTATTTTGTTAGAGTTAAAAACACTTTGAAATAATATTATCCACCCATGCCATGTTACTACAACTAAGTTGACGACACCCTGAAATAATGTTGTCTGCCATGCCATGTTGATTTTATTTGATTGACAACACTTTGAAATAATGTTATCCACCATGCCATATTGATTTTGTTTGAGTTGACAACACTTTGAAATAATGTTGTCGGCCTACGCATCGTTGCAACAGTTGAGTTGACCACACTTAGAAATAATGTTGTCCACCAGCGCCATGTTGCTACAGTTGAGTTGAAAACACTCTGAAATAATGTTGTCCGCCCAGGGAATGTTAATTTTGTTTGAGCTGACTACACGCTCAAATAATGTTATCTACCGTGCCATGTTGTTATATTTGAGTTTGTTACAGTTTGGGGTATGCCCTAGGGAAAATTATGTACTTTGTTACATATATCTAACTCGATTACCCATCTTATTCGAAATAAACAGTATTTTCTTTCTATTATATACTTGATACAATGCATTATATTATGTCATTAATTTAATTAAAAGTATATTTAATAGAAAATCCATACATGGTGCATTTTGTTACAGTTATTACAAAACGTTATAGCTGTGAGTAATTTATCACAATAAAAATAAATATACCATTTTAAATGTTTCTATCCAAGATGCATCGAGACTGAATATCGATGTATCTATTGAGACTAAAGTACGTGATACTTTCTAATTTTATTAATATATATATATATATGCGTATATATTTAGATGCTATAAATATGCTTATGAATATAAATATATATTTAGTAAAAAATATTATTTTGTTATTGTAATATGTATATATGCATTAGTTCATAATTTAATTTTTTATATTATGCATGTGTGTGCGCATGTGTGTATATATATTAATATTTACTACAATAATACATACATACATGTATATATTATTAATACTTTATGTATATACATAACTTATATATATACATAAATATATATATATATATATGTATGTATGTATGTATATGTTTAAATATTTTCATTCTCGTAAAATTCTTTAAATAAACATATATTTAGACAACATACAATACATATCAAATGAATTAACATGTATGTTGCGATGTAAACCTCGACATCTATACCCGGACATGTTATATCTTGCACAGGTTTGCCATGTTACACATGCACACACATACATATATGTACATGATACATATATGCACATTTATATGTATAAAATATAAATTAAATAAAACTCTATGTAATTTATTAATTTAAATATACTAAGAGATTTTACTTAAATAAAATTTAGAAATGTTCTAAATGAATCAAACTCCATAGGCCTAATGAAGATCTACTAGGGTAGATTTTTCGAAATTTACCCATAACTTCCATTGTAAGCCGATCCAGTTCCAACAATAGTATTAGAGCCTAATAACCTATACGATCTGAACTAGCCATGTTAAGGTTAACTATTGAGCTCACAACCCAAAGGTTGTCCCTAATAGGAAAGGTCCAAATTTGAATTGGGCATTGGACTAATTTTCAAAATTGTTTGAAAATTAAAAACTTAAGATTTTAAATTTAAAAGTTAAATTGAAAATAAAATATACATATACTATAAAAGGTATAATGTAATAAAAAATTCAAAATATTTGAAAAATAATATTAATTTTGAAATTATAAATTTATTAATAAGATGAAAAAATAAATAAATTAATTAAATAAGTTAATTAATAAATAATACATACATGTATTATATATTTTTGATATATATGTTATGATATTTTAAAATTTTGAGATATCATAAGTATACATGTATATATATAATATGATTTTTCAAAATTAATATAATTCAATTAAAATTATTTAATTAAATAAATTATTTAAAGGTTGATTGGTTAATTAAGTAAATTAATTATAAGGTTAATTAATTAAATAAAATACACACACAAACAAATACACACACACATATACATGATATATGTGTTATACACACATAGTATATAACAAATATTTAATATAAATGTTATATTAAAATAATATAAAATTAATTAAAATGGTAATTAATTAAAATTAATCAAATAGGGTTTAATTAAATTAATATTATACATAAGACTATTATACAAGTAATACGAAATATAAAAGTTAAATTATAATACAACTTATATAATATGAATGTATAAATTAATGGTGGAACATTACGAAATCCTAAATAAACTAAAAGAATAATACATGCATACATGTACATATACTGTGGTTTTCGATGTGTCCAACACTTGAACCATAAGGGTATTTTATATGTAGTACATTATTCCATAAGTCGGTATCACTTAATATAATATATTAAAGATTATGAATCTTCAATATAATATTATCATCTTCTATATATATGTTAATAAATTACTTGCATACTCCTTAGTTGTTGAGCAAACTCAAGCTAGGGATGTTATGTGTAGTATTATTAATCTGTTGAATAAATGAGGTAAGATAACTATATGCATTTGTTGAGAAAACTCAAGGTGCATTTACTATACTTAGGATGACATAATATGGTAGGTGCGAGTGAATAATTTCATTTCGATTTGTTGAACAAACTCAAGGTCAAAGTGAAATTAGGACAAGGTACAAAGGGTTAGAAGTTGTATATAATACAACTGATAAGGAGTTATCCTCGTCCGTGGAGCTATGATTTGTTCAGCAAACTCAAGGTCAGAATTTCAAGATGGATGAGTCCTAACACTCACTAGTGAAGACGAAAGAATTCTATGTTTCACTTAAGGTTTGGTGAAACATAAAAGACTAGAAGTAGCCTCATTAGAAAAATGAAATGATAACATCTAACCTTTCTAATATTGTAAGAACATATATTATATAATGCTATAATAATCTATATTGATAAATTTGTACATTTAAAATATTGATACAACGTTTATCGGTTCAGATATACAAAAGAACTGAATTAAAGATTGGCATGTAGAAATATAACATATATATATGTACTAATAAATGCTTCTTGCATGTTAATGTTTCAATACCTATGCAAGCGTTTGATTATACAACTACTTAATACATTTGTAATTTGTTTGGTTACACATTTATTTGGTTGATACCAAGTATTGTATTCTATGAGGTTCTAACTCTAAAGCAATGTAAGACTATGGATATTTGATCCATATACTATCGCATGTAAATGCTATATAAGTAACAGCCACAGTTTGTGATGTATGATACTTCGATGAAGTATCTCATTCGTAGTAAGCCAATAAACAATACTATAAGATCGAGTATTCAATTTGATTTATTACAAAAGGATTGTATCATGTTATATGTAATTAAGACCAAAATTACAATATAAATCATGTAAGTTTGATTAGTTCACGTAAAGTACAACATATTTGATGTCCTTAAATATTAAGGATGATGGAGTGTGCTTTTTTAGTGAGTTCATTTTGATGTTGTAGTAAGGGTTTTCTTCTGAATGGTTTGACCATTTAAAAAGATAAACGAATGTACAAGAGTGGATGTAATTTAAGGTACAATTGAAATGAAGAGAGTGAATAGTCGCTTCTACTTCATAAAGAAACATCGAAAACAAGAATTGTAATAATAAAAATTGATACTTAACATTGGTTTAAGGAATACGATTTATATTCTAAAATATGTTTTCATATAGAAAGTTGTTTTCTACGGGATTTATTTCTTTGAGTTCAAGATATTTGATCAAAGAACTCTCCACTGTAAATTGGTCACAATATATGAAATAAATAACATATACTAAGTGAATAATGGAACTCTGAATTAAGTACGCTATTATAGTAATGAAAAAAATACTGAGAGCATGCCATATAACACTTATTGAATGCATCAAATTACGAAAATTATTTTCGTAAAACATACCAAACGTTATTTACGAAATAATAACTATTTTTCAGTGTCGATTGAAAAATAGACATAGTTATATTTCAATGCGAATATTAAGAATATTCATTATGAAATAAGATTGTAATATGGTATTTATTTGCACAACAAAAGTGATGTGTTATAAATACTGACATATCTAAAATTAATTACAATTATTTTGGAATTATAGACTACGCCATAATTTTGAGAAATAATTTTTATTATATGATTACGAATCATATAGTATTAGTTAATTATAACTCAAACATTCAAGGGCAATACACCGATTTAGTGGGAACGTCATTGGTGCTGATGAACTCTTTAGATTGATGCATATAGATATATACAATCGTAAATCTATTAATACCGAAACTGTTCCTAGTATTTGGTCATATTCACCGATGAGTCATTATAAACATGGGCATGTGTATTTGATACACATGTATAAATGTAAGATAAGCTCATATAATATAAATTGGAACTAAATAATGTAACATGTGTTGGAAATGATTCAATTTGGTCGAATGAGTAAGTTTGTTGGAAATGGTTCCAAACGTACCTAAAAATGAATAAATATGCAACCTTAACAGAGACTCCTTCCTATGATACCTAATGATGTATCGATAAGGAGTAGTTAAACTTTGTTGGACAAAGAACGATTGATTGTGAGTGATGTTGAGTTAACTTCTTCCAATAAAGTCGTGTACTATAAGTAGCATATAAGGTTAAAATTAATTTCATCCAAGGAATAGCTTACAAAATCATACGATATAAGGTTCACATATCCTAAGCCAAGAAGTTGGTGGGTTGTGCGAGTCAAAAGACTACATGTAATAATTGTAAGTAGGGGATCTTGTATGAATCGTCCCAAGATAATTTTGGGATCGATAGTCATTAGATGACTAATTTATGTTGTAAACATAAATATATTTTGAAATAATGTGAAATTAATTTAACATGCCAATTCATAAAACGTTTATGAGTGTCCATTCCATTGCACTACAAACAAATGTTGTTTAAAGAAATACCAGCTTCATAGCGAAGGAGTTTCTTTAAAAAATTATCATTTAAAATGAATTTGGATATAATCCAAGGACAAAACTGATTACAATGGATGAAATTAACTAACCAAACCTAAATGAACACAACACATTAGAATGTCTAAATCATATTCTTGTGTGCTTAAAAGAAAGTATGAGTTTCTTATCATTGTAAAAAATGAATAATCCTAGGTAGTTTAATAAAACCATCAAGGGTATTGACTCTATGATGTGGTACGGTGTGCAAATATGAAATAGATTCCAAGTACATTATCAAAATATAATTTGTGGTTGTATCTAAAGGGATATAATCCATTGGCTGCAAATGTGTATTTAAGAGAAAGACAAATACAGTTAGAGCATTGTGAGTCACATTGATATGAATAATACTGTGAATTTCTATTGCTGAAATTAACGTAACAGAATCATCATTCGATGTGCTCAAGTTGGTTCGGATTTTATTCACAAAATTATTAGATACTATGACTTTATGTTTTGAGACGTATGTGTTGAAATAGAAAATTCTAAATAATGATTTAGAGTAAACTTTTACACATAATAACCAAAGTGTCTCGAAGTCAATGGGAGCGATATTGAGTTTGTGAGATTTTGGATATGATCTAAGAACAGATACGAAAGTGTCGTTCGACAAGTATTAAAATTGAACAAATGTTTTGATATGAATATCAAATAGTTTGATTGTCAATCAAAATGCGGAGGAAGCGTGCGCACATAAGAAAGAAAGTTAAATAAAGGTACATAAATATTTCTAAACCATAAGTAAACAACACAATGCTATTTGTTAATGATATACTCGTGTTAGAATCAACTTTAGTTGTTGTAACACTCATAGTTGGATTTGTAAATGATGTCTTTTATAGCGAGCATAATAGGTGCTGGGAATGTCCCAAATGATATACAATGACATGTTATTAAAATGTTTAATACAGAACATGTAAGATGGATTCCTTATGCATAGGCAGTGGGAGTATCATACACGTTATGTTGTCAACAAAATTATGATTTGTTTATGCATTTGATGCATGAAGCAAATATCAAATCCAAGTTAATAGATATCACTAAATAGTTGTTTGAGGTGTTCTCGTGCCTTTTTTTTGAAAGACTATAGAACTGTTTATAGAAACAACGAACTCCTTATGAAGGATTATTCAGAATCAAACTTCATAAGTGTATTGAGTATACCATGTCATTATATAAATCTTTTAGTTGAAATTATTCCAATAGCAAAGATTGTGGGTGTTTCAATGAAATGGCTAAGTACATCGCCCTGATAATGCCATAATGAAAACAATGCATATAATTATAAATGCACAAATTTATAATAGAGATGAAGGTAATTTCAAATGTTGAGAATCCCATAACAATGTTATATGATAACAACATCACGATATAGTTTATAACAGAACTTAAAGCTCAACAGAGATCAAGAGGCATACTCTAAATTGTTCCACATGATAAAGGAAGTTTATGAACACTAGAGGGAGTTAGAGTAGATGACTAGGGCAGATGGTTATTGGGGTAAATAAGAAAAGAAAAGAAAGAGAAATAAAGGAAAAGAAACAACACAGAATCTCGCAGCGGAACGATAAAATATAATAGTCAAATAAACAGTTCATGAAGCTGTTTACTATACTTTGACAATTATTTATACAACATTTATCAGAGTTATACATATACAACAGAATAATTAAAATAATGCAGCAGATAGCATGATGCAAGGGTAATAATAGTAATAGTATACCAAATCTTCGTCTTCGTCCTCCAGAATAGATCTTCAAAAAATCTGAAAAAACTCAGGACTGACCTGAGCGTAATGAAAAGACAAAACACTCGAGTCAGGACTAAAATATCCTTATGAAAGTTAAATCAATCGTAAATAAATATGAGTGTAACGGCGTCAGAGATGTTTACGGGGTTTGACATCTCCTATCCAATGTCAACGTGCGTGCAATAACTCAAGAGATGTTACGGGATTTTCCATCTCTTAAGGATCCGTTAAACTATCTACTATGTAGTAATGTACGCTAAGTAGATAATGCCTATCAGTAATATAAAGTATCAAAATAGCGTTAAGGCGTTACCACAATCCCCCTTAACACATTTTTATAATGCCATAGTCTATACAGCACCGTAAGCCCCACCGTAAACTGGTGGTTATCAGAGGGTACCCCATAGGTATAACACAAAACCAAACGTAGTGGTCGCGAATAGGATAATCAGTATGACAAGGTACATGAGGTGATACCAACTAGGATACTAGTAGTTGCGTGATCCGGACTGATGTTGAGCATAGCCAGCAGCTACCCCAACACCGCGAAACACCACTCCCAAATCAAGGGGTGCACCCAAATCGAATCACAAATGTAATAGATATGGTATCGAAGAAGTGTGTCCGCTAGAGGTGGCGAACCTCAATGGCCCGGCGCGGCTCCTGTTTTAGTCATGTCAGGGGTCATCCAATATCGTTCTCTTTCTTCAGTCAACGCGTTCACCAAACCATCCACTTCATTCTGGATCAACACTCCGCGTATAATAGTTATTAAAGTGGTATTCGGTATCGATAGAGAGTATGTCCATATCCGATCTCGGTCTCTTTAATAACTACGTATTACTACACCGTTGGCTCTTTTACATTTCAAATCGATTCATAATTGATATCAAAATATCATATTCGTTTCAAAAATCAAATCCATTTCAAATATCAGCGTATCTATCGAAATGTCAGATTCCGTTTCAAAAAGCAATTTTCGCAACAATATCTCATTTCGATTTCAAAATCATTTCGAATTTCAATTTAGGTTGCAACTTCATTTAACTCAATTCGTATTTTAAATTCAAGATTTAAATATAAACATTCCACTTTATTGACCAGCTTAGAATTTTAGAAAATAGTTTTAAGTAGTTTAAAAGTAGTTTTACATAATTAAAATAGTTAAAAATACTTAAAATCTTAAAATGGATTTGAAATAGATAAATTAGTTTAAATTAATTTAAATTGGGTTAAGTAGATTTAAAATAGATTAAAATAGTTTAAGTATTCAAAAATAGTTTATATAACTGAGTAATTTGGAAAACAAAATAAAATAGCTTCAAAACCAATCCATTTCAATTATATCTTCCCAATTCAAATCAATTTCAATTTCCATTCTACCGATTTCGATTTCGATTTCAATTCAATTCAACGTCAACTTTGACTTCAAATTTATTCAATTTTATATTCACTTTCAATCAATTCAATTTCAATTTATATCGATTTAGAGCTTGGTTTTTCAAAATATCCATTTAGAACACTTACAAAATTATCCATCAATATACGAGTTTAAATCCAAATTTCAAACATGATTCGATTCCAAGCTCGATTTCAAAATATCGCTTATATCTCACTTTTACTTAATTATCCTTCAATACTCAAATTTAAATCTAAATTTCAAATATGATTCAATTTCAAGCTCAATTCCAAAATATCATTTTTATGTCGCTTTTTCATAGTAATACTCAAAGTTCGAAATAATGTTCAATCTTTAAATCAAATAGATTTTCGAATTTTAACCATATCCCAAATTTTATTCTCAAAGTCTCAACTTAAATTATTTAACAATTTTCTTTTACCAAAATTTATTTCAACATTCCAAACTCAATTTCCCGTTAAATTCGATTTCTATAAATTTATTTCTATTTATAACTTTTAAATCAAACATTTAAATAAATTTCAAATCGACAATTTAAAAATTATTAATTTAGCCAATTCGGTGTTCGTATATAATTTTCTATCCTATGGTCAATTAGTTATTTATTTCAATTAGATGTCAGGGATGAATATATATTACTTAAATCAAATCACAGTTTCATATGTATGCATAACAATATATATAAGCGAATAAACATCCAAACATTCAAATATCAACCAATAGCATCCATCGAAATACATCATCCAATACACAGTACAATTCATTGCAATTTCATAGTTATCAATGTCAGGTAATTTAATCGCAATTTCAATTTCAATTTCAATTTAACCATCAATTTAATTTTTCAACGGTTAATTCAAACAACAATCTATATGACAATTAAATTCTATCAAACAACGACAAATAAATTTCATAACACTTCATAATGTCAAATTTAACTAGCATAAAGATATTTAGTACGTTGTGAGCGTTATAAAACACTCACCTTGATTTTTACGATTTTAAATCAAATCGAACGACGTTCGATTTAATCTAAAATTTTCTCTAGCTCCAAACGATACCAATCCAGCTCCATAGCATAGTGCCCGACAAAATGAAGCCAACGCAATTTGTTTCGTCCAAAACGGACCTCGTATGAAAAAGTTATACACGTTTAAAGTTTGTACAATTTTAATATAATCAATTTTACAATTTCTTTTATATTTTTTATACCCAACTCAATCAGAGTCGTTGATTCTTGCCTTCAACAATCTGGACCACACCTTCTTTCTTCCTCCAATTCACGTTCTTCTCTCAGGTTAGAGACGCAACATAGAACCCATCAAACGTGGCCTAGGGTTCCAAATCGCGGCCACCCCGATCACTTTTGCATCGATCAACTAGCGCCACCTCGAAGCTACGGCCAAGCCCTACCCACGGCCACAAGGAAGTTGAACTCGGCCCCACCTACTGCTATAAAACGTGAGAGGAGCTGCTGCCTTCAAGCTCCATTTGCCCTTGATCCAATCACTCAAAATCGATCACAACCGTTGAAGTTGTAAATCTCAATACGCTCTTCAACTTTGTAGTTGATAACTTCCTCTAATTGTTTGTGGATTTGAAGATAATTGAGGAGAAAGGAGAATCATTTTCGGCCATTAACAGAAAAGTGGCGGCTGAAGCAAGAAATTAGGGTTTTGTTTTTGCAAAATGAATTAGGTATGTGCTTTTATAGAAAATATAACGAGCACTATTCATCCCGGAAATTTCGAACTCCGATTTACGCGCGGTGACCGGCGTTTCTAGGGTTTACCCCGTGTTCCGGACACAATGGAACATGTTTCAGAAACTAATTCGGTCATCTGTGCGAGTTACGGCAATAAACGATCAAATTTAAATTAAACTGATTAAACGAATTCTTATGCGTTTTGGCTCGCCCCGGACAAACGGTAAATCCGATTGACATGAAATTTGAAATCTTACAATAATATTACGTTATGGATCCGATGAAACTAGTTTCGTCGAAATCCGAGACTGTTTGAAAAATGAGTATTTTAACTCGCCAAATTAATATTAAAACAATTTCAACGCGTTTCGAGCTGCCACGGTCAAACGACAACTCCGATTGCTACGAAAATTGAAATCCGATAATAACTAACTATTACGGATCCAATGGAACTGGTTTCATCCAATTCTGAGACTGTTCGAAAATTGGCTATTTTCCAGTCGCTAATTAAATATTAAAATATTTAATTTTCACAAATAAATTTTAAATTCAGTTTTAAAAGTTCTATAACATCACTATAACTCCAATATGATAAAATAAAATTTTACAAATCATTTTTAATCATATTAAACCCGTTATTCAATTATCCAATAATTTCAATTTTAAAATCTTATTTACTCTATTTTAATCCCAATATAACTTACATTCAATTTGGAAACCAATTTGAATCATATTAAATCAAATTTCAATTATTCACTCTATTTTCATATATTAAATTTCAATATCAAATTAATCATATCAAATTCGGAATTTAATTATTCAAACATTTGTAATATTAAATTTAAACAAATTTGATTATTCTTAAATCACTATCTTTTGAAATATTCAAACGAACTTATAAAATTTAACAAATTCAAATTATAGAACAACCATTTCATTAAAACAATTATTCAATTCCCGTTATTCAATTAATTCAATAGATTCCAAATATTAAATTTAAACAATTTAATTGTTCAATATTTGACGGATTTCAATATTGGATTTTAAATAAAAATTTCATTATCAGTCGATTTACTATATTACATCAAACGAACTCTACATTATTATTAATCAATAGTTAGAGATAATGCACTCAACTAATATATGAACTTTCATTTCAATTTCAATTGGTTCACAAATTCAATTCGACTAACTAAATGAATAGGTAACTTAAATAATTATCGCCGTTAACTGTTAATTACTTATAAGTTTATTATTTACAAACAAGCGTCACAATTACCTATACAATACAAATTCATTCAATTACCTTTGACTACATATCATTTCGATTGATTTGGGATTTTATTCAATTCATAAATAATTAACTTAGATAGAATCTTGTTGCATTTCATTCTAGTTATTATTATTCCAAACGACTTACAAATTTTTTTCTAACACTAAATCACGAAATCTTATTAAATTAGCTATTTTAATTATCGAAAATTTACGGATCGTTACATGACTAAAACACAATAGAAAATCCGCTCACCGAGGGACCGACCCAATTGGTTTTGAAAAAACCGATTGGATAAGTTAGAACATGTTTCCATAATTAACCCCAAGTGCAAGTATGAGATTGATACTTAGAGGTATGCCCTTGGGAAAAATTATGCAATTTGTTATATATATCTACTCGTTAACCAATCATGTTCAAAATAAAAGGTGTTTTTTATTATAAACTTTATATAATGTGTTATTTTAATTAATTAATTCAATTAAAAGTATATTTAAAAGAAAATCCATAAGTGGTACATTTTGTGATAGTTGTTACAAAGTGTTGTAATCATAAGTAATTTATCACAATGAAAATCGACAGGCCATTTCAAATGTTTCTAGTCAAGATGCGTCGAGACTGGATATCAATGAATCCGTTTGTAAGGACCTGGATTTTCCTCATTTAATTTTGAACATTTAAATGTTTTAACATTGAATTTAGGATTTAATTTTTTTTGAAAATGAACATTCTAGTTTGAATTTATAGAATGAATTTAAATTTCAAATATAGCGATTTATCGTAATACAAAATAGGGTAAATAATTGAAATTTGAGATGGATATGAATCAAAACGATTTTTAATTTCGATATAAATTTTATTTGAATTAGAATTGAGTTAATAAGTTTTTAAGATTGAAATTTCAGGTTATTTCGTAAATTTTGAAATCGTCGGATTGATCGACGCATTAAAATAGCCTTGTAGGGCACTATCTCGAAATTCGTCGAAACCAATTCCATTGGATCCGTAATAGTTTGTTATTATTGGATTTCAAATTTCATTGCGTTTGAATTTACCATTTGGTCGTGCGATCTGAAAATGCCTAGAAATAATTTAATTGAATTTAAATTAAATAGTCGATTTAAAAAGTTATCTTCCTCATATGATCTAACTAGATCTAAAAACTTGTTCCATTAGGTTCAGAATAGCCGTATAACATTAGAGACGCCAGGCTACACATCTCAATAGGGATTCAAAATTTCAAGATATGAAAATGAGATATTTTGAAGATAATATATGTGTTTGTATATATATGTGTGTGTGTGTATACATATATATAATTAAAGTCAGACTCAACCGCACCCTAGCTTGAACTGCCACCCTACTTAGCAACCTATCATGTATCCATAGCCACCCTCTTCCTTTTTAAATCACGTATCCTTTCCTTCCTCTTCCTTCATCACTTCGTTTCTTACGAAAGGTTTAAAAAATAAACAAATATGCGATTAAATCATGATCGAATCTCCCCAATTTTAAATCACGATCGAGTATCACCGCGCGGTGCTCGATCGGAAGAAGAGGGCGAGGTTGAGACAACCACAAGCGCAGTGAATTCTGGGGGATGCGATGACGTAGGTCGTAGGCGCGTACGCGAGTAAGGGAACAACGAGCGAGCACAGCCGGGCTTTGGGCACGTGCACCTGAGGCTCCAAGGTTTGGGCAAAGCAGCGATGATCGGCGGCAACGTGCTGGATGATGGTGGAATCTAGAGGACAGAAAGGCAATGGAGGCTTAGCGGTCATTTGGTACAGGTGCGGTAGCGGCATAAAGTGATAGGAGGAGGTACGATCAAAGGATTGTGGGCACGACATCGGAGGGAAGTAGACGACGATAATGGTGAACGTTGGCGAGTGTGCATATTTTGCTGAGAGGAAGGTATAGTAATTATATTTAATTAAATTTAAAAAATATATAATTTGTAAATATAAAAATCGTTAACTTATATAATTCGTAATTCATTCGTACACGGTCCAAAAACCATGAAATCAATCACGTTGGGTTCGTAGCCATGAGATATGCGCAATAGAATTGATTTGGACTTTTTCGGAGTTAGCTGGGATTTTAGAAAAATTTAAAATCCGAATTTTCAGCAAAATTATATCAAGGTGAGTAAATCTCACTCATTTGGATTTCTGGTTTTAATATAAATGTTAAAAATTTATGTTTGGTTGATTGGTTGAATTTATAGATAATTATCAGTTTGGATGTTATATTATATATATAGTAGTACAAACATATATATATTAGTAGTTGGGTATATTCCCACCGATTTGAATTAACGAGATACTATGCGCCCCGAATAATAGCAGATGACCCTATATTACCACGATATCCCGCCTCGAAGCGGGATTGGTATTCTAACATCTGCGGATGCAGGGAATTGGGTTGGAGGGATCCAACTGGATTCCTAAAAAATGTTGATTTTAATTTCATAAATAGTGGTATATGATTTGTGGGAATGATATGTTATAGATTATGTTGTGATTTGAATTACTGAATGCAATAGTGGCACCGGTCTTGGTATTTTAAATACCATATATATTATTTTTGAATTTGAAGGAATTAAAAGGAGATTTCGGATATAAAAATATTTATATTGGAATTTGGATTATTTTAAAGGAAATAGTTGGATAAAATAATAATTTGATTTTTTTTGAATCCAAAAAACATTGTCCTCTAATGGCTTCCTCATCCTCTTCTCGCCCTCCCACCCCCTTTGCCCCTTCGCTATCATTCTTAGATATCTCTTTCGTCCGTCCTAAATATCTCCGTCAACCCTATGATACTCCTGTCCCTTTTCCGGCCATCCCCTCGTCATCTCATACTAATGCACCATGTCACACTCCCTCTAGCAAGACACGAACATATGCGCACGTGGCAGCCGCCCCTGCTCCCCCTAACCAGGAACCTCTCCTCCCAACCCCCCCAATTATACAACCGTAGATGCCCCTTACCGATCTTTGATTCATATCGCCAAACGTTTGATTTTTTGAAATCAAATAGATGATGTTTTCGATGCGCTGGCAAGGGCCACGTGGCGACGAAATGTAGGGAAACGAAGATTTGTCATTACTGTGGCTATTATGGACATTATTACTCCCGCTATCCTTCCAGATTTTCTGCATCGTGACCCGCCAAAAAAAACGCTTCGGTCCCCACAAACATTCACTTCGCTCACAGAGAAACATCAAATCTGCCTTTTGTCGTTTCCTCTACCAAAGCCCTACGTAACAAGCCGTCCTCTCATTCCCACTCGGATTTCACTCCAAAAACTGCCGAAGTCCGTCCACCAAATCGAATTACCCCCTCCCTTTCCCTCACTCCAATACTCATTTTGTACCCTCCTTCCCCTTAGCTCCTGCTCTCCACTTCCCAATGGCATATTTTTCCCTATACATCACCGCCACAATTATCGAAGGAGCCTGGATGGTAGAAGTTCTCAGTAGAGTTCTACAGTCCGCTTTTGGGCATAGAGAATGGTTGATCTGGTTTCTTGATAACAACCGTTTTCTTATTGCCTGCCCCTCTGAATCCATCAAAACATCGGCCCTTACTCAAAAAATCCTCACCAAAGCAGGAGGTACCATTTACTTAAAAGCCTGGCCAGAATACGAAAAACTGGCTCCCATAGACTTAGAACCTCCAAGCTGGGCCACGTTCAAGGGAATCCGTTTCTTAGGCATAACCCTGAAGTAGTGCAAGATGTTATCAATCTGGTGGGCAGATTCACGGAGTTTGACAGATGTGACTGGTCAGAATTCGACCGCCGACTTCTGTATATCAAAATGCAGTTCCTAGTGGGGGTTCCTTCATCATCATCGTACAGGGTCCGCCTCAATGACGCTGACTATCTCATTACTGTGTCCAGATGGGAGCACGTTCACCTACGCAACAGGCCAAAGACATATCTTTTGGGTCTAGAATATGAAAGAGACATGAAATGCTTCAATGACCCGCTTGACATTCCATCGGAAGAATTGGCCTCGGAGGAATGTTTCGACGTGATGAACTGTGAGCCTGTTTCGCCCACCTTTCCCCTCCCCATGTAATCCAACTCGGAGGACGAAGCCAACAGCATCCTTGTCCCTTTTGATGAACCAGCACCCCAACGCTGGGACCCAATCTTAGATATGGAACTCTCGGTTCCCTTCCACCTTCAAGCTCCTGTAATAGATCCTGCCGCTTCAGATGAACACTGCCTGGCGCCCCACACCTCACATACCCCCGCACCTGAACCTGCCCATTTTCATCTCCAGGCACCCCTACACTTCCAAACCCCCTTCCCTGAAGCCACCCCATTGATTGACTATAATTTGGCCTCTCCTCCATCTCCATTGTCGAGGCACCTAAGGAGGCCCGATCTAACTCCGGTGCGGGTTAGAAGAAGTGCGCGGAACTCAAGGCCCTTGCCCGGTCATACAGGTTGTTTTTTTATAAAACTGTAGTTTTTTCTTCCGCTAATTCTAAACTAAACAGAAAGTTAGCACGTTGCATGGGGGTTACCATACATGATGAGCAGTACTCTACCATGCAAACCCTAGAACAGGAGAGACTGTCCTATTCCCAATGAAAATCGTGTCATGGAATATTCGTGGGCTAGGAGACCCCTCTAAGAGACTTTTAACCTACCTTTCCTTGTCTTCCCTAAACATAGACATCCTTCTTCTCCAAGAATCTAAACTGTCTGATCCTACTCCTTCTCAAATTAGACAATTAGGTGGTTCTAATCTCACAGGCTATGCGCACTCCAACTCTATTGGCTCCAGGGCGTCTAATCACCATGTGGAAGGAATCTGTTAGTCCTTTTGTCAAATTATATCCCATCCCTATGTCCTCCACGTGGCACCCAGACACGTGAAGTCCGACACTATTTATTTTTTCTCAAACATATATGGCCCCCACTCACTACAAGAAAGGATGGAATTTTGGTCGGGCTGCTTGGATTTTGCGTCATCTATATATGGCCCCTGGGTAATTTGTGGAGATTTTAACACAACCAAATACTTAGACGAAAGAAACTCCGGAAAGATTTCACTTGACTCAGAAGATTTCAATGCATTCATCAACTCCTGATCTCTCATCAAGCCTCCAATCGATAACCACCATTTTAACTGGACCAATAAGCGTCAAATACCTTCCCTCGCTAAGCTTGATCATTTCTTCTTTAATCCCTCCTAGGAAGATATCCATCCTCTCTCCAATTGTCTTGGCCTTGCCACCATTCTATCTGACCATTGTCCCCTCTGTCTCGACTCTGGCACCCCTCCCACCTCCAAGCGTCCATTTAGATTTGAACGGCTCTGGCTACTAGAACCATCATTCGAAGATTTTATCAAATTGGCATGGGACCAACCCACCAGGTCTTCCTCTGCCACCGCACGTGTAGTAGGTAAACTCGGATCCTTAAGAAAACTCCTCAAGCCATGGGCGAAATCTATCTGGGGTTCTCTTCGTAGAAGCATTGCCGCCATTCAAAATGAAATCCTAGCCCTACACATCCAGGAAGAATCTCTCCCCTCAGACAACAGTGACTCCCTCAAACTTTGAAACTTAGAGGCCGAGCTTGAAAGACTTATGAAGCAAGAAGAGATTGGATGGAAACAACGATCAAAAGCCATGTGGCTGAAAGATGGCGAAAAAAACACAGCCTACTTTCACAGATTAGCCAATGGCCGCCGCAGGTCCCTCTTCATCTCGGAAATTGTGCACAACAATAATTCAACATCTGATCCCATTAAAATTTCGAACCTCTTTACTGACTATTACCGCTCCATCTTCGGCAAACCCTCTCCCCCTCCCCCTTATAGATTGGAACCTTCTCTATCCCAATCCTTCGCCCATCCTAATAGACTCCCACTTTACAGAACTAGAGATCTTGGCCGCCCTCAAAGACATGGACGACAAAAAATCTCTAGGGCTAGATGGTTTTGGCCCATTTTTCTTCAAACACTTCTGGGGGGTTGTCAAGGAAGATATCCTAGACATGTGCGCCGAATTCTGTTCCAACCCTATGGCCATAGCTCGTCTAAACTACGCCAATATTGTCCTCCTACCCAAATCCGCTAGAGCCAACTCCCTATCAGCTTTCCGACCCATTAGCCTTCTGAACACCACTTTTAAACTGATTACCAAAGTCCTTGCCAATCGCCTCCAAAACTATATGGATTCGCTAGTTGAAGCAGAACAACCAGCTTTCATCCAGGGCAGAAACATACTGGACTGCGTCGCGGCAACACAAGAAGTAATCTCCTTCTATCATTCAAACAACATCCCAGGGGTCCTTCTAAAACTTGATTTTTCCAAGGCCTTCGATTCAGTTAATTGGAATTTTATTATTGAGCTCCTAATGCATAGTGGATTTCCACCTACATGATGCAACTGGATCAAATGCATCCTAAATTCGAGCCTTTCTTTGATCCAGATCGACGGCTCATTGGGAGGACTCATCAAATCGGCTCGGGGTCTCAGACAAGGAGACCCTCTCTCTCCGCTTATCTTCGTCCTAGTGGCGGATGTCTTCAACCGCATGATCAAAGTGGCGATCTCTAACAACTACTTAGGTGGCATTTGTCCCCCCAACCATAACCCTAACTCTTACCCTAACCTAATGGCTTCTAACCTCCAGTTCGCAGATGACACCATCCTCTTCGTCTCCCCTTCTCCTGAACACATCCATAGCCTTAAAGTCCTCCTTTACACTTTCGATCTCATCTCAGGCCTATCAATTAATTTTAATAAGAGTTCTGTCATCATGCTTGGAAACGCTGAGCATCTCGGACCCTCCATCTCCTCCTCCCTCAACTGCTGCATTGACACTTTTCCAACATCCTATCAAGGCATCCCCTTGCGACCCACCAAGCTTCATAGATCTGACTGGAACCCCCTTATATCCAAAATTGAATCAAGACTTGCAGGCTGGAAAGCACATTCTCTATCAACTTCAGGAAGGCTGGTCTTGGTCAAAGCTATTCTCTCGGCACTCCCTCTCTACTATCTCTCGTTCCATAAAATTCCCAACTGGGTATCCAAAAAAATGATGTAAGTAGATGCTCCTTCCTTTGGAACGGGGGGAAAACCAAATGCCTTGTTAACTGGAAAATTACATGCATGCACGAGGACCACGGCGGACTAGGTATCACCAATTTGATTACGTTCAATCTGGCGCTTCTAGCAAAATAGCTCTGGCGTCTCCTCTCGTCGGGTCATTTCATCTAGAAAGAATGGATCCTGGCATCCCACTACAATGTTGACCCATTCTGTGCTCTCCATTTCGCTCCATACCTCAAGCCCTCCCCCTTTTGGTCCGGGGTTCTAGCATCAGTGGACCGCATCAAACCCCTACTTCAGGTAAACCTAGGTAATGGCTCTAACTGCCTTTTCTGGTATGACTCCTGGCACAGTCTCTCCCCACTAAATCGTTCCTTCCCATCCCTCTTTTCCCACATCAACCTCCCCCTCTTGACAGTGGCTGAAGCCGTCAATCTTAGCCTAACCAGCTTATGCCCCCCAACCTTCTTCGCTGATGACACCCTCTCTGAACTCCTCTCCACCCTCAGCCTGCTGCAATCAGTAACCCTTGACCCCTCATTGGTGGATCACCACACATAGGCTCTATCTCCCTCAAAAGGCTTCTCTGTATCGCAATGTTTCTCTTTCCTAAACCACTGTGGAAGACTGTTCTCCTTTGCTCATGTTTGGAAATGCCGCATTCCTCCAGAATCAAGTTCTTTCAATGGTCTCTCATCCATGGCCGCATCAATACTAAAGATCGCCTCACTCGCTTCAACATCACATATGACCAGAATTGTGCCTTATGTAACACTGAAGCCGAAACAATCCATCACCTTTTCTTTGAATGCGACATATCTTACTACATATGGGTTTTGGTTTGCACACACAATCTAGGGCAAATACACAAAATCACACATTTTTTTGATCATTGGCAATATTGTTCACCAAACCATCATCTTGACATCCTTCTAGCGATCTTCAGCTGGGTCATTTGGAAGGAGAGAAATGCCTTGGTTTTCAACAAACACACCAACTTGCGGTTTAGCATATGTAGTAAAATCTCTAATATCTTTGCTTATCGGACAGGCTCTTCCTCTTCGGACCCCTTCAGATTTCGTCTTCCATCAGCACGGTCCCCATCGGCTGAATCGGTAGGCAGTGCATCATCAGCTGCGCCGATTGGTCACCATGGGTTCAACTCAGGGTTTGATTGTCTTTTTTGCTTGCCATGCCATGGAATCACTCTCTGTAACACTTTTTTCTCTTCTGGATAAACTATGTCTAATTATGTCATTAGAAACTTCATGATCTGTACTTTCATGCTGTCATACTGTTTGTAACCTAAACTCTAACTATGTTGTTTTGTATTTGCTAACGATCAGGCCTGTAGATCGAACTACCTATTTTATATATATTATTAATCGACTGTATAGTATCCTTCTACACATCCGTTCTCCTCAAAAAAATAATTGATTTTGGGGTCTATACGTAACTATTCATAAAACATTTTAAATAGAGATTTTAAAATTAATTATATAAAGGATTTTTAAAAATGGATTTTAAAATGATATTTCTACGAAGAATATAGAAAGACGTAAAAATCAGTATTTAAAATAGATTTGAAAAATAAATGAAATTTATAAAGAAATGGATTTATAAAATGGAATTTTATAAATGAGATTACATTTGAAACAAGTAAAACCCAAATGACTTTATAAATTTATAACGATGTTCATAAATATGGGAAATGACATTAGTTGATAAACTGAGAATATAATTTCGAAGTGTGAATTTATATCAAGATATAAAAATGGCTTTTGGGAAAAATAATGGATTTTATTTTGAAAGGTGAAAATGGTTCGGGAATCGGAATGGAATTGATGTATTATGAATCGAGAGAGATTTATGAATTGAAATAGTTTATTGGAATTTTAAAAAATATATTTTAATTAACAAGTTAAGTTTTGTTTTAAAAGGAAGATTTTATTTATTAAACTTTGTAATTTACAGTTAGTTAGTATTAAAATGCTTCGAAAGTGAATTTTTTAAATATCTAATATTAATTGAAATAAATTATAGTTTTAGAATAAGCCGTGTAAATCGATTAGTTTACTTAAAAATGAAACTGGAATGAGTTGTCGATGTTTATTTAAAGTGTTTGAATATTTTAAAATAACTATTTAAACATTTTTTAAAAATATAATATTATCCTTTAAAAATACTTATTATATATAAAGAGAGTTTTGAAATGGTTGAAATTTATTTATAAGTCCTCTTGAGATTTGTAAACGGGATTATTCAATAGACGATATTTTATAAGAGAAATCTTAGAGTGGAATTCTGGAAACTTAAGAAAATTTCTAAATCGTTGAAATAAAAGAACTTTTAAAAATGAATTGGAATTAATAAAGGAAGTTAGAAATGGGTAGTTGGAATTATTGACAAGTGAAATAGACTTTGGAAAGTATAAAAGGAAGTTAATTAATGAATTTACGAAACTTATAGAATTCCTTAAAATTGAGCAAAAGAATACAAATAAAATTTGTAATGGATTTTGAGAAATATGAAATAAATAGAATACTTCCTAACTTTGGAAATTAAATGGTTTTAGGGAATATACTTATAAATATTCATAAATATTGGATGGGAAAGATTTGAAAATATTTAACTTAGAGATTATTATTATTATAGAAATATTTTCAAAGTGGTGAATGATAAATGGAATAGAGAAAAATATTCTTAGTAATGATAAGCTTTGAAAATATCCTATTATGGATATAAGTGTTTGAATTTTTTTTTGAATATTTAAATATTGGAAGAAATTTGGATATATATATCTTCGTAAAGATATTTTGAAATAAATATTTTGAAAATTTATAAAATAGGGCCTAGCAACTACTTATGATGTAATTTCATAGTTAAATAACCAACTATAAAATTTGGCTAGTTTCGTAGAGACCGGGATCAGATTTAATTATCCGAAAACCACTTCGATCCGATTTGTGCATTACAGATTGTGATATATCGAAGATAATGGAGATGATGATTTGGAAGGAGATTTGGTTTGTTACTATCCAGATCAACTTGTATGGATGAATGTTATTATTTACATCGTGGTCTAGAAGGTAGTGTTAGCATTCCAAGTACATGAGTGCTAAATCTACGATAATACGTAACCTCAAGCCTCATCAACCAGGAATGACTAAAACGAGGAAGATGCAATAGGGCTAAGTGGGTCGCACCCAAGTAGGGTATGTCATCACTTTTCTAGATACCCTCGGATACATATAATATAATTATTGATTTGGTTATGCATGAAAAAGAGAGTGCTCGATCATGGTGGGAACACCCGGGGTGATAACATTTTCGGTACTATCCAACAAGGGGTGGGTCGGTCCTGTGCTGGCAGGGATTGTTAGGTACGATCTTGGTGCATTTTTCTAGGGGTGTACTGTGGCGAGTGTTACCCTGATAGCCCAGTCATTGTATGGAATCCATATCCACTACGAGCCCGTATGGTTTTGATTGTACCCAAATATGTTGAAACGTGAGATGCAAACATTTCAGCTATTTTCCAAAAAAAATTCTATTGACACTATTATAATATCAGATAATTTTGGTACAAAATGTTTTAGTTATCGTTAAGGTAAAAACCCATCGTATTTATGCGTGGTGTGGTCTTATGAGATACCTTTGTTTTTCAAAGGATTTTGAAATACTAATAATTCAAATTGAGTGGTTTTCTCACGCTGGTTTTCAAGACTGACTCGAGTGTTATTTTATTATAATGCTCGGGTCAGACCGAGTATTGCAGATTCAGATTAGAATGCTATGGAGCTCAAAAGACGAGCTGAAGGAGACCCGGGCGTATTCCACGTACTTGATTATATTCCGCTGTGTGTGTTAAGCTAAATGTTCAGTAATTGTGAGGACAAGTTATTATAACTGTCCAGATTAATCGTTGATTGTTGTACTCTGATGATTGAGTGTATATTAACAGCTGTAGATTTCTTCTGTATAAAAATCTATTATTATATGTTTTATTTTGTTCCGCTGTGATTGTGAAATTATGTGTTGTTGTTTTCTTTTTCTTCTTTACCCCTAATGATTTGGTATTTTTGACACTCGATTGCTCGACATGTTATACGGTGAAAGTATTGATATCGATTTTTGAGGGTGGAAAATCTCGGTCTGTTACATGTGGTATCAGAGCTGAAGATTAAGCGAGAACCTTGGCTTTGGTGGGGATTACTCATTAGAGATAGTATCAGTAGTACGCTAGAATGAGTTTGAGTGTATTAATAGATATGAGCGCGTATTGGTTAATGAATATAAAATGTTTATATTATGTTGATTTATCGATCGAGTGTCTTATAAATTTTAATCGAATAGTGGGACACCACAAAATCGATTGGAGTTTCTAAACACTTAAACCAGGTAAACTACCACAGTATGATTTTAATGTGGGTAAGTGAAATAATTTTACCCAAACTGTATTTTGATATAAAAGAAGTAATTTTCGGAAACTATTATAGTATAATTGGTTTGTTTGGTTCTTATTATTACCTAAACCAGATTATAAAATTTGAAATGGTTATATATGACAAAATTGGAATTGTATAAGAATAATTTACACAAATGAATTAGAAATTAAAATGAATTCAAACCAAAGTTCGAAGATTTTAAATCCCAAAAGTTTTTGAAAATCTTTTTCCGAAGTATTGTGAAAATTAAAATAGTATATTTTTTAAATTGTTTTTGAATTAAAAATGGTTTAAAATGGATTTTTTAGGTGATAAAGCACTAAACTCACTTCAATTGCTGGAAAATAATTCTGATGATCGCGACATCATCGGGTGTTCAAAGTTTCTAAGTGACGGATTCCTATCGTAGGAATCTAATATGGAGATTTTTGTTTGAAAAACAAGGTTTGTTTTGGAAATCCCGCGGGGAATTTGTATTGGATAAAACCAAGTTGGTTTTTAAAATTCCAAAGGAATGGTTATTTAAACCAAAAAAGAGCTATATATATAAATATGATTTCAAAATGATTTGAAATAAAACTAGGTATTTGAATTCTGGAATTTTAATTTAAATGTTGAGAAGAACATCAATCAATAAGTTGTGAACTTAGAGAGTAGTTTTAGTAAGAAAGAAAGGTGTGGAATTTGAATTTTGGAATTAAATTTCAACATGAATAAGTAAATTGATTGAAGTTTAACTTAAGCTTAGTTGAATAAAATTGAATTGGATTTGAATTGAATTGGACATAAAGTGGAATTATAAAATGATAAGTTATGATTGTTGAATGGAATTAATGAAGTAAATTGATGAAATGGCGAGTTAACTTTAGTAAAGTCAAAATAAAGTGATTGTTAAATAGAATGTAATGATATTAACGTAATGTAAGTGCACATGAATATGGATGAAGAATGTGAATAAAAGAATGAAACAAATAAATTGATATTTTGGTAAGAAAATGAAAATTCAAACTTGAATTATAAAATGAATTTGAATTCATGTCAAAATAATTGAAGTGGTTTATGAAATAAAAATCAGATATTGGAATATAAAAAGGAAGTAAACTAACTAGATAAATAAATTAGTTAATTGAATATAGAAATGGAATTTAGCTTGGTTAAGTAAAATAGAAATGGATTGAAGTGGTGATGACTTAAGTTATAAATAAATTTAATTTAAGTGTAAATAAACTGAATATGGCTTTGGGATATTATTTAAATGAATTCGAGTATGAAATTGAGCTTTGAAGTGAATATAGGTGTTGTATAGAAGATTGTAATAAACCTTAATATTAAGTTTATGAAACGACTCTCAAGTAATATGGTGTAAACTGAGATATACCAAGTAAATGGAAACGTGAATCAATCGAAGGTAAATAAATTGAATAATAATCAATTTAAAATGAAATGTAATTTGATTACAAGGAATTTTAAGTTATATTGAAATGAGTAAAAGTGAACGAATTTACTTAAGTTAATATGTTTGGATGGAAGCTTAGCTCAAGTAAATTTATGAAATGATTCATAAATAAATTGGATTATTGTTGAATATAAAAATTGATTGAACAAGATTTGTGAATAAATTGAAGGTGCATCAGTAAGAAATTGATAAATTGATTTAGAACCAATTTAAAATGATTTATAAGCTGAAGTGGTTATTTTATTAAACGAATAACACCGAATTTGCATAGAACGGAAGCAAGCAAAATTTTGTGAATCAAATGGTAACTGAATAAATTTATGTGGAATCAAATTGAAATAGATATGATTATATTATGTGTAAATTTGAACTGAATGCTAGTAAATTTGATTATGAATCATTTGAATTGAATGAAGTGGTATATAATCAATTGAAATGGATAATCGAATGGTGGAACCTTGAAATTGCGTAGAAATACATGCATAACATGTTTGGTTCATACAAGTTTTGTATTTAACCAGTTAAATAAGGGAAATGTTATAAAATTTCATGTTTTTGGTACTTACGTGTTTAAATTAAGTAAGTACAGGTACACGTAGACTGTTGGGCAAGATTTAGGTTTTAAAATTGCATATAAAATAAGCTCGCTCGATTAAAATGATAAACAAATATATGTTTTCATATTAAATACAGATGATATAAAGATTGATATATATTGTGCTTCCAACCGTGTGGGTCGACGTATATTATATTTATCATTTTTGTCATATTTCAAAAGGTACTCCGTAAAAGGAGACTCTGCTAAAAAAATTCGAAAAATTAAGGTGTTAGAAAAATTTAGAAAATTTTTGTTAACCAAAAAGCTACTTTTTGAATTTTATTTGAAATCAGGGGTTTTGAATTAGAAATGAAAGTTAATTGATTTGGTTGAAACTAAAGGGTTAGAAAAGTGAAATATCTAGCTTTAACTAAGAGGGTTTTGATAAGTTAATGGATTTGGTGCATTTTTCCTACCTTAGCAATTGTGGGACAAAATTATTTTAAGGAGGGAGGAATGTAACGACACGGATTTTCCCTCGTTTAATTTTGGATATTTAAATGGTTTTAATTATTGGATTTAGGATTTAAATTGATTTTTGAATATGAAGATTCTGGATGAATTTATAGAATGAATTTAAATTTCAAATATAACAATTTATCGTAACACGTAAATAAGGTAAATAGTTGAAATTTTAGTTGGATACGAATCGAAATGATTTTTAATGTCAACATAAATTCTATTTGAATTAGAATTGAGTTAATAAATTTTTAAGACTGAAATTTCAAGTGATTTCATAAATTTTTGAAATCATCGAATTAATCAATGGGTTAAAATATCCTTCCAGAGCACCCTTAAGCAATTGGATAGGTTGAAGCTGTTAACAAATTTATTAAGTCTATTCTGAAGAAACGACTAGAGAAGGCTGGAAGCAAGTGGGTTGATGAACTTTCCATGGCCCTGTGAACATATTGAACTACACACAAGTCCGCGACCGACCACACTCTATTTTCACTTTCGTACGGTTCAAAAGCCGTTATTCCAGTTGAGTTGGAAGTCCCTTCTCACCTTGTGACCTACTATGATCCGAAGACGAACGCCATTTTACTTGCTGAATCCTTGGATTTATTTGATGAGAAGCGCGAAGAGGCTGATTTGAGGGCAGCCGCACACCAAAATCGAGTTTCTCGATTATACAATGCTAAGGTCCGACCCAGAACCTTTGAACTTAATGATCTCATACTCAAGAGAATTTACCTTGTCCTTTCACATGTGAAACCAATGTGGTAAGAACCGTATGTTATTGAACGAAGACCCAGAGACGGCACACTCAAACTATCAACTGTTGATTGTCTCACTTTGCCAAGAGCTTGGAACAGCGAGAGTCTCCAACACTATTATACTTGATAAGTTTTATTTATTCATTTAGTCTACTTTTCATTTGAAATTTGTTCACGCATCTCGAAATTTGAACTTGTAATAAGGCAACTGACTTTGCCGTACTTTCTTATTTTAGCAATAAAATGCAAACTCGTCGAAGCAAGGCGGTGATTCTTGAAATGTGTCATTCGACGATCACGATGCATAGAGAGTTAAGTTCCAACCTACGGTGGGACTTATTCAAATAGGGGTGACTGTGATACGACCGGTCACTCGCTAAGTGAAACCCCAAGCTTGGGGAAACAAACCACACTGAAATAAAAAAGGATTGATACGCGGCAATCCTCTAATGAACTCCGGTTTCTAGAGTGTGAGATGGAGTATAAACTTCAAATCCAAAACATAACCTTGAGGAGGATGGACCCGTCAATCCATGACCTCGTCTCCATTTTTACAAGCTCGAGGAGGATGGATCCATCCATCTACGACTTCGCTTGCCTACTTAGGGTGGATGTGATCCAACTGTCCACGTTCTTGATTAGCTTATCGTTCTCGAAGTGTTAACGAGATCCCAATGCTTATGCAGATGTGACTGACATTCTGCCAATCAACTTTAGATTTCCAGAGTGCAAACTGGAGTATAAACATCAAAATGGGTGTGATTGACCATCCACCGACTAACTTTAAGTCCCTAAAGCGTGAGATGAATTATAAACACAAATTGGGTGTGAACAGACCGCCCGCGAAAGGATTCCAAGTCTCCAGAGCGTGGACTGGAGTATAAACAAAAATTGGGTGTGATTGACCACCCATAAATCAGCCTAAGTCCCCAGAATGCGGACGTAATTCTAAACTCTAACGTAATTCTAAACACTAAATGGGTGTGACTGACCACCCATCAACCAACTCCATATTCCTGGAGCATGAACTAGAGTATAAAATATTAAATGAGCGTAATTAACCACCCATAAAACAACTCTTATCCCCGTAGCATGGATATGACTCCAAGTACTAAATGGGTGTGGCCGACCACCCGTGAATTATTCTATGTCCTCGAAGCATGGATATGATTCTAAATGAAGAGCATGTGCAATCGACCGTCGGTACTAAAGCTCAATCCCCAGAGTGTGGATGCAAGTACTTATCGATGAGCGACTGTCGACCGACCACATCAATCCATCCCTAAGACTGGGGGCAAAGCTGAGTACCAGCTACTGATCGAGACAGTGCAATATTGGGACTCGATTTAACGTTTGGTAATGACCCGAAGCCATGCCTTTAGGACTTAACAAACGAACTCAAATCTGATTCAGATACTAAAGCCTCATAAGTACATTGAATGGAAATTCGAGCGCTAGAACACTTAAGAATATAGTCATGCTGAAAACAGTATGGAATTTCATTTCAACTATTCTTTGAAAGAACAAGATAAGTACAAGAGTTATTTCAAGAATTCCTATAGCCATGGGCCGACCCACATCTATACACGACCTATGAAAAGAAAAAAGAAAATCCTATTTATCTACAAAAAAGAGGAAATAAAAGCACATGTCTATTCCTTCGGCTTCTTCTTCTTTTTCCTCGGCGTCGACCCACTAGAGCTGCCGCTCGGATGTCTCTTCGAGCCTTTGCCTTTTGGTGGTTAGTCTCCATCCAGAGGAATTTTGGTAATCTCTTCCTCCAAACTCATAGGAATTAGAATACTTTCTGAATGCGGAGTCAGAGGAAAAGGAACACTCTTGATGTTGGAAGACGAGGGAGGCATGCCGGTGTCGACAACTGTACAACCGGGAGAAATCATTCGCAGAGGAGCTGGGCCAGGACCCACAATACCACCTCCAATACCACTGGCCTGTGCGGCTGCTTCCATTTCGGCATTAACCTTCGCCATTACCTCTTCCTCATGAATCGCTTGAGCGTCCATGGGGACGCTGCTAGTTTGGCCGAAGAGCTAGTCATAAATACACCTTCGTCTAAGACAAAAGGCAAATCAGTAAGTGAATAGTTCTGCTGACCGAGGAGTTCCTCCATCATTTGTTCATCAAGAATAAAAGCGCTCTCATGAACTTCACCAGTCGATGTGGCAGCCATAGTGGTCGGCGCCTCCATCATAATGGCCTCCTGCTTATGATGCAGCCCTTGGGATGCAGGAGGCTCGGCTGGTATATGATCTATACTGAATAAAGGAAAAGAAAGATGTCAGTGATATTTTCAAACAACGCTCTTGATTTTGAGTAAATGCGAGAAGATTTCAGAGTACCTTCCTAGATTGGATCACGGGTGGAGTCGGAGCATCTTCAGAAACATGCTTACGAACCGGAGACAAACTCAGTTGAACGGTATCATAAACAAGCACAACTGGAGGATCTATTGTAGAAGTGATTTCGGGTTGGTTTGATAGGTATTTCGAAACTTGGTTTGTGATGATCAACTCCAGACCCCTCTCCAACATCTAAATGCTGAGCAGCAAGCTTCTCCTTTTCATAAGTAATAATGGCTTTGTTGAATATGCGCTTATATGATTTTTGTTTGATGATAATAAACATATATATACATTCGTTTAAATGTATTTGTTAATGTACTATTTTATTTTTCATAGATTAAATAAATATTTGCTGAATAAAATTAAATACACAGATTTGAATTCTAACAGAAATTTTATTCAAACAAATATTTATTACAATTTTGAATAGTACAAATTCATGCTCTCACTATACATATGCAAGTTTGATTACAAATACATCACAATTTCATATTTACATTTAACCTCACTACACATCATTCATTCACTCAATTCGTATTTTATCTTCAACTTCATTCCAGTTAGAATCCAGCATCTAAGCAATCTGCAAAAATATTCACTAATGCAGTAAAATTGAAAAAGAAATATTTTTGCAATATAAAATAAAATATGGTTTTTGAAAATATTATTTGCCTTAGTTATTTGGGTTGTTCGTCATGATTTATATTTGAATTCATCACACACGAACAATGTGACATGCACATTGTATCACTGTACATGCTACAAGGCCGTGCACACCGATATACACTTGATAATGCTACAGGGACATGTGAGCACAAGGTCAAACCCAAATAAAAAGACGGGTTCAACTCAGGTGCAATATAAATAAAATCTCGACATGAGCACAAGGTCAAACCCGAGCGTTTAAGCTGGATTCAACTCAATGTACAAGCCCAAATACCACAATGCTGTGTACATGAATACAACAACAAGTACAAGGCCAGAATGACCAATGAATGCAAAAATCAAATGAAGACAGCAACTACTACAACAAACATGCAAACTGCTCATGTATCAACAAGTGCTAGCCAGAAGAAGATGCATCAGAAGAGTCATGGCAAATTCGAGCTAATATAAATATACATAGACACCATAAACATACACAATATGAAGACCACAAGTGAACCAGACTCAAATGAACAGGTAGCACAAAGAATGGCCAGAAACAACCACAAGGCCGATGCAAACTAACCAGCATATGAACACAGCAACTCAAATGACACAGTGAACAAGTGAAGCCAAATGAATATCAAGACATCATGTATATTCACAATGTCAACCAAAGTAGTGGAACTACAACAACTCAACTGAACAGTCGAAGTCAATACACAATGATGAACAAGGCAACAGTGAAGTACAATATCAATTTCAATGAATTGAATGAACAAAACTCAACTATATACATGTACAATGAGCCAAACTGCAACAAGACCAATATCGATGCACCAGTGATACACCAGGGGGATGAACAAGACTCGGCAATCAAATAACAGTAAGAAGTGTACCAAGACCACATGCATGTAGACATCAAGCAAATAGAGGCAAAGGCACAATGCATCAACATAACAGCAAGTCATGTAAAAGAATAAGAGCAAAAGCATCTTATCTTGGTTCTTACAGAAAGGAATAATATTACTAAAACAAAAGGTAAACAAGAAACTGCAGATACGAAAGTAAATGATATCAAAGCCGTGTTTTTAACAAGTCAACAGAAAAAGGAACAGAGTGGAAGGCGTGGTCATCACGAAAATGAATTCAAAACCGTGTCAACCAAGAAACGTGAAATATACGAATTTGACAAAGTCAGATTAATCATCAATCGTTCAAGCATCATCAAGCAGCAGAGAAAAGGAATTGACAAATTCAAATATATTTATACGAACGCAAATAAAGGAGATCGAACGCATATATAACCCAGAATCATCACTGGCAATCAATCATCGAGTTCAAGTACGAAAATCAGAAAAGCACAAAAAAAGGGAAATTACATATCGAAGCAAAATAGTGAACACGATCAAATAGAAGCGGCCAAGAGCGAACAACAAAGAACGAAGCACACGGAAATATCCATTAATCGATCAACAAAGGCGCGGCTTCAAATATTGTTTCAAACCCTAATTTGTATCGAAGGGACGAAGCCCTAATTGAATTGCAAGAGGAACGGCCATCGTAAACGAACGAAGGAACTAAAAGTGGTTTGGGCTGAATAATCAAAAGTGGGCCAGCCTATTATTTTAAGGGCTTTTTAATTTTTTAATTAGGGTTTTTATTTTTAAATTGCTGTTTAAATTTGTTTTTAAACTTTAAACCGTTGTTATTTCTAGTCGTGTGACTAGGGGACAAGCTATGTGGCGTAGCTTGAGAATTCGCAACTCAATGGCTGAGTTGTGGCAGGGTTTTGAGCGTAGAGTTAGGTTTAGTCGATAGCGGGTGTCGCGAGTTTACGTGTGTAAGCGTCTGACTATCTAATTTCTAGTAGAAACCTTGGGGGCAACACGTAGGCAGGGTTTTGCCGAAGCTGGGTAAATTCTGTGTCGTTCTATTTCTGCATTTATTATTCTGCTATTTTTTGTGCTGGTATTAATCTGTGATCTGTGTTGAAATAATTTTATAAGCTTCTGCAATTAATTTTTATAATTTATACTATCACCCTATTCACCCCCCCTCTAGGGTGAAATCGTTCCTACAAGTGGTATCAGAGCTAGGAATAGAAGTCAATTTTTTGTTTTTAAAAATTAGTGTTTCAAAAATCGATTTTTGTTTTAAAAATTTGAATTTCTAAAATGGCTTCTTTTAATAATGCTTTTGCTGAGGGTCAGTCCATAGTTAGACCACCAATGTTCAGTGGTGAATATGCTTACTGGAAAAATAGGATGGAAATTTTTCTAAAAACCATTGACGCTTGAGATATTATTGAGACAGGGTATAAAGCACCAACTATAATTAAAAATAACGAGGAAATAAAAGACCAAAGGATCAATGGACAGAACTAGAAAATAAATTACAAAATGCTAATGCTAAATCCATGAATTCTATTATCTGTTCATTAGATCAATCAAAATTTAATCGTGCCTCACATTGTCTAACTGCGTAGGAAATATGGCATACACTAGAAGTGACTCACGAAGGAACATCTCAAGTCAAAGAATCTCGCCTTGCCATGCTACGAGAATTTCACAATGGCGAAAGAAGAAAATGTCAAAGAAATGCATGGACGACTTTCTAATATTGTATACAAATCAAAAGCTCTTGGAAAATCATACACAGAGTTGGAGATAGTCCGAAAAATCCTCAGAGTCCTTCCACGAAAATTTGAAGCAAAAGTGACTGCCATACAAGAATCAAAAGATTTAAAACAAATGAAAGTTGAAGAACTCATCGGAAATCTCACCACTTATGAGCTAGAAATGAAATTCAAGGAAGAACGTGAAGGAGGAGACACTCGAAGAAAATCAATAGCTCTTAAAGGGACAATTGAAAGTGAAGATGATGATGATAATGATGATGATTGTGAAGCAGAACTAGCACTATTAATAAGAAAATTCAAAAGGTGGAGTCGCAAATATGGCAATCCAGTTAGAAATCAACAAGCAAAGAGCAGATTAAACAAAGCAATAGACAACCCAGAAGAACAGAAAATCATCTGTCATAAATGCAACAAACCCGGTCATATCAAGCCAAATTGTCCCCAAAATCGACTCAGTCAAGGAAAGAAATTGAAAAGAAGAAGTTTTGCAGCTACTTGGGATGAAAGTGACGAAGATGGAAGTGATAGCACTGGCAGTGGAAGTGAAAAAGCAAATTTGTGTCTTCATGGTGAAATAACTGACAGTGACGATGACGAACCAAGTGAGGTATGCTGGCAGGCTAAGGAACAACAACAATGGTACTTGGATTCTGGCTGTTCCAGGCACATGACAGGTGATAAATCAAAGTTCCTTAGCCTAGAAAAGTACAAAGGTGGCTGAGTCACAATGGGAAACAATGACAAGTGTAAAATTGTCGGTAAAGGTAAAGTAGGTAACAATACATTTACCTTGAATGACGTACTATATGTTGAAAATCTGCACCACAATTTGATATCAATCAGCCAGCTATGTGATAAAGGTATGAATGTTATCTTTGATTCTGACTTGTACAAAATTGTTGACAAATCATCAAAAGAAATCTTATTTTCAGGTAAAAGGAAAGGTAATATATATTCTCTATCTTTTGATGATCGCACCCTCTCTAAATGTGTGGTAGCTAAGGATATAGAAGTGAATTTATGGCATAGACGTTTAGGGCATGCTAATATGAACTTGTTAAACAAATTAAAAAGGAAAAGTTTGGTAAGAGGGTTGCCATCACATGAGTTTGAAACAGAAAACATTTGTAAAGCATGTACCTTGGGAAAACTTAAAAAATCATCATTTCATGCCAAAAACAATGTAAGCACTTCTAGAGTTCTTGAACTAGTTCATATGGATCTGTTCGGACCTAACGACATTGTTAGTTTAAGAGGTAAGAAATATTGAAATATTGTTTTGTGTTAGTTGATGATTACTCAAGATATAGATGGGTATATTTCTTGGCTAAAAAATCAGAAACTTTTTCATACTTCACAAAATTATCAAAATTAGTGCAAAATGAAAAGGTTGTCTCTATTGTTACGTTAAGAAGTGATCATGGTAGAGAATTTGAAAATTATGAATTCGAAAACTTCTGTGATGAAAACGGTTTTAAACAAAAAAATTCTGCACCATGTACTCCACAACAAAATGGAGTAGTTGAAAGAAAGAATCGAACATTGCAAGAGTTAGCTAGATCTATGATAAATGAGTATAAGCTACCTTTGCATTTTTGGGCAGAAGCAGTAAATACAGCTTGTTATGTAATGAATAGAGTTATGATTAGACCAATTCTTGACAAAACACCCTATGAGCTATGGTTCAAAAATAAACCAAACATTGACTATTTCAAAGTATTTGGGTGTCCGTGCTATATTCTCAATACAGGTGATCAATTGGGAAAATTCGAAGCAAAAGCTGATGAAGGCATATTCATGGGATACTCTTCTAGAAGTAAAGCTTATAGAGTCTACAATAAAAGGAATAAAACAATCGTGGAGTCAATCAATGTGAAGTTTGATGAAGGCATTAATGAACATGAAATGGTCAAAAGCAATGTTGAAGAGGAGAATGGAAAAGATGAGAACGAAAAACCAAAAGAAACCGCAACAACAAACGAAGACCGAAGGAATCTAGATCCAGAAAAATTGAAATTCAAAGCAGATCATCCTCCAGATTAATAATAGGAAATCCTATCACAGGTGTTCAAACTCGTTCCTCTTTTAGAAATTTGTGCGATCTGTGTCTATATAGTGGATTTATCTCAGAAATAGAACCCAAAGACATAGATACAGCCCTTAATGATGAAAATTGGTTTATGGCTATGCAAGAAGAGCTAAATCAATTTGAGCGAAATAATGTTTGGAGTTTAGCACCTAGACCTAAGGACTATCCAGTCATAGGAACAAAATGGATTTTCAAAATTAAATATAATGAATCTGGAAATGTGATTAGAAATAAAGCTAGACTAGTCGCTAAAGGATATAATCAAATTGAAGGAGTTGACTTTGATGAAACTTTTGCACCTGTAGCTAGACTAGAATCAATTAGGATATTGCTAGCTTTTGCTTGCTACAAAGGTTTTAAGTTAAGACAAATGGATATTAAAAGTGCATTTCTTAATGGAATTTTAAAAGAAGATGTATTTGTCGAACAACCAGAAGGTTTTGAAAGTCATGAATATCCTAACCATGTACATAAACTTAAAAAGGCATTATATGGGTTAAAACAAGCTCCTAGAGCTTGGTACGAATGCCTAGTACTTATCTTCTTGAAAATGGGTTCAAAAAGGGTTGTGTAGACTCCACACTATTTCTGTTGCATGAAAACAATGATATTCTAATTGTTCAAATATATGTTGATGACATTATTTATGGTGCTACTAACAATTTGTTGTATGAGAAATTTGAAAAAGTTATGCAGGAAAAGTTCGAAATGAGCTTGGTTAGAGAATTGAAATTCTTTTTAGGATTTCAAGTCAAACAAAGCGATAAAGGTACATTCATTTCTCAAACAAAATATATTAAGGAACTTATCAACAAATTTGGGTTAAAAGATGCTAAACCAGCTAGAACCCCCATGAGCACAACAATTAAACTTGACAGTGATGAAAAAGGTAAGGCAATTGATCAAAAGCCATATAGAGGTATGATTGGATCACTCCTTTATCTTACCGCTTCTAGGCCTGACATCATGTTTTCTGTCTGCTTGTGTGCACGATTTCAATCTAACCTAAAAGAATCTCATTTAAAAGCAGTTAAAAGAATTATAAGATATTTGTTGCACACCTCACGGTTTGGTCTTTGGTATCCAACAAACGATAACTTTAAATTAAAAGGTTTTTCAGATGCTGATTATGCTGGAAATTTTGTTGATAGAAAAAGTACTAGTGGAGCATGTTTTATTTAGGACATTCATTAGTTGCATGGTCAAGTAGGAAACAGAGTTGTATTGCATTATCTACAACAGAAGCAGAGTATATTGCTTTGAGTGGTTGCTCTGCTCAAATCTTATGGATGATACAAACTTTGCAAGACTATGGTCTAAATTTTAAACGTGTACCACTAATGTGTGATAGCAAAAGCGCAATTGATCTCACAAATAATCCTGTACACCACTCACGAACAAAACATATAGATGTTAGACATCATTTTATTAGAGATCATATTTCCAAAGAAAATATCCGCATAAATTTTATATCAACTGATTTTCAATTGGCAAACATTTTTACAAAACCTCTACCAGAAAATAGTTTTTGTAAACTACGTCTCAGCTTAGGTGTGTTAGAAATTTAATTTGCTGAATGCTTAACATTTTTTTCCCCTACTAATTGTCGAAAAGATAAATTGTGATTGTAAAAGTGATGAGTATTGATATTTATCACACATTATTACTCGAGAAGGTATAATTGGTAAAAAAAATCAGTTTAAACAAGAGTTATAAAACTTTTGTTGGCAAAAATTCCATGACCATCTCTATTTCTATCATATTTCTAACGACCATCACTCATCAAAATTCTACATAGTTTGTCGATGTGTGGTACTTTAAACAGGAATCGTTCATTTTTCATTTTTACATTTTTTTTAAAAAAATATAATAAAAAAAAGTTATATAGTAAAACAAAAAAAATACCAAAGTATTCACTCTAATTTAAAAGTCTTCGCGGTTATGCATGGGTGAATTACTTGGAATTTGTTATGTGCTTCCATACTCATTTAAAAGTCCTCACGGTTAAGCATGTATGAAACGCATATCGAAAGTTGATTTTTAAAATAAACAAGTTGATTCTAATCCCATTTAAAAGTCCTTACGGTTATGCGTGGTTAGAAGATACTTGAATTCATTTTTTTTAAATAAAATTGGAATACTACTAATCTCATTTAAAAGTCCTAACGGTTATGCATGGTTAGTAGATATTCAAATTCCTGATATAAATATACCACAAATAGACACAACTGTATGGTTTTATATGATGACATCGTTCCCATCATTCTAAAAGTGGAATATGCGCCTAACAAAATATTTATGATTTTTGTTTGACTTTTTTAAAAAAAAATTATTTTTTATTCGATTGAGTTTTAATGTTGAATTAATATCGATCACTTTATCTCTATTTTCTCTAACACTATTATTCTTTTGCTGATAACAAAAGGAGGAGAGAAAAGTTAAGATTTTGTCAAATAAAATCAAGCAAAGGTCAAATAATTTTCTATTTGCATCTAGGCTCATTTGCATATTTTTATTTGTATGCATATATATAGGGGGAGTATTGTGTAGAGAGGAAGCATTTAAATAGGGGGAGCAAATTAGAGCATATCAATGATCAAATACATTTAACATATTCAAAATCTTAAATATATGTTTGTTATCATCAAAAGGGGGAGATTGTTGAATATGCGCTTATATGATTTTTGTTTGATGATAATAAACATATATATACATTCGTTTAAATGTATTTGTTAATGTACTATTTTATTTTTCATAGATTAAATAAATATTTGCTGAATAAAATTAAATACACAGAATTTGAATTCAAACAGAAATTTTATTCAAACAAATATTTATTACAATTTTGAATAGTACAAATTCAAGCTCTCACTATACATATGCAAGTTTGATCACAAATACATCACAATTTCATATTTACATTTAACCTCACTACACATCACTCATTCACTCAATTCGTATTTTATCTTCAACTTCATTCCAGTTAGAATCCAGCATCTGAGCAATCTGCAAAAATATTCACTAACGCAGTAAAATTGAAAAGGAAATATTTTTGCAATATAAAATAAAATAGGGTTTTTGAAAATATTATTTGCCTCAGTTATTTGGGTTGTTCGACATGATTTGTATTTGAATTCATCACACACGAACAATGTGACATGCACAGTGTATCACTGTACATGCCACAAGGCCGTGCACACCGATATACACTTGATAATGCTACAGGGACAGGTGAGCACAAGGTCAAACCCAAATAAAAAGACGGGTTCAACTCAGGTGCAATATAAATAAAATCTCGACACGAGCACAAGGTCAAACCCGAGCGTTTAAGCTGGATTCAACTCAATGTACAAGCCCAAATAACACAATGCTGTGTACATGAATACAACTATAGGTACAAGGCCAGAATGACCAATGAATGCAACAGTCAAATGAAGACAGCAACTACTACAACAAACATGCAAACTGCTCATGTATCAACAAGTGCTAGCCAGAAGAAGATGCATCAGAAGAGTCATGGAAAATTCGAGCTAATATAAATATACAGAGACACCATAAACATACACAATATGAAGACCACCAGTGAACCAGACTCAAATGAACAGGCAGCACAAAGAATGGCCAGAAACAACCACAAGGCAGATGCAAACTAACCAGCACATGACACAGCAACTCAAATGACACAGTGAATAAGTGAAGCCAAATGAATATCAAGACATCATGTATATTCACAATGTCAACCAAAGTAGTGGAACTACAACAACTCAACTGAACAGTCGAAGTCAATACACAATGATGAACAAGGCAACAGTGAAGTACAATATCAATTTCAGTGAATTGAATGAACAAAACTCAACTATATACATGTACAATGAGCCAAACTGCAACAAGACCAATATCGCTGCACTAGTGATACACCAAGGGGATGAACAAGACTCGGAAATCAAATAACAGTAAGAAGTATACCAAGGCCACATGTATTTAGACATCAAGCAAATCGAGGCAAAGGCACAATGCATCAACATAACAGCAAGTCATGTAAAAGAATAAGACCAAAAGCATTTTATCTTAGTTGTCACAGAAAGGAATAATATTGCTAAAACAAAAGGTAAACAACAAACTGCAGATACGAAGGTAAATGATATCAAAGCCGTGTTTTTAATAAGTCAACAGAAAAAGGAATGGAGTGGAAGGCGTGGTCATCACGAAAATGAATTCAAAACCGTGTCAACCAAGAAACGTGAAATGTACGAATTTGACAAAGTCAGATTAATCATCAATCGTTCAAGCATCATCAAGCGGCAGAGAAAAGGAATTGACAAATTCAAATATATTTATACGAATGCAAATAAAGGAGATCGAACGCATATATAACCCAGAATCATCACTGGCAATCAATCATCGAGTTCGAGTACGAAAATCAGAAAAGCACAAAAAAAGGGAAATTACATACCGAAGCAAAACAGTGAACTCGATCAAATAGAAGCAGCCAAGAGCGAACAACAGAGAACGAAGCACACGGAAATATCCATTAATCGATCAACAAAGGCGCGACTTCAAATATTGTTTCAAACCCTAATTTGGATCGAAGGGACGAAGCCCTAATTGAATTGCAAGAGGAACGGCCATCGTAAACGAACGAAGGAACTAAAAGTGGTTCGGGCTGAATAATCAAAAGGGGGCCGGCCTATTATTTTAAGGGCTTTTTAATTTTTTAATTAGGGTTTTTATTTTTAAATTGCTGTTTAAATTTGTTTTTAAACTTTAAACCGTTGTTATTTCTAGTCGTGTGACTAGGGGACAAGCTACGTGGCGTTGCTTGAGAATTCGCAACTCAGTGGCTGAGTTGTGGCAGGGTTTTGAACGTAGAGTTAGGTTTAGTCGATAGTGGGTGTCGCGAGTTTACGTGTGTAAGCGTCTGACTATCTAATTTCTAGTAGAAACCTTGGGGGCAGCACGTAGGCAGAGTTTCGCCGAAGCGGGGTAAATTCTGTGTCGTTCTATTTCTACATTTATTATTCTGCTATTTTTCTGTGCTGCTATTAATCTGTGGTCTGTGTTGAAATAATTTTATAAGCTTCCGCCGTTAATTTTTATAATTTATACTATCGCCCTATTCACCCCCCTCTAGGGTGAAATCGATTCTAAAGGCTTCATGGAGAACCTTTCTTTCATCTTCGGTCGATATCCGATTCTCTAGCTCGAAGACGTCAATAGATGTGGTACCGCGGTCTGTTTTCTCATCTTCTACAAAGCGACACCAAGCATTATACAGAAGTGATGGGTAATCTTCGAGCCAGATCAGATTACGGTGCCTTAGAACATTGACGTTATATGTGATCCAGAGATACTCAATGTCACCTTCCAACCTGGTCTCCATCGCTCTCACTTCACCCTAAACCCTGGCCTTAGCTTCCTGAACCTTTAGCGTTGTTGCACCCCCCTCATCCTTAAGTACCACAGCCTGCTCGCATGCTCCTTGAGCGATTCTATTAGCATCGTTTTTTTCCTTGACGACTTTAGAAAATTTGGCTTTCAGTTCCTCAAGCTCTTTTAACACCGCATCTCTTTCAGCCATGGTTGTGCTGGTCCGACGCCACATTTCCTTGACCAAGGCTAAATGCGTTCACCTCATCTCCTCCATTATCCAGGTTTCCTCGTTAGCTCTCTTATTAGCCTCCATTTTCGAATTCCTCGAAGAATAGTTTTTATTATTGAGCGCTTGAATTATGCAATGTTGTTGAGCGAGATCTTTCTCTTGATTTTCAATTGTCTTCGCCCGCTCGAAGGCCACTGCAGAAGCTTCCTCCGCTGTTTTCACCCATTCCTGATATTGATTGTAGACGTCATACCAATAGTCATGAATAGTTTGTTCTTCCCTAACGGGTATCCACTTCAAGTTCGGGGGGAAATGAAAGCCATTAAAGCAGATATTAGGGAAATCTGTTTTCAACTAAGCTATTCGGATGGGGCCCTCTCCCGTAGGCTCCAGGGCTGCTGATGTAGAGATGATAGGAATGTTTCTCCCAGTCCAGTAGCATTGTTTGCCAGATCATGAAGTTTGCGGAGGCGCTAGTTGGTGTGATGTTTCTGCAGTGTGTTTTTCGGAGCCAGAAGGTTGTGAGGGACCTGTAACTAGTGGAGAGCGCGACCTAGAATGTCGCCTATGTTGCCTCTCTCTCCCTTTCCCTTTCGTAATGCTCCCCTTCTAAACTGGAGCGGCTGCGATCACGTTCTCTTTCGTATTCACGCTTGCGAGACTCGGAATATAAGCTAGATGTATGGCACATAGAATGGAGACTAATAAGTGTGGACCCTTTCTTCATCATCGTATCTGAAAAAATGAAAAGAGAAACAAAGTTAATTGTCTCCAGAGGCTGAGAAGAATGTGATTAGAGATTGTATGGTGCCATGAAGTGTTTTTATGCATGTGCATACCCACCAACCAACCGGTTGTGATAGCCGTACTCGAAGGAGTTGGCTCTCCTATGTCCAAGGCGCTTTGAATCCTCTCTAATCCGGTATCTTGGTGCAAAGGCAAGTGATTTGAAATGGGGATGCCCGCCAGTCCCGCAAAAGAGCTCTCCATCTGCGAAGGAGGAACCTCTTGAATAGAAGCAGGCAAAGAGACTTCGATAATTTTACGCCTTACAGATTTTCGAGCAATAGACTTGCCTCTTCTCTTCCACTCTAAAGATTGAGGACTTTGCGAAGGCCTAGTTGTGGGCTCGTCTCTAGCGGGCATATTCTCATCACTGCCTTGTTCAGTAATTACTATCCCAGGTGCTCTCCTTTGAGCTTGCCTCACCGAGGTCGTCCTAAAAACTCCTACGAATCTCTATCAATTAGCCCAATGGCAATAAGGTTTTCGTTCGTAAGGAGTTCATCGATCTCTCTGTACTCGGCGGACACCTCTTGAAGAACTCTTACAATCTCCTTAAATTGAGCACCTTCAGGTCACAGAATCGAGGCCGTGAAAGAAATAAAGTATTAGATTCGGCACGAACAACTATTATCCGGTTAATCAGCAAAGGGCTAGGGCATTTATGTCTTGATAGCCACCGTTTGGCGAACCCCAGTGGACACTAACGAAGAACCATTCGGTCTTGAAATAGCTCGACTTGCTCCAAGCTCCGACCACGATCTGACAGTTCCTGCCTCTAAGAAAGTGAAGGAAGGGTTGTCCCCATGACGCTTTACATTGAATAAGAATCTAATCTCTTCTACCGTCGGAGGACAGAAGTGATGCTCCATGAAGATGACAGAAAGATTGTTCAATAGGGCATACCCATTCAGATGCAAATTGGATGGAGCAATCCTCTAGAAAAATAGAACTTCTCGGATGAACTGATTAAAAGGAGGCAGTGTCCTGGCTACACATATAAATCTATTGCAGGCTGTGTACCCTTCCCGAGAAGTGTGGGATCCATCCTCTGGCCCAGGCAGTAAGACAACACTAAATAACAACCCATGCCTTAGGCGGATCCTGCCTAACATGTCTTTAGAAATATTAGAGCGGATAGAATCTTGTGGATTGGCGATGAAGACTGCTCCTGGTAGCTCATCTGGAGCAGATTAATGACTTCATCTACGACAGCCGACGTTTCGATTAAAAGGAGAAGCGGACTCTGAATATTTTGTGATTGTGAACTTCCAGGTTCCATAGTTATTCAGCTCGGTAAAAATCATTGTTAGACAGCATTAAACCCGTGCTCCCCTAGTGTGAACTGTGTAAATGTGTTGTGCAGTGCAGTGCTACAAGATACTTAAGTAATTCTATGGAATTTGTAAGGTGTTCAAACGAGAAGACTTCGAGATTCAACTAGAGTGACCGTCGTCTTTGTTTGCCACAACCGTGCCATCCAGGCTTCAAAGAACGATCCAAGTTAAAGTTCGATACATTTTTTAAGTTACAGTTCTGTCGATGAGCTTCGAAGGGCAGTCAAATAAGCAGTGAAACGGTTAAGTCAAATTATGCAAGGCAGATGCTTGTCGGAGTCAAATATTCAATTATTCAAAATTTTCGTATCCATCGAGGTCAAGATTTGGATCGATTATCAGAGGCTCCATTCGTATCGATTGTGGAAAAAAGGACTTCGTATCGATCGCTCAGGATTCCAATTCATATCAATCAACAAGCCTTTTATCTTCGTATCGATCAACAGGGCCACTACTTCATATCGATCAGACGGCTAGCTTTGCGTATTGATTGCTCCAGATCGATACGAACTCCCACCATCTCCTATCGATACGAATTTGTTTTCTCCTCTTCGATACGAATCTTCCATGTTGTCGATGTGTATGAACTCCAATTACACTTAGATTGATACGGATCACTTTTCCTCGAGCATCGCAAACGTTACCTTTGTATCCCTCAACAGATCTTCTCCAAATAGCACGAATGCCATTACAACCTCCTTCAACTGTGCTGCGACGCGATTCAGGCTACAACATCAGCAGAATTGGTCACGGCCATGAGTGGATTGGCATTAAATCTCAAATATCATCATTTTAATGCATGATCATTCGAGTAATTACCTAAATTAAGGTGTAGATACAAAGGATTAAAGATTTGTATTGAATTGGGGATGAACGCAATTTCTATTTCTCGGTTTTTCTATCGATACGAGAGCAAGAGCAAAAGTGAAAACAGATGAAATTTTTCTAAGTAAAAAAAGCATTTATATAGGTGGAAAACTAAAAGGAAACAATACGTCTCCCAGTGCAAAATGATCAGTGGAAACAGTCTACAATATCACCAATACGAGAGCCCTCTTCATATCCTTCCATCCAATCGATACGAAGTAACCTATTCGTATCCATTGGCCATCGATCTAGAACACAGCTTTTTGCATCCACCAATGACCCATCGATATGAATGAGATAACAGAGACTTATTTGGACCATTCCGACCTATCAGTAATCCGTCGATACAAAATGGCAACTTCGTATCCATTGCTTTAGAGTCCACAGAAACTCATATCTATGAAAAATTCTAAATGACCAACTGACTCATATTGATTACCAACAAAAAAAGGTTTTTTTCTATTTCTCAAATCAATCCAGGAGAGGATTGATACGAAGGGACATTCTAAAACGACTATCAAGCGTTGTTACAGCTCGAAATTCACGTTGGTCCAAGAGAGGATCGATACGAAAGTCGATTGGAAAAAAACTTGACAATGACTCGTGAACATGCAAACGTTAATGGGAGTCAGGTTAACATACATGCACGTATGATGGACTAACATTCAATTTTCAAAATTCGTAGGAATTGAATGTTCACCTGGTGAATATTACAATAGTGAATGACAAATTTCTAGCACTTGACACTCGGTTACAAAATGCACTGCATAAAAATTGGCAATCAACAATTCAGCATTTGTATTACTTAAAATCAATTAGAGGCCACATCTTTTGACGAAAAGATAATGACTATACAACGAATCATATAGAACTTTACAGAATGAAGATTGCAGTTTTACAAAGCACATCATGTTCACACAAAAAATACTTTGAGGGAAAATGTTATCCCGCCTTTTAGCAAGGCCGTGACACTAAGGAATTGGCTAGAAACAAATGACAGTTTGTCCTAAAGATTGGTTATACATAGGTCTACTATGGATACTGGTAAATTTGGTTCAAGTCTAGATCGAGCTACAATTAACTTGGTACAATAAGAGAAGCTATGAAAGCCAACATTCCAAATTTCAAGCCAACCGGAGTTCGTATTCTCAAGATATGGATCGATCAAAATCAAGAGAAAAACATCGGTTTATATCCGTCAATGACTGATCCACTTCGTATCCATCATATTTATTCCACTTCGTATCCATCATGTTTACTCCACTTCGTATCCATCAAATGAAGATAGTTCGTGTCGGTTCCCCAAACGGTCGATACAAAGTAGCACCTAACAACATCGACACAAGCATCAATACGAAGTGAGATGCAATCCATCAGTACGAAGCAGCTACACATAATCAATACGAAGCATTCACTAAATCATCGATATGAAGTAGAGCATAGAGCATCGAATGGTCCTGGAATACCGCTCCATGTTACCCTGATCGATACGAAGGGTATCGATATGAACAACCATTGATACGAATGGATCGAGGCATGCCAGCCTTTTGCAAAATCAAACTTGGATCGATCATAACTCAAAATTTACAAGTCCAGATGCCCCAAATTGTCACAAGCGCTTGCATACCAACTCAAGAATGTCCATGATTGATCTCAGCCCAAATAGAGTCAATTTCGATCGATACGTAATAAACAAGGATCGATGCCAAATGGCCTCAAATCGATCTGGTAGGCCCACCCATGTAAGAGAATGGGTCTTTGTAGATATGAGCCAGATATTTTCAGCCCACACCTATAAATAACAGGCATAGGCATTCAGAAAAGGGACTTTTTGATTCTTCCATGTTGATACTCTACCGGAGACTCATTGTAACTCGAGTGCTTGAGAGTGTACTGTTGTAATCAGATTGCAAACTTTAATAAAATAACAAACTTTCCATAGTGGATGTAGGCTACAACGCCAAACCACTCTAAATTCTTGTGTTCTTGCATTTCTTTTGTCTACTTTGGTGTGTTTGTTAGATTAACCTCTTTTTCATTTATATTTTTCACTTTAATCTCTTCAAATAGGTCCGAAGAGTGTTGTGTCAAATTTTGGCACAAACATTAACAACTTCTCATTCGTTGTTCTTTTCTAATAACCATAAAATAAAAATAATAAGATTATATACTAAAAAACTAATAAAGCCAAGAAATGTACCAATGATCTTTATCTTCAATTCCACTAGGAATTTCTTTCATTATTTTCTACATATGCATTTGTAAAATTGAGTTTGTCAATTGATTTTTTTGAATTAACCTTGAATCGCCGACAAAGAACATGTGTTTTCATGATGTTTTATGTTAAAGGTATTTATTATCATTCAAAACATATCGCCGCTTTAATAGGTACCCCCTTATTGAATTTTTGGTTTAACGATAGTAAATATTGCACACGTCGAAGTCCTCATCGACTTACGGGAGGCAGCAGTGGGGAATTTTCCGCAATGGGCGAAAGCCTGACGGAGCAATGCCGCGTGGAGGTAAAAGGCCCACGGGTCATGAACTTCTTTTCTCAGAGAAGAAGCAATGACGGTATCTGAGGAATAAGCATCGGCTAACTCTGTGCCAGCAGCCACGGTAAGACAGAGGATGCAAGCGTTATCCGGAATGATTGGGCGTAAAGCGTCTGTAGGTGGCTTTTCAAGTACGTCTTTCAAAACAAGCTTAGAAAGTGCGAAGGTTATGTAAACTCTTCGAATGGTGAAGACATTATGAAGATCGATTTTGATTTGAAAATAATTTTATTTAGAAGTGTATATATTGAAGAATTTGGTGTGATTATGAAGATTAAAAGTGGGTTATTATGGAGTAATGGGGAAATATAGCCGTTAAAGAGCCATTGGGGTTGAAGTAGTTGTTATGGCTTGGGTGCCTACTAAATAAGCACATGGATGTCAGGCATCTATTTAATAGACATTTGAAGTTGGACGCCTATTAAATAGGCATCCATAGCCAATTTAATACTCTGAATTGGCCACTGAATATTAACCTTAATATTCGGTTTAATAGGCACAGGTGAAGTGGACAAATATGTGACCCATTCGTATTAAGGCCGTTGGAGTTTCACTTAAGGTTTTTTACATAAATAAGCACCAAAAGGCACATATGGGTTTATGACAGCGAGGTCGGTCAATTTGGCTGGTGGTGATGTCAGATAATATGAATTGATTACGATTGAACGAGGCATTTGAATGGATGTGCAAATGCAATGTGATAGTGATGATATAATTTCATATGTTGGAAGCTGATTATGCACTATTGAATTGGTGAAGTTAAATTTCTGAGGAATTTGGATTAATGATGGCAATGAATTGAATCGGGATTTGAGGAACTGAATTTGGAAATCTAGACGAATTAGGGGAGAAATCAAATCGGGAGAAAAAATGGGAGGTATGCATTTACATTTGATAAGGAAACGTGGAAGGCATTTTGGGGAATTCATAAGGACGCTAGAAACTAATTGAGTTATTTACATTATTACTAGTGGGTATATTATATATATATAAGTATCCAAATTAAGATGTTTAGAACGTGCTATAGAAAAAATCAAATAGTATGATGTGAATAACGAACAAACCAAGAAGTAGAAAAAAAACCTAGATTGCAAATGAAAATGGGAAGCAAACCAAAGAGTATAGTGCAAAGAAAACTTAAAGTAAGAAAATACTGGTTCTATGTATGTGTTCTGAAGTTTCAAATTGTTTGCACCAAAATTGCTCACAAACACTCAATCAATATGATAACACTGTAGATTTAATATCCAACATCCAAACCAAGTGATCTAGAGAAATAAATATGAAGAAAATCAAATTAAGAATAGTAAGAAAGTAAATGAACAAGAGGATTTATAGCGATTCAGCTGACTCCCGCCTATGTCAACTCCAAAAGTTTTTCAATTTATTGATTTATACCACTGATTGTAATCACAATCCATGAAAATTGAGAATAAAAATAGTGGAGTATAGCCTATGGAAGAAGATGAAGAGAGCCAGAAAGAAGATCCCCTGCAATGAGCCAATGATCCTACATTTATAAGAGAAGATGCGTAAATATCCAGTTGAAAATCCATATGCAGAAGACTAAAGTTAAGACGGATCGATCCAGAAAAAATAAACCCATTTGGGGCCATAGGACTGATCTATGTCGATCAATAGTGGGGCCACATGGCGCCATGCGATCGGTTGTGGTGGTACCCCTCCACTCCCTCTTTGTGCTTCCATAGTAGTTTGCTAAATTCCCTTGGTATTTATTAAGTTATCGAGCGATCATTGTTGAGTTGAACTGTCAATCTGAGTGGCATAGCCATAGTGATCTGATCCGATCTGTTTTTAGCCATATTGATATGATCCCCGCCTAAAATGATATAAATCCATACTTAGCCATTTCCCGTATGTTATTCGTTTGAATCCACTTGATTATCATCTATATAACTGATCTCCGATCCTGTTAATCATCTTTTCGAGCTTCCTGCCTTAGTGATCATGAAATCCATTTAGCTAACTCCATGATATCATGGCCTTGCCATAAGGTGGGATAACATTTGCCCTCAAAAACATGCCTTGTGATGGGATGATGTATTTTGAATTGTCGTAAGTCCGAAGTCCATAATCTATCGATATGCAAATTTCTGATCCAGAATCCAATTCTTTGCCAAACCAAATTGTCATAGTCTACGACTATTGTGAGTCAACAGCCAATTCCAAAACCATTCCAACTCCTTACCCAAATCCATATCCATACAAAGCCATTAACCAAAATCCATGATCTCACTTGATCATTTGCTAAATCTAAAGCCTCGGTCTTACTGGATCATTATCTAAATATGTTACCTCTCTATGTCAATATCCAAGTCTGCGACCTCTCTGGGTTGATATCCGAATCCATAATCGTTTAAAATATTACAAGTTAATAAGCCAATTTGCAATCTCTTTGAATTGTTATTCAAACTCATGGTCTCTCCGGACCAATAGATGGTCTCTCCAGACCCTTGCTAAGTCCAATCCAAACTTGACGACGAGTAGGTTGATCCTGTCGCTCTCCGGTGAAGTAAACTATCCCTTGCACTCCGACCCTTTTGGGGGCATATAGTGATGACTTGATCCTCGTGGACTGGTCATAACCTTTTTGAGCTCTTGTTGGACCCTATCCTATCACATTCTATTAAGGAGGAACAACGACAAGTAAGCCGATCCTATCACTCTCTCGCAAAGCGGCATTACTTCCTGCACTCCGGTTTAGTGTCTGCGAACATAAAGCAATATCATGGCCTTACTAGGCCGATCGTGGTCTCTTCGGACCCTTGTTGAACCTCATTTAATATCTCTTTGGTAAAAGGGGGAACAACGATAAGTGAGTCGATCCTGTCACTCTTCGATGAAGCAACTCACTTCTTGCACTTCGGTCCCTAACTCTCTAGTCGATGACATAAAGTGATCAATTCCATACTGACTTCCTTTCTTCGGGCTCGACTCTCCAGTCAAGGACTTAATCCATGATGTACGAGCCTATCCTGTAGCTCTTCGACGAAGGGATTCACACCTTGAGATTATATCATCATTTTGGTCGGGACAACCGTGACTTGTTTTGTTTATTGCATTAATGTGGACTTGAAGTAAATTATTAAATCTGAGTCCTTAAAGCTAGAAAACCAAAAAATAAAGAAAACCAAACATTGTCTCCCCAGGCATGATGGTTTATCATCATCCCAAAGCATGCCTAGGGTCATCCTCGGTCTCGTGTATGTGTAAGTGACTTAGACATTTTACTGTAGAGTTTATTATTTTAGTCCATGCCGTCCTGATCAAGAGATGACGATACGCGACCTTGATCTAAGCCATTTTCATTTGATGCGGACGGTGGCCGCTCCTATTCCATCGCCGCCGCTCGAGTCCTTATGTACTTTGGCAGCTTGTTGTCATTAACGAGTTTCTCAACCATATCTTTTAGGTAACTGCTTTCATCCGCAGTATGCCCATCCAGTTCGTGGTCCAAACCAGCGCTTCTACTCCATTCCTCCTTGCCGGTTTTAGACAGAGGAATTTCCTCATAGTGTCCAGATAAATTCATTTCAAGCTTTCTGTCAAATCAAAATAAGAGGAGAACTTCAGCTCTCGCTCATTTCTTTGCCTTCTCGATCCATCATATCCATTGTCTAGCTTCTTCTTACCCTTATCCTTCTCGAGTCCTTCTCCGGATGATCCATCGTCTCACACAGTGTTTACTTCCTGTTTGTCAATTTGTGCGTCCTTCTACCATAGGAATCTTTCTGCTTCATGATAGAATCCCTTGAGATCCATCGGTGGATCTTATACCAGTGAAATCTTGAAGTTCGTTTCATCAGCAATTCCTCATACCACTGCCGTTAAAATCATTGATGGATCTGACTGATCCACCGAAGCCATTGTCGAATTGAATCATGTTAAAAAGCTTCTTAAAGACTCTCCGATCCTCTCTTTCAATGCTGCCAATGTCATCACATTTTTGGGTTGCGAAACATGAACCTAAAACTATTTCATGAACTTATCCACTAGCTCGTTCCATGTTCAGGATTGATCCTTTTTCCAGCTGCCAGAACCAAAGCGCAGCTAAATCCATCAAGTATAAAGGAAAACATCTTGTCATTACCTCTTCCGATCCCCCCAGCACTTCCACATGAGAGATATACCTCATCATATGCATAGTAGATCCGACTTTCCATCATATTCCTCCACTGTTGGTAGTTTGAATCCGGTATGTTCCTAACATTCTCGATATTTGGAGTGAATGGACTCTGATTAACATCCTCTAGACTCATGTCGGGCAACCCGCCTCTCATTATCCGACGTATTAGCTCTGCCATCCTTTCATTCTCATCCATAGGTGGCCTCCAATCATATTCTCAGCCTGTCCCCCGACTCTGCGTGGGTACTCTGAAATATACTTCTCATGACGTGCTTCCGCATTTTGATCCATGCTAAACTGCACAACATCAACCATCGGCCTTCCGCCGACCGATCTAGTATGTATTAGGGGAATGCCAAGTGCAAGGCAATCAAGGTCGATCCCTATGGGGGGATCGGCGCCGATCACTCCATGTTGACCGAGGCTGCCTCTGTTGCTCCGTTCCATTCCTTTGCTCATTAGCTAGTTTCCCTGTTCTCCGTTCTAATTTTTGTAGCTTTTTCCACTCTAGCTTGTCTAATTTGTCTAAGGAAATTCTACATCATCTCATCATGCTTCTTCATCATTTGCTCTTGCATAACATCCATCATAGTCTTCATCTCGTTCCTTATGATGTTGACGGAGGGTTGATTAGCTCCAGCTCCTAAGGATGCCTCAGACTTCCTCCATGCTGACTTCTATCCATGGGCGCTTTCCTTATAGATTGCCCGACCATTGAACCAAACCAAGATCCAAATCGTTTCCAAATCTACAAGTGCAAGAAACCTTGCTCCGATACCAAAATGTTTGCACCAAATTGGCAACAAAAACTCAATTAATATGATTCCACAGCAGCTTCGATATCCAATATCCAAACAGAGTGATGTAAAGAAATAAATATGAAGAAAATCAAACTAAAAATGGAAAGAAAGTAAATGAACAAGAGGATTTATAGTGGTTCGGCTGACTCCGGCCTCGTCCACTCCAAAATTGTATGCAGAATGGTTCTGCCAAAATGCCTTTTTATGTATACATTATGGATTACTAAAAAAAAGATGACATATATTAAAGACAAGTGTACATCCTATTGTTTATAAAAGGATTAATGTTAAATGAGTTCAATGGATTTTTATCAAGAAAATTAATGTGGAAGTTTTTAAGTTCAAGAAGGTATCAAAATGCAAGGTCGATATGAATTTAAAAGTTTGAAGATTTCCCAATTTAAATCCAAAGTTGACATTTAAAATAGCATTGATCAGGATGCGAAGTGCTTTTTATATTAGAGAGCACACTCTACAAAGATGATTCAAAAGTGACTTAAAATTTAAGCTATGTTGGCTCTTTCTTATGGGAAAATAACTTAAATAGCTACATATATTATAAAAATAACAGATGATGTTGGTTTTAATAATTGTTCGTTGAACTAGATAAATTGGCTCCTTAGGTCACCACAGTCTAACCGTAGAAAAACAAGTACGGTCGCATTTGAAGTTTATGGATTCGCGTCATGCCAAACTTAAAGTAACCAATGGGAATGAACTAACAAAATAATCATAATTTAAAACGAAAACATTTGTTTTGTCGGCAACTAATAATGCTAAACGAAGAATGAGAAAACATATCATTTTATGCATGATATTGCCATATCATTACTTCTACGTGAGAACCGTTTCTATGCATTGAAGAAATATTTTGCCAAATTCAAGAAATACTATTCAGCAAATGGTAAAATATCCGGATGAGATAGGCAAGATGCAAGCCCCTATTATCCACTGTGCATATACACGCAAATAGATATACTTTATTACAAGCTAACCTAATCCATAAAGTAAATCATTACTAGTACAACATTACAATGATGGAAATCTGACCGTTTGATTGCATAATCAAAAAAAACATTTGTTGTATTTTTTTATTAGTTTTAACAAATGGTATCATGGTATTATGTTGAACAAAAATTTGTTTACTTTGTTAAAATTGGTATGTATACCAAATAACCTACCACAAATATTTCATTTTTAGAGCAGCTCACAAAAGATTATTTCGATACCAAAAGGTGTAAATAACAAAAGAAACTACACACCAAAAAAATTTGAAATAAAAAAGTCTTTGACTCTTTACTGACGTGAAACATATATCCAATAATAGTAATTATTTATCATGAGTCAATACGTTTGAAATGAAAATTAACATATAAGTAATACCAAGTATAAATTTAAAGAAGCTGCTTTGTAAGTCCCCTTTTTGGGTTCAGTCGATGGACAACGGCCGACTGATTGGCGCGGTGTATGCACTAGAGGTAGCCCCTAGTGCAAACTGCGGTATCCCTCGCATCACTCAAACGAATTTATCAATGATCAAAATTAGAATATTTTAAAGCATATATGACTGACTTAAAATATATTGTCTCTTCAATATGTGACTGACACAAATCAATTACTTATCTCATCAATGTATTCCATTGTTGCAAAAGGAAATTAATTATCCAAATCAAAAATTCCATATATATAATTTAGTACTAAGTGATGCATTCTAAGACAACATAAAAGGAAAAATCAATTATTATATTCTGCTTGCTCTCAATTTCTAGATTCAGAATGTTAAATCACTATTTTATAAAATGGGATTATGTATCTAAGTTTAAAAATCGTTTAAAAAAAGAAAATGTCATATCGAGGTCTTTTGTACAAAAATTGGTCCACCAATACAAATCCTATAAGTATACAAAAGTTATCATAACTATCTGATTACAAAATCAATACCTCAAGAACTTTTAATTCTTTGCAATTTTCTATAACTGACCAGATAAGGAGACAATCCAATGAATTTTTCTCAATTCACCGACCAATCGAAAATTTAGCTGTATTATATCACCTCTTATCAAATCATGACCAACTTCAACCGTCAATTCGTCATTGGAACTAATACTTCAGACTACACCGACCTAAAGCTATGTAGAGCTCACGTGTTGAAATTGTTAGGAAATCAAATATACGGTTTCAATGACAACAACTATACATGGAAATCGAATTTGCATATATATTTCTATATACAAGTACTTGCTAGAGCGACATCACTAGAAAGATAAGAAAAAGGCTCAAAGAATGTTACAAGAGACTACAAGTCGATAGGATCAAAGAAGCAATAGAAAAGGTGCACAAAACAGACATGCACATATTTTAGATGTCTGGGTGCACAAGCCTGAGTTTGGAAAAGTCCTGTGGAACAACAAACAGATAGAACTAGACGTCTGGTAGTTGCATCAGACGTCCGAAAATCTACTATGTACAAAAAATATATAGTATCAGACGTCTGATACAAATACCAGATGTCTGATTTCAAACTCGGATTTTAAATTTAAACTTCAACTGTTAGATTTGAATAGGCATCTTCTCTTCTATTCGTTGTAACTCTTCATCATCAATAGAAGCAACTGTAGAGCACTTTTTAATGGATGCTCAAGGAACCTCTCTACAACTATATATATCATCAAGGATCAAAAGAATCATTACCTTACTTACTTATGCTCTCTACTAAAATACTCTGTTACGTATTCTTGATCTCTAGCTATCTATACTTGTATTTCACTCTTCCATATATTCAGTTCTTCACAGACAATACTCTCTAGATATATAGTGGAAGCATTTGTACTTATTAGTCAATGTCCGTATTATAGAACACGTATTTGACAAGAACAAGTTATTGTAACCAAGCATATACCTCCAAGAGAAGTGAGGGTGTTCGATAGTCAAATTCCAAAGGTGACCTTCAGGACTGGACGTAGGACGGAAGATCCGAACCAGTATAAAATCCCGGTATGCTTATTCTATATTTACCTAGATTAATATTGTTTTAGTTGCATCATATATTTTGTCACATATACTTGCATATACACTACACATTCCACCCTGTAGACTTACAATTGGTATCGGAGTAAGGTTAGATCAAAATACAGTAACACATTTTTGAATCACCATAATATGACAAATATTTTTGAAGAAGGTCAATCCACAGCACGACCCCCACTTTTTAATGGTTCTAACTATGCATATTGGTCAACACGTATGAGAATTTTTGTGGAAGCTAACAGATTAGAAATTTTGTCAACCACTCAAAATAAATATGAAGCGCTTGACACTGCTATGAACACATGGAATGATGTAAAAAAGACCGCAGCTTCTAATAATGCCAAAGCTATGAATGTTCTATTTTTTTCACTAGATAAGAATGAATTTTCACGTGTCATGTTATGTAACACTGCATATGATATTTGACGTACCTTACAAGTTACACACGAAGGCACAAACAAAGTTAAACAAACCAAGATTTCAGTTTTACAAAATCAATTTTCATCATTTAAAATGAAACAAAATGAATCTGTAGTAGCCATGTACTCGAGATTCCAAACCATTCAACATGATTTAATGGCACTTGGAGTCAAATTCACAAATTTTGATTTAGTATCTAGAATACTCAATTCTTTAACTCCAGAGTGGGAAAGAAAAGTATTAGCTATCGAAGAAGCTAATGACCTCTCAACACTTTTAGTTGAAGAACTAATAGGAAATTTAATGTCCTATGAAGCTAATTTGCAGGCATGAAAAGAACAAAATTCGAAAAAGAAGGACATAGCATTCCTAGACCTAGACGAAGAAGAAGTTGTATTTATTGCCAAAAACTTCAACAAATTTAAGAAGTTTAGGAAATTGACTAGATTTCAGAAAGGAGGAAAATCAAGCTCAACAAATCAAACATCAATCAAATACTATGAATGCGACCAATTTGGACATATGAAGAAAGACTGTCTCAAGCTCAATAATGATATACATGCAACAAACACTTACGGATTTCGTCAAAGTTATAATAAATCACCAATATATTACGATAACACAAGTGCAATAAATCTATCAAAAAACCCTCTAAATCACTTGCGTACTAAACACACAAATATACGACATCATTTTTTACGTGACAATATAGAAAAAGGAATTATTACATTAGAATACGTAAATACTGAGAATCAAATAGCAGATATTTTTACAAAACCACTAAACGAACAAATATTTGTTAAAGTGCGACGCGATTTAGGAATATGCTCTCTTAATGATCTTCTAAATTAATACCACATCTTCATTTATTCTATGTTTAGCTAAAAGTTTTTTTATCCACAAATTAAATTGATAACTCCTTCACCTAAAATTTTTTAGGTGGTTGTTTTCTGAAATTACAGATAAATAATTTTTAAAATTATATATAAATCTTTACAAAACAAAACGTAAAAAATATATAGACTTTTACAACAGAAAATATAATCATGTCTTCCAACAATTCTCATATGTCCTTGACACCTATAATGGATAGATTAGCGGATACACCTCACTGCCTTCCTACCTCTACACCAAATCAGGAAGCGACGTATAGGTGGTCCTTATTTCACACGGGATTCACTCCCAATAAAAAGAAGTTCAAATGATCTCTATTTGTTTCTCCTAACACTAAGGAGAAAATTGATGAGATACATCACTATCAAAAGCAACAAATAGATCTACAACGAGAATTATATTTTGAACAAAAAGTCACGGCACGACGACTAAGTTTTCTGAAGCAAGTAGCAATAAAATTTTACAATTCACGGAAGAAGGATGTACATAAACCACATCCGATTCCATGCAGTTTTTTGAATCCCTCTACCTCGTATCCTACACCTTTGAATCCTTCACCGAGGCGATTCTCTGGTTTCCCGAGAACCCACAAACGTGGAAATGTATGGTCTCCACTCAAACCTTGGAGGGATGATAAGTCTGAAGATCGCAATGCTCCATCGTCATCTAAATAAATTTAATTATTATCATTGTATTTTTTGTATTTTTGTTCCACAAATAATAATACCATGTTTTCAAAAAAATAAAAAATCGAAAAATAAGCAAAATCCTTTAAAATTGGGCTATTTTTAGACAAAATTGGTTATTTCAGACGTCTGAACATTGCCATCAGACGTCTGACACTCTGGTATCACACAATTTTTTTATCATCGTGCATATATCAAACGTCTGAGATAACCTTGCATATATCAAACGTTTGAAAATCATCTATGCTTCATAAAAAAAAGAAAACCAGTCGATTTCAGATGTCTAAACTTTTAACTAAATGTCTGAACAAAGTTTCTGGTTCCATATGATAAAAACTCAGACCATTTTCAAATGTCCGTTATTATTTCCAAATGTCTGAGAAAGCTATCTGGTCTCCAAAATTATCATTCTAATCTACACCAGACGTCTACTAATTCAAACAGACGTCTGATAATTCTCTCTGACTATCAAATTTTACAAATCGACCAAATCTAGACGTCTACCATAACCAACCAGACGTCTGTTTCTATTTGCTGTCTTCAAAGTAGGTTAAATCAGACGTCTGATTTACCTTTCAGACGTCTGAAATTCAGTCGACACACTTATACGCATGATGACGTCTATTTTTTACTTCTCTCACTTCATTTCTTTTTATTTCTACTGCAAACTCGATTTCTTACTTCTCAAAAATACTTTCTCTTCCAAATGTGATCAAAATTGATGGCTCCTAAAATAAAAAAATCCTAAGATCTCTAAGAGAAAACAAGACCAAGCAACTTCCTCAAACCTCTAGTTATGCTCAGATGATCAAATAGAACGATGGATGAATCGTGTACCACATTCATTCAAGAGATACAAGGACATTCAAAAGAAGAAACTCCATACAGATCCATTTTATAATTTACTCAAGTTCCCAATGTACGATTTAGACAAAATGTGTGAAAATGCTGGTTTGGAAACTTTGATATCTTTTAAACCCAATAACATCCAAATTGATCAGTTAGCCATATTTCTTTTCTATGCTAATTTGGGTAGCACATCAGTTTGGAACACTGAAAACGATGATAATTAGCTATGGTCTAGTGTTTATGACAACACAATTCGGCTTACACCAGGGATCATAGGCCGAACTCTCGGATGTTCCGACACCGGAGAAGTTTTATACAATATTCCGGATATGCATCTAAAATCGAGGGACAATATAACACATCAAATGTGGGAAGATGAAATTCCTAAATTCGCATCCAAATATCTACGACCTAAGGCGAGACTTCTCACTAGAATGATTATCAATACTATCATTCCTCGCCTTGGTAGTCATGAGTAATCACGAAACTAGAGGCCCTATATGCAATTTTCAGTGAAACAACGGTCAATTAGGAAAAATTTATATTTGACGAGCTCAAATACTTTTGGACTCGATCACGACCATCCATCATCTATCCTACTTATATGATGAGACTTCTATATGCTCACAACATCCCCTCCTATTTATCAACTTTTGAAGAAATTTGTCACCCTAATGCACCTATCAAAAAATCCTCCGGAGTTTATATCATTTGAAGAGTGGACGCAACGTCGTCAAGCCAGCCAAGCTGGGCCTCCACCTAAAATACACCCTAAACAATCACAAGAGGTGGAACAACATCGCGAGACTACTCCTCCTCCTTCTGTACCATTTGATTATACATGCCAAGATGATATTTTGGAGACTCGCATAAAGACGAATCCAAATGAGAGTATTCACGACTTACCTCTTCAAAATCAACTTATTTTATCTCAGAATCAAAATGTATTGGCTAAACACGTTGGTAGTTTTGAAACATCTTTTGCTACATGCTTAGCCATGGTTGGATCGTCACTGTTAACTATATTATCAGATCTAAAAGAGGTTCTTCAAAGGGTTCGCGGTCCTACACCACCTTTAAAAGATTGGTCAACCCCAGTGCCTTCTCCTCCCTCGAAACATTCCAAACTTTTTTAGGAGAACGAACCTCTAGAACAAGCTCTGATATCTCCTATAGAGCAACCTAGCTCTTCCAAAAATGAAGATAAAGGAGTTGATCAAGAGAAAGCTTCTCCAAAAGACTCTTAGATTTTTAGGACTCCATCTTATGTATAAAAATGATAAAAATCTATGAATGTACTCAATTAATGTGATTAATGAAATTCTTCTTTTGTTGTGTTATTTCTGTGTATACTTATGTCTTACAATGATTAGTAAATATTTAATAATTTCTATATTTAAAAGGTTATATATGCTTTTTGATAATGCCAAAGAGGGAGAAATAATAAAATCACAATAAATTATGGAAAGCACATACTCAGGGGGAGATTTATTAAATTATATAAAAGTACATTGTATAGTTGTCATCATCAAAAAGGGGGAGATTGTTAGGAAACAAATCTACGGCTTCGATGACAACAACTATATAATGGAAATCGAATATGCATACATATTTCTACATACAGGCACTTACTAGAGCGACATCACTAAAAATACAAGAACAAGGCTCAAAGAATGTTACAAGAGACTACAAATCGATAGGATCAAAGAAGCAACAGAAAAGGTGCATAAAACAGACATGCACAGATTTCAAACATCTGTGTGCACAAGCCAGACATTTGGAAAAGTCCTCTGGAACAACAAACGGACAGAACCAGACGTCTGGTAGTTGCACTCAGACGTCTGAAAATCTACTATGTACAAAAAATATATAGTATCAGATGTCAGATATAAATACTAGATGTCTGATTTCAAACTCGGATTCTAAATTTAAACTTCAACTGTCAGATTTGAATAGATATCTTCGCTTCTCCTCACTGCAACTCTTCATCATCAACTGAAGCAACTATAGAGCACTTATTAATGGATGCAACTACTTAAGGAACCTCTCTACAACTATATATATCATCAAGGATCAAGAGAATCATTACCTTACTTACTTACGCTCTCTACTAAAGTACTCTGTTATATATTCTTGATCTCTAGCAATCTATACTTGTATTTCATTCTTCCATATATTCAGTTCTTCATAGACAATACTCTCTATAGAGTGGAAGCATTTGTACTTATTAGTCAATATCCGTGTTATAGAACACATATTTGACAAGATCAATTTATTGTAACCAAGCCTATTCTTCTAGGTGAAGTGAGGGTGTTTGATAGTCGAATTCCGAAGGTGAGCTTCGGGACTGGACGTAGGACGAGAGGTCTGAACCAGTATAAAATCCTAGTGTGCTTATTCTATATTTACCTAGATTAATATTTTTTTAGTTGCATCATATATTTTTTCATATATACTTGCATATACACTACACGATTACCCTGCAGACTTACAGAAATTCTTAAATTCGTCTGTACATCCCTCCGTGGGGGCAACATAGAGTTTGGTCAATACCTTTTAACAAAAGAAATCCCTTTTTGTTAGATACGACCAAACTCATATATATATCGCTCAACCTTCATTATTTTTCATGATGTGGGACTATTTTTTCTTTCAATGTGTGACCATTACCCACACACAATGCGAGACACCCCAACAAATCTCCACCTTGGCTCGCATCAGCTCATGCGTCTTCTATTACGCTAACACGATATCTACTCCATATAGAGACTTTGTTCTCATGTCATTATACCAGACCCACCCTATGTACCATGATCTAGCTTCACTTTAAGTCTGACTACTTAAGCCTACCCTACTAAGTGTTAACCACCATGATTTACAAATCTCTTGCACATTGTCCTAGGTGTTACTATCGGCTCTGATACGATATCGAAGTTCTAGAATCTGCACATCCCTACGAAGGATAACAAATGAGTTTGGTCAACACCTTTTAAAAAAAGGAATCCCTTGTCGTTACATGCGACCAAACTCATATATATACAACTCCACCTCATTTTTTTTCATGGTGTGGGACTATTCTTCTTTTCAATGTGCGTCCATTATCCACACACAATGTGAGGTACCCCATCATCACATGATACAAAATTTTACAAAGGTGTTTCTATTTTTGTTTTGTTTCTTCGGTATTCTCTTCTCAAAATCTGTAGATTTATATAGGGCAGAACTACGGGTTGTAATTCAAAAATTCTTGACCTGGAGATAAAGTCAAGGCAGAGTTACTAGACATAAGATTAGTATATTCGGTTTAGCGGAAAGTGCGACTTTACATGTATTTGTAAGCATGTCAGATATATAATTCTAATAATAACTTTAGGAGCAATAGTATGCATTAGGCCTAAGATAGGTAAATCCTTATACCATTTACTTAGGTGCAACCCAATCACGAGGCTCTCACAAGATAGCGGACTCTAAGGAAGTCGATAATATACGTAGCATTTCCCTCGCATTGCGAAGAGGCTATTTTCGTACTCGAACCTAAGCACCCAGATTACCATGCAGGTGACATGACTGTTACGTCAAGGATCCACCTCCCTTGTGTCATTTACTTACTATATTTATTTTCTTAAGCACTGTTTTATCTAAGAACTAGTGAATTTTTAAATATATTATTCATTCCTCTCTAGGGTATACTGTATGATCCTTCAAGTGGTATCAGATCCTAGATTGTTAGGATTGTTGTAGATGCATATCTAGTTCAAATAATGTTTTTTAGGGTTAGTTGATAGCTATGCCACAAATGTTCAAAGAAACTGACTAAGGTTACTTGAAGGCTTAGATGAATATATGTATATACATACATACATATATACATACATAGATACATATAATCTCCGTTGGCTATGATGTTTAGAACATGGTAGAAACAGACTACACTCCACCTATTGAACTACCAATGGGGTAGAATTTCCAAAACCCAAGGACAAATGGGAAATAGCTAATAAGAAACTTCTTTCATACACCGTGCCACAAACTGAATCAGATAACTACGATCATACGACATAAGGTGGATTTTCTGTTATCCCACTTTTTCAAACAACAAATGACAAAACCATTTGTCGTCTGAAGAGCCACAGAATCTTTCATCTATTGTCCGAATATCCCATGAAATCTCTATGAACAAGCTTGTTATTCAAACAACACTTCATTTGCCGTCTGATTTAAGTTATCAAAATTAGTATTTTTGGCTCCATCTTTTCTCTTTCAATTATTTCTTGGCCACTCTTTTATTTTGTTTCCCTCATGCATAATTTTGTTCCCCCTTTCTTTCTATTCTATTTTTTTACTCGTTTCTTTCTTTCTCTCCATATCAAAAATTCGACCGCTTTGAAATTCGTTTGAATCATCTTGCTTCTTCAATCACCTTTCTTTATGGGCTCGTTGCTAAGTTGATTACGTGCTTTGATTTAGGATTTCTAATTTGAAACCATCGCTTTGAAATTGGCGAAATGAATTGCCTTTTTATTTAATCGATGCTCGCATTCATCGATTAGTAGGAAATTTATGGTTGCAGCTGCTTCTTGTCGAGAGTTCTTCGAGTTAGATTGGTACAATTTTTGCCCTTTCGATTTGTATTGTTCTCTATGTCTAAAGCCAATGATGATTTGGGTATATTTGTAGGGTTTTATTCCCTATATTTTTGTTTTGAAAATTTCATGCTTTAATTTCTGTTGTTCCATCTCGACACTCGTGTGTGTTGCTTGTACTTGTTGTACAAGGTTGTATTTCATGCTTAGTTGACGTTGAAGGCGGTTTGGTTGGTTCTCACTTTGATGCTTATGTTGCCTATTATTTGAGTTGTTAGCTGTGTTGAATTCTTTTCATAGAGCTTGCTTGTCTGTGAGTACATTTAATTATGTTTATACTTATGTTGGTTGTTGATTAGATATATTTATAGGATCTTCCCTTGCTGTTTTAATTTTCTTATTCATCTTAGTGCACTTTGATGGTCCATGTTTCTTTTTCTATCTTGATTCATCCATGTATGTTGTTGAGTTGCATTTGTACTCATTATGTACATATATACATGTACATACATATTTGTATATATGTATACTAGTGTGCCTGGTTATGTAGAAATGTGTGTGTCTGGTTATGTCGAAATTGTCCCTTGTTTACTGCATTTGCTATATGTATATACAAGTATATTTGTATGTTTATATCCGCATGTCACCATATTTATGTATCACTACATATGTGTATATATGTGAACTTCCATGTATAGACATACATACATATGTATGTATATATGTGTGTGAATGTTCTTATATCTACATATATATGTTTTAATTTGTGACACTTGCTTTGGCACTATGATTTCTTGTCACACTTTGAATTTGCTATTTCAATGTGTGAACTTCCATGCTTGAACCATTTTGAGGTTTAGTTGAACTAGTTTTCAGTTCTGAACCATTTTAAATTGCATTTGAGTCAATGTGTGTGCTTGATTTTGTTGCCTAGTTTAAGGCGGTGTTGAGATACCTTTGACACTTTTGAGCCAAACCAATTCTGAATTACTTGATCTTGAACCATTTTGAGTATGTACATATATACATGTATATAGGTATATGTATATATGCAAATTACTTGAGCTCTGAAGCTCGATGTTTGTTTGCTTGTACTTGTACTTGCATTTGTGTCTGTTTGTTTTGACTGGCTCCCTGATGCTTGTTGTTTGTTGAATGTCTAAACGTGTGTTGCATACATACCTATATACATGTATGTGCATATATGTATATGAGTATATATATGTTGTTACAACACTTGTTGTTTTGCTTCAGCTTGTTTATGTGCACTGTCATTTCTTGTTACACTTTCAATTTCAAATCTGTTTATGTTCAGTTCTGACATATACTTGTATGTACATGAGCTTGAACCATTTTGAGTATGTACATATATACATGTATATACACACTTGTACATATGTATATTATTTGAGCTTTGAAGCTTGTTGTTTGGTTTGCTCGTACTTGTACTTATATAAGTTCTTGGTTTTTTTGATTGACTCCCTGAAGCTTGTTGTTGGTTGAATCTCTGAACTTGTATGTGCACTCGTTGCACACATGTAAGAGATTCAACACTTGTTGTTTTGCTTGAAACTGTTTTGCCTGAAATTGATGCTTATTAAGTGTGCTGCCTAAAACTGATTTTTTTTTTCCATGTTATTCCGGTGCATTGTTGATTGAACCTCATTTTGTTTTTCATGTGAATGTGCCTTGACATTGTTTCTCATTATGCTCATGTTTGGTGTGATGTCCATGAGATTTAATCGATGTTCGGCCTTGTGGTATTCATAGTGATACACTATTCATATCATAAGTTGTCCAAGTGTGTGTGTGTATTTGTCCCTGTATAAAACATGAGAAAACAAACCCATAAACTGAGGCAATGTTAATATTCAATTCAATTTGCATTTTAGGTTTGTTTCTTTTTCTATTTTACTATGTTGTTTATTTGAAAGGTATAGAAGATGGTTGAACACAAACTAGAGCAAGCAAATCAAGATCGATATAAAAACATACTCATGTGAATGTGAGTAGAAAAATTATTGTATATGAGAGTAGAGAAATTTTGTATATATGAGAGTGATAACGAAAGTTGTATTTGAAATGTAAGTAGTGTGATAGCAAAAATGGTGTTGTATTTGATTTTGATTTGAAATAAAAATTTGTTTAAATAAATCATTTGAATTTCATTATGTGAACAAGTATTCATGTTAGACAATATTCATATGTTGTCTAATAGAAATTTCTAGAAATGATACTATAAGATCAGACAACATATGTTTTTCTGTTGTTTTGGTGTATATCATAAAACGTGGCATCTTCGTGGTTTGATGTGCAACGAGACAGCAAATGATTTAACCACAGATAGGTATGCAATCGAACAATGGAGCATATCTATTGTCTGATTCATTTTTTACCATAGTGATTAAATGTTAAAGTTATGAATGCTCATATTTGTGGCTTGATAAAATTGAATTTAATTGATTCTCTCATTGTCTTACTAAGCAAGAAATCTGGCACACTCTGGAGGTCACACATAAAGGAACATCTCAAGTCAAGGAATCACGTCTTGATATGCTCAGTAATGGATATGAAAATTTTGTATGTTAAAAGATGAAAGTGTAAAAAATGTATGGATGATTCTCGGTGTTGGTATACAATTCTAGAGCTTTAGGCAATGTATACACCAAAGTAGGCTTAGTCCATAAACTTTTGAGATTTCTTCCAAATACCTTTGAGGAAAAGGTAATAACAATATAGGAATTCAATGATCTAAGAAAACTAAGCATGGAAAATCGATTGGAAGTTTATGACCTATGAGATGAAACTGAAAGCTATGGAAGACCACAACAACACAATCCCAAAGAATAGATCAATTGCTATTAACAACACACTTGAAACTGATGATGAGAACAATCCTATTACTGAGCTTGCAATGTTGATGGACGGCCTTAAAATTTAGTCCGAAAGAAATTCCAAATTTACAGCAAAAAGGAAAGGTGCAAGGTAACACATCACAAGAACTTAGAAAGTTTGGATGAAGAACTTATTTCTAAAAATATAGGAAGGCAAGACACATCAAGACTAATTATAAGCTATTTCAAAGTGAAAAATTGTAGAAGAAGGAAAGAAAGGCATTTATGGCTACTTGGGATAATGAAGAAGAAGAAGAAGAGTGTACTAAAGTAACAAAGATGAAGTGTATTTTTTTGATGGGACATTCAAACCGAAGGGATACTGATGATGATTCAAGCGAGATATCAAATTTTAGTTTTCAAGATTTATTCTTAATGTGCCATGAATTAATGGGAATGGTTCATAATATTAGTCTTAAGAACAAGGAACTAAAAGCTAAAAAATTGAATTACTTCACATTAATGGTAGATTAGAAATAAAGCTTGAAAATTTTAAATCTCAAAAACTTAGATCTGAAAATTGCCTATCTTTAATTAACGAGCTTAGTGAACATAAAACAAATCTTAAGACTCTTGAAAATGAGATTATATGTCTTAAGAAAAATGATTACACAAAAAGGAATTTTTTTTATCAAAGATGCACCTTGCTTGTAAGAGAAAATGAGTCACTTTGGTCATAAGTCCAACACCTTGAGTGAACTATCAACAAATTCTCTAGAAGCGAAAGTCACTAAATATGTTATTGCTGGTCAACTATACGAAAACAATAGAAAATGATGTGATTTTGGAAAATCACAAAAAATAAGAAAAATATAAGTGACGATGCTAAAGGTAGAAGTGCATTTCCAAAATATTGTGGTTATGATAAATATGGACATAGTTATAGTTGATGTTGGTACATGAACAAAAGTAAAATGTTTAAAGTACTATGGGTTCCTAAGGGCTCTAACTATCTTGAAATAAACCATCCTAAAACACAAAACCATTTGCCATTAATGCAAATAGGCCAACAAAGTTTTCTAGGTCATATTTTTCTAATAATATGTAAGTATGTTGGTGGGCTAAGGAACTGTAAGTTGGTATTTGGATTTAGGCTATTCCAAACATATAATGAGCGACAAATCAAAGTTCTTTAGCCTAGAAAACAATAGAGGTGGATATGTTACTATGACCGATAATGGTAAATGTTAAATCATTGAAAAATGAAAAGCATGTAACAATAATTTCTTTTCAACCGATGTTCACTATGTTGAAAATTTGCGTTAAACCTAATTTCTTTAAGCGAACTGCATGATAAAGGCATGAGTGTTGTTTTTGATACCGATATTTGCAAATCATTGATAATCTTCAAGTGCGTGTTTCCAAAATAGAGAAAATGGAATGTTTACACCCTCTTTTTTGATGATTAACCTTTTCTAGATATTTAGTAGGTAGAGATGAAAAAGCCACTCTGTGACATAGAGGTTGGCACTTGCTAACATGGGATTACTACGAAAGCTTGAGAGAAATGACTTAGTTAAAGGTTTACCTTAACGAAAATTCAAAAATGTAGAGTGTGCAAAGCTTGTATTGCGTAAATTTAATAGATCGTTTTTCCACATCAAAAACATTATGAGTACCTCTACAATCCTTGAATTAATTCTTGTGGATTTGTTAGGCTTAATGATATTGCTAGTTTGAATGATAAGAAGTATTGTTGTGTTAATGATTACTTTTTGGTCAAAAAGTTTGAAACTTTTGACTATCTTTAAAAGTATGCAACACTTGTTCAGAATGAGGAAGGGGTTTTAATAATAACTTTAAGAAGTGACCATGGTATAGAATATAAAATTATGGATTTTGAAATCTTTTGTGAAAAAATTATGATGACCCAGATTTTTGCGTTCGAAAATCGACATTCATACTTCATCCGTATTCTAATGCCGCAGATTCAAACGTTGGATCCGATTCGTCGGAGCTTATAACGCATTAAGTATAACAACACAGCGGAAGAAAATGAATAATATCATTGGTACACAATATTCGATATAATACATTGATACAAATGATATCAACATACATCAGAGATACACAACAGTGGAAAATAAATAGCACCAGAAGAAGAGATAACATCAGCAATAGCAGCGGAACAGAACATCTCCAAACCTCTCAAGCTATAAGCTCGAACCATCATCAATGCTGAACTTGTAGCAAATGCGATCTCGAAAATCCAAAGACTCCAACGATTTCCAAAAGCTACCAACCCAAAGGCTAATGGCTATCGAATCTATATCTACTATCTGATTATCTGAAAATCTAACTCTAGATTGCCCATGTGGAAAATTATGGGCACCCAGAGTTTAGATAGGGAACAATAAACTCCACGTTAGTCATGGGACTGGTATGAGCAAACAAAAAAACAGTTTATCTTTAAGAAGAAATAAAAAGAAATCCGCGATGCTTTTTGGAAAATTAAACAACCATAAGGCCTTCCGGCACACAAACAATGCAACCGCACACTTGGGGGAGATTTCTCCTTAGTCCTTATGATAGTCAAACATGCTTGATACGCGAAATCCTTTTTGATATTATTATTATTGCATAGTGCAGAAAACCTTTCGAAAGTATAATATTAATCTTAGCCAGCATAAGTACCATTATATTATACCTACTATAGCTACCACCTGAGGTGGCAGGTTATACAACTAAAACAGTAAGGGCTCGTATTGTTTGATTGGATTTCCAAAAAATGGTCAGGCTAAGGAACTTCCTATTGCCACATGGGAACGCCTGTGGAGGGAAGCCCTCGAGAACCTAACCGGAACTTTGCCAACACAAGGCCAGGTTACCTTTGTAACTAAGTAACCACTGACACGAGTATGCCACCCCCCGGTCATAACCGACCTTTATCTGAGGGCCCTCAACACCAACAACCACAAAGCAATGTATTTGCAGTAACCACATAGGTTAAATATCTGGGTTTCATACCATGATATCACCTCTATTCGGAAAGAAATGGACATACCCTCGGGGGCGCTACTGTGACGACCCGGAATTTTTTCTACAATTTAAATGGGATAATTAAATTGATTTTTAACATTTAAAAGTTAATTTTAACTTGAATTCAAGATATCAATATTTATTGGGTAATTAAATCATTGAGTTATATAGTTTAAATATTTAATTTAATAGTTGAAATTGGGTAAATTGTTGAATCTGTAATTTCTAAGCCTGTTTAAAATAATTTGAAGGCTTATAAAATCTGTAATGCTGATACTGAAAATAATAGAATGGTTGAAATTTAATTTAAAGGTAATTTGTTCAATTTTAATAATATATCGTTTAAATTGGAATGTAAAAATAGCCTTCCGAGGCACAGTCTCGGAATTCGACGAAACCAGTTCCATTGGATCCGTAATAGTTAATTATTATCGTATTCCAATTTTCGTAGCCATCGGAGTTGTCATTTGACCCTGGCAGCTCGAAACGCGTAGAACTATTCTAATCGATTTAATTTTAAACTGATCGTTTATTTCTGTAACTCGCGCATACGATCGAGTTAGCCTTCGGAACATGTTCCATTGTGTTCGGAACGCGAGTAAAACCATATAATCGCCTAGCGGCATTCATTAAGAAAAGTTCAAAATTTTAATTGGCGTTTAACGGGACGTTTTGAAGTTTTATAATATAATAAATTATATAGTACGTTAGCCAGAGATATTTTGTTTTCAACAATCGTACTCACGAAGCTTCCTCAAATCTATATCTTATCTTCGTCTCCCTCAAGTTCTAGACCATAATCAAACTATCGACGGAAAAAAAGAGCAAAAGAGGGCTGAACTTCCTTCTCCCTGTACATCTATATTTTTCGAAATTCACTCTCAGATGAAACCCCAAAACAAACTTTTACAATCACGCTCCGTTCCATGGCCTTAATCGCGAATTCCAGTTTCGAAAAAAAAAGCAAACAAATCCTTTCGTTCAAGCTCGATTACAGTTCGAAGTCATGGGGGAAGGCTCGGCTTGAATCAAATTTCGTGTGGGTAGGGTTTGTCGTGGGTCACGTGAAGAGCGAGGTGGCAGGGCGTGATCGATGTTGGGGGTGTGGGGTGAGCTAGGGCAAGGGACCGTAGCAGAGTTTGTCATCTTGGCTGCGATTCTCGAGGGGTTTGAGCAGGGACGAACGCAAAGTCACGTGGTGGCTAAGGAGGTGATGCAGTATCGGCTAGTGTTAGTGGAGGCGATCGATTGAAAAAGAAGGGGTCGAGGTGCGATTTCAATTGTACGACAGCGAGCAAATAGAATGGAGGGAACGCTGCGTGGGTGTGAGTGATCATTTTGGGGGCAGAAGGGTAGTTTTTTTAAATGAATTTTATGTTATATATAAAAAAAAGAGAGTTGTTTTACAGTGAATTTAAAATTTTTAGTCTCAGAACAGTGCCGTCTTGATTTAATATAGGTTTGAAGAATTTTTATTTCAGGAAGTATAAATTGATTTTGTAATTTATATCTACATATACGTGTAAATATATTCCCATCCATATTTTAATTAGAAAACAGTAAATACATATAAATATATAAGATTTTTGGGACAATATAAAAAGTTTATATAAAGGTAAGATTTAAAAAAAACATATAAATTTTATATGTAGTTTGGAAATGGAAATATATAAATATATATTTATTTATGAATACGATCTTTGAATATAAGAGAATTTATAAAAGTAAGATTTTGAAATCTATAAATTATTTTTATAAATATATAAGTAGTGTCAAGAGGAAAATTTCTAGTTTAAAATTAAATCATTAATCTAATTAATAAATGGAAATTTACTGTTACCTTGTTTCAAATACTAATAAATTATATAATGTTATTCGAGGTCAAAACCATGGAAACAAGGCAGTTTGGAATGGATTGCAAACAGAAAAATAAAAAGTGAGTAAATCTCACTCTGTTGGAGTTTTATTTAAATTTAAGTGGTTAAATTTAAATATTTGGTTGAGTAGTTGAACTGATTTGATGTGCACTGTGAATTGATGACCTGTTGATTTTGGTTTTTGGTTGATTCTCGAGTTGATTGTTGTTTGACTCGAAGCGTTTGGGTTTTATATGGTTTTAAACTTAAATCGTAAAAAGAAGAATGGTTCAGATTAAAATCAATAAGATTCATTAAATAAATAGGATAATTTAAGGAATAATTAATTAATTAAATTAAATTATGATTTGGGTTAATTAATTGGGTCTAAATTAACTGGAATGATCATTAGGTGGGTTGAAAAGTAATTGCTTAATGGAATTAATAAAAATATAATTACCTTGTGGAATTAACCAAGATATTAATTAAAATGATTAATTAAGGAGTAATTAATTTATATAATAAAGTAAATAAAAGATAGTTAATCATCGGTTGAGATAAATCAAGAATGACATATATATATGTTTTAATTAATGATTAATTATTTAATATAATTAAAATTAGATTGGAAATGTAAATGAGAAATCATTAATCTATATAATCAATAATGTAAATAGAGATTGATTAGTTAAGAAAATAAATCAATACAAGTGACTTATGAGAAGTTAATTAATATAAATAATTATGGACTAATGTAATTAAAATAGTTAATTAATTCCTGAGGTAATTAAGATTTCCTATTGATTTGGGTCAAGAGCAATTAATATCGTGAAGTGAATTAAAGGTAATTACTTGAACGTAATTGAAAAATTAATTAATCCAGGGTGATTGATTAAGACGAATAACAGATGGTTGATTAATTAATTGATTTGGAATTAATTAACATTAAATGAAGGAATCTAAGTGAATGTGGTTAGAAATTCAATTAGAATCAATTGAATTGGTTTGTTTGTGATTAAGTTTTTCTTATGGATGATTGAATGGTATTAAATGTTTTGTATGAGTAGAATCTCTGATATGAAATGTTGTGTATTTCATTTGAATAACTTGGGTTAGAATAACATGAGCCTCGAAGAGACCGGGGTCGGGTATTGGGAAATACTCGAAACCACTTCGCATTTTTTGCAAATTGATTTGTGAAAAAAATAGGTTGGGATGAAATGATTTGAGTGAATTGAATTATTTTATCTAAGTTTGGTATTTAGAAAATCGATGTATGGAATAAGTATTGTTTATAGCTAATTGTGAATTTATTAAATTGATATATGTCCCCTCGGGTTTATTTAAGTTGTTTGCTTTGGTATTCCATGTTAGTTGGGTTTACTCACGCTGGTTCCCAGCCTGACTCGGGTGTTACTTTGGTGTAATGCTTGGGTCAGACCGAGTTTTACAGATTTCTAGGTTAGGACGTTCTGGAGCTCAGGAGGCAAGCTGGATGGCAATATTTTATATAGTATTTCAACTGTATTTATATTACTGTTAATCTGAGATATGATAATTGTATATATTCAGTGACTGAATGTACGTGAAACTCTGATGTATATTAAATGTAATCGACGGATATAGTATCCTTTTGTAAACTGATATTAATTATTATTATATTTTATCCGCTGCGAATGTGAGTTGTCGATGTTTATGTTCTTCTTCTTCTATCTCTTTCTTCTTTTCATAACTATCTGGAATTTTCAGGTTTGAAAATTTCAGGTCGTTACATTTGGTATCAGAGCTGAAAGGTTAAGCGAGAACCTTGGCTCTGGTAGGAATTACTCATGAAATAGAGTCCAAAGTACTCTAGAATGAGTTGAGTGTGTATATATATATAAGAGCGTACTTGTTATTTTCTTATATAAAGGTTTTAAATGATTTTATATAAAAAAATATTTTGATATATAAAGTAATATTTCCTTCTAATAGATATTAAAGGGATTGGTTGTTAAATTTATTGAAATGAAAATTAAGTAGAAATTGAAATACTATCAAATTAAAATTTAATTTATTGAAAATGAAATTCTAAATCTGGTCCTAAAATTTGAAAATTTTGTTTCAAAGTAATGAAAAATAATAAATAAGTATTATTTGGATAACTGGAATTTGTTGCAAACAATGGGTTGTTTGAAAATTGATTTGAATTTAAAACCAAAGGTGGTTTAAAATTTTAAAACATGGCTGGAAGGGCCAAGAAATAAATATGTATATATGTATGGATATACATGATATTAAAGATAATTTGAAGTAAACTCTAAGAGGCTGAGTTATGATTTTTCCCTGAAGTGTGATGTAAAAACCCAAGTGATATAAGTTTTGAACTTATAAGAGGGAAAGAATTTTGTAGTTGAAGCGGGAATTCACATTGAGTAAGATTGATTTGATTAAGTAAATTGGAATTTAGCTTTGGGAAAGTTAAATGGTTGATTTGAATTGGGAATTTGTGTGATCTCAAAACGGGTTTGAGATTTAAAAATTGAAAATGGATGGACGTTTAAAAAAAATAAATTGGATGTTATCATCCTATTGTTAATAAAAATCTTTAAATTGAGAATGGTAGTGTGTAAATAAAATAAATTTGAATAATTGAATTGTAAAATAAACTTGTTTAAGAACTGGCTTCAAATTGGAAGATAAAATTTAATAATAAATTAAATTTTGAAAACAAATAAAATTGTATTGAGCTCTTATTTGAATCTTGAAATATATTAGTAGAGATAAATTGAAATGAAGAATTGGACTCAGAAATTTAAGATTGTTTAAAAACTTTAAATAAAAGTTAATTTGGTTTAAAGAGTTAAAATCAACCTTTGAGAATTTAACTCGAATTTATATAATTCGAGGTAGTTTAAATTCAAGATTGAAATTGAATTAGTTCAAAATTTAATTTGGTTTGAATTAATTGAATTGGTGATTGAAGATATATAAGTTTAAGAATTTAAATGGAAAATTGAATTGGATTATATTGAAATGATTTGAACTTGAAATGGGTTCAATTGATAATAATTCAAATTGATTGGAATAATTTGAAATTATAATTAAAGTTGAACAGGATTAAAATCAAATGGAAGTTGATTTGAATTGGGAAGGAAATCAAGGTTGATTCAACTTGAATTGGGTCTAAATAAATTTTAATAGAAATTGAAGTTATTCAAGTTAGAGTTGAGTCAATTAAATGGAAGTGGAAATTTAAGTTGAATAGTTGGGGAATTGAACCGTTTGACTTTTGACTATTTCAATATAAATTGTTTTGATATAAACTTATTTTTTTAAGCTATTAAATATATACAGCCTTTCTTATTAAACCCAAATTATTTAATACTTATTTTATAATTATTTTTGGAGCTATTAACCATTTTTCAACTGTTTTCTAAACTAATTACTATTTTTCAACTATTTCACAAACCAATTTCTATTTTACAACTATTTGGCAATTATTTAAAAATTTCTGAAACCATTTAACTATTTCCAACTATTCTACGATTAGTTAACTATTTTATAGCTATTTCGTAAGCTAATAATTATTTTTCAACTACTTATCTATTTTTCAATTTTCAAGGCATTTTCTAAATATAAATTGGTCGGAGTTCAAACTGTTATGGATTTAATACCCAACTGAGATAAGAATTGAAGTGATAATTCAATGGAATTGAGACAATTGTAACTAAGTGAATGAAAATTCAAGTGAATGAGAATAGAAATGGGATTGATTTGGCTAATAATCAATGAAAATAATACGTAGGATGTACGTATACTATTCTATTCGCATAGTGATTTGATCCAGATTCGAGCACAGAATTTTGAGATAGTATATCGATCCGAGTTGGGGATTTTAGACTCGATTTTCAACGGGAACCTGGATGTGGATTGTTGATTGGTTCTGGATGTTCTCTATCATAGTTATGGCTATGCAAGGAGAATGATGGTTTCTAATCAGGAAACCAGATCTGAGTCCGCACTAGGAAGTCGGGTGGACGATACTAGTTCGGAAGTGAAATTGTGTGATCGAGTGAGCGATCAGATTGGTATAGCGTACGGAATTTGTGAACATCGTACGGATTTTAATGAATTGAGTTTGAAAGGAGAAATCAAATTTGAGTATTTGATTTTGAATAAACAAAGTTATATATCTTTTTTATATATAAGATTAAGCTCCCCTTGTTAAATTTATTGCTGGAAGAAAAAGATTTTTGAAGGTGTTTGAAGTATAGAAGGAGTTTTATACAAGTTTGAAAAGATCCAAAGTTTTTAAAATTTTATATATCTGAATATATATATAAAGGATCTTATGAGGATTTTGGAGAAGGTTTTGGGAACCTTTGAATTTGGAATGGCTTTCGATTTTTGGGTAAAATAAATATTAAAATTTTAAAAGCCTAGTTTGAGAATTTATCGATTTTGGGATAATCGATTTTGTGTAAAGAAGCCTTGTATGATATCATACTAGATGTATGATTTGAAAGATACTATAAATGTATAGTACAAAGTTTTTTGATGATAGCTCTGGGGAAAAAGGCGCTCCCTTGAAATGAACTTCTCAGGAATGCCACCGGGTGGTGCTGCCTTGAGCCCAAGGGGGGTTCTAAAGTTGATCCTGTGAGGAGTCCGGACAAAACTAGTTCCTGAGGATTATGAGTTGAGTATACCATAGCGAAAGTCGTGTGTGCCGCTGAGAGCCAACAGTTACATGGACTTTTTCTGCGATGGCGACGTAACCCAGGATGTAACTGCGACCTATGGTATAACATAGTGAAAGTCGTGTGTGCCGTTGAGATCCAACAGTCTTCGTTTGATTTTATATCGACAGACTGCGACCTATGTAGGAGTGGAGAGGTTTCATTTCGACAGCGAAAATCAAAAGCCGCTGAGAGCCTGCGGTTACATGGACTTTTGCTGTGACGGCAACGTAACCCTGGATGTAACTGTGATCTGTTGTGTGGGATCCATGGCGTAATTGAGAGGCCGCGGAGAGCCTGCAGTTACATGGACATTTCCTGCGATGGCAACGTAACCCTGGATGTAACTGTGACCATGGATGGGGGTGATGATTACCAGAGCATTCTCACCAAAGATATTTCCTCTATTTTCAAAACTGTTTTCTATATTTCAATAAAATTATTTTCCAAGTATTTCACTGGGTGTTGAAAACAGGTTTACCAAGTACTTATAGATTTTCTTTAACATCCCGGATTTTTAAGTCATTGAATTTTGAACATTTAATTCATTTTAAATGTTCAATGTAGATTTTGAATTAGTCTTAAAATAAAAAGAATTGGGTGGAATTAATAAATTACGTATAATTCCAAATATGGTAATCCAATTGAAATTTAAATAATAACAATTAAATATTGAATCGGGATAAATTGTGGATTTGGAGGTAAACAAATATGGAAATGAGTTCCAGAATTTATTTTAAGTTTATTTGGTCATTAGAAGTGTTATTGGATTTTTAGATGAATTTAAAAGTTAATAAGTTATTATTTGGAATTTTATATTGATTTTATAATGGATTTAATATTTTAACAAATTGTAAATAACCAGATTTTAATCCGAAATGAGTTATAATGATTTCTAATGTGATTATAAATTCTATAGGGATTATAATTAAGTTAATAAAATTTCAAGAGTGGAATTTTTAGCGAATTCGATGATTTTGAGAAATTGCTCGAATTAATCGACGAGTAAAATAGCCTTCCGTGGCACAGTCTCGGAATTCGACGAAACTAGATTCATTGGATCCGCAATAGTTAGTTATTATCGGATTTCAATTTTCTTAGCAATCGGGGTTGTCGTTTGACCGTGGCAACTCGAAACGCATCGAAATCGTTTTAATCGGTTTAACTTAAAATTGATCGTTTAACTCCGTAACTCGCGCATACGATCAAATTAGCTTATGAAACCTGTTCCATTGTGTCTGGAACGTGGAAAAACCCTAGAAACGCCTAATGGTACGTGAGGATTGGAGCTTGGTTGCATAGTCGTTGAACAATTGAAAATTTTATTAATTTAATAATATTAAACAATAATATATATTGATATTATTCTTAAACGCTAGCTATTATCCTTAGGTCGCCGTTGTTTTCATTCTAATGGCCGAAAACTTCCTGATTTCATCTTCAATTATCAATCAATCCACACCTCAATTTTGAAAACTCTCAACTACAATTTCGTAGAGCTCGATGAGCTCAAGATATCCAACGGCTGCGATCGCCTAACTCGCGGTGAGATGGGAGATTTGGGTGTGCGTTCGCCGCCGGTTCGTACGAGGGTGGTGCGACCTCGGGTTGACCGAGCTCAGCTGTTTCCTGGCCATGCATGCGCGTCGCGTGAAGCTTCGACGTGAGCTCGGCTGATCGATAATTAGGCGAGTATAGGAGGAGCGGTGTGAAAACCTAATTTGCGGTTATAGGTTTTGAAGTTACTGATGCGAACGAACGACGAAGAAGGATTTTTACGGCCTTGATTTCGTATGTGGGAGTGACGGGCGTGATTTTGAATATGGTAAAAAATAAAATTTGAAATTGAAATTGAAACTTATAAAACTCATATCTATTTCATATGTAATCAGAATTTGACGAAATTTACGGCGCCGAGATCGCAGCGTCGAGCAGTACGTAGTGGTGCAGTCCGGAAATCATTCCGGGCAAGTAGAAATTTGAGTTAAATCGAACGTCGTTCGGTTTAATTTAAATTTCGAACACTCGTCGAAACTCAAGGTGAGTTATTCTCACTCACATCTGGATGCTAGTTAATTTAAATAATTAATATTTAAATATTTGTGTGATTGGTTGCATATTATTGTTGTTATCAGTTTCGATTGATATTTATATATATGTGATGTGCTAATATTTGTGGATGCAGGGAAAATAGGTTGGAGGGTTCCAACTGGATTCCTCACACTATAATCATTTTATAATTGATGATGTAACCTGTTTATATATTGTGATTGATAACTCCGGATAAAATTATACTATGGTATTATTGGATGAGTATATATACAGAAATTTAAAAATAAAATTAAATAAATGGGATTTTAAAAGAAAAAAAAGAAATTGATAAATAAAGAATTTAAAGAATACAATTTGGAATCTGGGTTGAGTGAAGAATGGAAATTTGTAAATTTGGAAATATAAATAAGTGGAATATTTATTAGTTGATAAATGTGAAGGTATGGAATTTTGGTGGTAAACTTGGATAAGAAGTTATAAATGGTTAAAAATAACGAAGGAGTTATTTGATAATAATGTTCCCTGGAATTTAATGTGATTTCAAAAGAAACCCTTTAAATTAAATTAGCAATAAATCGCATATTAGAATGTTCAGAAATACTATTTATAACCATTGAATTGTAAGTAGGTATTTATTAAGCAATTCCTTAAGTATGGTTTTCATTAAATAAATTTATAATACAATTATTTTTAAACAAAAAAGACTCTTAAACCTATACTTTGAAAGTGAATTTCGAGAACGGAAATATAGTTAAGCTTCGTAAGAAGTTATTTTAACGCGGAAAGTAAATTTATAATATTAAAACCTAAATCTGAATTGAAATAAAATCGACAGAATTTCTAAGAAGGATTTTCTGAGATGTTTAAGTGGAAATGAGTTCCCTGGGAAAACCAAGTTCGAGTTTTAAACAGATTTTATTAAAAGGAAGTCTAAAATTCAAACTTGTTTAAAAGAGTGTTTTGGAAATTATTGTTTTCAGGTAATTGTTAATAAATTAGCGATAGTAAATATTTATAAATACCTTAGTAATTATTTTTACAAATGGATTTGTTTAAAAAGCTAGTTTTGACCTAAGTTATGGAATTAGTATTAATCTCCTTTAAACTCTATTTTTTTAAAATTTAGTTATTTTAAATCAAGTTATATCTTATAAAATAGTTTTACTTTAAATACTTTGAAATTATGTTTTGAGTAAATAACTAGTAGTCAATTTATATATTTTAAAGTATATTTCAGAATAAAGTGTTTAATTGTTTTAATTCCAAATTTTTTTAAACTTGATTATTTCCAATGGGAGCAAATGGTAAAGGATTTACCGGGTAAAGGAGGAGATTTGGAAATTGTTTTCAAACGAGTTTTGAAAATTTGGAAATATATCTTTTAAAGATATTAGAGAAAAATAAATAATGTGGAATATTATTTATTGTGTGATGGATGCTTATGAATATTAATTGATAGTTAAATCACCGACTATCAATATTGGACAAATGCGTTGATCGTTTCGAAGAGACCGGGATCGGGATTTATTTCTCGAAGTTACTTCGATCCGGTTTGTACGTTTCGTTAGAAAAACATGTTCGGAGACGAAGATGGAGCAGTGAAGAGCAAGGGCTAGTCACTACTAATCCTGAGGATATTTCCAAAATGGATGTAGTAGGAGTAGTGCCTTCGGTTCTGTTCGAACCTGAGACGGACTTGTATGGACGAATGCTTTCGGAACATCGTTAGGTGGGCGATGGGCATTCTAAGTGAAACGTTCTAAAAGGTAACGCTTAGTCTCAAGCCTCATCAAATGGGAATGACTGAAAATCAGGGGATATGCAGCAAGGCTTCGTGGGTAGCCCCCACTGGAGAGTAAGGTCATCCCTGTCTAGATGTCCCTTTTTATTTCGGCTTAGTGGTGCGGTTGCTGATCCCAACTGCGGGGTGATCTTATTCGGAACTGTCCAGTAAGGGATGGGTCCGGCCTTGTGTCGCAGGGGATCGGGAGTGGTCCTCGGTACGGTGATCTAGGCCCCGTACTGTGACAGGTGGTACCCCAGTGCCTAGTCATTGTTGAAAATCCATTCTCCCTACGAGCCTTTTACGAGTTTTGTTTGTATTACCCACTTTTGTGGCTAGTAGCTAGAATTTAATGAATGTGACAATTTTGGCTATTTTATAAGTATTTGTATATAGACCCTATTATAATATCAGAGGATTTCTATAAAAAAGTGATTTAGCTATCGTAAGGTAAAAACCCGACATGTTTATTTGTGGCGTGGTCTTACGAGATGCTTTTGTTTTCAAAAAGGATTTTGAAATTTTAATAATCAATATTGGATGCATTATTATCAGCTGGTATTCCAGACTGACTCGGGTGTTATTTCATTATAATGCTCGGGTCAGACCGAGTATTATATGTACAGGACATGATGTTTTGGAGCAGCAGAGGAGCTGGAGCCCGAGACGTATTATCTATACATATATATATATATATATATCCCACTGCTATGATTGTATGGTATGTCTGTAATGATGTATGAGATACTCTGATGATGTGATGTATAAAACTGGTATAGATTTTATTTTGTGTAAAGATCTATATTTACTATTATATTTTATTCCGCTGCGACTGTGAGATTCTGACATTGTTTGGCTTCTTCCTCTTCTATCTCTTCTTCTTAAACTCCAAATGGTTCATATTTCTGTGCTACTTGAGTTAACAGAGGTAGAATAGTGTTGATTCAAGGGGTACGGATTTGCGGGCTGTCACACTTTCAGTCCTACGCCTGATCAACGTATGAATGAATTTCTGTGAGAACAAGGATGGATTTGTTGAGACATCGAGTTATAAGAAATATTTTGATAAAAAGCTATTTTAATAGTATGATGTAAATTTAAAAGAATTTCTAAAATTTTCAAATAAAGATGTTGGAATTTTTTGGGAAAATAAAAAGGAAATCCAAATTGGAATTTTAATGAAGTGATTTTGTAAGTATAATCGAATATTGATTTAGAAGTTGGAAATAAGCTAACTGGTTGAATAATTGTTGGATTGAGTATGTTAATAAAATTTAACTTGGGTAAACAAATGGATTGTAAATTAATAATGGAGTTTGGAAATGAATTCGAATTTGTAGATAGAATTCGAATTTGTAGATAGAATTCGAATTAGAATTGATAATGAATTAAATAAAAGGAGATGTTGTAAAATAGAAATAAAATAGAGTTGGATTGAAATGTGATTGTTTGAATTACAAATAAAATTCAAGTGTGATTCGAATAATATTTAATGAAATTTACAAATAGATTAGATATAATGAAAGTGAATTTTAATAGAAATGGTTTGAGTTGCAAATAAAATCCAGATGAGTAGAAATAAATTGAGAATGGCTTTGTATTAATAAAATAACTTCGAACATGAATTAAGTACGTAAATTAAAATTTTTAAATGGGTAAATTGAGTTAAAGTAAATTCACTTAAGTTTAAAATTTATGGAAGTTTGGCTTCGAATAAGGGTGAAAGCCCATTCAATAAAAAATTGGATTGAATTAATTTGGGACATGGTTATTAATTTATAAGTATTGGATGTGCCAAGCTTAATAATTTATTTTGAATGGAACAATTGCGGAAATGAAATGAAATGCAATGAATGGTTGGTAAATAAATTAGAAATGAAATGGAATAAAATGCATCATGAGTTGAAATTAATTTAAAGTAGTTATAAACTGAAATGGATAATCTATTAAATGAATATCGTCGAAATTGCATAAAAATGGTTGTCGTTCGGCGTAAATAAAAGTAATTAAAATGCTATGAGATAATAGAGATCAATAAAGTTGATTTTGAATCATTTGAAGTAAATATGAGCTTGTTTGGATTAAAAATCAATGGAATGTAAGAAATTGAGTTGCAAACCATTAAAATTGAATGAAATGGTGTATAAATTTGGTTGAAAACAATTGAATAAGCTTTAAAATCATATGAATCGCTTATGGGAAGCGTTTGGCACTTGTTGTGTATGTAATACATGTGTTTAGCTATTGAAAGTAAGTAAAATGCTAATAAATTTTCTATATATGGCACTTACATATTTAAATTGAGTAAGTACAGGTACCTGAAGGCCGTTTGGTTGGATATGGATTGCACTAAATGCTAAAATAAATAAGCTGCTTGCTTAAAATGCTAAATAAGGTACGCCTACGCAATACAAATAGGAAATATGAACTGTTTTTGCTTTTTCCGACCGGGTGGGTCGATGTATATATATTTATATCTCTTGTCAAATTGCAAAAGCTCCTCCATACAAAGGAGACTCTGCCAAATTTTTTCGAAAATTTTGGGAGTTAGAAATTTTTTAAGAAAAATTTTGTTAAGCAATTAAACGATTTTAATATGAAACTGAAATAGATTAGTAGATGGAACTAATAAGACTCAGTTATAAATGGAAAATAAAATTTTAATGTTCAAAATTGAAATAAGTTGAATTCATATTAAAACGGGAAAAACAAATTTGAATAGAAGTAAATATGAAAATCTATATAAGAGAAGGTATAAAATGATTGGTAAAGTTTCGATTGAATATTGTTGCTAAACAAGATATGTAGGTATTAATGGGAAAGGAATTGGATTTGATTCCAAAAGATAAATTTGTATTGCTCGACAAAAAGGTGCGTATTTAAATTTCTAGATGAAATTGGATTGGGTCACTTGGCTTTTGTTTTCTTTTGGAATTTGGGAGCCCATAGAGGCCTTTTGTAGTTGTACCGAGCTAGCCGCGCAAAGGAGACGTTGGCAAATTTTTTTGGGAATTAGAAAATTTTAAGAAAATTTTGATAATTCAAAATTTGGTTTAAAATTGAAATTTAAATGATTGAGCAAAAGGGTATCGTTTGAAACTGTGGGAGAGTTTGGGGGGTTAGTAAGAATGATAAGGGGTCCTTTATAAAGGATAGATAGTAGAATGTTGAACGGTTGGTTTGGAAGAAAAGTAAACGGATATTGGACCATTCTTCCTAACTAGTAATTTCGGGGACGAAATTCTTTTAAGGGGGGAGGAATATGACGACCCGGAATTTTTTTTACAATTTAAATGGGATAATTAAATTGATTTTTAACATTTAAAAGTTAATTTTAACTTGAATTCAAGATATCAATATTTATTGGGTAATTAAATCATTGAGTTATATAGTTTAAATATTTAATTTAATAGTTGAAATTGGGTAAATTGTTGAATCTGAAATTTCTAAGCCTGTTTAAAATAATTTGAAGGCTTATAAAATCTATAATGATGATACTGAAGATAATAGAATGGTTAAAATTTAATTTAAAGATAATTTGTTCAATTTAATAATATATCGTTTAAATTGGAATGTAAAAATAGCCTTCGGAGGCACAGTCTCGGAATTCGACGAAACCAGTTCCATTGGATCCGTAAGAGTTAGTTATTATCGAATTCCAATTTTCGTAGCCATCGGAGTTGTCATTTGACCCTGGCAGCTCGAAACGCGTAGAACTATTTTAATCGATTTAATTTTAAATTGATCGTTTATTTCTGTAACTTGCGCATACGATCGAGTTAGCCTTCGGAACACGTTTTATTGTGTTCGGAACGCGAGTAAAACCTTATAATCGCCTAGCGGCATTCATTAAGAAAAGTTCAAAATTTTAATTGGCGTTTAACGGGACGTTTTGAAGTTTTATAATATAATAAATTATATAGTACGTTAGCCAAAGATATTTTGTTTTCAACAATCGTACTCACGAAGCTTCCTCAAATCTATATCTTATCTTCATCTCCCTCAAGTTCCAGACCATAATCAAACTATCGAGAGAAAAAAGGGTAAAAGGGGGTCGAACTTCCTTCTCCCTGTACATCTATATTTTTCGAAATTCACTCTCAAATGAAACCCCGAAACAATATTTGCGATCATGCTCCGTTCCATGGCCTTAATCACGAATTCCAGTTTCGAAAAAAAAAGCAGACAAATCCTTTCGTTCAAGCTCGATTACAGTTCGAAGTCGTGGGGGAAGGCTCGGCTTGAATCGAATTTCGTGTGGCTAGGGTTTGTCGTGGGTCATGTGAGGAGCGAGGTGGCGGGGCGCAATCGATGTTGGGGGTGTGGGGTGAGCTAGGGCAAGGGACCATAGCAGAGTTTGTCATCTCGGCTGCGATTCTCGAGGAGTTTGAGCAGGGACGAACGCGAAGTCGCGTGGTGGCTAAGGAGGTGATGCAGCATCGGCTAGGGTTAGTGGAGGCGATCGATTGAAAAAGAAGGGGTCGAGGTGCGATTTCAACTGTACGACAGCGAGAAAATCGAATGGAGGGAATGCTGCATGGGTGCGAGTGATCATTTTGGGGCAGCAAGGTAGTTTTTTTATGAATTTTATGTTATATACAAAAAAAAAGAGTTGTTTTACAGTGAATTTAAAAATTTTAGTCTCAGAACAGTGCCGTCTTGATTTAATATAGGTTAGAAGAATTTTTATTCCAGGAAGTATAAATTGATTTTGTAATTTATATCTACATATACGTGTAAATATATTCCCATCCATATTTTAATTAGAAAACGTTAAATACGTATAAATATATAAGATTTTTTGGAGAATATAAAAAGTTTATATAAAGGTAAGATTTAAAAAAAAACCCATATAAATTATTTTTATATGTAGTTTGAAATGGAAATATATATATATATGGGGTGTCTAGGCACAAGGAAGAAGTTGCAAAAAAAATTAGTATCAGGGACAAGAAGTTTGTTTTTTAGGCCGAAGGACACTTTTAGTGTAAATCATAGAATGATAGCTGTAACTATCATTTTCAGTTTACACTAAAAAGTGTCCTTCAAACTAAAAAGCAAACTGCTGTCCCTGAGACTAAATTTTTTTGCAACCTCATCCTTGTGCCTATTTACCTGTATATATATATATATATATATATATATATATATAAATATACGATCTTTGAATATAAGAGAATTTATAAAAGTTAGATTTCGAAATCTATAAATTATTTTTATAAATATATAAGTAGTGTCAAGAGGAAAATTTCTAGTTTAAAATTAAATCATTAATCTAATTAATAAATGGAAATTTACTGTTCGCTTGTTTCAAATACTAATAAATTATATAATGTTATTCGAGGTCAAAACCATGGGAACAAGAAGTTTGGAATGGATTGCAAACAGCAAAATAAAAGGTGAGTAAATCTCACTCTGTTGGAGTTTTATTTAAATTTAAGTGGTTAAATTTAAATATTTGGTTGAGTAGTTGAATTGATTTGATGTGCACTGTGAATTGATGACCTGTTGATTTTGGTTTTTGGTTGATTCTCGAGTTGATTGTTGTTTGACTCGAAGCGCTTGTGTTTTATATGGTTTTAAACTTAAATCGTAAAAAGAAAAATGATTCAGATTAAAATCAATAAAGGTTTAATGATTAGTGATTCATTAAATAAATAGGATAATTTAAGGAATAATTAATTAATTAAATTAATTTATGATTTGGGTTAATTAATTGGGTCTAAATTAAGTGGAATGATCATTGGGTGGGTTGAAAAATAATTGCTTAATGGAATTAATAAAAATATAATTACCTTGTGGAATTAATCAAGAGATTAATTAAAATGATTAATTAAGGAGTAATTAATTTATATAATAAAATAAATAAAAGATAGTTAATCATCGGTTGAGATAAATCAAGAATGACATATATATATGTTTTAATTAATGATTAATTATTTAATATAATTAAAATTAGATTGGAAATGTAAATGAGAAATCATTAATCTATATAATCAATAATGTAAATAGAGATTGATTAGTTAAGAAAATAAATCAATACAAGTGACTTATGAGAAGTTAATTAATATAAATAATTATGGACTAATGTAATTAAAATAGTTAATTAATTCCTGAGGTAATTAAGATTTCCTATTGATTTGGGTCAAGAACAATTAATATCGTGAAGTGAATTAAAGGTAATTACTTGAACGTAATTGAAAAATTAATTAATCCAGGGTGATTGATTAAGACGAATAACGGAGGGTTGATTAATTAATTGATTTGGAATTAATTAACATTAAATGAAGGAATCTAAGTGAATGTGGTTAGAAATTAAATTAGAATCGATTGAATTGGTTTGTTTGTGATTAAGTTTTGCTTATGGATGATTGAATGGTATTGAATGTTTTGTATGAGTAGAATCTCTGATATGAAATGATGTGTATTTTATTTGAATAACTTGGCTAGAATAACATGAGTCTCGAAGAGACCGGGGTCGGGTATTGGGAAATACCCGAAACCACTTCGAATTTTTGCAAATTGATTTGTGAAAAAAATAGGTTGGGATGAAATGATTTGAGTGAATTGAATTATTTTATCTAAGTTTGGTATTTAGAAAATCGATGTATGGAATAAGTATTATTTATAGCTAATTGCGAATTTGTTAAATTGGTATATGTCCCCCCGGGTTTATTTAAGTTGTTTGCTTTGGTATTCCATGTTAGTTGGGTTTACTCACGCTGGTTTTCAGCCTGACCCGGGTGTTACTTTGGTGTAATGCTTGGGTCAGACCGAGTATTACAGAGTTCCAGGTTAGGACGTTCTGGAGCTCATGAGGCAAGCTGGATGGCAATATCTTATAGAGTATTTCCGTTGTATTTATATTACTGTTAATCTGAGATATGATAATTGTATATATTCAGTGACTGAATGTATGTGAAACTCTGATGTATATTAAATGTAATCGACAGATATAGTATCCTTTTGTAAACTGATATTATTTATTATTATATTTTATCCGCTGCGAATGTGAGTTGTCGATGTTTCTGTTCTTCTTCTTCTATCTCTTTGTTATTTTCATAACTATCTGGAATTTTCAGGTTTGAAAATTTCATGTCGTTACAGCTACCCCCAAGTAACCTTGCCGCATCTTTCCTATTTCGACCATTCCTGGTTGTGAGGTCCGACGAAGTCTCGTCCACAAAGCTACGCTTTTCACAAAAGCCATGCTTCGATCAACGCTTGATTAGCAGCATTTCGTATACCACATTACCAAATTGGGAATGTATCACTAGTAACCATCAACTACATAACCTCTGAGCTCAAACGTCTCAGAGAAGGGTGTTAAGCTAAGAGAATAAATTCTCCGCCACCAAACAGAAATGTATTTGATAGAAACCAGCTTTACATCTTAAAGTGTAACGTCAGACACACATCCATACAAGTCTGTTCCAGGCTCGAATAGAACCGAAGGCACTTCAAAAGAAGCCCTTGCAATTCGGATAATCCCAAATCATGTCCGGACTCCCTATCACAAAGGGTAACCAAATCTCTATACCGGGGCCATTCGGTGCAGAGACATTCGACAGGTTATCCTTTCGCTTTCAAAAATATCATATCTTCACCACCGGTCTTCAAATGCTATCTTTAACGTCGTATCATTATTCCTAATGGGTTTTTTGACACAAGGTCATCTCCCGCCTAAACCGAATAATGAGCGCTCGATTTTAAAAACATAGGACATTGGGATCTTAGCTAAGTCACAACTCAAAGCCCAAAACCTTTCTTTCAAATGGTTTAAAAAATTACCATTTCAAATCTTTTAAACAAAGGATTCACTCCTTTTAATCATCACTTTCAAATTGAAACAAAGTTTCACCAATCTTTCACAATGATTAATTCGTGGCTTTCAAAACCATTTTAATTTCAAATCTTTTATACAAAAGATACACCTTTAAGATCCTCTTATATTTGAAAACAAAGTTCACCAATCTTTTACAAAGATTCATTCATAGCTTTCAAAATTATTTCCATTTCAAACTTGAAATCCTTTTAACAAAAATTGAAAATCCTTTCTTTATATGAAAGCAATTATCATTTGAAATCCAAGAGTTTTCGTTTCAGGAAAATCCGATTACACTTTCTCAAGTTGAAGCCTTTCAATTATAAACTTGGATTAAATTTAAATTCCCAAAATAATACTTTTATTAAAAATACTTTAAAGATGGTTTTAATAATCGATATATATATTATACAACTTGTATAAACCTTTCAAACCAAATTTCTAAAATAATTCCAAAACTTAAACAAGATATATTATATTCAAACTAAATTTCAATTTCAAACTTCCTTTCCAAAAGCCTTTCATATTCAATCCAATTTCATTTCCAAAATCATTTGGATTCAAAATTCATCTTTTAAAATCATTACATCATTTGAATAAAATTAGATTAAATTCAAATTATCTGTGACTTAACTGATTTCCCATGAAATCCATATTTGTGTGTGTATGGTGTAGTCCAGGGTTTTACACAATAGTGCAACAACATCAATCATCACTTATTCAAGCACATCAATGTCGATAAGCAGTAAAATTTTATAACGCTTATCTTCATTCACAGATAAATAATATAAATTTATCACAGGTAAATAAATTACATTCATCACATGTAAATAAATTACATTCGTCACAGCTCAAATCAAAATAGAGCATCACATATCAAGGATATCAAACAATTCAACATTCAATAGAATCCAAACATCCATAAATAAGATTAATTAATCATCTGATTAATTTAAACCAGATTAATTACTTATGAATAAATCACTAATCTTGGTTAATTAATATTAATTAATTACAAATCATTTTGATTAATTATTCTTTAATCATTTATTAACTAACCATTAATAATAAATTAATTAACCTTCAATTATTAATTAATCAACGTTTAATCATTAAATGATTGTCCTTCAATTAATTTATTATCCTTTAATTATTTATCCTTAATTAATTACTCGTCAATTAATTATCATTTCTTAATCACCTTCATTAATTAATTTACCTTTAATTAATTAATTATCCTCGATTAATCACATTAATTAATTATCCCTTAACTAATTGTTAAGCAATCAACCTTTAGTTAATTAAATCTTAATTAATTTCATTAATTAAGTAATTATTCTTTGACTACCCACATTAATTAATCCTTCTTTACTTAATCAAGTAATTAACCATAATTTCCAATCATCCTTTAATTACTTTAATTAATTAATTAATCTTAATCAATTAAGTATGATCAAATTAATTACCTTAGTTAATTAATCCCACAAATTAATTATACTTTAATTAATTTCTCTTTAATTGTCAAGTAATTATAATCATTAATCATTTAATTATCATTAAATCTTTAATTAATAAACCTTGTCATTAATCATCATTAACAATATAAATTAACTTTACTTCTAAGTTAACATTTTAAAAACATTTGATTAACTTCTTAATTTCATTATCAAGTTTATTTAAAATAAACTTTTAAAAATAAAGGTTATATACATTTTAAAATATTTTAAAACATTTTAAACTTAACAATGTTAAAATGATTTATTTTCAAAACCCTTTACTAATCCCATATTTAAACAAAATATAGTTCATTTAAAACGAAATGAGTTAATCATGTTTAAATTTAAATTTGTTTAAAATTTGAAAACTCCTTCATACCAACTCGAGATATCCTCGAGCTATGACCCAGTTTCCCCGAGAACTCCTTTAAGTAAAATCTCAAAACCCCCGAGCCATTCCTTTTTAAAACGTGTTATGTTTAAAAATTTAAAAACCTACGATTATACCTGTTATAATCACTCTCGAACAACTCAGCAACGAACCTGAGCCAAAACTTCTTTTCCTCGAGTACAAACTCGAGTAAGCTTCTTCTTTCCCAAACTCAAAACCCATTGACAAAAATTAAACGCTAATGCACGTGCACCAGCCATCTGACCAACTTCGGTCGATGCTCCGACTAACACCAAGTCGGAAACCTCCTCCTCAATCGTTCCAACTACCCAGAACCAAGAATCGATCACGAACTTAAAATAGAGCAAGTTGATATAACTGGAACCCAAACTCCAGTGCAAATCCGCCTCACGCCGATGATCCCAACCATCTGGAACCTCTCCGTTCCACTCAAAGACGGGCCACTATCCCACTTTTGTGAAATCACAGTTTGTGAAAACAAATCATACTACATAAATGAATCAAAAAATTAGGATGCTTAAATTTTTGATATACTTTAGAGTTTTGCTGTGTTTCTTCTTCCAATTAAACTACTTCCTAAGTATACCTTAAAGATATTTTTAAAATTAAGATTGGGTTAATTCAAACACATTTTATTCGAACATCAAAGCCAAAAAGAGATTAGGGGATTTGATTTCTGAATTTCGAACAGGTTTCAAAACCTGTAATGTATATACAGAGACATGTTTTGCCTGGAACACAGACATGCATACACTCATTTGTGTATATATATACAAATATATAGTGATAATTCACATTCACACAATATAGTCCATATCATGGTTTCAATCACATGAATCATAGACTAACAGATCAAGGGCTAGAAGTTTACTCACATGGGTTTTGGAAAGCAGAGAACAAGCATGGGAAATGTAATTTAAATTTGAAATCTGGAACTTAATTTATCTCTGAACTTTGATGTTGAATAGAATATATGCTTGATTTACTTTTACACTATTTTGATTTTCCTCATTTCCAGATTTTGAAATGTTTTTAATCTAAGGCTCAAGATCCTGCTTGTTTTCAGATCTTTGAAATGCTTGTTGTTTAAACAAAGTTGAATTGCATGCTTCAGGCTTTGATTTCCAGTTTGAATTGCTTTGAAGTTTTTGAATTTTTGAATTTCCACATGCTTGATGCAGGTTCGAAATTGTTGAACCATTGCTTTATCTTGAAGATTTAATTTTTAGGTTGAAGATGTTTTAATTTTCTAGGTTTTTATTTCTCTCTGGTTTTGATTTACATCTCAGTTATGATTTTAGAAAGATGAAGAGAAATTGAGAAGTAAAGAGTTTTAGAACTGGTGACCAGGTTTCTCTTTTCATTTTTTTACATATGGATTCAATTAAAAGAAAATAAAACGCCGCTTGTAAATACAGACTAACATATGTTTATTTGCATGTTTACTTTTTTTTCGCTTGTTAAGGTATATTAAAATTTATTTTACAAATGTAAATTGTAAACATTTTGTGTTTAAACCCTTTCTTTAATTTATTTATAACATTGTTTTAAACCCTTATTGTTTTCATTTTTACATAGGTTTAAATTTTATCAATTATGTAATATGTTTACAAATGCTTTTATATATCTATATGTATATATATAACAATATTTATTTTTAATTATATAAGTGAAAAGTATTTTAAATCTTTAATTAAATTGCACTTTACATTTTTACAAATCAATTTTAGATATATATGTATTTCTTTATATTTTATTCATACCTTTTCTATATTAATAAGAAAATTGATTTGAAATCAAATTATCCATTACAAATAAATAATCATATATTCATACATATATATATATTTTTTTCTTAAAACATAGAATTCTAAATCTAATTTTATTTCCAATATATATAAAAGAAAAGCAATTTAAATCTTTTATCAAATCTTATTTAATCTCAAAAGATTTGTATATATATGTACATTAAAACCTTTATTCATTCTTGTTTTAAAAAGTTATATACATTATACATATATTTTCAATTATTTATACTTATACAACTTTTAAAGACAAATAAATTGAAAACAATTTATACACTTAATAAAAAATCATACATACATATATATATATTCAAAATATAACTTTTAAATCCAATTAAATTTATTAAATATTTATTTTTGAATTTCAACCCAAAATTCTATTTACAATATCTTTCTATATATTTATTTCAAATTAATCCTCAATTAATCCCAAAAATTTATATTAATTACCAATTTAATTTGTTCTAAAATCGGGAATGTTACAGATTTCCCCCTTAAGATAATTTCGTCCTCGAAATTTGGAAGTAGAGGACAATCCCAAAACTTGTGGTTTAAGAAACCAAAGTATACCTGTCAACCAAAGCAACCAATTCATCCAAACAAACAATTTCTAACTATCCAGCACAAATCCGGATAGAGTTTTCCTAATACTATCTGGAGTTTATGCCCCATGCCAACTCATCTTTTAATTTAGCCAAAATAATGGTCTCTTATCAAAGCTTCTTCCCGATAACTGCCAAGACCTATCGAAGAATTGAAATTGGATCAAAGGAGATGGAAAAGAGTTGTCTCCTTGTTGTTGCAGGTATTGACCATTTATAGTGGTACTTCCATGTCCCCTACTATGTCCTCTTCTTACACTCACATTCGCTATCAGTGGACAGTAAGAGAATTTACTGAGGTACACGAACGGATATCTTAGGGAATACTCATTCTAGGGTATACTTCACCCTATCTCTAATGAGTTACCTAATGTGTTATACTCCAAAAGCTAAAGTTCAACCTTTAGCTCTGGTACCAAATGTGACGACCTAGATTTTGGCATTCAAAAATCGACGACCATACTTCACTCGTATTCGAATGCCACAGATTCAAACATTGAATCCGATTCGCCGGAGCTTATAACACATTATGTATAACAATATAGCGGAAGAAAATGAATAATACCATTAATACACAATATTTGATACAACACATTGGTACAAATTATATCAATATACATCATAGATACACAACAGCAGAAAATATAATAGCATCAGAAGAAGAGATAACATCAGCAATAACAGCACACAACATCTCCAAAGCCAATCTCCAAAGCTCTTAAGCTATAAGCTTGAACCATCATCAATGCTGACCTTTTAGCAAATACGATCGCGAAAATCCAAAGACTCCAACGATTTCCAAAATCTACCAACCAAAAGGCTGATGGCTATCGAATCTACATCTACTATATAATTATCTAAAAATCTAACTCTAGACTGTGCGTGTGGAAAATTGTGGGCACCCAGAGTTTAGAGAGGGAACAATAAACTCCAGGTAAGTCATGGACTGGTATGAGCAAACAAAAAATAGTTTATCTTTAAGAAGAAATAAAAAGAAATCCGCAATGCTTTTTGAAAAATGAAACTACCATAAGGCCTCCCGGCACATAAACACAATGCAATCACACACTTGGGGGAGATTTCTCCTTATGAAAGTCAAACATGCTTGCTATGTAAAATCCTTTTTGATATTATTGTTAGTGCATAGTGCAGAAAACCTTTCGAAAGTATAATATTAATCTTAGCCAGCATAGGTACCATTATATTATGACTACTATAGCTACCACCTGAGGTGGCAGGTTATACAACTAAAACCGTAAGGGATCGTATTGTTTGATTGGATTTCCAACAAATGGTCAGGCTAAGGAACTTCCTATTGCACCATGGGAACGCCTCTGGAAGGACGCCCCCGAGAAACCAACCGGATCTCTGCCAACACAAGGCCGGGTTACCTCTGTAACTAGGTAGCTACTGACACGATTATGCCACCCACTGGTCATAACCGACCTTTATCCGAGGGCCCTCAACACCAACAACCACAAAGCAATGTATTTGCAGTAACCACATAGGTCAATTATCTTGGCTTCGTACCATGATACCACCTCTATCTATAAGGAAGTGGACATACCCTTAGGGGGAGCTACCCACAAATAACCTTGCCACATCTTTTCTGTTTCGACCATTCCGGGTTGTGAGGTCCGACGAAGTCTCGTCCACAAAACTACACTTTTCACAAAAGCCATGCTTCGATCAAAACCTGATCAGCAGCACTTCGTATGCCACATTACCAAATTGGAAATTTATCACTAATAACCATCAACTACATAACCTCTGCGCTCGTACGTCTTAGAGAAGGGTGTTAAGCTAAGTGAATAAATTCTCTGCCACTAAATAGAAATCTATTTGATAGAAACCAGCTTTAAATCTCAAAGTGTAACGTCAGACACACACATCCATACAAGTCTGTTCCAGGCTCGAATAGAACCGAAGGCACTTCAAAAGAAGCCCTTGCAATCCGGATAATCCTTAATCACGTCCGGACTCCCCATCACAAAGGGTGATCAAATCTCTGTATCGGGGCCATTCAGTGTAGAGACATTCGACGGGTTATCCTATCGCTTTTGAAAATATTTGGTCTTCACCACTGGTCTTCAAATGCTATCCATAACGTCGTATCATTATTCGGAATGGGTTCTATGACACAAGGTCCTCTCCCGGCTAAACCGAATAATGAGTGCTCAATTTTAAAAACATATGGATATTGGGATCTTAGCTAAGTCACAACTTAAAGCCCAAAACCTTTCTTTTAAATAGTTTAAACAAATTACCATTTCAAATCTTTTAAAAAAAAGATTCACTCCTTTTAATCATCACTTTCAGATTGAAACAAAGTTTCACCAATCTTTCACAAAGATTCATTCATAGCTTTCAAAAACATTTCAATTCCAAATCTTTTATACAAAAGAAACACCTTTAAGATCCTCATATATTTGAAAACAAAGTTCACTAATCTTTCACAAAGATTCATTCATAGCTTTTAAAATTATTTCCATTTCAAACTTGAAATCCTTTTAACACAAATTGGAAATCTTTTCTTTAAATGAAAGCAATTATCATTTGAAAACCAAGAGTTTTCGTTTCAGGAAAATCTTATTACACTTGCTCAAGTTAAAGCCTTTCAAATATAAACTTGAATTAAATTTAAATTCCCAAAATAATACTTTAAAGATGGTTTTAAAAATCCATATATATATATATATATATATATATATATATATATTATACAACTTGAATAAGCTTTTCAAACCAAATTTCTAAAATAATTTCAAAACTTAAACAATATATATTATATTCAAACTAAATTTCAATTTCAAGCTTCCTTTCCAAAAGCCTTTCATATTCAATCCAATTTCATTTCCAAAACCATTTGGATTAAAAATCCATCTTTTAAAATCATTGCATCATTTTAATAAAATAAAATTGAATTCAAATTATCTGTGACTTAACCGATTTCCCGTGAAATCCATATTTGTGTGTGTATGGTGTAGTCCAGTGGTTTTACACAATAGTGCAACATCATCAATCATCACAGATTCAAGCACATCAATATCGATAAGCTGTAAAATTTCATAACGCTTATCTTCATTCACAGATTCACAGATAAATAATATAAATTTATCACAGATAAATAAATTACATTCATCACAGGTAAATAAATTATATTCCTCACAGCTCAAATCAAAACAGAGCATCACATATCAGGAATATCAAACAATTCAACATTCAATAGAATCCAAACATCCATAAGTAAGATTAATTAATCATCTAATTAATTTAAACCAGATTAATTACTTATGAATAAATCACTAATCATGGTTAATTAACATTAATTAATTACAATCATTTTGATTAATTATTCTTTAATCATTTATTAATTAACCATTAATAATAAATTAATTAACCTTTAATTATTAATTAATTAACCTTTCATCATTAAATGATTATCCTTAAATTAATTTATTATCCTTTAATTAATTATCCTTAATTAATTACATTAATTAGTTACTCCTTAATTAATTATCATTCCTTAATCACCATCATCAATTAATTTACCTTTAATTAATTAATTATCCTTAATTAATCACATTAATTTAATTAGTCCTTAATTAATTATTAAGCAATCATCCTTTAGTTAATTAACTCTTAATTAATTTCATTAATTAAGTAATTATTCTTTAACTACCCATATTAATTAATCCTTCTTTACTTAATTAAGTAATTAACCCTAAATTACTCAATCATCTTTTAATTACTTTAATTAATTAATTAATCTTAATTAATTAATTATTCTCAAATTAATTACCTTAATTAATTAATCCTATAAATTAATTATACTTTAATTAATTTCTCTTCAGTTATCAAGTAATTATAATCATTAATCATTTAATTACCATCAAATCTTTAATTAATAAACCATGTAATTAATCATCATTAACAATATAAATTAACTTTACTTTTAAGTTAACATTTTTAAAACATTTGATTAACTTCGTAATTTCATTATCAAGTTTATTTAAAATAAACTTTTAAAAATAAAGGTTATATACATTTTAAAATATTTTAAAACATTTTAAACTTAACAATTTTAAATGATTTATTTTCAAAACCCTTTACTAATCCTAAATTTAAACAAAATATAGATCATTTAAAACAAAATGAGTTAAGCATGTTTAAATTTAAATTTGTTTAAAATTTGAAAACTTCTTTATACCAACCCGAAATATCCACGAGCTACGACCCAGTTTCCCCGAGACCTCCTTCGAGTAAAATCTCAAAACCCCGAGCCATTCCTTTTAAAACTAATTATGTTTAAAAATTTAAAAACCTGTTATAATCACTCTCGAACAACTCGGCAACGAACCCGAGCCAAAACTTCTTTTCCTCGAGTACAAACTCGAGTAAGCTTCTTCTTTCCCAAACTCAAAACCCACTGACACAAATTAAACGCTCATGCACGTGCACCAGCCATCTGACCAACTTAGTCGATGCTCCCACTAGCACCAAGTCAGAAACCTCCTCCTCAATCGTCCCAAATACCCAGAACCAAGAATCGATCACGAACTTAAAATAGAGCAAGTTGATATAACTGGAACCCAAACTCCAGTCGACAAATCCGCCTCACGCCGATGATCCTTGTAAGGCCCTCAAATCCGTACTCCTTTGAACTAACAAAATCCCACAACAGTTCTGTCCAAAGTGGCACAAAAGTACGAGTCTTCGGGTAAAAAGAAGAAAGAGGTAGAAGAAGAAATAAAAACAACATCAGAGTCTCACAATCACAGCGGAACAAAATATAATATATAATAACAGCTTTTAAATACAAAGAAATCTGTACTGTTCTTTATATACATACCATCATCAGAGTACAACAAACATCAATACAGAGACAACTTAATATTTGTCCATACACAGCGGAAATAATAGTCAAATACGCAAGTACGCTCTGTCATCAACTCGTCACCTAAGCTTCTTAGTTTTTAACCTGATCCTGTTTAACTCGGTCTGACCCGAGCATCATATAAAACAACACCCGAGTTAGTCTGGAAAACCAGCCTGAGAAATCACACTCAATTTGATTATTATATTTTCAAAAATCCTTTGAGAAACAAAAGCATCTCGTAAGAACACGCCACAAATAAACATGTCGGGTTTTTACCTTACGATAGCTAAAACATTTTTATCAAATTCGTCTGATATTACAATAGTGTCTATAGAAAGTAAAATAGAATCTAGCTAAATGCTTGCATCTCACGTTTTAGTTCAATAGTTGGGCACAATCAAAACCATACAGGCGCTTATTGGAGATTGGATTCCATACAATGGCAGGGCTACCGGGGTACCGTCCGTCACAGTGCCTAGTCTAGATCAGAGTACCGAGGAGCCACCCTAACTCCCCTGCAACACAAGACCGGAACCATCCCTAAACTAGAATAAATTTTAAGATCTAAAACTATTTAACAGTAAAAAAAATTAAAAAATCAAAACCCTAACTTACTGTAAATTTTAAATTTTCTGTATAACCAACTAATCCTCAAATTTAAAACTTAAATTACCTAACTAAATGTATAACAATTTATATAATTATACCTCACTGCTCGAGAAACCCAAGCCACGCCCTTTGATACGCGACAGCAACCACGACCCTACCCCGAAACCACTGCGCGACCATCGAGAAACTCACGACACCCTTCAACTTAGGCCTCCACTGCTCAAGCCACTTGTCAACGCGTAAACATCACGGCCTTCACCAAGACGCCGCACCACCCCAGCATCGACACGACCTCGAGCGACCATCGAGAAACCCACAACACCCAGGTCGCCTCCAATTCAAGCCACCACGTTCGCCGTCGCACCTCCACAACTCGAGACTGCCTCGCCCACGAAATCGCGATCTCTTTTTCTCGACCTAGCATCCAGAAATCACGGCCTATCGTATGAACGAGAATTGATTCGCGTGTTTTCCCCCTATTCGATTCGATTTAGGGTTTTCTTTTTTTTATGAATACGGTGATTTGATTTTCTATGAGGAGTGGATTGGATTTTGAGAAAAGGAAGAAGGCTCAGGATATAAAATGAATACGTCTGCCCTTTATCGATTTATTAGAGATCTCGTGAATGGAAAAAAAGAAAGAAGGATACGCGATTTAAAGATGAACAAAGGGATTATAGCTTCCGAGGGAAGATGATGAAGTGAGAGGAGTAGGTCAGCTGAGATGAAGACAGATGGGAAAGAAAGGCAGCAGAGGGAATGAAATTCGGCTGTAGACTATGGTATAAATTTATATATTTAAATTAAATTGATTAATTAATGTCTAGGCGTTAATATTTCGTACGATCACACGATAGCTCTGAAAGCTACGAAATTTGAAATCAGATAATAATTCAATATTACGGATCCAATGGAACTGGTTTCGTCAAATTCCGAGACTGTGCCTCGGATGGCTATTTTTAAATATTAATTTAAACGATATATTTTTAAAATTGAAAAAATCATTGCCAAATTCGATTTTAACACTTTTATTACCTTTATTAATATCAATATAGATTTTACAAGTCTTTAAAGTAATTTTAACAAGCTTATAACTCCAGATTTTACATTTTACCCAATATCCAATTACTGCTTAAATAATTAATTTATTCGATAGATTGCTATATTTAAATTCTAAGTCCTTTTTATTAAATAAAACCAAACCTTTTATATTAAAAATCAATTCATAATTCAAATTAAATATTAAAATTCATTTTAAATATCTCAAATCAATCATTATAAAAATGTGGGTCGTTACATTCCTCCCCCTTAAAAGAATTTCGTCCCCGAAATTAATAACACGGAAGAATGCACCAAACCCATTAACTTTTTCAAACCCCCTTAGTGAAAATTTCATATTCACTTTTCTATCTTTAGTTACAACTAAACAATTAGTTTCGACCAAAACAATTTATGCTCAACTCCATTTCCAAAATCCTTTATTCCAATTCCAATTTTAAATCGTTTTGTCGTTAGTAAAAAAAATTTCCAAAAAAATTTCAAAATTTTTCTAACCCCAAAATTTCTTAAAAATTTTGGCAGAGTCTCCCTTATACGGAGGAGCTTATGCAATTTTACAAGAGAGATATATATGTATACATCGACCCATACGGTCGGAAAAACAAAAAACAGTTCATATTTCCTATTTTTATTGCATAGGCGTACCTTATTTAGCATTTTAAGCAAGCGGCGTATTTATTTAAGCATTTGTGTGCCCAAACTCTCGCTAAACGGTCTTCTGGTACCTGTACTTACTCAATTTAAACACATAAGTGACATATTTATGAAGTTTATAACATTTCATTCATTTATACAACTACAACAATCAATAACATAAGTAATGCATTATAAATACTTCCATAAACAAATTTATCTAGTTTCCAAACTAGTTCTATTTGTTTTCAACCGATTCACATACTATTTACATTCAACTTAAGTGATTTTCCAACCCATTTGCCCATCTCCAATTAGATTCCAAGTTCTACACAACCAATTTTAATTTGTATTGATTGCAAATCAATCTTTGCTACCCTATCAATTTATAATAACACTTCCATTTTATAAACAATATACACGACGCGGTTTATATAAACAATTGATAAGGTCTCAAAATTAATCCAGTTGCTTTTCTTGACTCTTAAATTATCCTATCCAGTTTGAAATGATTTTTAACTCATTTGCTTACATTCACTTCATTTATAATCTAAACAACTCATATTCATTGCATTTGATTTACAAGTCAAATTTTATTTACTTCAATCATTCCATAGAATTTTTATTAATTTCTGTTTACGTCGAACGATTAATTTAAGCAATTCGACGATATTCATTCAAACAAACAATTCCTTTAGTTTCATAACCATTTTAAAATTGATTTCAACTCAATTATTTTTAATTCCATTCTATTTTATTTACATATTATATATTTGCATTTTATTTCATATTCACTTGGTTTCATTCAAACCATTTTATTAAGCTTGGAAACATCCCATTAAATAACCATTAACATATTTGCTTAAGCCGAGCTTCTATTCAATTAGTTGCTTAAGTTATTTATTTTCTTCAACTTATTTCAATCCCATAACCCATGTTTATTTTTATGTGAACAATTTCCATTTTAAATCCTTGATTTGATTATTATTATTATTATTATTATTATTATTATTATTATTTCAACTCCATTTTACCTATAATTCAATTATTTAACCACTTGTTCATTTTAAATTTTAATTCACAGTTCACTTCCGAATCTATTTATTTAATTATAAAGCCATTTCCAATTTTATTTCAACTCTCTTGAATTTTATTTGTAATTCCATCCATTCTTGTTTCATTTAATAATACTTCAATTTAGTGTACTATCAATGTACGTTGAATATTATTTATTCAAGTTCTACTTAATTCAATTTACTTATCATTTTAAAGTCCATTCCATTTTAATTCATTTACACACCATACATAAGCATTTTATTCTATCCTCATATTGATTCCTTTCAAACCATTTTATTAAGCTCGATATTCCATGCTTATAAATTAATAATCATTTCCCAATTTAAATTCACCTAGATTTTCATTTAATGGGCTTTTACCCTTCCTCGAAGCCAAGCTTTTATTATTTTTAACTTAAGGTAATTTACTTATTGCAACTTCATACTCCAGTTCATTTCCATTTTAATTTGATTCTCATCTAATCTAATTCAATTTAATTCAATTAGCCATTCTCATAATCCATTTTAAATTTCAAATTCCATACCCAATTCATCTGAATTTATTTCATTAAAAACAAAGTCATGTTTAACTTATTTATACCTGAATTGGATTTTATTTGCAAATTCAAACCATCATTATTTCAATCCAATTCCACAACATTCCACTTATATTTAATTCACCACCAATCCCAGTTGAATTTTATAACTCGAGTTCATTCCCAACTCCATTATTATCTCATAATCCTACTTAGGTTCCATTTCCATATTCATTAAATAATTAATTATCCAATTTAGTTCACTTCCGCCTCCAATTCCATACTGGGTTTTATTTTCAAAAATCATCTCGTTATTTTACTTGAGTTCAATTTTATTTATAATTCAAGTTTGGATTTCTATTTCATTCTCCCAATACAAAACAATTTTATTTTGGCTTACTATTTAACTTCTCCATTTATTTTTTATATGTTCTCCTGTTTCTACCCATTTTAAGCTTGAATATATTCATATTTCATTTTAACTCGAGATTGAACACTTGTTTACAGCTAAAAATATTTTTAAACAATGGGTTGTCAACTCTTTATAACCTATCGGAATATATTTATTCTGATTCAATTTCATTTCAACTTACTTTCACTTATTCTATATGGGTTAGAATTTCACACCTTTAGATTTATAAGTCACACACTTATTTATATTCACATTTCCATCCATTAACAATCAATCCCAATCATCTTCTATTTTAAATTCGGAATTATATATTTTTACTGGATCAAGTATATATTTTTATTTCAATGCTTTTAACCTTATGGGCTATTTTAAATTTATTCGTTCCAATAAAATTTCTTATTCAGCTTATTTTCACTTGTTAAAGTAAGAATTTTAATTCCACTCAATATTATTTATAATCTCAACTGAATTTTATTTCAATTCAATTTTATTTAACATAACTTCAGTTAAATCTAGCATCAAACTATACTCTTTAATCCACCAATTCACTTGGATTTAATTCAGTAAGAACATAATTTCATTTAATATCATCCACATCTCAATTCATTTCCTTTCAATTCGATTTCAACTTAATTCAAATACAACTGAATTTTATTCCAGATTAATTCAACTTACTTCTGTTTACTTAGCATAAATTAATTTCAATCCAATTTGATTTTGTCTTCCAATTCACATTTAGTTTCTATCATCCCACTTCAATCACATTCAAAATTTACTAATTTATTTCTATTAAATTTTCCCAATCCAATTCAACTACATTCTAAATTTTATTTAGTTCTCCAATTTGCTTATATTATTATTATTTTCCATCATTAGTTAAACTCCAAAAGTTAAAATTTTAACTTAATCCAAGTTAAATCCTTATTTTTGACTTCATTTTCAATTTTAACTCCCAAAATTCAATCTTATACTTTTCTTGGTTATATAAGCCAGTTTAAATCTTTATATTCTTGTTTGTCTATAATACTATCATCCAAACACTTTAATTATATATAATAATTTGCAGAAAATTATTTCTTTTTATATCAAAATATATTTTAGGTAAAATTATTTCATTTACCTGCTTTCGAAAACAATATTGTGTCAAATTGTTCTATTCAAGTGTTTGGAAACCCCTTCGGCCCAGTTGTGCAAACTGTGTTGACGAAGGTTCATATGCCACTCAATAAATCAATCAACACAATATAAAACCATTTTGTATTTACTAACAAATACACTCTCATATCTATTAATACTCTCAACTCATTCTAGAGTACTAATGACTCTATCTCTAATGTGTAATCCCCACCAGAGCCAAGGTTCTCTCTTAACCTTTCAGCTCCGATACCAACTGTAAAGGCCCGCAAATCCATACCCCTTTGAACTAACAAAATCCCACAACAGTTCTGTCCAAAGTGGCACAAAAGTACGAGTCTTCGGGTAAAAGGAAGAAAGAGGTAGAAGAAGAAATAAAAACAACATCAGAGTCTCACAATCACAGCAGAACAAAATATAATGTATAATAACAGCTTTTAAATACAAAGAAATCTGTACTGTTCTATATATACATACCGTCATCAGAGTACAACAAACATCCATACATAGACAACTTAATATTTGTCCATACATAGCGGAAATAATAGTCAAATACGAAAGTACGCTCTGTCATCAGCTCATCTCCTAAGCTCCTTAGCTTTTAACCTGATCCTGTTTAACTCGGTCTGACCCGAGCATCACATAAAACAACACCCGAGTCAGTCTGGAAAACTAGCGTGAGAAATCACACTCAATTTGATTATTATATTTTCAAAAATCCTTTGAGAAACAAAAGCATCTCGTAAGACCACGCTACAAATAAACATGTCGGGTTTTTACCTTACGATAGCCAAAACATTTTGATCAAATTCGTCTGATGTTATAATAGTGTCTATAGAAAGTAAAATAGAATCTAGCTGAAATGCTTGCATCTCACGTTTCAGCAGTAGTTGGGCACAATCAAAACCGTACAGGCGCTTATTGGAGATTGGATTCCATACAATGGCAGGGCTACCGGGGTACCGTCTGTCACAGTATCTGGTCTAGATCAGAGTACCGAGGAGCCACCCTAACTCCCCTGCAACACAAGACCGGAACCATCCCTTACTGGACAGTCCCGAGTAAGATCACCCCTTGGTTAGCACGACCAACCACCCACTAAGCCGAAATAAAAAGGGACATCTAGACAGGGAAACCTTACTCTCAAGTGGGGGCTACCCACGAAGCCTTGCTGCACCTCCCCTGTTTTAGCCATTCTCGGTTGATGAGGCTTGAGGCTAAGCGTTACCTTTCAAGAACGAGTCCCACTTAGAATGCTCATCGTCCCCCTGACGATGTTCTGAAAGCATTCATCCATACAAGTTGCCCTGGGTCTGGACAAACCGAATCACCGTCTTCATCATCTTCACGGTCTTCATTCGTTATCGTTCAAACCGGATCGAAGTGGTTTCTGGATAATTAAATCCGAACCCGGACACTTCGAAATGATCAGCGCATTGGCCAATATTGATAGTCGGTTATTTAACTATCAAATAATCATCCACAAGCAACAATCAAGTCTTAAATAATTTTCCTCAAATTATTTTCGTCAAATATCTGCTTAAGATATCATCTTCATATTTCAATGCCTTGAATTTAAATTCAATTCCTTCTATTTCTCGTGGAACCATTTAAGTCTCTTATTTCATTTCACAAAAATTATCTACAAACTCATTTGTAAATTTCCCAAACTTATCTCCCATGAATCCTATAGATTCCCATTTATATTTCCAAAGCCATTTAGCTTATTAAAAATTCAAGTTCCATTCCTGTTCTTCTAGTGAATTTTATCTCTCCTCGAAATTCACTTATCTTATACTTGGAATTTATTAAAGTTCTCATAACACTCTATAAAATCCTTTCGTGATAATCTTATTCAAATTAATTTCACTTGCTTCCTTGCTCAAGAGAATTTATAGTTGGATTTTCAAAACATTTTTGAAAACATCTTGACTTATTAAAATAAGAATAATAGATTTACTTTCAAGTTATGGTTTAAGGTAAAATTAAATATATATATATTAAAATCATATAAGTTATCGGCAAATTTACAAAGCTGATTTAGAAAGCTAGAATTTATTTAAATAAACATTAAGCATTAAAATAACTATTCTGGAATATTCTAAATCTAGAAAATAGTTCTATTCAAACTATATAGTATAGTATTTTTTTTAAAATATTCCTTTAAAACAAATTTATATTTTAAAAAATCCAATATCTACCCATAAATTCCTCTTGACCATATTCTTATTTCTTACTTTCGGAAATATTCAACTATTTCCTTTCAAAACAAATTTTCATAATTCAATATAAGTCCTCGCCATGACTTAACTCCTCTCATATCCACAGATAACTTTCTATCCCATTTATAAACCTTGTTTATAAATTTATAATTCCCTTGAGTTTTTCATTTATTTATAAAAACAATTTATTCAAAATCCTATCTTTATAATTTTATTCTTCAAAACAATTCCATATTATTCCTTAATAAAATCCTATTTCATATCTTAATAAAGTTCTTTTATTTCCTAACAAATTTTTTGCTTTGCTTCAATTTCACTCATTGATTCTAATATTTCCTTAGCATCTTTTATATTTAATTTAATTTGTTCCAAACTCCACTTTAACCATGTTAAATATATTCAAGGTGATAAACATATCTTTTTATTTTACTTTATTCTCAATAGAAGTAAATCTAAATCCTGAATAAACATTCGTTTAATTTTAAATTTCATTTTAACTTCCTTCAAATAAATTGTTTATGGTATTTTAAAAATTACCAAATTCTAATTTCATGTTATTTAACGCTTGATAATTCAATTCGCATATAATTCCATATCAATTCATCCATCTTGTCATATCACAACGTATATAATGAGAAATAAATACTTTGAGGAACCCTGTTGGATCCCTCCAACCTGTTTCGTTGCATCCACAGATGTTAGCACAAAATAAAATATCAATTCCACTTCAAAGTGGGATATCACGGTATATGGGTTTATAATATCATCCAGTGAATAAACTATTATAAATCAACCAAACACATCCAATGATTTAAATTTAGTCTATGGCATCCAAATGAGTGAGAAAATCTCACCTTTGCTTTTAAGTTGCAATCCTTTCCAATCTTGACCCGATTTCTTGACTTTTGACCTTATATAAACAATTATATGATTCTATTAATATATTGAAGAAATTAGACAATTTAGTTGTCATTTAATAATTTACTTAACTAACTTTTTAAGTTAAACTAATAAATTTTTGCTTTGACAAAACCTTTTAGTAATTAAATTAAATAAGTTAATTGAATAAAATTGATTACCTTAATAAATTATTCCTAGCAGTTAAAATGGATATGGATGTATATACTTTATTTCTCACTTAGGATTTACATATCTATATGTTTATAAAAGTAATCCATATAGATTTTAAAATTAAATTCTAATGAAAAATAATATTTACTTCTAACAAGAATTATCCTATACTTTACTGTAAACAACAAACAGAAAATTTATTTACTGTAAAAAAAGTCTTATTATTTTTTTCCTTTCTGTCGTGTTCTCTATATACACACATATATTTAAATTAAACTAGAATAAAATTTAAGATCTAAAACTATTTAACAGTAAAATATATTTCCAAAATCAAAACCCTAACTTACTGTAAATTTTAAATTTTCCGTATAACCAACTAATCCTCAAATTTAAAACTTAAATTAACTAACTAAATGTATAACAATTTATATAATTATACCTCACTGCCCGAGAAACCCTAGCCACGCCCTCTAATACGCGACAGCAACCACGACCCTACCCCAAAACCACTGCGCGACCACCGAGAAACTCACGACACCCTTCAACTTCGGCCTCCACTGCTCGAGCCACTTGTCAATGCGTGAACATCACGGCCTCCACCGAGACGCCGCACCGCCCCAGCATCGACACGACCTCGAGCGACCATCGAGAAACCCACAACACCCAGGTCGCCACTAATTCGAGCCACAACGTTCGCCGCCGCACCTCCACAACTCGAGACTGCCTCGCCCACGAAATCGCGATCTCTTCTTCTCGACCTAGCATCCAGAAATCACGGCACGACCTATCGTATGAACGCGAATTGATTCGCGTGTTTTCCCCTATTCGATTCGATTTAGGGTTTTCTTTTTTTTATGAATACGGTGATTTGATTTTCTTAAGGACGAAAGAATGCGGCCATATGAGGGGTGGATTGGATTTTGAGAAAAGGAAGAAAGCTCAAGATATAAAATGAATACGGCTGCCATTTATCAATTTATTAGAGATCTCGTGAATGGAAAAAAAGAAAGAAGGATATGCGATTTAAAGATGAACAAAGGGATTTTAGCTTTCGAGGGAAGACAGAGGGTATGTGATGAAGTGAGAGGAGTAGGTCGGCTGAGATGAAGACAGATGGGAAAGAAAGGCAGCTAACGGAATGAAATTCGGCTATAGACTAGGGTATAAATTTATATATTTAAATTAAATCGATTAATTAACGTCTAGGCATTTATATTTCGTACGATCACGCGATAGCTCCGAAAGCTACGAAATTTGAAATCGGATAATAATTCAATATTACGGATCCAATGGAACTAGTTTCGTCAAATTCCGAGATTGTGCCTCGGATAGCTATTTTTAAATATTAGTTTAAACGGTATATTTTTAAAATTGAACAAATCATTGCCAAATTCGATTTTAACACTTTTCTTACCTTTATTAATATCAATATAGATTTTACAAGTCTTTAAAGTATTTTTAACAAGCTTATAACTCCAGATTTTATATTTTACCCAATATCCAATTACTGCTTAAATAATTAATTTATTCGATAGATTGCTATATTTAAATTCTAAGTCCTTTTTATTAAATAAAACCAAACCTTTTATATTAAAAATCAATTCATAATTCAAATTAAATATTAAAATTCAATTTAAATATCTCAAATTAATCGTTATAAAAATTTGGGTCGTTATAATCCCAACCATCTGCAACCTCGCCGTTCCACTTAGAGACGCGCCACCTTCCCACGTTTTGATCCCAATCCTTGCGATCGATCCCGATCCACCATTGATGACACATGACCTTCAAATGCAACGACGACCAAATCATGGTCCTAAACCCTATTTCACCGTCAATACGCCACCACGGTCACCAGAAAATTCAACTATCATTTTTTCCTAGATCTTCATTTTACCTTCTACCTTCAGCACTAAGCACGTCCATTAAACCTCTTCGATCGTCAAAATTTGACAAAAGACACGATTACGTTCATCTCGTGATATCTCATTACTCTTAATGTTAAAAATCATGATTTTTCTTTTAAAAATCACAGTTTGTGAAAACAAATCATACTATATAAATGAATCAAAAAATTAGGGTGCTTAAATTTTTGACGTACTTTAGAGTTTTGCTGTGTTTTCTTCTTCCAGTTAAACTACTTCCCAAGTATACCTTAAAGATATTTTTAAAATTAAGATTGGGCTAATTCAAACACATTTTATTCGAACATCAAATCCAAAAAGAGATTAGGGTATTTGATTTTTGAATTTCGAACAGATTTCAAAACCTGTCATGTATATACAGAGACATATTTTGCCTAGAACACAGACAAGCATACACTCATTTGTGTATATATACAATATATAGTGATAATTAACATTCACACAATATACTCCATATCATGGTTTCAATCACATGAATCATAGAATAACAGATCAAGGGCTAAAAGTTTTCTCACATGGATTTTGGAAAGCAGAGAACAAGCCTGGAAAATATAATTTGAATTTGAAAATCTGGAACTTAATTTATCTCTGAACTTTGATGTTGAATTGAATATATGCTTGATTTACTTTTACACTATTTTGATTTTTCTAATTTCCATATTTTGAAATGTTTTTGACCTGAGGCTCAAGATCCTACTTGTTTTTAGATCTTTGAAATGCTTGCTGTTCAAACCAAGTTGAATTGCATGCTTCAGGCTTTGATTTCCAGTTTGAGTTGCTCTGAAGTTTTTGAATTTTTGAATTTGTACATGCTTGATCGAGGTTTGAAATTGCTGAACCATTACATCTTGAAGATTTAATCTTCAGGTTAAAGATGTTTTAATTTTTTAGGTTTTTATTTCTCTCTGGTTTTGATTTACATCTCAGTTTTGATTTTAGAACGATGAAGAGAAATTGAGAAGTAAAGAGTTTTAGAACTGGTGACCAGGTTTCTCTTTTCATTTTTTTACATATGGATTCAATTAAAAGAAAATAAAACGCCGCTTGTAAATACAGACTAACATATGTTTATTTGCATGTTTACTTTTTTTTCGCTTGTTAAGGTATATTAAAATTTATTTTGCAAATGTCAAATTGTAAACATTTTGTGTTTAAACCCTTTCTTTAATTTATTTATAACTTTGTTTTAAACCCTTAATGTTTGCATATTTACATATGTTTAATTTTTTATCAATTATGTAATATGTTTACAAATGCTAATATATATATAACAATATTTATTTTTAAGTATATAAGTGAAAAGTATTTTAAATCTTTAACTAAATCTCACTTTACATTTTTACAAACCAATTTTAAATATATATGTATGTCTTTATATTTTATTCATACCTTTTCTATATTAATAAGAAAATTGATTTGAAACCAAATTATGCACTACAAATAAATAATCATATATCCATACATATATATTTGTTTCTTAAAACATAGAATTCTAAATCCAATTTTATTTCCAATATATTTAAAATAAAAGTAATTTAAATCTTTTATCAGATCTTATTTAATCTCAAAAGATTCGTATATATATGTACATTAAAACCTTTATTCATTCTTGTTTTAAAAATATATATACATTATACATACATTTTCAATTAGTTATACTTATACAACTTTTAAAGACAAATAAATTGAAAACAATTTATACACTTAATAAAAAATCATATATATATATATATATATATATATATATATATTCAGAATATAACTTTTAAATCCAATTAATTTTATAAAATATTTATCTTTGAATTTCAACTCAAAATTCTATTTACAATATATTTCTGTATATTTATTTCAAATTTCAAATTAATCCTCAATTAACCCCATAAATTTATATTAATTACCAATTTAATTTGTTCTAAACCGAGAATGTTTGAAAAATGGTTTTAAATACGAATTCCCTACTACATGAATATCTTAACAAAATGGAATAGCTGAAATAAGGAATCATACATTTTATGAAATGGCTAGATCTGTGTTAAATGAAAAAACCTACCTTTGTCTTGGGAAAAGGTCGTGAATATTTGATGTCGTGCAATGAATAGGGTAATGATTAGAACAATACATAATAACTTCTCATGAGTTGTGGCTTAACAGAAAATCTAACATTGCATATTTCAGAGTATTTCAATTTGTGTTTAATTCTTAACACACATGATCAACTAGGAAAATTTGAGTCCAAAATGGATGAAGGGATTTTTATGAGGTACTCATTAATAAGAAAAGTTAATAAAGTCTTTAACAAGCGATTGAAAACTATGATGGAATCAATGAACGTAAAGTTTGATGAGTCGGATGTTGATGGAATTGCTAAAAAGGACAAAAGTGATAATTGGGAAAATGATGTAAATGAAGGCAAACTCAAAAACGATAAGCAAGCTGATACATGTAAATGAAGGCAAACTCAAAAACCAAGCCCATAAAATAAACCTTGTAAATAGTGAATTTGAAGGTCAAATCAAATCATCCACCAAAATTGGTTATAATAATTCAATAACAAATATTCAAACATGTTATTATTTTGACAGAAATCTATATGTTTTATATATTCATAGTGGTTTTATTTCTGAAATTTAACCAAAAGGTATTAATGTTGCACTTAGTGATGAATGTTGGATATCTGTCATACAAGATGAACTTAACTAATTTGTGAGAAATAATGTTTGGAAATTAGTTCCCCGACCGAATGATTATCCAATTGTAGGAACTAAATGGATATTCAAAAATAAACTTGAATCTACAAACGTAATTAGGAACAAAGCTAGACTTTTTGCAAAAATATACAATCACTGAAGGCTTTAATTTTGAGGAAACATATGCCTCAATTGCTAGGTTAGAGGCCATTAGAATTATGCTTGCTTTCGCATGCTTTAAAAATTTTAAACTTAAGCAAATGGATATAAAACGTGTAGGATCGATTTCACCCTAGAGGGGGGGGGTTAAATAGGGTGATACTGCTAATTATAAAAATTATTGTGGAAGTTTATATAAAATAATTTCAGCACAGATATAGCAGAATAATAGCAGCACAGATAATAGTAGAATAATAAATGCAGAAATAGAACAATACATATTTACTAAGCTTAGGAAAAACCCTTCCTATGTGCTTCCTCCAAGGTTTCTACGAGAAATTAAGTAGTCAGACGCTTACACACGTAAATTCGCGACATCCGCTATCGACTAACATAACTCTACGCTCAAAACTCTGCCATAACTCACCCATTAAGTTGCGAATTATCAAACTACACCACCGTAGTTCGTCCCCTAGTCACACAACTTGAAATTACAAGAGTTAAAATTAAATTAATAAAAACAATTTTAAAAACAGTTTAAAACAAAAACCCTAATAAACTAAATATTAAGCCCAATAGAAATTTCAGCCTAAATAAAAGATAATTCCCTTTGTTCTTTTATATTATATCGGCCTGTATCTTCTTTCATTTGCGTTAAAAATGGCTGTCTTTCTTTTTTGTTCGTTCCTCGATAATTAGGGCTTTTTGAAATTGAAGGCGTCGACTTTGTTGATCGATCAGGTGGGTTGTTCTCGTGATTGCTTTGATGATCGATTGTATCTTCACTTTGCATACGGCTGCTCCTTCTCGATCGAGTTCGATATGGTTTGGTATGTGATTTTTGCTTTTCTGCTTTACTTGTTAGCTTGCTTGAACTCGATGGATTTGCTCACAGACTCCTTAAATTTAAAACCCAAAAGTCACACATAATTATTCTATTTTTTTCCTTTTCCATTGACTTTTCAATACATAAGGTTATATGTTTTTTGTCTTCTCATACTATTTAAGATGAGCATGAAATCCTTTACTCATATGCCTCCTCAAATTTGGAACCCAAAAGTCACATGTAATTTTTCTTTTTTATCTTTTCCCCTTTGACTTCCCCATATTCAAGTTTATATGTTTTTTGTTTCTCAAACAAATCACGTCAACGTTAACTTAACAAGTAATGAATCTTATAATAATCATCTAGGAAATAAAATTTCAAAAGCTACACTTATACACATCTATTTTTCTTGATAAATTCGTAATATTTACTGCTTTATATTTAACAACAGTTTTCTTCCTCTTCAAAATGTTCGTATCAATTATTTATTATTCCCTTAATTCGAGCTATTTATTTCTTCATTTTTTGGCCTCTTATTTTCCCCTTCTAAATATTACTTATTTCTAATATAAATTCACTAATTTATGTTTAAATATTTCCATTTTTTCATATTAATACCTTAATTCAAATTGTTGTATATATATATATCTATTATATATTATGTAAAATGATTAAGACTCATTATTGCTTTCTCTCTGCTATTTCCTTTTTTCTTTTAGGTTTCATGTAGCATCCTATAGTTAATTTGGTGATCTAATTGATGGTTAGGTCAAAATATTTCATTTATTTTTATATTCATATTATCTACTCCATTTATTTTATTCTATATATTATTATTAAAAACTTAAAAGTGAGTTTATCAATTTGTACCTTTCTATCACTTTATTCCTTTTATTCTATGTATATTCACATCTTCCATTACTACCATACGCAATTTTTGTTCCTCTTCTATTCTACTATATAAATGGTTCAATCTCCATGACAAGGAAATCATTTTTTGTCATTTTATTTCGGTCTAAATATTTCGTTGTACTTAATTTATGACACGCATTTTCTATTTTCCCTCTAAAACGTTTTCTTTATTCCACAAATGACATCAACATTAACTTAGAATCTTATATCAATAATGTAATAGACAAAATTCAAAAGCTATACTTATGCACATTTATTTCTTTTGATAAATTCGTTATGATTAGTGCTTTATATTTTAACAATGGTTCTATTCCTATTCTCCATGTTTATATAAAGTTTTTTTTATTTCCTTAGTTAATTTTTATCACCAATTTCTTTCCCATCGTAGTTAGCTTTCACATAACATTATCTCTTCCTCTTTTTCACTTTCATATATATGCTACAATTAATGAAAAATCTATGGTGAAATAGCGGTACATTCCAAATAAATTTTTATTCATTCTTAATAAGCTTTTAGTCTTGCTAGAATTAAACTAAGAAACATCAATAGTTTTCACTTTCTATTCTTCTAAAATTTTGTATTATTTTATGCACACTTTGCAGAGATAATGTTTCTACACATTACTTTTAAATTTACTATTTTGATGGAATTTTTGTCTAAAAGCCTGCAAGAAACATTGGCCTACTAGATCGACTGAGCTTGATTTAAAGATTTTATTTTAGTTATCTTTTCTTAATTGAGAATGAAATTGTTGTTTGAATTTCAGGTTTATGATTTAACATCTTTGCATCAAGTTTTGCATCCAAAATTATATTTTATTTTCTTATTTTGGTTTCAATCTATATTATTCTGAATATTATTTCATTCGTATATTGTAGGGCGTTATATGGTTTATTTTACGTTGATTCCATGGAATCTTATGTTGTTTTGTAAAATCCATTATAGGTAAATACACGTCGAAGCATGTATTTACTATGCTTCTTTTTATTCTGTTATATGGAAAACCTATCTCTCACGTCTTTAATGTTGTCCTAAATTCTTAATTCCCATAATTTATAACTTAAATTTTACAATAAAGTCTGCATATCCCTTTCAAATTTTATTGAATATTCAAATTAACATCGTGCTTATTTAAAAGTATAAGCTAACATAATATCGGCATGCATTTTTTGCTCTTATCCTCCATTAGAAAATAAACCCACATGTTTCCTCTCGCCTCTTCCTCTTTCAGTAACTTAAAGTGTACTTATGACTTTTTTTAGATCCATTCCAGAATAAATGTGTTTTTAGTTCAAACCATAAGTTTTATCTAAAGGAAATTAGGTTAAAGGGCTTTTATTTGCAGGGTAATACGTTTTAAGTACAGCACTTCTGAATAACTAGTTTTAAGGACAATTTACAGCATAATGATAAATTCATTTATCTTTTTATGTTATACAGAAAAATGATAAATCCTATTATCATTGTTTCTATATAACTGAAAATGATAAATTCTTTTATCTTTTTCCTATAAAATGTCCTTAAAACTAATTTTTCAGAAGTAGTGTCGTTAAAACTTATTACCCTACACAAATAAGCCCTTGAAGTGAAAATCTCCTTTTAATATATTTTAAGATCATTATTAACGTCTTTTACTAAAAAAATTCCTCACATTAAAACTAGGTTTCTCACTTAATCCTTACAAATAAAAAAAAATTATTTATTTAAAATGCAAAAATATCTATATTTTCCTACTTTAAATCCACTCCATTAATCTGTATTATATCTCTATATTGTATCAGTCACTAATATATTCAATTTATCTGTCTGTCCATTATATAGGATATATGATTTCTCTTCTAATTCATTGTTAGATCATATCGCGTTCTCTACAATTCAAGAAATAATTTGCACTTTCTGTTCAATTGTATTTACATTATATATTTTACATTTATTTGTTGTATAATTTAATAGACTATAAAATATTCATAAACAACACATATTCATGATTATTACCAAAGTCTTGGTATTACGCAATAATGAGGTAATTATCCATGATTTTTACTAAGGTGAGAGTTCGGTCGGTTTGGTTGGTTTTGAGGTGAAAAATGTCAAATTGAACTGAAATTGAAAAAATCAAAACTGAACCAAACCGAATTAATTTTGGTTAATTCGATCAGTAAACGAATTAACCAAACTAAAAGGGTAAGTATGATAAATTACCATAGGTTATTATTCAAATGATCAATTTACTTATAGCAAAATATGAATTTATGTTTAGAGAAACTATTTCGAGTACTTTTTTAAGTTTATAAGAAAAATTAACATATTTTCAATAGATAAAGTTTGGTTTCCCCTCCCTCATCTGATATTATTTTCTGGAATTCTGTTGAACGTGCTTGGGTTCATGCTCCTTCTGATATGAGATATTCCCCTGAGAAGGACATCTTTTATGCTTTTATTAGTGAGACTGAGGGTGAGAGTCGGTGTCTTATCTATCATATTGAGGGTGATGGTTTGTGCCTTACTAGGGTTGGCGAGATTGGTGAGGAGAATAAAAGTAAGTTTTATGATGTCACTTGGGATAGGAAATTTATCTACTCTCTTCATTCTGTTGGTTTTGATCCGCATCTTGTTGCTCTATTTTCGGGATTCTCTCATGTTCCTGGACAATCTTTGGCTGTTGAGTGTGAGTGTTCTCCCTCTCCTGAGGAAGCATAGATTTGATGTGTTAGTAGTATAAACATCTTTGTCTATCTCCTGTGTTTTATTCTGTTTTTTATTTTGGGTTTTTTGGCCTATTAGTTGCGTCTGTGCATGTGCAGAGCACCTGTTCGATCATTTTATATACAGTGGCACGGCCCACTTTAAAGCCGGCTAGCTTTGCTAAAAAAAATTATTAAGAGTATTACAATGCCATGAATTTAGATAATATAATAAAAATTCTGTCAAACCGATAGCCAAAATAGAATTATTTTACAAGCTTAATTCAAACCGATACAATTTCATAATGAACCGACCAAAATGAACAAGTTTGGTCGATTAATTCGGTTCGAATTGAATATTGCTCACCTCTAATTTTTACGAAGTTTTTATTGTTACGTTGTTTAAATATTGTTACAATTCGAGAATAGTTTTCAATCGCTATAGATTATAGATATAATTATTCACAATAGTTATATTCATTACAAATATTATTATCATGCAATAAATAAAACAAATTAATTGCTTTTAATTTTGATTAGTTTGAATTCAAGGTCATTTTAAAATGAAATCCAATTTGTTGAGAGAATAAATTACAAACCAAGTCAGTTTATTTCTAATTATTTAATAAGTTAAATTTTTTTCATCAACCATATTTCAGGTGCATTGTAGAAGCTTTTATTGTTATATAAAATCTGTTACAAATAAAGTTAAGTTATTTCTTCCTTCTTACATTTTATATCAAATTTCATTTTTTTTTCTTATTTAATTTGACGGTGAATTTTGGAACCTCTATTTATTTTTAGGCGGTAACTAGTAGATCAATGCATATATACAAAAAAAAAATGTTTTTCTACAATCAAATTGAGGTAAATTGATCTTTATTTGATACTGAAATATAAGTGCATGAAAAGTCAAGTCGGAAGAAAAAAAATTATATATGAAGTGAAAAATTATTTGGATAATGAATTTCACACTATTGTTGGGGAAAATTATAAATGCATGAGCAACATTTATGTCCTATCTTTGGCAGATAATATTAAAATTTGTTAATATTTTAGTTTTAAATATGAGCTTTTGAAACATACTTATTTATAAATGTTTTATTATTATGAGAAATAATTACATGCTAATTCTCTTTAAGGTTAGTAGATTATTTAATTAATTTGTAATCATTTAATTAATATTTTTTGTCATTAACATTTTGGATGAAAACTCTATGAGGTAACATGTAATATGAAGTGTCCTATATATATAAATAACTATAACATAGAGACAAAGTTATCCATTATGGTTATAAGTGAACTATTTTTAAATATTAAGGATCATATCAAATATTATTTCCATGCAATAAATAAAAGAAATTAACTGCCTTTTAGTTGATCAATTTAGAATTCCAAATAATTTGAGAATTGTATTTTAATACAATTTAACGACATAATTAATTACATAGTAAATCTCTTTAACCCCGATCAATTATAAAATAATATGTTACCAACTAACTCTTTTTATCTATTTCCTTTTATTTGCAATCAATAACATTTAATATACATAACACAATGCAGAAATAGGTACCAAGAAGTGTTTTGTAAATTTAGAAAATGTTTACTTGATATGACAAATATATGTATCAATGAAAATTAGTAATATCGAACCTATTTTCTATTTTCTAAAATACTTTACTTTCCTTCAATAGAATTAGTAAAAAATTCAATTTTTTTAGAACAAATTTAGCTATAAATAATTTTCTTCCGACAAAAACATACCAAACTAATATTAGAGTAACGTTTGCTTATACTTTATGGGCAATGGGACATTATTGACATATTTTCTCATGTTTAAAGGGAAAAATTATTTATCCAATATATTTTAAAATGCAATTGTAATTTTTGTCTTACATGCATAATAATTGTATTGGGTTAAAAATATTATATTTTATCGACGTTTGATGTAAAAAAAACAAAAATATTACAAGCATTTATAATGACACTCTAATGGCTAGCATTGTTGATTATATTTTCTTATGTCATTGGGACTTTATATTTATTTTCAATGCGATGTCATATAAAGTATTTTTTGCATGTCCATGAGTATTTCTTATGATGATAATTATTTTGCTTTAAATCATGCTAAATTTTATATTGTTTTGGTTATTATATGGTGCATGATTATTTGAAGTAAATGCTAGAATTATCTTCCTATTCGAGATATAAGACTATAATGTCCTCGAGTGGTATCTTATCTAGTTATGACATTAGAGATAATAAAGTGGTGCAAGGATCGATAACCAATAACAAAATTAAATCAATTTGTTATTACCTAAAATGGAGGGGCTTTCTGGTGCACCCACTCAGGAGTTTATAAAACTGTCCAATTTACCTTGGTGCTGAAAAATAATACAGTACAAAATATTGATTAATTACTTATATTTCTTACATTATAGTATGCTATATCAATTAAAAATATAACATTTGATGCTACTGAAATATTTTCCTAATTTAATGAGCATTAGTTTGTGACAATAAATATATTACTACAAAGGTTAGAATATTGTTGATTGAACCAGTTTCAAAATGCTATTTCATATTTAGCATGGTTTCTTTATTCCATATATGGAATACTATTATAATACCAAATGCGTGCATATTTGAAATTATACTTTATACAAAATGAGACCATTTTGAACTTATGCATCACCTAAATTAATAAGCATGCTCAACAATGCAATGCCACCAAGTAAGGAATAGTTGACATATAGGTTAATTTTTTTTTACATAAATCCATTATTCTTTAAAAAAAAGTTGCTATTCCATGTTTTCTTCAAGATTACTTAAGAGGATTTATTGATAAACATTTTCCATTAGTGTTCAACAAATAAACTAATCAAAATAAATTTAATCTATAAATATGCAGTTTTATCTTCATATGACTAAACAAAATTTCAGTGAAGCTCGTGTGCGTAGCACGGGTTCACACTAGTTGTTTTATATAGGATTTTAATTCCTATATCTTCATTTATCTGATATTTTGCTCGGTCGTTTGATTTAGTATGGATGTTTGTGATTTTTTATGACTTGTTCATATTCGTATATTTTATGTTGCTTGATTCTCATGGTTTTGATTTCTGACTTGATTCGATCTTTTTGCCTTGGTCATCATGGCTTTGATTTTCCTGTTGACTTCGGTTAATTCCTTATGGCTTCATGTGAATTTTACTGTTGATCTTTGTTTGAATGTGATATTGGTCTTGACTTTGTTTATTCATGTCAACATAAGGCTTTGTTCGAATTTGTTGTTGTCCATGCCGTGTACTTTAATATACATATTGAACTGAACCCTATATTTGTTCAAAACTGCTATTAAATTTATTTGTATCAATTGTTTGTTGTCTTCGATTGTGGTGTTTAAACTTGTTTACTGCTCTTTGGTTGAATGACCTGTTCACTTGTATACTTGCACTTGTATACAGTTGAGTTTATGTACTGTTGTCACATGTGGAAGCTGCTCGTTCTTGTTTCATGTTGGCTTCATGTGTATAGTTGCCTGGCCTTTGTTATCTGGTTCACCTCAGTTGATTGCATTGGTCACTATATATCCATGCTCTGGTTTTTTGATTCATTTGATTATTATGTGCATAGAATATATATATATATATATATATGTGTGTGTGTCTTTGAGCCTGGGCAGTTCAAGTTGTCTGTATTAGTGCAGTTTCATTATGGCTTTCATGTGTACATTTATGTCTGCATTGCTATTACTTTGACTGCTTGATCCTCTGGCTGTTGAGTCTGGACATGTATCAGTGCATGTAGTCCTTTATGTTTGATCTACATGTCGTTTTGAGTTTGGAGCTTGTGAGTTGCATCCTTGGTTTGCATTGAGTTGCACTGCACTTGTATCATTACTGGTGTGTTGATCTGGTCTGGTTGATATTGCATTTCTTGGTTTGGCTAAGTTTCTCAGACCAGTCTGGGTTCAAGTGTACATTCGAATTTTTGGTCGAGGCCGTGTTTTATGTATCTTGACCCATAGTTTTATATTGCACCTGAGTTGAATCCAGCTTGAAGCTTGGGTTTGACCTTGTGCTCAATATCGTGACTTAATATTTATTTCACTTGAGTTGAACTCGGCTTTTGATTTGGGTTTGACCTTGTGCTCACCTATCCCTGCAGTTTTGTATATCGGTGTGCACGTTCTTTTGGCATGTACAGTGATACAATGTGAATGTCACAAGTTGTTCGTGTATGATGAATTCAAAAATTAAATGATGACGAACAACCCAAATAACCGAAGAAAATAAAATTTTCAAAATCACATTTTGTTTTACACTGCAAAAATATTTTCTTTTTCAATTTTACTGCGTCGGTGTGTATTTTACAAATAACTCAGATGCTGGATTCAATCCGGAACAGAGTTGAAGTTAAATGTGAGTTAACGAACGATATGTAATAAGGACAGTTATGTAAATTGAAATGTATTGTAAATTCAAATTGTATATATATAGTGAGAGCTCAAATTTATACTATTTAAAATTGTAATAAATATTTGTTTGAATAAAATATCTGTTTGAATTTAAATTCTGTGTTATCTATTTTATTCAGCAAATATTTATTTAATTATGTGAAAGTAAATAGTACATTAACAAATACATTTAAATGAATATATATATGTTTATTGTCATCAAATAAAATCATATACTTGCATATTTAACAAAAAGTATTTTTGTAAATGGTTATTTGAACGAAAATGTTTTTGCAGAACAACCCTCGGTTTTGAAAGATACGAATTTCCAAATCAAATGTTCAAACTTGAAAAAGAATTATATGGTCTCAAACAGTCTCATAGTTTTGGTATATGTCTTACTGCATATCTTTTGAGAAATTGTTTTAAAAATGGGAGTGTTGGCACTATTTTGTTTCTAGTGATTTTTAGGTGATAGGATCTATTAATTAATCCATTTAATTTTGAGGTCCTAATTTATAATTAATAGAAATTTAGACCCTAGTAAATCGGAAATTACCAAAATATCCTGTTACTCTAATTAAGCATGCATGGAAGAAAATTTCAAATTAATTTTGATCTTTCCTAAAATATCTATTGGACATCGCTACAAAAAAGTAAGTATCTCTATCCTTCTCGTTTGAAAAAACTGATGTAAAATAACAAAAACTCATGCACTCTAATTTACTACAATACTATAGATTCTGTAAAATCTTTTGCTTCTAAACTTAGGGATCTTAGGATTTTTCTTAAAAATTGGAACAAAAAAGTTTTTGGTAACTTAAAAATCAAAAAAGATAATATTCTTAATGAAATGCTTAAAATTAATAATATAGAAGAATCTAGATCTCTAAATCTAGGTGAACGTAATGTTCTTGCTAATTTAGAAGATGAATTAAATTCCATTAGAAAAGAAGGAGGTTATGTGGAAACAGCGATCCAGAATTCAATGGATCAATGAAGAAGGTAATAATACTAATTTTTTTCATAATATAGCTAATGGTAGAAAATATAGTAATACAATTAACTCAATATTTGTTAATAACATAGAGTTAGTTGATCAAAGAGAACTTAACAAGGCTTTTACGGGCTATTATAAGGATATTTTTGGTTCTAAAATCAAACATAGAATCAATGTTAGATGGATAGATTTGTATCCATCTGATTCTTTTGTTGATTTATCAGAGTTAGATAATCCTTTTACTGAAGAGGAAATTAGAAAAGCAATTAATGACATGCCAAGTGATAAATCCTTGGGTCCTGATGGGTTTCCTATTTTATTTTATAATACTTTCTGGGTCTTTTTAAAATTTGACTTAGTTAATATGTTTAATGATTTTTATAATGGTAATTTGCAATTAGGGAGATTTAATTTCACAAATGTTATTTTGTTACACATATTTCTTTGATAACTGCTTAGTTAAAATCATTTCTAAAGTTCTAACTAATAGACTTAGTAAAAGAATGAACGAGTTAATTGATTGTCTTTTATTAAAGGGAGAAATATCACTGATGGAGTCGCTATTGTTCAAGAATATATTAATTACTGTTGTAAGAATAATATAACCTCTGTGATTTCAAAACTTGATTTTGCTAAAAGCCTATGATTCGTTGGACTGAGATTTTCTTATAGATATTTTTCATGCTGGCGGTTTTAGTCATAAATGGATCAGTTGGATTTTGACTTTGCTTAGAACTAGAAACTCTAGTATTATGGTTAATGGTATTTTAGGTAATAGAACTCAATCTAAGAGATGTCTAAGGCAAGGAAATCCCTTATCGCCTTTATTATTTAATTTAGCTGCTGATGTTTTTACTAAAATTATTAGGAGAGCAGTGGATAATGGATCACTTGGACGTGTAGGCAATGGCATATCGCGTAATGGTATATTGATTCTTCAATTTGCTGATGATGCCTTACTTTTTTCTTCCCATCTTCTTAGTCACATTATTACACTTAAGTTTATCCTTTTTAGTTTTGAACTTTTATCTTGTTAAAAAATAAATTTTGACAAAAGTTCCGTGTTAGTTTTAAATGATTTTGAAAAAGTTGAAAACTTAGTTGTTAATACTCTTAATTGCAAAACTATGAGCTTTCCTTTTCACTACCTTGGTTTTGTGATTAGACCCACCAAACTCAAACATGACGATTGGATTATTATCATTGATAAAATTAAAAATAAGATTTCTAATTGGAATGGGAGATTTTTATCTAGAGCAGGTAGACTAATTTAATAAATTCGGTTTTATCAGCCCTTTCGATTTATTGGATGTCCATGCATCTATTTCCTGATTGGGTTATTGATAAAATTGATAAAATTAGAAGAGATTTCTTATGGAGTGGGGAAAATTCTAATAATAATATAAAATGTCTAGTTAATTGGGAAACCGTCTGTAAGGCCAAAAAGGAAGGTGGTTTAGGAGATATTAATTTGCGTAATATGAATTTGTCTCTATTAGGTAAATGGCTTTGGAAGTCTAAAGATATAAATGATAAAGCTATTTGGAAAGGGATCATTTCTAAATATTACTATAATGGTAATAGCAATTTATATCAAATTGCCTATCCATACACCCAAAATTTATCTAATTTTTGGAAAAACATTTTAAATGTCATGAAATTTTTAACTTAGGAATTAATACGATAGTACATTCGTGTAATAGTACTTCTTTTTGGCACGACCATTGGATTTCGATCTTGCCTCTAAAGTTAGAATTGAAGGAGCTGTATGAAATTGGTAACTTTAAGAATGCTTTAATCAATGAAGTTTATTCTTCTGAAAATGATCCTCCTTGGAATTTCAGTTTTAAAAGAATTTTAGTTGATTCAACCCTTAGGCAACTTTCTTTGCTTTATGCCAGATTAAATCTTTATAATATTGATAATGATAATGATTTTATTAGTTGGGAATGGGATAAGAGTAAGAAATATACTTAATTTTTCGAGTATAATAAACAACTCATTTAAATATATGTGGAAATCAAATGCTCCTCCTAAATCCAGAATTCACATGTGGTTAATACTTCATGGAAACTTAATACAATAGAATTTTTAAAGAGGAAAAACATTCAAAATGATAATAAATGTTTTTTTGAAAATGGTACTTTATATACAACAAATCATTGTGATAACATATCCCATGTCAATAAACGTTCGAAAGCAAGTTTCGAACTTGTGACCTCTTGCACCAAAGCCGAATCAATTAACCACTTGGACAATGGTGCTTGTCAAAATGATAATAAATGTTATTTTTATAGTCTGCATCTTGAGAACATTAATCATATATATTATGGTTGTTTGGATTCTAATTACACCCTAATTAATACTCTTAAAAATTTTAACTTTAATATTATAACTAAGATTTCGGATTGTGAATTCTACTGGAATAATTATAGATTTAAATGCAAAAAGAACATTAGATTTTTACTAGATACTTTATTCATTATTATTAGTTGGTTTATTTGGTTTGAAAGAAATCAAAGAATTTTTAGTAATAATAATAATCATTTTAGCAAATTGATTTTTACAATTTCTTCTTTTTTTTCAATTGGATTTCTAATCCTAAATATAAATTAGCTAAAAATATCATTTTCAAATGGCATCTTAACAAGGTTAGTCTTAATATTAACTTTTATAAACACAACAATAATTTTTTTAACATTAATAATAGTATTATTAATATTTTCTTGAATTCATATGATGATTTTACTTTTAATCGTAACTTACTTATGATTAAAGGTACATAAGATTGATCTATCTTAATTTTTGTACTAGTCTCTGTTCGGTATAAGTTTACTGGTAATTCATTTCTTTTATTATTGTCCAGATAGTCTTATTTAGGTTTTTATTTCCTTCCTTATAAATACATATATATGTATATTTGTTATATAAATATACATATATACGTATCATTCTAATTTTTCCTTAGTCATGTTTCAGATACAGGTATGGGAGATAGGATATCAGGTTCTTTTTGCAGGTACTCGTGTCTTCAGATTGCTGAATATCAGATTGTAGAGAGGTCATCAGAGCAGAGTTTCTTCATCCAGGACTACTAGCAGTTATCTCCTCAGATATAGGATATTGCTATCTTTATTATGGAGTATTGTTTTCAGGAGGATCTATTCTTCAGTTTGGCACTCTGTCCTCTTGTTCAGAGCTTCAGAGCGGTCTTTATATTCAGCAGATCCACTTTAGAGCAGATGCTTATTCACCCTTTCTGATTCTGACATTTGGAGCTTCCGTATTAGTTTGTGACGTCTTCTAGTAGTTTTGTTTTTCTTTAGTTTTTTAGGTACTTCTAACACCTTAATATCGGGCGGTGTCCATGTCCGAGCTCGATATTAGGGTGCGATGGGTGGTGGCCTTGCCAGAACTCATCTTAGGAGTACCTAAGATTTGATAGATGTTTTTGTTTTTGTTGCCTGCCAGGCATGTTGGCAGCACCTTATGTCCGTGATATATATATATATATATATATATTCACATGTGTGCTCTCCTCTATTCGTAGAGGATCACACACTTTTCTAAAAAAAACCACAATACTATAGATATTATAATAACATAAATAAGTAATTATTCAAAATACTGTGATTAAAAAAAATTCAAAATATTAATTTTAGTTTAAATACTGATAATAGGACTAAATAATATAAATAATTTAAATATGATACAGTAACATATGAGTGTTGAATTTATATAAAATAGATTTGTTTAAAAAACTTCTAAAGGTCTAAAATTTTAAAAATGAAACGATAGTGTATCGTTTTCAAAACTGGTACAATAATGTATCGTTTTGCAAGCCGATACAATAAGGTATCATTTTTAAAACAGATACGATACTAAATCGTTTTTAAAACTAGAACATTGGAATTTTGTCAAGAAAATTACTACAGTGTAATAATAAATAATTTAAATATGATATAGTAACTTATAACCATTGAATTGATATAAAAAAAACTTTATTTAAGAAACTTCTAAAAGTCTAATATTTTAAAACTGATACAATACTGTATCATTCGAAAAACCCGATACAATAATGTAGTGTTTTCAAACTGACACAATAATATATTGTTTTCAAAGCTAATACGGGTATTATATCATTTTAAAAACTGATACATTAAAATTCCAGTCAAGAATATTACCATAGTGTAATAATAAGAAATTTGAATATGATACAGTAATGCACAGGTGTGGAATTGATATAAAACAACTTTGTTTAAAAAAATTCTAAAAGTGTAATATTTTAAAACTAATACAATACTGTATCATTTTCAAAACTGAAACAATAATGTATCATTTTAAAACTAATACAATAAAGTATCGTTTTCAAAATTGATATAGTACTATATCATCATAAAATCTGAAATGTCAAAATTTTGTTTTATGAACATCACTATAGTGTAATAATAAACAATTTAAATATGATATACTAACGTATACTTGTTGAATAAAATAACTTTGTGTAAAAACTCTAAAAGTATTTTTAAACTGATACATACTATGAAGTTTGAAAAAATCGATATAATAATGTAGCATTTTCAAACTGATATGATAATAACGTATCATTTTCAAAAATCGAACAATACATATCATTTTAAATCTAATATATTAAAATTTTGTTCCAAGAACATTACTACAGTGTAAAAATAACACTTGAATGAAATATTTTAGGTATCATAATAACATAAATAATTCATTACGCAAAATCCCACGATTAAAAAAAATATCATTTTCAAAGGATCAATTTTATTTTAAAGACTAGTAATAGGATTAAAATATATAAATAATTTAAATATGATACAGTAACGTATAAGTGTTGAATTGATACAAAATAATTTTGTTTAGAAAACTTCGAAAAGTCTAAAATTTTAAAAATGATACAATAATGTATCATTTTCAAAACTGATACAATAATGTATCATTTTAAAAACTGGTATATTAAAATTTATTGAAATTAGGGGCACATCCCTCTTTTATAAAATTAATTGTTCCACACCCTTCTCTTTTAGAAACTATTTTCTACATCCTTCTTTTTTTTAATTTCTTTCTTGTTTTCTTATCTCATTTTCAAACTTAAAAGCGACCACTATAACATGTATTACAGGGGATATGAGTTATAGACTTTTCTCTAAGAACGCATGTTTAGGTTGATAAAATTACCAAAATATCCCCATGAATTTCACATTTGTTAAAAAAATAGGGATGCAGTTCATAATAGAAAATTACGAGGGACCTAATTCTATACTCATAAGGATGTATGCAAAAATTACCCTTAAAAATTTGTTTCAAGAACATTACTACGGCATAATAATAAATAATTTAGATAAAATAACATATAAGTATTGAACTGACATATAACAACTTTGTTTAGAAAACTTTTAAGCCTAATATTTTAAAACTGACAAAATAATGTATCGTTTGATAAGACTGATACAATATTGTAGCATTTTCAAACTGATAAAATAATGCATTATTTTCAAAACTTATACAGCAGTATATTATTTTAAGAACTGATGCATTAATTTTTTTCTCCAAGAACGTTATTAAAGTGTAAAAAAAACACTTGAAGAATGAAATGTTATAGATATTATAATAACATAAATAATTAATTATGCAAATATCATGATTTAAAAAAATCATCAAAGGATCAACTTTATTTTAAAGGCTAATAATAAGATTAAAATATATTAGTAATTTAAATGTGATGAAGTAACGTATAAGTGTTGAATTGATATAAAACAACTTTGTTTGAAAACTTCTAAAATTACAATGTTTTAAAGCTAGTACAATAATGTTTCGTTTTCAAAACTGATACAATAATGTATTGTTTTTCAAATTGATACAATAATGTATCATTTTTAAAACTTATATGATACTATATCGTTGCAAAAACTGATACATTAAAATTTTGTTCCAAGAACTTTATTATAATGTAATAATAGGTAATTTAAATATGATACAGTAGCATATAAGTGTTGAAGCTATAGGTAATTTAAATATGATACACTGTGCATCAATATCACTTCAACGACCATCTCCTCATCTCAATTCATTCCATACCCTGTTGCTTAAAAAACAACAGTGCACTTCCACACGCAAACCAAAACTGCAGTACAACCAACATCATAACAGTTGCAAACAACATTCAACAGCAGCAACCCCGCCTTAGACAGCATCCCCTACTCACTTCATCAGAACTATCTGCCTGACCATTCTTCACCTATCTCCAATGTTTCCTCTTCGACTAACCTGTACTAATCCAACCACAAACCACCTACCACTCCAGAACCCATCACGTCATCAGTGCTGCATCAACCCACCACTGCTGCAACACGCCTTCCATCCCATTGAGACCACCATACAACCACTTTGAACACCCAGCCATTGCAAACATATTGCACATCAACGATCAACATCCTCTCTGCATACAACTGTGACCACAACAGTGATTACAAGCTTCATCTCCATCACTCACAAACACTGCTTTCCTATCACAAACCATCGACATTCAACACTACAACTCCTCCATCAACCACAGATACTTCCTTCAACTGCCACACAAACCACCCATCTTCCTTCTGCCAGAACATACCACACTAGCCACTGCATTGCTCAAACTCCTTCACCACCGTGTTTCTTCCCTTCCACAGACAACTTCCCCCTCATAGAACCACCATCCATCAACCCGGTACATTTCACCATCACATTCTCCTCTACCACAAAATCCTCAAACTCACACAAAATAATTCACTAATGACAAGAAAAAAGAGATCACAAACATCAAATTAAGTTGAAGCTACATGATTAGAGAGCTTCATTACCCCTAAATTGAAGGGTTTTAGCCTCTCATATTTGTCATCATATTAACAAATATAGCAAGCAACATTGAATAAAAAGAAGAGGAAAAAGAGAGCAAAATGAAAGAAAAATTATTCTACTTGCATAAAAGAGAAGAGATCTACACTACAACATGAAAGTAAATGAACATGAAAAGGAAAGAGCATGTATTAACTTGCATAAAATAAAAAAGATTACATAAAATAAAAAATGGCTAAGTAGCCATGAAAAGAGAAAGAGGAGCTTTCATTTTATTTTTGATCTGATCTAAACTAAAGAGAAGGAGGCCTAAGAGAGATTAACTAAGAGAAGAGGGAGGGGAGGTTACATGAAACATATGAGTATTTATACATGTATGAAACCCTAATTCATATGTTTGGGGAATGCCCAAAATGCCTCTTAGGAAGTATGGAGGCCAAGTAATCATTAACATGTCTTAATCCCCCATTAAGTGTACATGAAGCCATTAACTCCAAAACCATGTGCATTAACCTTTAATTTGTACATTAAGGTAGGTGGGTAGGTGGGGTCCTCCATGTTCTTCACTTTGAATTATTTACATCTTCATTCCGTTGTATTAATTTTGTGCATGCATATCTTCATGAAACCACTTTTATTTGAGATCAAATTCCTACAAAAATATATACAAATTTTCAATTAATTTTTCTCAAATTAATATACGCACAAAAATGACCATTTTGCCCTTGGATGAAGATGAATATGTGACAATTTCAAATGATATGAATTTTGGTTTAAACAAGTTAAAATACCCAATATGATCATTTATTTAATTTAAAAAGAATAAATATGATGATAAAAATATGCACATTTACGTGCACATCATATATCGTTGCAAAAACTGATACATTAAAATTTTGTTCCAAGAACTTTATTATAATGTAATAATAGATAATTTAAATATGATATAGTAGCGTATAAGTGTTGAATTAATATAAAACAACTTTGTTTGAAAAACGTATAAAAGTCCAATATTTTAAAACCGATACAATATTATCATTTTCAAAACCGATATAGTGCTATATCATTTTAAAAACTGATACAATAAAATTTTGTTTAAAAAAGATTAATACAGCGAGAGATTCAAGTGTTTCTTAAATGTCAAGTAATTGTCCCAGTCAATGTTTCTTAAATAGATGATAATTGATTTTGTTCTTAATTGATCTAATCAATGTTTTATGAATGAAGGATATAATTGTCTTTCAAGTATATAATGTTTAGATATTTTCTAATAACAGGGCCTTAATTTACAGAAGATTCCTTTTTTTAATAGAATAAATAATAGGATCTAAATTTTAAGTAAATACTATATGTAAGGCCTCTCCAAAATCTCCAAGCATGATGATTTTCTTATTATACATATTTATGTTGATGACATTATTTACGGTGCTATTAATGAAATACCATGTCAAAAGTTTAAAAAAATCATACAGAATAAATTCAAAATGAGCTTGGTAAGAGAATTGAAATACTTTTTAGGGCTTCAAGTCAAACAAAATGATAAGGGCATTTTTATCTTGCAAACAAAATATGTGAAAGAATTGTTGAAAAGGTTTAGAGGCGAGAATGCAAAACCACTTAGAACATCTAAAAGTCCTTCAACCAAGTTTGACAAAGATACGAAAGTTATTATTGTTTATCTAAAGAAATATTGAGATATAATTAACTCACTTCTCTATCTTTGTGCTTCTGGACCCAATATTATGTTTGTTTGCTTATATGCACGTTTTCAAGCCGATTAAAAAGAATCTCACTTAATGTCATACAAAAAATTGAGATATATTTTACACACAATTTTCATTTATGGTATTACTCATGTTAAAATTTTGACTTAGTTGTTTATTTTGATGCTAATTATGTTGGTTGTCTTATGGATAGGAAAAGCAATAGTGGATTGCATTTCTTTTTTAGGTCACTTATTTTTCATATATTAAAAATTAGTATTTTATTCCTACGACTCATATACTTCAATAATATCCCTAATTTCTATAAAATCGTAGCTGCATTTTATATGGTTGTAATTCACTTAAAGAGCTTTCACTTCTTTTGTATGTATTGTAATTTCATGTGTATGTATAACCTTCAACAATTTATGGGTAACCAAAAGATTTATAAAACATCTTCTTTCTCATTTACTAACTCACATTTTATTTATTTCTGAATTTTGTATTTTGTCTAGTATACATTACTATGGTCATGGCCTAGAAAAATTTGACATTTCTATAAATGTACACTTTTAATGTCTTATGGATTAGAAAACATTTCTTTGAAAATACCACACATCTTCTCATTTTGATTCCTCAAATTCTAGATATTGGTTGTCTGGTAGGTTTTTTAATTTAATATTGTTGATAATTACTCAGCCTTCTTGATAATTCACCATTTCATTCATGTTCTTATTATTTTTCCCATTAGTTTCTTGTTTACATGAGTGTCTGCATTTTACTATAAACTCATAAGAATTGCGCACTCATTTTCATCTCAGTCTTCATTAGCCTGTAAGCATATTTACATTTTTTATATAATATAAACCAATTATACATAATACTTAAAATATATTTGCTTAATGTTTAAATGTGAAGATGCAAATATAAAACTAACGGATGGATAATGTGATTTTAATTGTACTGTTTAATTAGTTGAAAATCTATTATTTCATAAAGTATATTTTATATTTTCTAGTATAATTATTTGATTATGAGTATGTTGAATTAATTTGGATGTTTTATAAGTATTTGAAAAGGGCAAATAATCATAGTAAAATTATGAAATAACTCGTATGCATAATATTTAGCTTAGTATATTATTTTGTGAATTTAAACGAGTTTAATATTATTGGTAAATATATGCCTATTAATTAATTTTATATAAGAACAAGAAAGTAGTTATTTATTGTAAATATTAAATTGCATTTAGTTTAAATAATGGGACAGTTTGGCACAGGTCCCTAATAAGTCTTAAAATACACAAAAAAACCCAGTAAAAAACGTTTGTAAATTAGGTCACTAGAATCAAGTTACCGAATAATGACATACATTTATGCAATTATTCAGTGAATAATTGTAGACATTTACGCAATTATATCAAAAAATTGCAGACATTTTCACAACTATTCACTGAAAAATTAATGAAAATTCCGCGATTTTTAAAAAAAAATTGTGGAAAATTCCGCAATTATTCACCAAAAAAATGTGGAAATTTCCACAATTTTTCAATAAAACTGCGGAAAACTTCTTATTCGCCAAAAAAATTGTGGCAATTTCCGTAATTATTGACCGAAAAAATTGCATAAATTTATGCAACTTTAAGATGTATTGCATAAATGTCTGCAATTATTTGGTGAACAATTGCATAACTATATGCAATTACTTAGTAACTTAAATCTAGGGACCTAATTTCCATTCTTTTTTTTACTGGGGTTTTTGTATATTTTGAAACTTACTAGGGACCTGAGCCTGGTATTCACTTAAAAATTATTGTTTAAATTATTCTAGTATATGAATTTATAATCCATCTTTTAGTATTAGTTTTGTTATATAAAATTATACATTGTGAATGATATATTATTAAACATGTTTTCATTTATTTTATATTTTTGTGAGTAATATAATTTTAAATTACTGTTTTGATATTTCTTTCTTTTTATTGAATAATAATTATATGAGTGACTCACTATTATGGATTTGTTTAGTGATTTGATGTGATACGGTCTGTGTGATGATGAATCTGAATAAACGAGTTATAATACCATTTGGGATGGAGCATTAGATAATACTTCTTCGGTTATTCTTTGGACTCGTTATATAGAATAGTGAGTAAATTGAGTGAATTTTATAAGTAGTTAACGAACGTTAAACGCGTAGTGGTATGTGATGCTGTTGTGATATTTATTCGGTTGTTCATTATAGGTAGATAACACTCATGTGATAGGAATAAAATGGATAATGTGAGGTGTTATATAGTGATATATGGCTCCATGCCTATCGTTAGTGAGACTTCGGGTCTTTATGTATTGTTCCCATGTGCCACTATTACGATGTACTCATATTAAGTTTGTTGGAGAGGACCAGATGGCTAGTATCCATCCGTACGGCCTGATCATGGGGGCACATCCCAGATCAATGACACCTTAGATTTATAGAGCTCCATATATATATATATATATATATATATATATATATATATAATAGCTTAGTGCTTTAGCTTAGCGTTTGGCTTTATGTCATTCCCCATGTATAACCTAAGCCAACAGTTCATTACCTATAAGGGTATTTGTAATGTCGTGACTTAAGGTCTTCGCGTTGACGAGACACCGGTAGATACGTGTCACAATGACTATGAGGTAACTAAAGACTGTAGAGACTTAGTTGTAGAATGTTGAATACAATGACTTATGATTTTTGTTTGATGATAATATATATATATATATATATATATATATTTGTTAAATCTGTTTGTTGTAGTACTGTTGCTATTTATAGAATGAAATAAATGAATTAGAATTTTATTTAAACAAATATTTTATCCAAACAAGTATTTATTTTAAATTTCAAATAGTACACATTATTTGCTTCCACTATATTTACAATCTATCACTACAAAAATTTACATACTCTCGTATGCACATTTTCTCTACACACTCGTATACAACACATTATTTCCTCACTCACTCACACTCGATTTTGATCTTGATTTACTTGCTCCAGCTTGTGTCCAGTCATCATCTATACCTGTCAAATAAACAACGCGGTAAAAAGGAAAAAGGAAAAAACTTAAATTGCAAAAATAAAATTACATTTGAATATTGATATTGCCTCAGTTTAGGGTTTTTTTTATATTTTAGACACGGATCAAAAATAAATATGCATAAGCAACATATGATATGTATAGTGTATCATTGCACATGCCAAGAGAGATACATATATGCAAAACATGGTTGCATAATTTTAAATTTCAGGGATAAGTGCGAGGTCAAACCCAAAGGCTCAACATAACGCAAGTGTGCATGAGGTCAGTTCAAGCAAGTTTCGACCAAACTCAAGTGCACCATATAAAATTATTAGCCAAGCAGTGTACATTGGTCGAGAACCAAGGTGCGGCGGACTGAAATGAAGAAGCAACATATACAAGCTTGCACATAGAAATCAAAGGATCAAAATCGTGTACAAATAAGACCAACCAGTTCAACATATGTCAACACATCGCATAAGGGTCAAGTACACATGGTAGTTCAAGGTAAACAGCCAAACCAGTGCATATATCAAAGCAAAACAAAAGTGAATACATGGTTATAGTGAACAAAGTCAGAAATGCAAAAGAGAGTATCGGGCAGTGTGGGCATAATATGGTTCAACATGCATAAATACATAAGTTCAGAGCAATAAAGTATGCAGCATGCTAGTCGAGAGTAGAGATGCACACAGATCACCCAAAAATACATGAACATGTACAAGCACAAAGTAGGCAGCAAAACAATCAAAGTATCACAATTAGGTCACACATGATCAACTCATCACTCAGGACACATGCACAAGATTGGAGTGAAAAAAACACGGAGCAATGCAAAGCTAAACCAATTTGAGCATGCATAAAAAAGTAAATTAACAAGGAGAAGAATAGGCAATGAATTTAAATACACAGGTAGAAGTCAATACAAGTCCTCAGATAATAAGCAGTGTTGCAAAAAGAATTCAAATAAGCACAAGGACGCTTGAAAAAGTTAAGTACATAGGACCCTGGTGAAACAAAACTTCAACACACTCAAGTTCAGGCAACAATCAAAGTAAAGGAACATAGTAGTAAGCTTTCCATTAATAAATCAATGCATACATATACATATGTACATATATATATATATGCATGCATATACATGTACACAGTGTATCAACACAAAGTAGTGGATCAACATTAACAAAAGAAATTTTCGATCAATAGAACAAGTCAGAGAACTCAAATGAATGAATAAGTCAAGACTGAGATCAAATGAATTTAACCAAAGTAATAAATTGAGCGAGTCAAGACCATAAAGCAGAAAATAAAAAAACAAAGGTATGTGAATATATATTAGATATATTTGAATGAAGAACAAATTAGAGACTCACCAAGGCATTTGCTCAAAAATCCACGAGGGAAAGTAAAACCTTAGAAAACTTCAAAGTCGAAGATACAAATGATAATATAGGAAATTGATTCCTATATAGATCCCATAATCATCATCGGCAATAATCATGATTAGATTTCAATCAAAATCAAATAGCAAAAAATTAAATAAATCATGCACCAATGTTTAACTTGAAGCATCAAAGTCGAGTTTGTGCATAATATTGAAAAGGGGCAAAATTGTTAAATCATACCAATATCAATCAAAGGACACTCGACAAGGAGGAGCCGCAACCATCAATAGCCAGTAAATCAAAGTACGCAATCAATTAGAAAGGAAAGGAGCAAAGCGATTTGAAGCTTAACCTATAAGTAGTGGCATTTAGATTGTATACCCTAATTACAAAAAAAATAAAGACGATAGAAGATCTTGGCTTGAACAAACGTATATAGAAACGGTTTAAAAGAAGAAACGAAGGAGAACAAAATATTGGACCAAGTTTTTTTATTTATTTAATTTGCATTTGGGTTAAAATATTTATAAATTAGGGTTTCCTTTATTGAATTGTATTTTTTTTAAACTGTAAAATTCTAGTTGTATAACTATATACGAACTATGAGGCATAGTTTGAGAATTCGCAACTCAGTGGCTGAGTTGGGGCAGGGTTTTGAGTGCAGGGTTAGAATAATCATATTATTGAGGGTTGCGAGTTTACTGGTCTGTAAGCGTCAGATTGTTTAATACCTAGTAGAAACCATGGAGGCAGCAGTGGGCGGGTTTACCGAAGCTGGGTAAACTTGTGTGTCACTTTTAATTTCCACATTTACTCTGCTATTATCTGCGCTGCAATTTATATATATCAACGAGTTTTTTCTAAACCCTATTTACCCCTCCAGGGTTAATTTGATCCTACAAGTGGTATCAGAGCCTAGTTATTAGCACAGATGTGACGATCCAGAATTTTTAAGCATTTGAAATGGGGATATTTAAATTATTTTAAATATTTGAAAGGTTAATTTTAGCTTGAATTTCAAATATCGCTATTTATTTGATAATCAAATAATTGAATTTAATAATTGGAAGTTAGGTAAAATTTTGAATCTGGGGTTTCAAGCTTGATAAAAATAATTTGAAGGCTTGTAAAATTTATATTGATAGTACTAAAGATAGTAAAAGCATTAAAATTGAATTTGAAAGTGTTTTGCAAGTTTTGAAATTATATCATTTAAATCGATATTTAAAAAAAGCCTTCTGAGGCACAGTCTCGGAATTTGACGGTACCAGTTCTATTGGGTCCATAATAATGTTTTATTATCAGATTTCAAATTTCGTATTGATCGGAGTTGTTGTGTGAGCGTACGATATATAAACGCGCTAGAATTATTATCGAAAATTTAATACTTTACTTCGATTCAAAAAGTTATCTTCTCCATACGATCGAATTAGGGCTCGAAACCTTTTCCATTGCATTCGGAATATGGGCATAACATTATAAACGCCTAGCGACACGCCTCGATAGGAGTTTGAAATTTTAAATTGCATTTAAATTTAAATTTGAAATTTATAAATATATATTGTTGGACTGGTCAAACTATTTCAACAGCAGCCTACTTTCTATCAATATCAAAACTTTTTCGCCTCTTGTCAGAGCACTTTAGCTTGTAAACTCGAGCAAGCTAACGTCTTCTCTTGTATCCCTTACTTTTTCTTTAAAATCACGTAAAGCAGACAGGTTCAAAATCAAGGCAATGGCCGAAACAAATATACCTAAAAAAAATATTATTTAAATTCTCGTTCCCTCAAATTAAAACAAGCATCGAGGTTAAAGCCGGGATTCTTTTTTTCTAGCTGCCGATGTCTTCGATTTAGGGTTAGGAGGAAGGCGTGACGCGCCTGTACACGCAGCAGCGGGGCCTTTGATTCGCGACTTTGAAGGAGTCATCGAGCTCGGGAAGAACGTTATGGAGTGGCGAATTGCTGGGGGACTTCGATGGGTGAGGGTCATAGTTTGGTGAGGGGCCTATGGATGCGAGAAATTGGAGGCAGTAGCCAGAAGTGTGCTTCGCGACAGTGAGTTTGGGAATTTCGTGCTCGATAGCTTGAGGCAGGTCGCGGTGGAGAGGAGAGCCATGGCAGCTAGCGTACGGTCGAAGTCGAGGTCATTTTCGTTCGAGCTGGGCTGTTCAGAGATGGTGATGGAGGTGCGCGGAGAAATGGTGGTGGCGTGCAGTCTTCGTTTGTAGCCAGAGTCTGTTTGGGTAAATTTCTGTATTTTTTTATAAGAAAATAATATATGTTATCTAACATTTTAATTAGGGTGGATATGGATCAAGTACCTTGTGATTAAACAGGGGTAAATATATACATATTCTAAAGTGCTGTTAATTTTTTTAAAAAATAATAATATAAATATATATATATTTATAAGGTTTCGAATAGAAAAATTAGGAGTTTCAAAATGTTGAAAGATTATATAATAATTAGATTTTTGGATCTATATATAAATTATTATATAAAGATATGTGTGGTTTCAAAAGAATAAATGAATAAATATACAAGTTTTAAACTTACTATTTAATTTTAAAAAAATTATATTAAGGTGATTTAATTTGTCCAATTAACTTATTTAAGTCACTAAAAGATTTTTTTAAAGGGAAAATAATTAGTTTAAAATAATTTTTGGTTTAAATCAAATGGGAAAATTAATTTATTCGATCAATTCGAATATTAATGAAAACCTATTATGTTTGTTACAAGGTCTAAAATCATGGGGAAAACAGGTCGAGATGGAAATGGGTTGCAACAAAATCAAAGGTGAGTTAATCCCACTCATCTGGGTTTTTAATTTAAACTTAAATGGTTAAATTTAAATAATTGATTGAATGGTTGAACTAATTTGATGTGCTATATTATAGTATATAATATATCTTGGAATGATTGATTTCTCGCATTATATCGCAGATAAGACCTTATGCGCCGCATAATAGCGGATGATTTATATTAATCCCATATACCGCGATATTCCACCTCGAAGTTGAATTGGCATTTTATATTGTGCTAATGTCTGTGGATGCAGGGAAACATGTTGGAGGGATCCAACTGGATTCCTCAACATTTATTTAAATTATTTAATATTCTCTGTTGCGATTATTTGATATTCTATGATGAATTATGTTTGAATACTGAATGTTGTGGTTTGATTGAATATATTTAGGTATAATGAGTTACCAAAAATATATAAATTGGATTTTGGAAAGAAAATAAAAGAAGTGAATTTGTAAGCGAAATAATTATAGAAAATTTGAATGAATTTAAGAATGAATTGAAAAAGAATAAAAGTGATTTTAAAATTCTAATAAATAAATTTCAAGTATGGAAAGGGGATTTTGAATAAACAGAGAAATAATGAATTTTAAACCTCAACTAACATTATTTAAAGGAATAAAGAATTTATTTTAAAATCCAAGTTTAAATTTATTGAAACAGATAAAGAAGGAATTTATTTCCAAATGAAGTAAATTGGAAATCAATTTGGAGATTGATTTAATTGTGTAAAACCGAGATTATTTAAAAAAGAAATGAGACTTTGGGGATTTATAAACTGGGCTTATAAAAGTAAAGTAAAATATATCAGTGGATATTGGGAAGAATAAATTCAAGATGGGAATTTATTAAAGGAAATGAGAAATTTGTTTAAAAATAAAAAGAGATTTATTTTTAAAGGATGTAAAGAGAAGTATATCTCCCTGGATAGCCAAGTACGTTTTCAACGTGAATTTTTAGATATAAGTTATGTTGTTTTAAAAAAAAACCATGTTTTAGAAATTGATTATTTATAAATGTTTAAATTTTAAAGTAAGTCTTTTTCAAATTTATTTATAGTAGTAATTATTTAAAGCGACTTGGTCTTTTGTTTTAAAAGGAGAAATTTAGTTTTATATTCTATAAAGTAGCTTTAATTTAAATATTCTTAAAGTATATATATTTTAATAAAGTATTAAAGTAGTTTTTAATTTAAATATTTTAAAGTGTATTTTATAATAAAGTGCTTTTAAATTGTTCTAAAATCAAAGTTTTGTGTTTGGTGATTTCAGTGGAAATAGAAAATATTTGGGAAATTTATTCGGTAAAAAGGAAGGTAGTTTGAAACTATTTTCAAAAGGGTTGAAAATGGAAATATATCTTGCGAAGATACTTTAGGATAAATAAATAATTTGGAAAATTATTTATTGTTTGATGGATGTTTGTGAATGTTAACGGATAGTTAAATAAATGACTACCAATATTGGCCAAATGCGTTGATCGTTTCGAAGAGACCAGGATCGGGATTTATTTCTCGAAAACCACTTCGATCTAGTTTGTACGTTTTCGTGGAAAACGAATTTGGATTCGAAGATGGAGCAGTGAAATGCAAGGGCTAGTCGCACTAATCCTGAGGATATTTCCAAAATGGATGTAGTAGGAATAGTGCCTTCGGTTCCGTTCGAACCCGGGACGGACTTGTATGGATGAATGCGTTCGGAACATCGTCAGGTGGACGATGGGAATTCAAAGGGATATGTTCTAAAAGGTAACGCTTAGCCTCAAGCCTCATCAACCAGGAATGACTGAAAATGAAGGGTTATGCAGCAAGGCTTGGTGGGCAGCACCCATTTCCGGGTAAGGTCATCCCTGTCTAGATGTCCCTATTTATTTTGGCTTAGTGGTGCGGTTGCTGATCCCAACCGTGGGATGATCTTACTCGGGATTATCCAGTAAGGGATAGTCCGGGTCTTGTATTGCAGGGGGTTGGGAGTGATCCTCGGTACAGTGATCTAGGCCGCATACCGTGACAGGTGGTATCCCAGTGCCTAGTCATTAGTTGGAAATCCATTCTCCCTACGCGTCTTTTACGAGTTTTGTTTGTATTACCCACTCTGCGGCTAGTAGCTGGAATTTAATAGATGTAACAATTTCGGCTATTTTAATAAGTATTTGTATATAGACCCTATTATAATATTAGAGGTTTTTAATATAAAAATGTTTTAGCTATCGTAAGGTAAAAAACCCGACATGTTTATTTGTGGCATGGTCTTACGAGATGCTTTTGTTTTCAAAAGAATTTTTGAAACTTTAATAATCAGTTGGAGTGTGATTTCTCACGCTGGTATTCCAGACTGACTCGGGTGTTATTTAACTATAATGCTCGGGTCAGACCGAGTATTATAGGATATATGATATGATGCTCAGGAGGCGAGCTGGATGGCGATACGTACTTTCATACTTGATTATTATTCCGCTGTGTATCCAGTTGTATGTTATTGATGTGGAACTCTGATGATGTACTCTGATGGTGTATGTATAAACAGATATAGTATTTGTTTGATGTAAAGATCATTGAATATCTATTATATTTTGTTCCATTGCGATGTTCGATTTTGATGTTGTTTCCTATCTTCTTCTTCTTATACCTCTTCTTCTTTAACCCAAATGGTTCGTATTTCCGTACATCTTGAGTTAATTGATGGAGTATAGTGTTGACTCAAGGGGTACGGATTTGCGGGTCGTTACAGTTGGTATCAGAGCATAGGTTGGTGATAACCTTGGCTCTGGTGGGGATTACTCATTAAATAGAGTCCGTAGTACTCTAGAATGAGCCAGAGTGTAACGACTCGTATTTTGCCCGCTCGAAAATCGACATCCATACTTCAAATCGTACTCGAATGTCATAGATTCGACCGTTCAAATCCGATTCGCCGGAGCTTATAACAACATTAAGTAAATACCACAGCGGAATAAAAGAATAATACATTGATATACAGCTTTGATACAATATCTGATACAACAGATGATCCAATAGATATCAATATACAACAGAGATATGATACAATAAAATAGCAGCGGAAAGAAAATAGATAACATTTAACAGCGGAACAAATAACTCTAAGATAGTCTTCAACGAAGAACTCCAAATCGGAACTGTAACTCCATTTCCAATAATCAATCCAGCAGAAGCTCGAACTCCCCATAACAATGCACCAAGCTAGGCAAGTCTGGTGCGGTTCAAAGGCTGAACTAACTCCAGATAATCCACTATATCTAACTATCTGAAAAACCAAACTCTAGACTGCTCGTGTAGAAATATAATGAGCACCCAGAGTTTAGGAAAGAAAACAATAAACTCCGGATCAGTCGTGGGACTGGTGTGAGCAACAAAAACAGTTTATCTTTTAAAAACAATCAAAGAAAGAATTCTAAAGTCAATTCGCAATGCTTTTTAAAAATGAGACTACCATAAGGCCTCCCGCACACACACACAATGCAAACGCAGAATCGGAGGAGATTTCTCCTTATGATAGTCAAAGATGCTTGATACGCATTAAAAAGAAACATTTGATATTATTACTAGTGCATAGTGTAGGAAAAATTTATTTCGAAAGTAGAATATAAATCTTAGCCAACATACGACCATTATCGTATGCCTACTATAGCTAACCATGTTCAATAGCAGGTTACCGCCACATTCCATGGCAGGTTATACAACTAATACTGTACAAGTCTCGTATTGTTTCTTTGGATTTCTAACGAATGATCAGGCCAAGGAACTTCCCATTGCCACATGAGAATGCCTCTGGATGGACATCCCCGAGAACCAAACCGGATCTCTACCAACACAAGGCCGGGTTACCCCTAACTGAGTAACAACTGACCGAATATGCCATCCCCCGGTCCTTTGGGACCTTTATCCGAGAGCTCTCTAATCAATTCACACAATCATAACAAAGTGTTTTCAACATGAGTAAGTATCTGGGCTCCATACCATGATACCACCCTTTTCCAGAAGGAAATGCACACATCCTAAAGGGCGCTACCCCTCATAACCTTGCTGCTTCTTTCATGTTTTGACCATTCACGGGGTGTGAGGCTCGACGAAGTCTCGTCCACAAAAACATACTTTATACAAAAGCCATGCTTTGGGTCAACAAATGATCATAGAAATGATCACCAGGATAGACGATCAAACAAATGATCCTATCACAAATAATCAACACAATGATCATTTCACAGCAACCCTCAGCATGTCACATTACCAAAATTGGGAATACATCGCTGATAACCATCAACTATATAACCTCTGAGCTCGTACGTCTCAGAGAAGGGTGTTAAGCTAAGAGAATAAATTCTCCGCCACCAACAGAAATATATTTGAAAGAAATCGGCTTTATATCTCAATTTGTAACGTCAGACATACTATCCATACAAGTCTGTTCTGGGATCGAACAGAACCGAAGGCACTTACAAAGAAGTCCTTGCAATCCGTATATTCACAATCCCGATCGGATTTCCCATCACTTAGGGTGTTTCTATACCGGCGCGACTCGGTGCAGAAACAATCGATAGGTCATCCTATCGCTTTCGCAAATACCCGGTCTTCATCACCGGTCTTCAAATGCTATCCATAACGTCGAATCACATATTCAGAATGGGTTATACGACACAAAGGTCCTTTCCCGGCTAAACCGAATAGTGAGCGAAATAGTTCAAAAACATATGGATATTGGGATTTCAATTAAGTCACAACTTAATAATTCAAAATTTTCTTTCAAATGGTTTTAATAAATTACCATTTCAAATCTTTTAACAAAGAGATTTATTTTCACAACCTTTTAACGGTTAAAACAATTTTCACATTTTAATCTTTTAAACAAAAGATTCATTCACAGATTTTCCAAATCAATTTTCATTTCAATTTGATTAACTCGTTAAATCTTTAAATCAAAGATTTAACTTATAGCCTTCAAAACAATTTCATTTCAATTTGATTTAAACAAATCATCAATTTAAATCTGTTAAAAATAAACAGATTTAATTCATAGCTTTCAAAAAAAGAATTCATTTATAACTTAGGAAAATCATTTCTCTATTCAATCTTGAAATTCCCCTAATTAACTGGAATCTCAGTTCTTATCTAAAAGTGTTTATCATTTGAAAACAACAGTTTTCATTTTGGAAATCTGATTCATTTATACGAGTTGAAATCCTTGGGTTAAATTCAAATTCAAAAATAATACTTTTAAAAAAAATGATTTAACTCATAATGACTAGTATAATATCATTAATCCCTAGTTTCAAAATACAGAATTCAATTTGAATATTGAATTCAAATTTAATTTAAAGTATTTAAATTCCAACACTTAATCCTGTTATTCAAAATAAATTTCCATCTTTGAAATTTCCTTTTCAATTGCTTTTCACATTTAGTCCGATTCCATTTCCAAAACGTTTGAATTTCAAATATTCAATTTTTTATAAATCATTTCAAAATCTGTGACTTAATCGATTTCCTCGTGAAATCTATATTTGTGTGTGTATGGTGTGGTCCAGGGTTTTAACACAATAGTGCAACATCATTCAATCATCACAGATTTAAAACATAGAAATATAGTTGATAAGCGATATAGCTATAAAGCTTATCGCCCATTCACAGATTCACGGATAATATGCAGATGTAAATAAATGAATAAATCATACACGGCACAAACCACAGAATAAAATATCACAGATCAGACAGGACAATTAATTCAAGGCATCATATATAATACGATCATCCCTAAGTAAGGTCAAGCATTTAATTGTCTGATTTATTCAAATCAGATTAATTTCTTATGAATTTCTAATCCTGGTTAATTAACATCAATAATTTTACAAATCATTTTGATTAATTATTATTTTTAATCATTTATTAATTAATCATTAATGATAAATTAATTAACTTTTAATTATTTAATTCACCATTTAATTAATTATTTTTAATTAATAATTTAACCCTTAATTGATTAATTACCATTTACTTTAATAAAATTCCAATAAGTGATCATCCCTAACCATTTACATTAATTAATTAATCTTTGATTAATTATCTTCAAATTAATTGCTTTAATTTATTAACCATATTAATTATCCTTAATTTATCCCTTAATTAGTTAACTATTATTTATTATATAACTTTAAGAAATTAAATAAAAATTTTAAGTTTAAAATTGATTAAACACGAGATTATAATTATCAATTTCTAATTACAAATTTATTTAACCTTAAGTTATTTATTAAATTACAAGTATAAATTAATTATATTTTTAAATTTACTTACCTAAATTAATTAAACACTTTACATTTTCCAACTTTCTTCATAAGTTTTAAATCAAAACTTAACTAAAAACCTGACAACATAGTCAGTTTTATTATTACAAATCTTTACTTAGCAAAATAACTTAAAAGTTCATTAAGTTGATTTGCAAAGAAAACCGACCCGAGGCAAACACTTGGTTTACCCGGGTGAAACCTGTGTCTCCACCTTGTTTCCCCCGCGTCTCTCTCTCTCCCACCCATCCTGTTCTTCTCCCAAGTCTTCTTCTTTCTTTCTTTTTTTTTTCTTTTCCCGGCCCATCTATTCTCGGCCCATACCCTTTCCTTTCCCTTCTTCTTTCCTCGTCCCAGTTTTCTTTCTTCCTTTCTTATATTTTCTCTCTTTTTCTTTAAGTTATAAAACTGCTTCGAGTCTATTCGTCGTTCTCACGCACTCGACCCCGAGTTCCAACCCCACATGCTCGAAAACGTCACCGAACCCAAAAACTCAGACGTGCACACGATCAACTGTGCACGTGCACTCGCCCCTGGCGAACTTCCGTCACCAGAGTCGATCACCCAGCAGTCGACTAACGACCATCCATACGATCCCGATCCTCAAAACACTCAAAACAACTTCACATCAAAATCGAGTGGTAATTCCCAAACCTGGAACTCGAACTGCAAACGAAAGCCCAACCTGTCAACGCCGTTCGCTCGACACTCCGACCACCATTCACCACCAAACTCCGTCCATAGCGTCATCAATCTTCCCTCTACCTCCCCACGGAACCGCGTGACACTCGATCCATCGTTGACATCGCGCGAGTAGAAAATATCGGCCACCCCAAAACTAGGTCACCGAAGTTTGATCACTTCCCGCCGCCACCACAAAGCTTCGTTCATCCTCCAAGTATTTTTCCTAGGGCCACTGATCATTCCTCCACCTCCAGGAGGAAGCTCGACCACCACGACTCCATAGATCATCAGAGTTCGGCCAAAACTCATTTTCCAGGCAATCTCCAAATTCATATGCAATTCAACATTTAAAATTTGGATTTTTATTTTAAAAATCATACTTTTCAAAGATGATTCGAGGCATATACCAGAATCAATATAACACGACATTTGATTTATCCCATTATTTAAGTTTCAACTGTATTTTTCTTACTTACAGGAAGTTTTCAAACTAAACTACTTAAACTTGTTTTCAAAATCTAGATGGTGTTTAAGTTTCAACTTATCATGTTTGAAATTTTAAAAGTTATCAGGAAATAATAATAATAATAAACTTTGAATCAACTTCAACTTGAAAACTGGAACAGTTTGTTCCAGAGATTTTGTTCCAGAGATTTCAACAAGTGTATAACATCCATCCATATATGTAGAGAAACATACATATATATCACAAAAATAATTATCATAGAAAATGTAACCATATTCATTTTTAGATTAGAAAGGTGATGTTACTCACCTGGCAAAAGAAATTAAACAGAGCTGCATCTTTTTGAACAGGGCACAGAGTACATCTTCTTTGATCTCTGGCTCGAGTTGATTGTATTATTTAAGTTGAAATTTGTTTATGTTTGAAAGGGTTTTTACTTCAGTTTATTCTTAGCTTTGCAGGAACGAGCTGAAGGGAAGGAGAAGTTGATTTATAGGAAAACTACAGGGTGATAAAATAGTGTTTGTACAATACTAGGCATGCTTGCATTACTACTCTTTACCATACTTGTATAAAATAAGGTCTGACACCTTTGTTGCTACATTTTTTTTTATACTTTATTTGTTTTGCTTTTGAAAGAATGAACTTGTCTTGCATATTAAACTTTACAGATAAGATTCCACTTGCCTTGGCTTGCTTTATTACTTAACCTGGTTTCATATTTTGTTATTATATGTTTATTTATTTAGCTTTGTAACCTGCTTTGTATTCTATTTGATTTCTTTCTTTTGCAAGCTACATACTAAAACTATTTATATTTGTTTGTATTTATTATGTTTGATTTGTTTTGTTTTTGGTTATAACTTTAACTTATATAGGTACCAATATATTCTATTTTGTTCTTTCTTATGCATTTGTTTATTTATGTAAAAATATATACTTTTATTTTGCTTATGTACTTGATATGTTTTTATTTGTTTGTTATTTGCTTTTAGATACTTGTCTTTTTATTGTTCACACTTGAATATATTGGTTATAAATTAGCACTTTATAATGTAAATAAGTTTCTATTTTAATTATGTTGTTAAGTTATTAGTTAATGTTTTTACTTACTTCTTATTTTCAGCTGAGTATATATATTGCTTTGTAATTTTAATGAATAACATGTTGTTAGATTTAATAAATTTGTTTCTATGTTCTACTTTGTTTTGATTCATACTTTGCTTATTTATTTGTTTTGAATCCTTATTGATTATATTTTATATATCAATGTTCTTATTTTTTTATTCATAGCTTAAGTATGAATTATTTTACTTTACAAAATAAGTGAACTTCTATTTTTATTTTACTCTTATTACTTTTGTAGACTACTCCATTGGTATTATTTTGTATTGATTTATTAATATGAGATTAAGATATATATATATATATATATATATATTTACTTTATATTATTATATCTTATATTTTATTTACTTCTTATTTATTGTCTTGTATTTATTATTATTAAACCATTTATTTGAGATTTAAATTCAAATCAAAATATATATATATACACACAAGATTTTATAATTTCAAATTGACTCATATATACCCAAATATACATATATATATATATATATTCACATATATACATATATATACAATATTCAAAAAAATTTAAATGATTTATATAGAATATATTTGAACTCGGGGAAACTCACATCACTATTTATAATTAATTTTATAAATTTTTATTCAAAATTTCATTTAATTATTAATTTAAATTAAATTAAAATCTAGGGTCGTTACAGAGTTCCCCCCTTAAAAGAATTTCGTCCTCGAAATTCGCAGGCACGAAAACAACACAGAGATAGACATGTTTGATCTCCTATAATTTCTCAAACTTAAGATATGAATTCCAAACTCAGGTCGAAATATCTTAAAATACATACCAATTTGTCCCTCTTCGGACTTTGGTATTCACAAGAAATTACAATAGAATTTAAAATTTGGCTTTAAACGAAATCGTTTTATCAATACAATTCTAATCATTCTTCATATTTTATTAATCAAGTTAACTCGATTTCAAATTTCCAATTTATTCAAAATTTTCAATTCATTCAAGTTTAAATCAAAAACTGAAAAGAAATCGATGAAGATACGAAGTAAGAATTTCCTACAACGATTCGTAGAGCATCACCACCACCGAAACTTCTTCTGGAGCTGCCACGAAGCAATCAAAAGAATTTGGAAACGAATCAAAAAGAGATTGATAAGAAAGATGTTCCCACTGTTGTTACAGAGTTTTGACTAATTATAGTCGTATTTCCTTGTCCCCTATCTCGTTTTCTTCTTGCACTCATACTTACTATCAGTGGATAGCAAAAGAATTTACTGAGGCATTCAAACGGATATCTTAAGGATTACTCATTCTAGGATATACTTCACCCTATCTCTAATGAGCTACTTAATGTGTTATACTCCTGAGCTAAAGTTCAACCCCTAGCTCTGATACCACATGTAACGACTCGTATTTTGCCCGCTCGAAAATCGACATCCATACTTCAAATCGTACTCAAATGTCATAGATTCGACCGTTCAAATCCGATTCGCCGGAGCTTATAACAACATTAAGTAAATACCACAGCGGAATAAAAGAATAATACATTGATATACAGCTTTGATACAATATCTGATACAACAGATGATCCAATAGATATCAATATACAACAGAGATATGATACAATAAAATAGCAGCGGAAAGAAAATAGATAACATTTAACAGCGGAACAAATAACTCTAAGATAGTCTTCAACGAAGAACTCCAAATCGGAACTGTAACTCCATTTCCAATAATCAATCCAGCAGAAGCTCGAACTCCCCATAACAATGCACCAAGCTAGGCAAGTCTGGTGCGGTTCAAAGGCTGAACTAACTCCAGATAATCCACTATATCTAACTATCTGAAAAACCAAACTCTAGACTGCTCGTGTAGAAATATAATGAGCACCCAGAGTTTAGGAAAGAAAACAATAAACTCCGGATCAGTCGTGGGACTGGTGTGAGCAACAAAAACAGTTTATCTTTTAAAAACAATCAAAGAAAGAATTCTAAAGTCAATTCGCAATGCTTTTTAAAAATGAGACTACCATAAGGCCGCCCGCACACACACACAATGCAAACGCAGAATCGGAGGAGATTTCTCCTTATGATAGTCAAAGATGCTTGATACGCATTAAAAAGAAACATTTGATATTATTACTAGTGCATAGTGTAGGAAAAATTTATTTCGAAAGTAGAATATAAATCTTAGCCAACATACGACCATTATCGTATGCCTACTATAGCTAACCATGTTCAATAGCAGGTTACCGCCACATTCCATGGCAGGTTATACAACTAATACTGTACAAGTCTCGTATTGTTTCTTTGGATTTCTAACGAATGATCAGGCCAAGGAACTTCCCATTGCCACATGAGAATGCCTCTGGATGGACATCCCCGAGAACCAAACCGGATCTCTACCAACACAAGGCCGGGTTACCCCTAACTGAGTAACAACTGACCGAATATGCCATCCCCCGGTCCTTTGGGACCTTTATCCGAGAGCTCTCTAATCAATTCACACAATCATAACAAAGTGTTTTCAACATGAGTAAGTATCTGGGCTCCATACCATGATACCACCCTTTTCCAGAAGGAAATGCACACATCCTAAAGGGCGCTACCCCTCATAACCTTGCTGCTTCTTTCCTGTTTTGACCATTCACGGGGTGTGAGGCTCGACGAAGTCTCGTCCACAAAAACATACTTTATACAAAAGCCATGCTTTGGGTCAACAAATGATCATAGAAATGATCACCAGGATAGACGATCAAACAAATGATCCTATCACAAATAATCAACACAATGATCATTTCACAGCAACCCTCAGCATGTCACATTACCAAAATTGGGAATACATCGCTGATAACCATCAACTATATAACCTCTGAGCTCGTACGTCTCAGAGAAGGGTGTTAAGCTAAGAGAATAAATTCTCCGCCACCAACAGAAATATATTTGAAAGAAATCGGCTTTATATCTTAATTTGTAACGTCAGACATACTATCCATACAAGTCTGTTCTGGGATCGAACAGAACCGAAGGCACTTACAAAGAAGTCCTTGCAATCCGTATATTCACAATCCCGATCGGATTTCCCATCACTTAGGGTGTTTCTATACCGGCGCGACTCGGTGCAGAAACAATCGATAGGTCATCCTATCGCTTTCGCAAATACCCGGTCTTCATCACCGGTCTTCAAATGCTATCCATAACGTCGAATCACATATTCGGAATGGGTTATACGACACAAAGGTCCTTTCCCGGCTAAACCGAATAGTGAGCGAAATAGTTCAAAAACATATGGATATTGGGATTTCAATTAAGTCACAACTTAATAATTCAAAATTTTCTTTCAAATGGTTTTAATAAATTACCATTTCAAATCTTTTAACAAAGAGATTTATTTTCACAACCTTTTAACGGTTAAAACAATTTTCACATTTTAATCTTTTAAACAAAAGATTCATTCACAGATTTTCCAAATCAATTTTCATTTCAATTTGATTAACTCGTTAAATCTTTAAATCAAAGATTTAACTTATAGCCTTCAAAACAATTTCATTTCAATTTGATTTAAACAAATCATCAATTTAAATCTGTTAAAAATAAATAGATTTAATTCATAGCTTTCAAAAAAAGAATTCATTTATAACTTAGGAAAATCATTTCTCTATTCAATCTTGAAATTCCCCTAATTAACTGGAATCTCAGTTCTTATCTAAAAGTGTTTATCATTTGAAAACAACAGTTTTCATTTTGGAAATCTGATTCATTTATACGAGTTGAAATCCTTGGGTTAAATTCAAATTCAAAAATAATACTTTTAAAAAAAATGATTTAACTCATAATGACTAGTATAATATCATTAATCCCTAGTTTCAAAATACAGAATTCAATTTGAATATTGAATTCAAATTTAATTTAAAGTATTTAAATTCCAACACTTAATCCTGTTATTCAAAATAAATTTCCATCTTTGAAATTTCCTTTTCAATTGCTTTTCACATTTAGTCCGATTCCATTTCCAAAACGTTTGAATTCAAATATTCAATTTTTTATAAATCATTTCAAAATCTGTGACTTAATCGATTTCCTCGTGAAATCTATATTTGTGTGTGTATGGTGTGGTCCAGGGTTTTAATACAATAGTGCAACATCATTCAATCATCACAGATTTAAAACATAGAAATATAGTTGATAAGCGATATAGCTATAAAGCTTATCGCCCATTCACAGATTCACGGATAATATGCAGATGTAAATAAATGAATAAATCATACACGGCACAAACCACAGAATAAAATATCACAGATCAGACAGGACAATTAATTCAAGGCATCATATATAATACGATCATCCCTAAGTAAGGTCAAGCATTTAATTGTCTGATTTATTCAAATCAGATTAATTTCTTATGAATTTCTAATCCTGGTTAATTAACATCAATAATTTTACAAATCATTTTGATTAATTATTATTTTTAATCATTTATTAATTAATCATTAATGATAAATTAATTAACTTTTAATTATTTAATTCACCATTTAATTAATTATTTTTAATTAATAATTTAACCCTTAATTGATTAATTACCATTTACTTTAATAAAATTCCAATAAGTGATCATCCCTAACCATTTACATTAATTAATTAATCTTTGATTAATTATCTTCAAATTAATTGCTTTAATTTATTAACCATATTAATTATCCTTAATTTATCCCTTAATTAGTTAACTATTATTTATTATATAACTTTAAGAAATTAAATAAAAATTTTAAGTTTAAAATTGATTAAACACGAGATTATAATTATCAATTTCTAATTACAAATTTATTTAACCTTAAGTTATTTATTAAATTACAAGTATAAATTAATTATATTTTTAAATTTACTTACCTAAATTAATTAAACACTTTACATTTTCCAACTTTCTTCATAAGTTTTAAATCAAAACTTAACTAAAAACCTGACAACATAGTCAGTTTTATTATTACAAATCTTTACTTAGCAAAATAACTTAAAAGTTCATTAAGTTGGTTTGCAAAGAAAACCGACCCGAGGCAAACACTTGGTTTACCCGGGTGAAACCTGTGTCTCCACCTTGTTTCCCCCGCGTCTCTCTCTCTCCCACCCATCCTGTTCTTCTCCCCAATCTTCTTCTTTCTTTCTTTTTTTTTTCTTTTCCCGGCCCATCTATTCTCGGCCCATACCCTTTCCTTTCCCTTCTTCTTTCCTCGTCCCAGTTTTCTTTCTTCCTTTCTTATATTTTCTCTCTTTTTCTTTAAGTTATAAAACTGCTTCGAGTCTATTCATCGTTCTCACGCACTCGACCCCGAGTTCCAACCCCACATGCTCGAAAACGTCACCGAACCCAAAAACTCAGACGTGCACACGATCAACTGTGCACGTGCACTCGCCCCTGGCGAACTTCCATCACCAGAGTCGATCACCCAGCAGTCGACTAACGACCATCCATACGATCCCGATCCTCAAAACACTCAAAACAACTTCACATCAAAATCGAGTGGTAATTCCCAAACCTGGAACTCGAACTGCAAACGAAAGCCCAACCTGTCAACGCCGTTCGCTCGACACTCCGACCACCATTCACCACCAAACTCCGTCCATAGCGTCATCAATCTTCCCTCTACCTCCCCACGGAACCGCGTGACACTCGATCCATCGTTGACATCGCGCGAGTAGAAAATATCGGCCACCCCAAAACTAGGTCACCGAAGTTTGATCACTTCCCGCCGCCACCACAAAGCTTCGTTCATCCTCCAAGTATTTTTCCTAGGGCCACTGATCATTCCTCCACCTCCAGGAGGAAGCTCGACCACCACGACTCCATAGATCATCAGAGTTCGGCCAAAACTCATTTTCCAGGCAATCTCCAAATTCATATGCAATTCAACATTTAAAATTTGGATTTTTATTTTAAAAATCATACTTTTCAAAGATGATTCGAGGCATATACCAGAATCAATATAACACGACATTTGATTTATCCCATTATTTAAGTTTCAATTGTATTTTTCTTACTTACAGGAAGTTTTCAAACTAAACTACTTAAACTTGTTTTCAAAATCTAGATGGTGTTTAAGTTTCAACTTATCATGTTTGAAATTTTAAAAGTTATCAGGAAATAATAATAATAATAAACTTTGAATCAACTTCAACTTGAAAACTGGAACAGTTTGTTCCAGAGATTTTGTTCCAGAGATTTCAACAAGTGTATAACATCCATCCATATATGCAGAGAAACATACATATATATCACAAAAATAATTATCATAGAAAATGTAACCATATTCATTTTTAGATTAGAAAGGTGATGTTACTCACCTGGCAAAAGAAATTAAACAGAGTTGCATCTTTTTGAACAGGGCACAGAGTACATCTTCTTTGATCTCTGGCTCGAGTTGATTGTATTATTTAAGTTGAAATTTGTTTATGTTTGAAAGGGTTTTTACTTCAGTTTATTCTTAGCTTTGCAGGAACGAGCTGAAGGGAAGGAGAAGTTGATTTATAGGAAAACTACAGGGTGATAAAATAGTGTTTGTACAATACTAGGCATGCTTGCATTACTACTCTTTACCATACTTGTATAAAATAAGGTCTGACACCTTTGTTGCTACATTTTTTTTATACTTTATTTGTTTTGCTTTTGAAAGAATGAACTTGTCTTGCATATTAAACTTTACAGATAAGATTCCACTTGCCTTGGCTTGCTTTATTACTTAACCTGGTTTCATATTTTGTTATTATATGTTTATTTATTTAGCTTTGTAACCTGCTTTGTATTCTATTTGATTTCTTTCTTTTGCAAGCTACATACTAAAACTATTTATATTTGTTTGTATTTATTATGTTTGATTTGTTTTGTTTTTGGTTATAACTTTAACTTATATAGGTACCAATATATTCTATTTTGTTCTTTCTTATGCATTTGTTTATTTATGTAAAAATATATACTTTTATTTTGCTTATGTACTTGATATGTTTTTATTTGTTTGTTATTTGCTTTTAGATACTTGTCTTTTTATTGTTCACACTTGAATATATTGGTTATAAATTAGCACTTTATAATGTAAATAAGTTTCTATTTTAATTATGTTGTTAAGTTATTAGTTAATGTTTTTACTTACTTCTTATTTTCAGCTGAGTATATATATTGCTTTGTAATTTTAATGAATAACATGTTGTTAGATTTAATAAATTTGTTTCTATGTTCTACTTTGTTTTGATTCATACTTTGCTTATTTATTTGTTTTGAATCCTTATTGATTATATTTTATATATCAATGTTCTTATTTTTTTATTCATAGCTTAAGTATGAATTATTTTACTTTACAAAATAAGTGAACTTCTATTTTTATTTTACTCTTATTACTTTTGTAGACTACTCCATTGGTATTATTTTGTATTGATTTATTAATATGAGATTAAGATATATATATATATATATATATTTACTTTATATTATTATATCTTATATTTTATTTACTTCTTATTTATTGTCTTGTATTTATTATTATTAAACCATTTATTTGAGATTTAAATTCAAATCAAAATATATATATACACACAAGATTTTATAATTTCAAATTGACTCATATATACCCAAATATACATATATATATATTCACATATATACATATATATACAATACTCAAAAAAATTTAAATGATTTATATAGAATATATTTGAACTCGGGGAAACTCACATCACTATTTATAATTAATTTTATAAATTTTTATTCAAAATTTCATTTAATTATTAATTTAAATTAAATTAAAGTCTAGGGTCGTTACACTGAGCGTATTAATAGATATGAGCGTGTATTTGTTAGTGAATATAAAATTTGTTTTTATATTGTGTTGATTTATCGATTGAGTGTTTATGGATTCTGGTCGATGTGTGAGACGCCATATTATCGATAGGGATTTCTAAACTCTTAAACAAGATAAACCAACACAATATTGTTTTAACTAGGGTAAATGAGATAATTTTATCCAAAATTATTTTTTTATATAAAAGAAATGATTTTTCGTAATTGTTATAGCTATATATATATATGGATGCTTGGTTGTTAGGAATGATAATATTAAATTATTATTATCAATGTGTAAAAGTGTGAGAAATTGAAAATAATAACCAGAGATTAAGGAATAAGTCAATAAATAAATGGAATTTGTAAATGTGATTCATAATTGAATAAGGAATTGAAACCATAATTAAAAAACTAGAAACAAATTCATATACAAATGAAATTTGTAAATATAAATTAGAAATGTCAATTATAGTGTGATTAATAATTAAAATAAGATAAAATTCCAAAGTAATGCGTGAATATAAATTTAAAGAATTTGGAATTTGAAAATTTAGGAATTTAAATTCCTTTGAAATTGAAAATAATTCTCAAAAAGTTGGGAAAAATAATATATATTTGAGAATATTTTGAATCGGATTTGAAATTTAGAGAGATTTGGAATTTAAAAATATTTGAGGGGTTTTAAAAGAGATAAAAGCATTGAACTCTTTTGGTCGTTGGAAAATAACTTCGGTGATGACTGAAGCATCATCGATGTTCATTTTCGAGTTTCCAAGAGAGAAATTGCTACCAAATTATTTTAAATTGGAATTGTTTGCGAAAGATAAATTTGATTTTAGAAATGCAATGAATTTTGGATATAGGTGATTTCAAAGAGAATTTTGAAATGTTAAAAGAATGTTTAACTCTGGAATCTTAACTAAGAATGTTTATGGCATATAATAAGTTTGATAACTTGTAAATTTGGAATTTGTTGAAATAAAATTCAACTTAAAAGAGTTAAATTTAATGGAAGTAGGAAACAAAATAAGATAGTAAACCAATACAATGTACTGAATTAAAAAGAAATAGGAATGGAATATAGATAAGTTGGAAACTTAAAAAAGTGTAAAAAAAAATTGAATGGAAATAGAATGTATTTGAACCTAGTAAATAAAAGTAAAAATTTACTGGAAGTGAATTTGTGGGAGGACAAATTTATTCAGCTTTGTAAGTAAGTAAAATGAAAACTGGATACCGGAATTTAAAATTGAATTGTGTTAAATTGTGTGAAATGGGAAAATTAGTCAGGTTGGACTAAATTAAACAAAGTATTGGAATTAAGATTTGTAAGAACTAATTGATTTAGGTAAGTAGGCACATGAGTTGAAAATTGTATACTGGAATGATATTAAATGGAATTAAGTCCTTGCTTAACAAAATTCAAAAGAATGGTATATAGCTAGATTTAACTGGAGTAAACCTAAATAAAATTGAATTGAAATAAATTCAGTTGAGCTATAGATAATATTGAATGGAATAAAATTCTTACTTAAATAAATAAATGTAAACAAGTAAGTATTGAATTGGATTAAAATAGTTTTGGTGTGAGTTGTAAACAAATCCAATTCAAGCATAAATTAAATGACCTTATTATTAATAAATTCAGTAATGAATTGTTAATGTAAATTAAAATTAAAAAAATGGATTGAAGAATAAGCTAATCGAATAAATTAGTAAAATGGTTGGGATTTGATCAAAGGAAAATCAAATCAAAGAATTAAAATGGAAGTTGGTTGAATAAAATAAATTTAAGTTATTGGGTGGAATAGTTTGAAGAAAATAAGTAACTTAAATAAGTTGTGAGATGGTTATTTAATATATTGGTTTTTGAGTTTAATAAAATGATTTGGAATCAAATATTTGGATATGAAAGAAAATGCAATGAAAGTTTGTGAATAAATTAAAATGGGATAGTATCAAGTGTAAATTGAGTTGGAATAAATTTAAATGGTTGTAAAGCTTAAGTAATTATTTATTCACATTAATATTGTCAAATTGCATAAGAAAGTGGATCGTTTGATGTAAACGGGATTAGATAAAATTCTATGAGTTATTAGAAATGAAATAGGATGATTTTGAAATCATAGGGGATGAATATTAGTTGTCTTGCTTAGAATCAATTAAATATAAGCAAGTAAGTTGTAAATCACTAAAACTGAATGAAATGGTTTGAGAATTGGTTGTAAGCAATTGTAAATAGTGTCGGAACCTTATATGTGCTTACGGAAATTATATAACGTGCATTATATGTGAAATTTATGTGATAACTATTGAAAGTAAGTGAAACGTTAATAAATTTCATATATTTAGTACCTATATGTTTGAATTGAGTAAGTACAGGTACCGGAAAGCAGTTGGGCTGGGTTTGATCGCTCAAAATGCTAAAATAATAAGCTGCTTGCTTAAAAATGCTAAATAAAGGTACGCCTATGCAATAAAAATAGGAAATGTGAACTGTTTTTGTTTTTCCGACCGTGTGGGTCGATGTATATATATTTATATCTTTTGTCAAATTGCAAAAGCTCCTCCGTACGAAGGAGACTCTGCCAAAATTTTCCGAAAATTTTGGGAGTTAGAAAAAAATTTGAAAGTTTTTGGAAAAAAAATTTGTTAACGACAAAACGATATCAAATTGGAAATTGAAATAAATTAGTAAATGAAACTAATTTAAAATAATAATATGAATTAGTTATGAATGGAAGATGAAATTTTATATTCGGAATTAAGAATAAATTGAATTCATATGGAAATAGGAAAAACTAAATTGAATAGAAGTAGATATAAACTAAAGTGTAAAGTAAAAATAAATATAAGAAGCGTATAAAATACTTATACTGAACTTAAGAATAAATGATAAGATTCTTAAGTAATATGGGTGTCGGGAAAAATATATTGAATAAGCATTGGAGTGAAGATTTAATAAAATATTTTTGAAATGCTATGATTGGATATTATTGCTAAATAGGATATGCAGGTATTATAAAGGGAAGGGAAAATTGGTTTTGATTTCAGATGATAAGTTTGAATTGCCTGACCAAAAAGGTATGTGTTTAAATTTCAGTATGAAATATGATTGGGTTTTTGATCTAGCCACTTGGCTTTTGTTTTCTTTTGGAATTTGGGAGCCCGTAGAGGCCCTTTGTAATTGTACCGAGCTAGCCGCGTAAAGGAGACGCTGGCAAAAAAATTTGGAAATTTAGAGAGTTAGAAAATTTTTGAGTAAGTTTTAAAAGATTAAATTTGAATTATAATTTGAATGATTGAATAAGTAAAGTTGTTTGGAAACTATGGAAGGTTTTGGGAAGTTGGTTGAAGTAATGGCAAGTTGATAGAATTGTTTGGTTTTGGAAAATAGAAACGGATATTGGACCATTCTTCCTAACTAGTAATTTCGGGGACGAAATTCTTTTAAGGGGGGAGGAATGTGACGACCCGGAATTTCTGAGCATTTGAAATGGGGATATTTAAATTATTTTAAATATTTGAAAGGTTAATTTTAGCTTGAATTTCAAATATCGCTATTTATTTGATAATTAAATAATTGAATTTAATAACTGGAAGTTAGGTAAAATTTTGAATCTGGGGTTTCAAACCCGTTAAAAATAATTTGAAGGCTTGTAAAATTTACATTGATAATACTGAAGATAGTAAAAGTGTTAAAATTGAATTTGGAAGTGTTTTGCAAGTTTTGAAATTATATCGTTTAAATCGATATTTAAAAAAAGCCTTCCGAGGCACAGTCTCAGAATTTGACGGAACCAGTTCCATTGTGTCCATAATAGTGTTTTATTATCGGGTTTCAAATTTCGTATTGATTGGAGTTATTGTGTGAGCGTACGATAAATAAACGCGCTAGAATAAATACCGAAAATTTAATACTTTAATTCGATTCAAAAAACTATCTTCTCCATACGATTGAATTAGGACTCGGAACCTTTTCCATTGTGTTCGGAATAGGGGCATAACATTATAAACGCCTAGCGGCACGCCTCGATAGGAGTTTGAAATTTTAAGTTGCATTTGAATTTAAATTTGAAATTTATAAATATATATTGTTGGACTGGTCAAACTATTTCAACAGCAGCCTACTTTCTATCAATTCAAAACTTTTTGGCCTCTTGTCACAGCACTGTAGCTTGTAAATTCGAGCAAGCTAACGTCTTCTCTTGTCTCCCTTACTTTTTCTTTAAAATCACGTAAAGCAGACAGGTTCAAAATCAAGGCAATGGCCGAAACAAATATACCTAAAAAAATATTATTTAAATTATCGTTCCCTCAAATTAAAACAAGCATCGAGGTTAAAGCCGAGTTTCTTTTTTTTCTAACTTCCAATGTCTTCGATTTAGGGTTAGGAGGAAGGCGTGACGCGCCTATACACGCAGCAGCGGGGCCTTTGATTCGCGACTTTGAAGGAGTCATCGAGCTCGGGAAGAACGTTATGGAGTGGCGAATTGCTGGGGGACTTCGATGGGTGAGGGTCGCAGTTCGGTGAGGGGCCTATGGCGGTGAGAAATTGGTGGAGACGGCAGTACCTAGAACGTGTGCTTCGCGACAGTGAGTTTGGGAATTTCGTGCTCGATAGCTTAAGGCAGGTCGCGATGGAGGGGAGAGTCGTGGCAATTGGCGTACGGTCGAAGTCGAGGGCATTTTCGTTCGAGCTGGGCTGTTCGGTGATGGTGATGGAGGTGCGCGGAGAGATGGTGATGGCGTGCAGTCTTCGTTTGTGGCCAGAGTCTGTCTGGGTAATTTCTGTATTTTTTTTATAAGAAAATAATATATGCTATCTAACATTTTAATTAGGGTGGATATGGATCAAGTACCTTGTGATTAAACAGGGTAAATATATACATATTTTAAAGTGCTGTTAATTTTTAAAAAATAATAATAATATAAATATATATTTATAAGGTTTCGAACAGAAAATTAGGAGTTTCAAAATGTTGAAAGATTGTATAATAATTAGATTTTTGGATTTATATATAAATTATTATATAAAGATATATGTGGTTTCAAAAGAATAAATGAATAAATATACAAGTTTTAAACTTACTATTTAATTTAAAAAAATTATATTAAGGTGATTTAATTTGTTCAATTAACTTATTTAAGTCACTAAAAGATTTTTTTTAAAGGGAAAATAATTAGTTTAGAATAAATTATTGGTTAATTAAATAAAATGGGAAAATTAATTTATTCGATCAATTCGAATATTAATGAAAACCTATTATGTTTGTTACAAGGTCTAAAAATCGTGGGGAAAACAGGTCGAGATGGAAATGGGTTGCAAAAAATCAAAGGTGAGTTAATCCCACTCATCTGGGTTTTTAATTTAAACTTAAATGGTTAAATTTAAATAATTGATTGAATGGTTGAATTGATTTGATGTGCTATATTATAGTATATAATATATCTTGGAATGATTGATTTCTCGCATTATATCGCGGATGAGACCTTATATGCCGCATAATAGCGGATGATTTATATTAATCCCATATACCGCGATATTCCACCTCGAAGTGGAATTGGCATTTTATATTGTGCTAATGTCTGTGGATGCTGGGAAACAGGTTGGAGGGATCCAACTGGATTCCTCAACATTTATTTAAATTTTTTAATATTCTCTGTTGCGATTATTTGATATTCTATGATGAATTATGTTGGAATACTGAACGCTGTGGTTTGATTGAATATGTTTGGGTATAATGAGTTACCAAAAATATATAAATTGGATTTTGGAAAGAAAATAAAAGAAGTGAATTTGTAAGCGAAATAATTAGAGAAAACTTGAATCAATTTAAAAATGAATTGGAAAGGAATAAAAGTGATTTTAAAATTCTAATAAATAAATTTCGAATATAGAAAGGGGATTTTGAATAAACAGAGAAATAATGTATTTTAAACCTCAAGTGACATTATTTAAAGGAATAAAGAATTTATTTTAAAATCCAAGTTTAAATTTATTGAAATAGATAAAGAAGGAATTTATTTTCAAACGAAGTAAATTGGAAATCAATTTGGAGATTGATTTAATTGTGTAAAACCGAAATTATTAAAAAAAGAAATGAGACTTTGGGAATTTATAAAATGGGCTTATAAAAGTAAAGTAAAATATATCAGTGGATATTTGGGAAGAATAAATTCAAGATGGGAATTCATTAAAGGAAATGAGAAAATTTGTTTAAAAATGAAAAGTGATTTATTTTTAAAGAATGTGAAGAGAAGTATATCTCCCTGGATTGCCAAGTACGTTTTCAACGTGAATTTTTAAATATAAGTTATATTATTTTGAAAAAAACCATGTTTTAGAAATTGATTATTTATAAATGTTTAAATTTTAAAGTGATTCTTTTTCAAATTTATTTATAGTAGTAATTATTTAAAGCGACTTGGTATTTTGTTTTAAAACGAGAAATTTAGTTTTATATTCTATAAAGTAGCTTTAATTTAAATATTCTTAAAGTATATATATTTTAATAAAGTATTAAAGTAGTTTTTAATTTAAATATTTTAAAGTGTATTTTTTAATTAAGTGCTTTTAAATTATTCTAAAATCAAAGTTTTGTGCTTGGTGATTTCAGTGGAAATAGAAAATATTTGGAAAATTTATTCTGTAAAAAGGAAGGTAGCTTGAAACTGTTTTCAAAAGGGTTGAAAATGGAAATATATCTTGTGAAGATATTTTGGGATAAATAAATAATTTGGGAAATTATTTATTGTTTGATGAATGTTTGTGAATGTTAATTGATAGTTAAATAACCGACTATCAATATTGGCCAAATGCGCTGATCGTTTCGAACAGACCGGGATCAGGATTTATTTCTCGAAAACCACTTCGATCCGGTTTGTATGTTTTTGTGGAAAACGCATTTGGATTCGAAGATGGAGCAGTGAAGTGCAAGGGCTAGTCGCTACTAATCCTGAGGATATTTCCAAAATGGATGTAGTAGGAATAGTGCCTTCGGTTCAGTTCGAACCCGGGACGGACTTGTATGGATGAATGCTTTTGGAACATTGTCAGGTGGATGATGGGCATTCTAAGGGATATGTTCTAAAAGGTAATGCTTAGCCTCAAGCCTCATCAACCGGGAATGACTGAAAATCAGGGGTTATGCAGCAAGGCTTGGTGGGCAGCACCCATTTCCAGGTAAGGTCATCTCTGTCTAGATGTCCCTTATTATTTCGGCTTAGTGGTGCATTTGCTGATCCCAACCATGGGGTGATATTACTCGGGATTATCCGGTAAGGGATAGTCCGGGTTTTGTGTTGCAGGGGGTCGGGAGTGATCCTCGGTACAGTGATCTAGGCCACGTACCGTGACAGGTTGTACCCCAGTTCCTAGTCATTAGTTGGAAATCCATTCTCCCTACGCGCCTTTTACGAGTTTCGTTTGTGTTACCCCATTTTAGCTATCGTAAGGTAAAAACCCGACATGTTTATTTATGGCGTGGTCTTACGAGATGCTTTTGTTTTCAAAAGAATTTTTGAAACTTTAATAATCAATTGGAGTGTGATTTCTCACGCTGGTACTCCAGACTGACTCGGGTGTTATTTAACTATAATACTCGGGTCAGACCGAGTATTATAGGATACAGGATATGATGTTGTGGAGCTCAGGAGACGAGCTGGATGGCGATACGTACTTTCGTACTTGATTATTATTCCGCTGTGTATCCATTTGTATGTTATTGATGTGGAACTCTAATGATGTACTCTGATGGTGTATGTATAAACAGATATAGTATTTGTTTTGATGTAAAGATCATTGAATATCTATTATATTTTATTCCATTGCGATGTTAGATTCTGATGTTGTTTTCTATCTTCTTCTTCTTCTATCTCTTCTTCTTTAACCCAAATGGTTCGTATTTACGTACATCATGAGTTGATTGATGGAGTATAGTGTTAACTCAAGGGGTATGGATTTGCGGGTCGTTACAATAGATGCCTAACCTTAGTTGCAGATCTAGCAAGATTCGATCCAGAGTTAGTCCTCCTATTTTTGATGGAATAGATTTATTAAATTGGAAATCAAAAATGGAATTTTATTTTACAATCTACTAATTTTAAATGTTAGTATATTATTAAAAATGGATGTGATATGATAGATAAGAAAATTATTTCGATTAATACTCTTATGATGCATATACTCTATTCTCAAATTAATTAGGATGAATTTAACTATATCTCTTATCGCTTAACTGCACAGGAAATCTAGAATGCTCTCGGTGCAATATATGGCAGAAAAGTCAACAATAGCGAGAAGCGCTCCACAATCGCTCAACTAAAGAAATTCGCTTGACAGGATTTACAAAAGACGGCAGTGATGAAGACGCAACTGATGATGAGATAAGTGATTTTTCATTCAATGATATAGTTCGCTTGTGTCAAAACTTAATTAAAAATAATGATGATATTGAGATGAAAAATAACAAGTTAATACGGGAACAATCTAAACTGCGTCAAAAAAATAACGATTTAGAAATTAAGCTCAAAAATATAAAGAAGAATAAAAAATCAAGTTGCAAAAGGTATTTGGACTATGAAAAAGAATTTGTTCTTTTTATGAAAATTTTTGAAAGCTGGAAAAAGAAATTTTGATTTTGGAAAAAAAATCAAACAGAGTTGATTTACAAAAATAATAATTTTTACAAAGGGAGTTAAACAAGGTTAAAGAAAATTTCAAAACCCTTGAAAAGGAAAACGCATGTTACCTGGATGTTTGACCAAGAAACAAGAGGCTCGTGTTAAGCAATGTCGTTCGGCATGAACCTCGTTCGGCATGACAGGGCCGTTCGGCATAGCAAAGTTGTTCGGCATGAACCTCATTCGGCAGAGCCTCGACCGGCATGAAACCTCATTCGGCATGACACGGCCATATGACATAGCAATGTCGTTAGGCATGAACCTCGTTCGGCATTCCAGCCTCGTTCGGCATTCCAGCCTCCTTTGGCATTCCAGCTACGTTCGGCATTAGCATTCCAGCCTCGTTCGGCATTCCATCCTCATTTGGCAAAAGCCTCGACCGGAATGAAACCTCCGTCGGCATGAAAGGGCCGTTCGGCATAGCAATGTCGTTCGGCATGAACCTCATTTGGCATGATCCTCGTTTGGCATTCCAGCCTTGTTCGGAAGTCCAGCCTCGTTCGGCATCGGCATTCCAGCCTCGTTCGTCATGAAGCTTCGCTCGGCATATGGCCTCGCTTGGCATAAGTATGTCGCTCGGCATCTCCCCTCGACCAGCGTTGGATCTCGTTCGGCCTACAAACTTCACTCAACACACTCTCTAGTTCGGCATAGAGGTACCGTTCGGCTTGGATATATGGCTCGGCATTTGTCGTTCGGTATTTGTGGCTCAGCACACAGAAGTCACTCACCACGGGCCAAGGTATCTTGCTTCTAGGCCCATTAGGGTAGTCCAATCCATCTTCGTCTATAAATCAAAAGGCAGAGGCACAGTGAAAGGGACCTTTTTTTGGGAACACTGGGGAGAGACTCTACCGCATTCAAGAATCATTCTTTTTACATAGAAATTGTGTTCAAGTAGTTGGTGTATGGATTGTATCTGTAATCAATCGTTGAGTAAAGCTATAGAGATCAACTTCACAGTGGACGTAGGCAGTTACGCCGAACCACTATAAATCCGGTGTTCTTGTCTTTACATTTAATTTAGCATACAATTCTCTGTTTCAATTTACTTTCTTCATTAATCTCTTTACATAATCTTTCTCAAGGGTGTTAGTGACCAATTCTGGTGCTAACATTTTGGTGCTTGTACTGAGAATTGAATTCTCAGGCTGCTAGGATCCGATTTGAAGCTACTGGGTTGAATAAATCCCCTGAAGGAGATCCAAGTCATTCACAGGACGTCCGTTGATTCTACTTAGAGTTCCTACCATTAACTCTACTTTGGAAAGACCACATACCCGATCAGCTTCTCATAATGCAGACGTCAACTAGACTGCTAGCGTACAACAGATAATACCTAGCAATCAGTAAGCAAATCTAGGTGCAGGGACTACCGGAGCTCATAACCAGGCCAAAGTTGTTACTAGGACAACGTTCAACTACTTGATGAGAGAACTCATGGAAAGCAGAAGACGATTCGCTGAACAGATTCAAGCTAACGCTAACCTGATGACTCAGCTTACTCAGCAATAGCATTAGAATGCTGGAGGTAGCCCTGCTCCTTATTCTTCATCTGATAACAATGACTTCATCCGATGAACCTCCCAGGCATAGATGCCGTAAAACTAAACCGCACAAGCAGGTGCTACTAATCGATCAACTAGGGATCACTCACATCTTGGAGACCACACCTATGCCAAAACGGGAAACTTAGGAGCTGGAATGTGTGTGAAGACCGGACGCCCGGCTCATCAAGGCCCTAATGAAGTTGGTATTCAAGATACGCGTCTAGCAGATCGCCAACAGAAGGGACATCAACCCGAGCGGTCCCGTAGAATAGTGTCCAATCCTCTATACAAACTCCAGACTTATCAGCTATGGTCAGGCAGTTAATGAGAGAAAATCAAGGCTTAACCAACGAAGATTGGGGAATATCCAGGAGTCATACTCCATTCACGGATACTATTCTACAGGCCGAGTACCCCAGGAAGTTTAGCATCAACTATCCTGGCCTACGAAGGAAAGACCGACCCCAGGCAGCACATGATGAGGTATGAGTGGATGATGGATTCGGCTAGAGCGAACGATGCAACCAAGTGTAGATGCTTCGCAATCACTTTATCCGGAATCGCCACCATGTGGTTCACTCGACTTCCCCCATGGTCTATATCCAACTTTGATGAGTTGGCAAAAAAGTTTGAAGAACAATTCAGGATACACGCCACTCGTCCCAAGGATGTAATGTCCCTATCTAATGTAATCCAGGCTCTGGGAGAGTCATTGAAAGAGTATTTTTAAAGATTCCATGTTGCGACTACTGAAGTTAGCAACCCTAAAGAGCACATAATTTTGATGGTGGTAATGCGAGGTATAGATACGGATTCAGAATTTGGAGATTGATTGGCAGGAAAGCCTCCAACAACGCTGGAGCGTTTCTATTCAAAGGCTCATCAATTCATAAGAAGAGAAGAAGCCAGAAGGACGAGGCAAGATAAGGCAACAGGGCATGTTCAGGAGACCGTAAAAAGAAATATTTACGTAAAGCAATTTGGTGATAACTCGAGAAAGGTTCAAATCAACGTCCAGAATAAGCCTGGGAAATATAAGGGGTCTGGAGGAGGAAATCCCGAAAAGAAAAGAGAAGCAGGGAAATGGAAGACAAGGATTCCAACCTACAACGAATATACCCCACTGAATGCATCTCTTGAGAATATTTACTTGTCAACTCGTAACACTTTTCAATACATAAAGCCACACCCAAAGGAGTCGACAGAGGAACAAAAGCGGACAGGGAAGTGCTATCATTTCCATGAGACTTACCGGCACAATACAGAGGAGTGTAGATATCTCCACGATGCCATAGAAAAGTTGATCAGATATAAAAAGCTGCAGGAATTTGTCAAGAACCCATAGGAGGGTAGGCAAGGAACTTCAGACCCCAGACGCGGGCCGGCTCCACGCCAACCATAGGAACCTCCCCGAACCATGGGTATATTAGTCATAAACACGATAGCCGGTGGACCTCACCCTGCAGACAAAGAATTGGCTGGAGATGGAGTGATATGCTAATTCGTTAAGGCATGTGGATTATCAGTGTTGTTCGAATGTGGAGGATGGGACCCCGAAAGCAGCAACGCATGATGACAGATGATATAGTATTTAGAAGCAGAGATGCGGACAAGGTGGAGGCTCCTACCATCGACCCGATGGTCATGTTTGCGACAATCAGGTCGGCATATGCGAAGAGAATTTTAATTGATTGTGGAAGTTCCATTAACATCATCTTCAAAATGGAATACGACCAAATGAAGAAGGAAACAAAGGATTTGAAACCATCTAAAGTCCGAATCCATGGCTTTAATGGCACAGAAACTGATGCAGTAGGTTATGTTGAGTTGCCAGTTGAACTGGGAGAAGGTGAGCATAGGAGGGTGCGAATCCTACTGTTTATAGTTTGGATGTTGATTCTACATATAATGTGTTTCTTGGTCGGCCGGCCCAGGCGGAGTTTAGGGCAGCTTTGGCCCCATAGTGTTTGACATTAAAATTTCCGACAGACAAAGGAGTCGGTGTGGTGCATCACGATCAGGCGACCGGTTGCGCATGTTATGTGGCTGAACTGACGATTGACATTCCAGCCAGCCAGGATGACCGTCACGAGTTCTTAAGATTGGATCACAACTCGACCCGTCAATGGCCAAGGATCTCACTGATTTTCTCCGAGCAAACCTAGATGTTTTCGCTTGGACACATTCCGACATGTTCTGGATTTCTCCCGCTATTGCGATTCATATGTTGAACATAGACCCTAAGTACGTTCCTGTAATATAGAAAAGGAGAGGCATGGACCCGGAGAGGTCCGCTGCTCTCAGAGAGGAGGTGGAAAAACTCAAAGCCAATGGGTTCGTCCGCGACGCCCTCTACCCTGAATAGGTGTCCAACCCTGTGCTAGTAAGGAAAGCGAATGGGAAGTGGAGAACTTGTGTTGATTACTCTGATATGAACAAAGCATGCCCGAAGGATAGTTTTCCTTTACCCAGAATCGACCAGCTCATCGAATCAACAGCTGGACATGAGTTATTGTCATTTATGGACGCGTACTAAGGATACAATCAGATCCCAATGCACATTCCATACCAAGAACACACCAGTTTTGTCACAGACACAGGGCTATGTTGCTATGTAGTAATGCCTTTCGGATTGAAAATGTGGGAGCAACTTATCAGCATCTGGTGAATCGAATGTTTAAAGACCAGATTGGTAGAACAATGGAAGTCTATGTGGATGACATGCTCGTGAAGTCACGACAGTCAAATGACCACATTCGAGACCCAGCAGAGATGTTTGATATACACAGACATTATGGGAAGAAGATCAATCCTTTGAAATGTTCCTTTGGCATCGCGTCGGGGAAATTTTTGGGTTTTATTGTGAATGCGTAGGAAATCGAAGCTAACCCAAAGAAGATTCAAGCTATTCGAGACATACAATTGCCTAAAACTATAAAACAAGTGCAAAGCTTGAACGGAAAGGTAGTCGCGCTGAGTCGATTCATATCCAGAGCCATAGATAAATGTATTCCTTTCTTCGATGTAATAAAGAAAGGAAAGAGAAATTTTGAGTGGACGTCTGACTGTGAGGAAGCGTTCCGAGCTCTGGTAAGGCATTTGGAAAGTCCTCCGATACTATTGAAACCAATAGACCATGAGATGTTGTACATGTACTTGGCTATATCCTTGCATTCTATCAGTACGACTCTGGTTCGCGAGGAGGACCGAGTTCAGAAGCCGGTGTACTATGTCAATAAACGTTTAACAGGAGTGGAAAGAAATTATCCTAAAATTGAGAAACTAGCCTATTTCTTGGTGATTGCATCACACAAGCTCCGGCCATATTTCAGGCACATTCAATCAGTGTTTATATCGATCAACCTTTGCGGCAGGTACCCCAACGACCGAAAACTTCTGGAAGGATTTAAAATGAAATATCGAGTTGAGTCAGTTCGATATTACCTACCTGCCACGAAGGGCCATACAAAGGCAAGTGCTAGCAGACTTCATTATTGAATTCACCATGTCAGACGAATCAGACGGTAATAATGTCATACCTCCCATTCGATGGAAGATGTATACCGATGGGGCATCTAACGTCCTTGCTCGGGGTTGGCATAGTTCTTATGAATCCTGAAAATCGATCAGCTTGTTATGCTTTGAAGCTCGAATTTCCAGCGACAAATAACAAAGATGAGTATGAAGCATTGATTACTGACTTGAGACTTATCAGAGAGTTGGGGGTAAAATCGGTTGAAATCTTTTGTGACTCGCAACTGGTGGTATACCAGGTGCGGGGGGACTATCAAGCGAAGGGACAGAGACTTTCCTCATACCTTACACAGGTTCAAGAGCTGCTAGCAAATCTAGAATATTATGATATTTCGCATGTCCTGTTTGAACAAAATAGAGAAGCCGATTCATTGGCAAAATTTACGAGCATTGGCGATGCACAGCAAATGGGATTGGTTTCCGTTGAAATCTTACATACTCCGAGTATACATATGATGGAGGTAGATTTTGTGTTGGAAACAGAAATCGAAAAGGAACCATGGATGACCCCATTCGAGCAATACTTGCTACACGGGGTCTTGCCCGAAAGAAGGAGCGAAAGAAGACAAGTCATTCGTAAGGCTTCGTGATATGTAATGCAAGGCGGAATAATGTATCGGAGGGGATTCTTGACTCCTTTACTCCGATGCATTGCCCACAATGAGATAAAACGAGTCCTGAAGGAAGTCCATGAAGGAGACTGCTATGGCCATACTGGAGGGCAGTTATTAGCAAAGAAATTCCTCGCTATGGATACTATTGGACAACTGTAAATTGGGACGCTGCAGACTACATAAGGAGATGCGACAAATGCCAAAAGTATGCAAAAATCCTGAGAGCTCCGCCAACGGAACCCACGCAAACGGTTAGTCCCTAGCCGTTTGCAATGTGGGGGATCGACATAGTCGGTTCTTTACCCATATCCAAAGATGGTGCGAAATACGCGATAATTGCGGTCGATTACTTTACTAAGTGGAAAAAGCAGAGCCTTTGGCCACGATCACCACTAAAACGGTCATTAATTTCGCTGTATGAAACATTATATGTCGTTCTGGCCTTCATGGACTATCATTATAGACAAAACGGAACTCAATTCAAAAGCAAAGAGTTCAAAAAGTTATGCTAAAAATATAGCATTGAGAAAAAGTTTGCAGTAGTTGCTCATCTAAAAGCCAATTGGACAAGTGGAAGCCGTGAATAAAATAATCAAGTCCATATTGAAAAAGCATTTGGAAAATGCTAGAGGAAAGCGGGTGGATGAACTTCCAACAGCACTTTGGGCTTATAGAACCACCCACAAGTCCACGACTGGCCACACTCCATTTGCATTGGCATATGGCATGGAAGCTGTTATACCCGTAGAACTTGAAGTTCTATCACATCGGGTAACTTATTATGACCTTGAGTCGAATCCGGATCTTTTGCTGGAATCACTGGACTTCATTGATGAAAAACGTGAAGAAGCTGATTTGAGCGCAGCTGCATACAGATACCGAGTTGCTCGATATTATAATGAAAAGGTCCGGCCGAGAATCTTTGATGTGGGTGACCTCGTTTTGAAACGAGTTTTCCCGGTCCCATCGCATATGAATCCCACATGGGAAGGTCCATACGTCATTGAACGGAAACTTGGAGAGGGAACTTTCAAGCTAGCGACCGTTGATGGTGCGACACTCCCCCGAGCATGGAATAGCGAGCATTTGCGGCATTATTATACTTAGTCCATTTCTTTCATATTTTAGTTGCAATTATTTTCCAGCATATTTTTATTCCTAGTTTTCTGCATGTAATAAGACAATTTAGCTTGTTTTCATTAATAAAGGCTTGAAGCCATCTTTTCCATGAATTATTGATGTTTCTGTGTATGATGATTCTATGGCAAACCAGTAAAGTTACATTATTCTGTCTGATGTACGAACACGCACGAACACTAAAATCTCTAAGTCCCTTGAGTGCGGACTAGAGTACTCTGAGTCCCTAGAGTGCGGACTAGAGTATAAACAACTAAAATCTCTAAGTCCCTTGAGTGCGGACTGGAGTACTCTAAGACCCCAGGGTGCGAACTAGAGTATAAACGACTAAAATCTCCAAGTCCCCTGAGTGCGGACTGGAGTACTCTGAGTCCCCAGAGTGCGGACTAGAGTATAAACGACTAAAATCTCCAAGTCTCCTGAGTGTACTGGAGTACTCTGAGTCCCCATAGTGCAGACTAGAGTATAAATGACTAAAATCTCTAAATCCCCTGAGTGCGGACTGGAGTACTCTGAGTTCCCAGAGTGCGGACTAGAGTATAAATGACTAAAATCTCCAAGTCCGCTGAGTGCAGACTGAAGTACTCTGAGTCCCCAAAGTGCGAACTAGAGTATAAACGACTAAAATCTCCAAGTCCCCTAAGTGCGGACTGGAGTACTCTGAGTCCCAAGAGTGCGGACTACAGTATAAACGACTAAAATCTCCAAGTCCCCTGAGCGTGGACTGGAGTACTCTGAGTCCACAGAGTGCGGACTGGAGTATAAACGACTAAAATCTCCAAGTCCCTTGAGTGCGAACTGGAGTATTCTGGGTCCCCAAAGTGTGGATTAGAGTATAAATTATTAAAATCTCTAAGTCCTCTCAGTGTGGACTGGGGTACTCGGAATCTCCGGAGTGCGGATTGGAGTATAAACGGTTTAAAATTCTCCAAGTCCCCAAAGTGCGGACTAGGATACAGATGACTTGAAGTCATCAAGTCCCCGGCATACGGACTGAAAAATATTCTAAGTACCCGAAGCGTTGTATAGAGAATGTACAATTTCAAAGAATTCCCGAGTTATATGAAGATGAATTGGGGGTTTATGTAACTCCCAACAGCTTGGATTTCGATCGCAATAATACAGAAAGATGAACAACAAAAGTCATTTGAAAGACAAAGAAACTAAACTTTATTTATTAATCCAAAATGGGGTCCTACTGCGACTTCTCCAAAACTTGAGGTCAAAAGTCTATCTACATTGACTGAAAATAAATAAAAATAATTATATAATCTAAGCTAACTCTCCTTGAACGTGTGTAACAACTACTTTTTTTATTTCTTCAATTTCTTTCCCTCCTTCGTCTTCTCTGACGACTCCTCTCCCATGCGTTTTCCCTTGGAAGTTTTCCATGACGGTGAGGTAACAACCGAAGAAGCACGAGGGACCTCTAATGGCCTGGACCCACTAGGGAGGATGACCTTCAAAGGCTTGTTCAAAGGATCATCTAGGTCCGCAATTTGGGGCTCGACTTTGATTTCAGTTTTTTTTTCCTCCACGAGCTTCTCCTTCATGCTCAATTTTAAATTATGCTCAGAGGCGCTTGTGATCTCAATTTTATAACTACCTTCGACAGGAGATTAAGTCCCAGACTTATCCTCATCGAGTGCCTCAATCACTTGAGCATCCAGACCGAGAGTCTCTCCTGCATGAGTAGCCTCGCTTGTTTACTCCTTTTCCTTAGCGTCACCGTTCCTTAGAGTGGGCTCGAGGTCAGAGCGACCTACGCAAGATCATAAGAGACAAATGTTAGAATATGATGAACTTTTGCCAAAAGCAATGGCTCTTCGAACTTTAAAAGGAAAGTTATTTACCGGTATCTTGCTGGCTCTCAACCGTTCGTGGGGTTTCACCCTCTAGAATGGGAGGTAGAATGTGAATGCCGAGGCCAGGGTCTTCCGGGTCATAACCAGCATGTTGTTCAAATGAATCGAGTACTGGCCGATCAACCATTTGAGTATGAGGAAGGGCTGGAGACTCGGTTCCAGACGGATCGACAATGACGTCTGTTCCTTTGGATGAGGACGAACCTTTGCAGTAGAGCGCCTTTGCTGCAGACAAGTCTGAAGCTCGTTCCCCCTGAGAAATTCTTTCACCAAGGCCCCCTAGTCAACCTCTTCGGTTCCCAGCTCGACCTTCTTGATCTTTATTAAAGTCTCCCATGCCTCGGTTAGAGATTCAAGGTAGCCCTCTTCAAGAAATGTTAAGTCCTGATGCATGAGGATACGGGCATTGAATTCTGCTATCAGTGGGTCAAACATGCACTTAATCTCCTCCCTGCCAGCCTCTGTAGCCGCCTCAAGGCGAGAGTCAATCTTCGCAGATGCTATTCTCTTGCCCTCTTCACGGGCCTCATCCTTCAGCATCTTGACCTTAGAAAGCTCATCGTCAAGCTTTGCCTTCAGAAGTCGCGTAGCAACATCTCGTCGCAATATCGTTGCGACTCTTCTTAGGTAGCAGTTTCCTCCTATCTTTCTTTATGAAGTTGATCCTCTAGCTCTTTGACTCGAAGGGAAAATGCATCCCTTTCCTTCTAAATAGAATCCTTCTCTAAAGCCAGGGCCCTGCGGCGTTAGACTACTTCATCAAGTTCTTTCTTATGAGTTGTCTCCAAACGATTGACGGCCTCCGCGGTATCTTTAGCACCTTGTTGGACGGCTTCGAGCTGAGACTTATACGCAGAGAGTTCTTCGTCCTGAGCTTTGATAATATGTTTATCACGAATAGCCTCAAGCTCCAGGCGATCAATTTCGTGTTAACGTTCAACAAAGACTTCTGAGACTTTTCAGCTAAGTGAACGAATGCATCATGTATGACATAGATGTCATTGGTACAAGAAATAGCGCTTTGTTTGACATGTCTCGGAATCTGATGAATGGCCGGGACAAATTTCAAGCCGTCAAAGAAATTCTTTGGGAACGCGGCTTTAAGCTCAACAAGTCGTTCTGCTACCGATGGATCAGATACAGGACAGGAAGGAGTCTGTCTGGGGACTACGAGTGTTTTGTGGGGATCTCGAGATTTCCTACTTGGATGAACCAGAGTGTTGATCTCGATGGGCCTCGGGCTGTGACCCTTTGTGTGCGGGTTTCTCTTTGCTTTGCTCCGATTGAGGAGGAAGATCACGAGGATAGGAAGATTGGCTATATGTCTTTCTTCGGTAGGATGATTCTTGGTGGCGGTAGTCTCGATTGCCGGTGTCATCCCTGTCTCGACACTTGCCGAAACCCAAATCCCGGCCGGAGTGGCGAAAAATAGATGAACCTCGAAGACGGTCAAGTCCATGTGTATGCTCCATGTCACCTGCACAGAACTTAAATAACGACAAGTCAGCAAAGAGTAGAGTGATGGCAGAAATTTAAGTGCAAGATGAAGTGCACGTGCTTGTGTGTGTCCTAGTGTTCCTCCCGATGGACCAGTTTCTTTATCTCTGCTAATAGGAGTTTTTTCTTCCTGGTTTTGGGCATGAGCGCTTGTATCGCCTCTCACGAGCGAATGAAGCTTAAGGGCCTCCGGATCGTCGAAGCCATAGTTAAGCAGATCATCAAGTATAGTAAGGTTCGACAGGCCTTTCAAAGAACTCTCTAAGTGTTGTGAGAAAGTCTCTCTCTCCACTAGAATAAGGGTGACCTTAGGAGTTCCACCTACTGTTTTCTTCCTCAGCTTGTAGGCCAATTTCTTCTTTCCCTTCGAAGGGGAAGGTGTCGTTTCGATATCTTGAATATCGACTATCGGGTCCCGAGCAGGACTGACATTTTCACCCTGTACTTCGGTCATTTCAGTTTCTTTAATCTCCCCCTTCTCTAGCGTGTCAGGGGCATCACGTGCTAAAGACCCAACCTGCATTTTTCCTTTGCCCGAAGTAGGCCTGGTTATAGTGACACCTTGAGGGAGGCTTATTCGGCGACCTTCTGCCAGCAGCCCAAACTTTGTGAGAGATTCATTTGAAATGAGAGATCTGATGTCTCGGTCTTCTATAGGGATAGCTCGGATAGCTTTGACAGCTTTAGAATATCCGGAGCCTTTGGGACGTGGGTTGATACCTATGAAAATAGATAAAAGAGTTAGGAAAGGTGCAGTTTCCACAGAATACGAGTATTAATCCAGGAAAAAGGACTTATTCCCTTCCACCCATCTCCTCGCGAAGCCGGAAAGACAGCGCACGTAGAACCGCTCTTGCTTATAGTGGACAAACTTGCTTCATGCCCCATTTAGAATTTGACACTTGCTATGCGGCTCGACGAATAAAAAAGATGGGCTATCTGACCGTCTCTTGAAGCGGTAGATATAGCGGATAGCGTAGGGAGTTGGAAGCCTTAAAAGGACACTCACGAAGAGAATGCAAGTGCCGTATATGAATGCGTGGCTGTTTGGATGTAATTGCGATGGGGCAATCTCGATATACTGTAACGGGTCGCGAAGAAAGAAGTTGAATGGCGGCACGCTACCTGTAACGACCCAGGATTTTTATTAATTAAAAATTGAATATTTAATTAATTTTAAATATTAATTTGTGAATTTATAAGTCGAATAAATTTTATTTCGAATAATTAGATTTAATTGAATAATTAAATCGATAATTTAATATGTGAAATACAGAAATAATTGAAAATTGGGTTAAATATGATTGAAAATGATTTGTAAAATTTTATTTTATCATATTGGAGTTAGAATGATATTTTAGAACTTTTAAAATCGAATTAAAAGTTAATTTGTGAAAATTGAATATTTTAATATTTAATCGACTAGTGAAATTAGCCAATTTTTGAACAGTCTCAGAATTGGACGAAACTAGTTCCATTGGATCCGTAATAGTTTGTTATTATCGGATTTCAATTTTTGTAGCAATCGGAGTTATCGTTTGATCGTGGCAGCTCGAAACGCATCGAAATTGTTTTCAATATTAATTTGGCGAGTTAAAATAGCCATTTTTCAAACAGTCTCGGATTTCGACGAAACCAGTTTCATCGGATCCGTAATGTGATATTATTGTGTGGTTTAAAATTTCGTGTCAATCGGATTTACCGTTTGTCCGGTGCAAGCTAAAACGCCTAGAAAATCGTTTAAATCGGTTTAATTCAAATTGAATGTTTATTATCATATCTCGCACAGATGACCGAATTAGCTCCCGAAACATGTTCCATTGTGTCCGGAACGCGGGATAAACCTTAGAAACGCTGGTCACCGTGCGTAAATCAGAGTCCGAAAATTCCGAAATGAATAGTGTTTCGTTCGATTTTCTATAAATAGACCCTTATCTCTTCACAAAATAAAAAAAATAGGTTTAAAACCCTAGCCGCCAGTAACTAAAATCTATGGCCGAAATCTTCCTATATTAATCCTCCAATTTCTTCAAATCCAAGCCTTGTTTCAAGAAACGTTCAACTAGAGAAACATAGATCTCTTCGAGATCTTTAAAACCAACGGCTATGATCTAAAATAAGTTAGCGGGTCATCGGCAAATTGCTTTCAAAGGAGCCGGCTTTGGTCATGTTTTTCAGAGCGGTGGTGGCGTAGGGGGGGTGCGGCCTCTGGCCGTGGTTAGCATGCGTGAAGCTTGTTCGAATGGCGGCTCTTGATCGATGTGGAAGCGTTTGTGATAGCGTACGTTTTGAACCCTAGAAGGAGCGTGTTGGGTTCTTTGTTCGGTTACTGGTAATTTGAACATGAGAGGGAAGAAGGGTAGTGTGCGGTCCTGATGCCTCCAAGCAGAAATGAGCGGTCGTGATTATAATTAGGGTTAGAATTTAAAATATGTTGTAAATTATTATATTAAAGTTCGTAAAACTTGTAAAATCCATATCTTTTTCATACGAGGTCGAAAACGCGCGAAACCAGTTGCGTTGGAATCGTATGGACGAGCACTACGCTATGGAATTGGATTGGAGTCGTTTGGAGTTAGTGACAATTTCGGGTAAAATTAAACGTCCGTTTAATTTTATTCGAAATAAATCGCTAAAACGAAATTGAAATCAAGGTGAGAACTTCTCACTCAATCGAATCGGTTTCGATTTTATTTTAAATAGTTAGATTTAAAATTGTTGAAAGTATGTTTGAATGATGATTGTTATCTATTGATTGTTAAAATAGACATTATGCGCCGTTAGTAAGCGGAGGTTATTTATTAAAAACATATACCGCGAATATTTCGTAAACAGTGAAATTGGTATTATATATAATAGCAATATATATATTGGCATATGTATATATTGCAGTTGTTGATTTCCCGTAGTATATAGCGGATGAGACCCTATTGCGCCGTCTATTAAGCAGATAATATTTTAAATCCCATATACCGCGATAATTACGTACTGGAACGGAATTGGTATTGTGCTAACATCTTTGGATGCAGGAAAACAGGTTGGAGGGATCCAACTGGATTCCTCAACAGTATTTATTTGATTATGGATATTTTGATATCCGTTGATTATCATGTACGATATATGATGTCGTTGTTGTCGTGATTGACTATTTGGTATGTAGCATCATTGGACCAAATTTTGGAATTTTAAAAGGATTTTTAAAGTGATTTTTGAAAGTATACGTTATAAAATATTTTTGGAATCGATCCATTTTAAATAAATAAACGTATAATTTTAATGTTATAAAATTATGGTTTTTGAGAAATATAGTTAAAAGTTGATTTTTGAAAATATGGGGTTAATGATTTTATAAAATAGTTTAATTGGGATTTTTGAATTTATTATAAAAAGTTTAAAAATAGGATTTATGAAATTTGATTATTTTATAAATCAGAAATGATGAAATTATATAAGAAATTTATAAATTGATATTATAAATTAAAATATTTGAATTATAAAACGAGTTTTTATAAGTGTTAGAATGAATTGTGAATGAATTTCATAAATGAATGAAATTTATAGAATTATAAACGGTGAAGTTACAAAAGGAATTTTATAAGCAGTAGGTTTATAAAATTTGCACAGTTATTAAAAGGAATTTTTTTTTGGGTAAATAAATGAATCTTATAAGTTATAAGATTTATAATTTGGGAAGTTAAATGAACGATCTTGTAAACAAATAAATTATAAGTGTTTAACTTATAATGTGAACTTTTGGTTTATAATTGAGTTATAAATCGAATAGGTTAATAAAGGAGATTTATAAAGGAAGTAGTTATAAAACAAATAGAAATAGAATTTGTAAACGTTGCTTTATAAATTCGCAAACGACTTATTTTGGATAATTAAATTGTTGTAACTTATTTATGGAGTTATATTCACGTTTTAGACAGTGAATAATCCTTTAAGATAAAATGTATAGAAGTGATGAAATTGGTTAACGTAGTATATTCACGTTTTTGAATAGTGAATAATATGTTAAAGAAAATGTTTTGGATGTGATGTTTTAAATAGAATTAAAACGGTCTAACGATGTTTTAAAATGTGTTAAGATTCGAAATCATATATTTCAACATTCATTGTTGAAATAGACGTTTTCGACAAATAGAAGGAAATGATGGACTATAACACTGTTGTTATAGTAAATGATTTCCGAAAGGAAATGTTTTGTTTAGTATTGGGATTTATATATCTATTTTAATTTCGAATCCCTATACTAGTGATTTTGGGTTGTCGTAACGATGTTTTACGCAACATTCGTTTTGGCCCAAATAAATATGTTTAAGAGAATGATTTCCTTAAAGAATGAAATATGTACTTAATCTCGATTTAAGTATATTGAATATTTTCCAAGTGTTGAAAATAAATGGATTTGTGAATTACTTATTAAATAAGTATGGAAATGTTTTCCAATATAAAGTGAATATTTTGATAATTTATCTTATTGAAGATAAATTGAAAATGAATAACTGAAATCGTATATCCATAGATATTTTGGAATATAAATTCACTATGGAATTTATAAAAGAAAGTGGAATTCGTTTAAAAATAAATATTGATTTATTTTTGAGGTATTGAAATTATATATCTTGTAAAGATATTTTTGGGAAATAAATAATTTGGAAAATTATTTGGAATCTGGTGATGTTGTCCATATCCATTGATAGTTCAATAACCGACTATCAATATTTACCTTTGAAAGGTATTTGTTGTGATTTGTTTGAATTTGAATGCCACACTTATTTTTGAATAAGCGCTCACTATTCGGGTTAGCCGGGAAAGGACCTTGGGGTCGTATAACCCATTCCGAATATGTGATACGTCGTTATGAATTGCATTTGATGACCGGTGTTGAAGACCGGATATTTGCGAGAGCGATAGGATGACCTGTCGATTGACTCTGCACCGAGTTGCTCCGGTATAGAGTTCTCCATATGTGATGGGGAATCCGATCAGGATTGTGGATATCCGGATTGCAAGGACTTCTTTGTAAGTGCATTCGGTTCTGTTCGAGCCCGGAACAGACTTGTATGGATTGTATGTCTGACATTACAATTGAGATATAAAGCTGATTTCTTTCAAATATATTTCTGTTGGTGGCGGAGAATTTATTCTTTTAGCTTAACACCCTTCTCTGAGACGTACGAGCTCAGAAGTTATGTAGTTGAAGGTTATCAGCAATATATTCCCAATTTGGTAATGTGACATGCTGAGTGTTGCTGTGAAATGATCATTGTTTGATCATTTGTGATAAGATCATTTGTTTGATCGTTTATCTTTGTGATCATTTCTATGATCATTTGTTGACCCAAAGCACAGCTTTTGTATAAAGCGTGGCTTTGTGGACGAGACTTCGTCGAGCCTCACACCCCGGGATGGTCAAAACAGGAAAGACGCAGCAAGGTTATGAGGGGCAGCTCCCTTTAGGGTATGTGCATTTCCTTCTGGAAAAGGGTGGTATCATGGTATGGAGCCCAGATACTTACTCATGTTGAAACACTTTATTTATGATTGTGTGATGTTGATTACGAGCGCTCGGTTAAAGGTCCCAAAGGACCGGGGGATGGCATACTCGTGTCAGTAGTTACCCAGTTAGGGGTAACCCAGCCTTGTGTTGGCAGAGATCCGGTTTGGTTCTCGGGAACGTCCTTCCAGAGGCGTTCTCATGTGGCAATGGGAAGTTCCTTGGCCTGACCATTCATTGGAAATCCAAAGAAACAATACGATCTTTTACGGTATTAGTTGTAGAACCTATCATTCACTTATGGTGGCGCCCCACTGTTTGGATGGTAGCTATAGTAGGCATACGATAATGGTCGTATGTTGGCTAAGATTTATATCTTTAATTTCGAAATGAATTTTTCCTACACTGTGCACTAGTAATAATATCAAATGTTCTTTTTAATGCATATCAAGCATCTTTGACTATCAAAAGGAGAAATCTCCTCCGATTCTATGTTTGCATGTGTGTGTGTGCGGGAGGCCTTATGGTAGTCTCATTTTTAAAAGCATAGCGAATTGACTTTAAAAATATTCCTCTATTTTGATTTTAAAGATAAATAAACTGTTTTGAGTTCTCACACCAGTCACATGACTAACTCGGAGTTTATTGTTTTCCTTCCTAAACTCTGGGTGCCCACCAATTTCCACACGGGCAGTCAAGAGTTAGGTTTATCGGGATATTCTGGAATTCAGGAGTTGCTGGAGGCAGGATGGATGGCATTGGCGTATTATTAGTATATAGTATTTCTTTTTCCGCTGTTTGTTGTTGTTTGTTGTTGTACACTCTGATGATATGATGTAATGTAATGTAATAACTGATATAGTTCTTTGTTTAAAGATTATTCATTTATTTATTATATGTTGTTCCGCTGCGATTGTGAGATTCTGATATTGTTCTGCTGTTTTCTTTCCGTTCTATTTTCTTTTCTCTCTATTTTCTATCTTTTCTCTTTTCTTCTACCTTTTTCTTTTTCTTAAACATTGAGAATTCGTATTTCTGTTCATCTTGAGTTAATCTATGGAGATTAGTGTATATTCAAGGAGTACGGATTTGCGGGTCTTCACAGGTGGTATCAGAGCATATGGTTAAGCGACAACCATGGCTCTGTTGGGTATTACTCATTAGAGATAGAGTCAGTAGTACTCTAGAATGAGTTGAGTGTAATAATAGCTATGAGAGCGTATTTGTTAGTGAATATATAAAATTGTTTTATATTGTGATGATTGGTTTATTGAGTGGCATATGAACCTTCGTCAGCACGGTCTCGACAACTATGCCGAAGGGGTTTATAAACATTTGAATAGAACAATTCGACATAATATTGTTTTAAATTGGGTAAATGAAATAATTTTACCTTGAGTATATTTTATATATAAAGAAATAATTTTTCAGAATTATTAAAGTGTATGTAAGTTGATTGTTTGGTTGTTGAATAAGTTGTTTGAATAATCTAAATTTAAGAATAATTGTATAAACAAATGAATTATAAGAATTGAATTATAATTAAAGTGATTTACAATTGTGAAATAAACTTATATATATAAGAAGTGAAACTATATGAATATATTTATCAATTTGAGTTTTAAATAAATAAAAATGCATTTAAAGTTAAATGGAAATTTACTTTAGAATTGGAATCTGAATTGATTTATAAGTGGAAATTTAAGTTATGTAAAACCAAGTAATGTTTAAAATGAAGTATAACTTGAGAGATGTTGAAAGAAGTTGATATTGGTATCAAAGTAAATTAATAAAGTTAAGTGATAGATATGAACTTAAGTTATGTAAATGAAATTCAACTTTAGTAATCGAATTGAATGAATGGATTGAATGTTAACCAATTGAATGTAAATTAAGTTGATATGAAATAGTGAATGTAAGTGTTAATTCATTAAAAGCTAGTTGAATAAATTGAATGAAAGTCAATTTAACGTTAAACCAATTGGAACTAAAAATGTTGAACCAAATTGAATGTAAGTAAAATAAATAAATTTGTTTGTATTGGATAAACATTGGTTGTTATATGATTGTTAGTTGATTGTATATAATTCATTAAGAGTTAATGAAATTGAAAGCCAAAGTAATTGAAATCCAATTGGAAGTTAAGTAAATCTTAAATAGAATTGAATTTGATTTGGAAGTGAACCAACTTGAATGAAAATTAGTAAATGCAAACTAATTGAAATTGGATATGAAAGAATGTCGATAAAATCCAATGTAAATGAATCAAATGTGATTTAAATTGAAAACCAATTCATTGAATATTAATGAGAATATGAATGAATATTTATTGGTTATGAATGCTAGTTGGATGATAGTTGGTTGATGGTTGAATTTATTGCTTTTACTGCATTTGCTATGTTGGCATATATAGTTATTATGATGCTATATGTTGTATATCGATACTATTGTCATATATACATGTTTCTCATCTATTTGTTGAGTGTTTAGTAGGTGCGGATCGCGTTTGCTTCGCATTTGGAGCTCGCTTTCGGCTATATTAGCCGTATATGCTCGCTAATAATATATAAGGTACATATCTCGGATTAAATATCGTACTTTTATACTTTTTTCCCTGCGGGATGCCTCATTACTTGATGAGATGTATATTTGTGATATATATACTGTCATTTTTTTTTCGGATCGAGCCGCGCAAAGGAGACCCTGGCGAATTTTTCAGGAAATTTAAGGCGTTAGAAAAATTTGAGAAAAATCGGAAATTTTTTGGAAACTATAACTTTGATTTGGAATTGAAAGTTAAACAATAGTAGTTGTTTTTGAAAAGATAACTAAGTATGATTTGAAAACTTAGTAAAGTTATTATAAGAAGTTTTACTATGGATTTTGGAAAGTTGATAGATTCTGTAACTTTTCTTACTTGGTAATTTCGAGGACGAAATTCTTTTAAGGGGGAAGTATGTAACGACCCAGGATTTTTATTAATTAAAAATTGAATATTTAATTAATTTTAAATATTAATTTGTGAATTTATAAGTCGAATAAATTTTATTTCGAATAATTAGATTTAATTGAATAATTAAATCGATAATTTAATATGTGAAATACAGAAATAATTGAAAATTGGGTTAAATATGATTGAAAATGATTTGTAAAATTTTATTTTATCATATTGGAGTTAGAATGATATTTTAGAACTTTTGAAATCGAATCAAAAGTTAATTTGTGAAAATTGTATATTTTAATATTTAATCGACTAGTGAAATTAGCCAATTTTTGAACAGTCTCAGAATTGGACGAAACTAGTTCCATTGGATCCGTAATAGTTTGTTATTATCGGATTTCAATTTTCGTAGCAATTGGAGTTATCGTTTGATCGTGGCAGCTCGAAACACATCGAAATTGTTTTTAATATTAATTTGGCGAGTTAAAATAGCCATTTTTCAAACAGTCTCGGATTTCGACGAAACCAGTTTCATCGGATCCATAATGTGATATTATTGTATGGTTTAAAATTTCGTGTCAATTGGATTTATCGTTTGTCCGGTGCAAGCTAAAACGCCTAGAAAATCGTTTAAATCGGTTTAATTCAAATTGAACGTTTATTGCCATATCTCACACAGATGGCCGAATTAGCTCCCGAAACATGTTCCATTGTGTCCGGAATGCGGGGTAAACCTTAGAAACGCTGGTCACCGCGCGTAAATCGGAGTCCGAAAATTCCGAAATGAATAGTGTTTCGTTCGATTTTCTATAAATAGACCCTTATCTCTTCACAAAATAAAAAAAAATTAGTTTTAAAACCCTAGCCGCCAGTAACTAAAATCTATGGCCGAAATCTTCCTATATTCATCCTCCAATTTCTTCAAATCCAAGCCTTGTTTCAAGAAACGTTCAACTAGAGAAACATAGATCTCTTCGAGATCTTTAAAACCAACGGCTATGATCTAAAATAAGTTAGCGGATCATCGGCAAATTGCTTTCAAAGGAGCCGGCTTTGGTCACGTTTTTCATAGCGGTGGTGGCGTAGGGGGGGTGCGGCCTCTGGCCATGGTTAGCATGCGTGAAGCTCGTTCGAACGGCGGCTCTTGATCGATGAGGAAGCGTTTGTGGTAGCGTGCGTTTTGAACCCTAGAAGGACCGTGTTGGGTTCTTTGTTCGGTTACTGGTAATATGAACGTGAGAGGGAAGAAGGGTAGTGTGCGGTCCTGATGCCTCCAAGCAGAAATGAGCGGTCGTGATTATAATTAGGGTTAGAATTTAAAATATGTTGTAAATTATTATATTAAAGTTCGTAAAACTTGTAAAATCCATATCTTTTTCATACGAGGTCGAAAACGCGCGAAACCAGTTGCGTTGGAATCGTATGGACGAGCACTACGCTATGGAATTAGATTGGAGTCATTTGGAGTTAGTGAGAATTTCGGGTAAAATTAAACGTCCGTTTAATTTTATTCGAAATAAATCGCTAAAACGAAATTGAAATCAAGGTGAGAACTTCTCACTCAATCGAATCGGTTTCGATTTTATCTTAAATAGTTAGATTTAAAATTGTTGAAAGTATGTTTGAATGATGATTGTTATTTATTGATTGTTAAAATAGACATTATGCGCCGTTAGTAAGCGGAGGTTATTTATTAAAAACATATACCGCGAATATATCATAAATAGTGAAATTGGTATTATATATAATAGCAATATATATATATATATTGGCATATGTATATATTGTAGTTGTTGATTTCCCGCAGTATATAGCGGATGAGACCCTATTGCGCCGTCTATTAAGCGGATAATATTTTAAATCCCATATACCGCGATAATTTCGTACTGGAACGGAATTGGTATTGTGCTAACACTTTAGATGCAGGAAAACAGGTTGGAGGGATCCAACTGGATTCCTCAACAGTATTTATTTGATTATGGATATTTTGATATCCGTTGATTATCATGTACGATATATGATGTCGTTGTTGTCGTGATTGACTATTTGGTATGTAGCATCATTGGACCAAATTTTGGAATTTTAAAAGGATTTTTAAAGTGATTTTTGAAAGTATACGTTATAAAATATTTTTGAAATCGATCCATTTTAAATAAATAAATAAACGTATAATATTAATGTTATAAAATTATGGTTTTTGAGAAATATAGTTAAAAGTTGATTTTTGAAAATATGGGGTTAATGATTTTATAAAATAGTTTAATCGGGATTTTTGAATTTATTATAAAAAGTTTAAAAATAGGATTTATGAAATTTGATTATTTTATAAATCAGAAATGATGAAATTATATAAGAAATTTATAAATTGATATTATAAATTAAAATATTTGAATTATAAAACGAGTTTTTATAAGTGTTAGAATGAATTGTGAATTAATTTCATAAATGAATGAAATTTATAGAATTATAAACGGTGAAGTTATAATTGGAATTTTATAAGCAGTGGGTTTATAAAATTTGCAAAGTTATTAAAAGGAAATTTTTTTTGGGTAAATAAATGAATCTTATAAGTTATAAGATTTATAATTTGGAAAGTTAAAGGAACGATCTTGTAAACAAATAAATTATAAGTGTTTAACTTATAATGTGAACTTTTGGTTTATAATTGAGTTATAAATCGAATAGGTTAATAAAGGAGATTTATAAAGGAAGTAGTTATAAAACAAATAGAAATAGAATTTATAAACGTTGTTTTATAAATTCACAAACGACTTATTTTGGATAATTAAATTGTTGTAACTTATTTATGGAGTTATATTCACGTTTTAGACAGTGAATAATCCTTTGAGATAAAATGTATAGAAGTGATGAAATTGGTTAACGTAGTATATTCACGTTTTTGAATAGTGAATAATATGTTAAAGAAAATGTTTTGGATGTGATGTTTTAAATAGAATTAAAACGATCTAACGATGTTTTAAAATGTGTTAAGAATCGAAATCATAGATTTCAACATTCATTGTTGAAATAGACGTTTTCGAGAAATAGAAGGAAATGGTGGACTATAACACTTGTTGTTATAGTAAATGATTTCCGAAAGGAAATGTTTTGTTTAGTATTGGGATTTATATATCTATTTTAATTTCGAATCCCTATACTAGTGATTTTGGGTTGTCGTAACGATGTTTTACGCAACATTCGTTTTGGCCCAAATAAATATGTTTAAGAGAATGATTTCCTTAAAGAATGAAATATGTACTTAATCTCGATTTAAGTATATTGAATATTTTCCAAGTGTTGAAAATAAATGGATTTGTGAATTACTTATTGAATAAGTATGGAAATGTTTTCCAATATAAAGTGAATATTTTGAGAATTTATCTTGTTGAAGATAAATTGAAAATGAATAATTGAAATTGTATATTCATAGATATTTTGGAATATAAATTCACTATGGAATTTATAAAAGAAAGTGGAATTCGTTTAAAAATAAATATTGATTTATTTTTGAGGTATTGAAATTATATATCTTGTAAAGATATTTTTGGGAAATAAATAATTTGGAAAATTATTTGGAATCTAGTGATGTTGTGCATATTCATTGATAGTTCAATAACCGACTATCAATATTTACCTTTGAAAGGTATTTGTTGTGATTTGTTTGAATTTGAATGCCACACTTATTTTTGAATAAGCGCTCACTATTCGGGTTAGCCGGGAAAGGACCTTGGGGTCGTATAACCCATTCCGAATATGTGATACGTCGTTATGAATTGCATTTGATGACCGGTGTTGAAGACCGGATATTTGCGAGAGCGATAGGATGACCTGTCGATTGACTCTGCACCGAGTTGCTCCGGTATAGAGTTCTCCATATGTGATGGGGAATCCGATCAGGATTGTGGATATCCGGATTGCAAGGACTTCTTTGTATGTGCCTTCGGTTCTGTTCGAGCCCGGAACAGACTTGTATGGATTGTATGTATGACATTACAATTGAGATATAAAGCTGATTTCTTTCAAATATATTTCTGTTGGTGGCGGAGAATTTATTCTTTTAGCTTAACACCCTTCTCTTAGACGTACGAGCTCAGAGGTTATGTAGTTGAAGGTTATCAGCAATATATTCCCAATTTGGTAATGTGACATGCTGAGTGTTGCTGTGAAATGATCATTGTTTGATCATTTGTGATAAGATCATTTGTTTGATCGTTTATCCTTGTGATCATTTCTATGATCATTTGTTGACCCAAAGCACAGCTTTTGTATAAAGCGTGGCTTTGTGGACGAGACTTCGTCGAGCCTCACACCCCAGAATGGTCAAAACAGGAAAGACGCAGCAAGGTTATGAGGGGTAGCTCCCATTAGGGTATGTGCATTTTCTTCTAGAAAAGGGTGGTATCATGGTATAGAGCCCAGATACTTACTCATGTTGAAACACTTTATTTATGATTGTGTGATGTTGATTACGAGCGCTCGGTTAAAGGTCCCAAAGGACCGGGGGATGGCATACTCGTGTCGGTAGTTACCCAGTTAGGGGTAACCCGGCCTTGTGTTGGCAGAGATCCGGTTTGGTTCTCGGGGACGTCCTTCCAGAGACGTTCTCATGTGGCAATGGGAAGTTCCTTGGCCTGACCATTCGTCGGAAATCCAAAGAAACAATACGATCTTCTACGGTATTAGTTGTAGAACCTATCATTCACTTATGGTGGCGCCCCACTGTTTGGATGGTAGCTATAGTAGGCATACGATAATGGTCGTATGTTGGCTAAGATTTATATCTTTATTTTCGAAATGAATTTTTCCTACACTGTGCACTAGTAATAATATCAAATGTTCTTTTTAATGCGTATCAAGCATCTTTGACTATCATAAGGAGAAATCTCCTCCGATTTTCCGTTTGCATGTGTGTGTGCGGGAGGCCTTATGGTAGTCTCATTTTTAAAAGCATAGCGAATTGACTTTAAAAATATTCCTCTATTTTGATTTTAAAGATAAATAAACTGTTTTGAGTTCTCACACCAATCACATGACTGACTCGGAGTTTATTGTTTTCCTTCCTAAACTCTGGGTGCCCACCAATTTCCACACGGGCAGCCAAGAGTTAGGTTTATCAGGATATTCAGGAATTCAAGAGTTGCTGGAGGCAGGATGAATGGCATTGGCGTATTATTAGTATATAGTATTTCTTTTTCCGCTGTTTGTTGTTGTTTGTTGTTGTACACTCTGATGATATGATGTAATGTGATGTAATAACTGATATAGTTCTTTGTTTAAAGATTATTCATTTATTTATTATATGTTGTTCCGCGGCGATTGTGAGATTCTGATATTGTTCTGCTGTTTTCTTTCCGTTCTATTTTCTTTTCTCTCTATTTTCTATCTTTTCTCTTTTCTTCTACCTTTTTCTTTTTCTTAAACATTGAGAATTCGTATTTCTGTTCATCTTGAGTTAATCTATGGAGATTAGTGTATTTTCAAGGAGTACGGATTTGCGGGTCTTCACAGGTGGTATCAGAGCATATGGTTAAGCGACAACCATGGCTCTGTTGGGTATTACTCATTAGAGATAAAGTAAGTAGTACTCTAGAATGAGTTGAGTGTAATAATAGCTATGAGAGCGTATTTGTTAGTGAATATATAAAATTGTTTTATATTGTGATGATTGGTTTATTGAGTGGCATATGAACCTTCGTCAGCACGGTCTCGACAACTATGCCGAAGGGGTTTATAAACATTTGAATAGAACAATTCGACATAATATTGTTTTAAATTGGGTAAATGAAATAATTTTACCTTGAGTATATTTAATATATGAAGAAATAATTTTTCAAAATTATTAAAGTGTATATAAATTGATTGTTTGGTTGTTGAATAAGTTGTTTGAATAATCTAAATTTAAGAATAATTGTATAAACAAATGAATTATAAGAATTGAATTATAATTAAAGTGATTTACAATTGTGAAATAAACTTATATATATAAGAAGTGAAACTATATGAATATATTTATCAATTTGAGTTTTAAATAAATAAAAATGAATTTAAAGTTAAATGGAAATTTACTTTAGAATTGGAATCTGAATTGATTTATAAGTGGAAATTTAAGTTATGTAAAACCAAGTAATGTTTAAAATGAAGTATAACTTGAGAGATGTTGAATGAAGTTGATATTGGTATCAAAGTAAATTAATAAAGTTAAGTGATAGATATGAACTTAAGTTATGTAAATGAAATTCAACTTTAGTAATTGAATTGAATGAATGGATTGAATGTTAACCTATTGAATGTAAATTAAGTTGATATGAAATAATGAATGCAAGTGTTAATTCATTAAAAGCTAGTTGAATAAATTGAATGAAAGTCAATTTAACGTTAAACCAATTGGAATTAAAAATGTTGAACCAAATTGAATGTAAGTAAAATAAATAAATTTGGTTGTATTGGATAAACATTGGTTGTTATATGATTGTTAGTTGATTGTATATAATTCATTAAGAGTTAATGAAATTGAAAGCCAAAGTAATTGAAATCCAATTTGAAGTTAAGTAAATCTTAAATAGAATTGAATTTGATTTGGAAGTGAACCAACTTGAATGAAAATTAGTAAATGCAGACTAATTGAAATTGGATATGAAAGAGTGTTGATAAAATCCAATGTAAATGAATCAAATGTGATTTAAATTGAAAACCAATTCATTGAATATTAATGAGAATATGAATGAATATTTATTGGTTATGAATGCTAGTTGGATGATAGTTGGTTGATGGTTGAATTTATTGCTTTTACTGCATTTGCTATGTTGGCATATATAGTTATTATGATGCTATATGTTGTATATCGATACTATTGTCATATGTACATGTTTCTCATCTATTTGTTGAGTGTTTAGTAGGTGCGGATCGCGTTTGCTTCGCATTTGGAGCTCGCTTTCGCGCTATATTAGCCGTATATGCTCGCTAATAATATATAAGGTACATATCTCGGATTAAATATCGTACTTTTATACTTTTTTCCCAGCGGGATGCCTCATTACTTGATGAGATGTATATTTGTGATATATATACTGTCATTTTTTTTTCGGATCGAGCCGCGCAAAGGAGACTCTGGCGAATTTTTCCGGAAATTTAAGGCGTTAGAAAAATTTGAGAAAAATTGGAAAAATTTTGAAAACTATAACTTTGATTTGGAATTGAAAGTCAAACAATAGTAGTTGTTTTTGAAAAGATAACTAAGTATGATTTGAAAACTTAGTAAAGTTATTATAAGAAGTTTTACTATGGATTTTGGAAAGTTGATAGATTCTGTAACTTTTCTTACTTGGTAATTTCGAGGACGAAATTCTTTTAAGGGGGAAGTATGTAACGACCCAGGATTTTTATTAATTAAAAATTGAATATTTAATTAATTTTAAATATTAATTTGTGAATTTATAAGTCGAATAAATTTTATTCGAATAATTAGATTTAACTGCATAATTAAATCGATAATTTAATATGTGAAACACAGAAATAATTGAAAATTGGGTTAAATATGATTGAAAATAATTTGTAAAATTTTATTTTATCATATTGGAGTTAGAATGATATTTTAGAACTTTTAAAATCGAATTAAAAGTTAATTTGTGAAAATTGAATATTTTAATATTTAACCGACTAGTGAAATTAGCCAATTTTTGAACAGTCTCAGAATTGGACGAAACTAGTTCCATTGGATCCGTAATAGTTTGTTATTACCGGATTTCAATTTTCGTAGCAATCGGAGTTATCGTTTGATGTGGCAGCTCGAAACGCATCGAAATTGTTTTTAATATTAATTTGGCGAGTTAAAATAGCTATTTTTCAAACAGTCTCGGATTTCGACGAAACTAGTTTCATCATATCCGTAATGTGATATTATTGTATGGTTTAAAATTTCGTGTCAATCAGATTTACCGTTTGTCCGGTGCAAGCTAAAACGCCTAGAAAATCGTTTAAATCGGTTTAATTCAAATTGAACGTTTATTGCCATATCTCGCACAGATGACCGAATTAGCTCCCGAAACATGTTCCATTGTGTCCGGAACACGGGGTAAACCCTAGAAACGCTGGTCACCGCACGTAAATCGGAGTCCGAAAATTCCGAAATGAATAGTGTTTCGTTTGATTTTCTATAAATATACCCTTATCTCTTCACAAAAAAAAATTAGGTTTAAAACCCTAGCCGCCAGTAACTAAAAATGGCCGAAATCTTCCTGTATTCATCCTCCAATTTCTTCAAATCCAAGCCTTGTTTCAAGAAACGTTCAACTAGAGAAACATAGATCTCTTCGAGATCTTTAAAACCAACTGCTATGATCTAAAATAAGTTAGCGGATCATCGGCAAATTGCTTTCAAAGGAGCCGGCTTTGGTCACGTTTTTCAGAGCGGTGGTGGCGTAGGGGGGGTGCGGCCTCTGGCCATGGTTAGCATGCGTGAAGCTCGTTCGAACGGCGGCTCTTGATCGATGAGGAAGCGTTTGTGGTAGCGTGCGTTTTGAACCCTAGAAGGACCGTGTTGGGTTCTTTGTTCGGTTACTGGTAATATGAACGTGAGAGGGAAGAAGGGTAGTGTGCGGTCCTGATGCCTCCAAGCAGAAATGAGCGGTCGTGATTATAATTAGGGTTAGAATTTAAAATATGTTGTAAATTATTATATTAAAGTTCGTAAAACTTGTAAAATCCATATCTTTTTCATACGAGGTCGAAAACGCGCGAAACCAGTTGCGTTGGAATAGTATGGACGAGCACTACGCTATGGAATTGGATTGGAGTCGTTTGGAGTTAGTGACAATTTCGGGTAAAATTAAACGTCCGTTTAATTTTATTCGAAATAAATCGCTAAAACGAAATTGAAATCAAGGTGAGAACTTCTCACTCAATCGAATCGGTTTCGATTTTATTTTAAATAGTTAGATTTAAAATTGTTGAAAGTTTGTTTGAATGATGATTGTTATCTATTGATTTTTAAAATAGACATTATGCGCCGTTAGTAAGCGGAGGTTATTTATTAAAAACATATACCGCGAATATTTCATAAACAGTGAAATTGGTATTATATATAATAGCAATATATATATTGGCATATGTATATATTGCAGTTGTTGATTTCCCGCAGTATATAGCGGATGAGACCCTATTGCGCCGTCTATTAAGCGGATAATATTTTAAATCTCATATACCGCGATAATTTCGTACTGGAACGGAATTGGTATTGTGCTAACATCTTTGGATGCAGGAAAACAGGTTGGAGGGATCCAACTGGATTCCTCAACAGTATTTATTTGATTATGGATATTTTGATATCCGTTGATTATCATGTACGATATATGATGTCGTTGTTGTCGTGATTGACTATTTGGTATGTAGCATCATTGGACCAAATTTTGGAATTTTAAAAGGATTTTTAAAGTGATTTTTGAAAGTATACGTTATAAAATATTTTTGGAATCGATCCATTTTAAATAAATAAGCGTATAATTTTAATGTTATAAAATTATGGTTTTTGAGAAATATAGTTAAAAGTTGATTTTTAAAAATATGGGGTTAATGATTTTATAAAATAGTTTAATCGGGATTTTTGAATTTATTATAAAAAGTTCAAAAATAGGATTTATGAAATTTGATTATTTATAAATCAGAAATGATGAAATTATATAAGAAATTCATAAATTGATATTATAAATTAAAATATTTGAATTATAAAACGAGTTTTTATAAGTGTTAGAATGAATTGTGAATGAATTTCATAAATGAATGAAATTTATAGAATTATAAACGGTGAAGTTATAAATGGAATTTTATAAGCAGTAGGTTTATAAAATTTGCAAAGTTATTAAAAGGATATTTTTTTGGGTAAATAAATGAATCTTATAAGTTATAAGATTTATAATTTGGGAAGTTAAAGGAACGATCTTGTAAACAAATAAATTATAAGTGTTTAACTTATAATGTGAACTTTTGGTTTATAATTGAGTTCTAAATCGAATAGGTTAATAAAGGAGATTTATAAAGAAAGTAGTTATAAAACAAATAGAAATAGAATTTATAAACGTTGTTTTATAAATTCGCAAACGACTTACTTTGGATAATTAAATTGTTGTAACTTATTTATGGAGTTATATTCACGTTTTAGACAGTGAATAATCCTTTAAGATAAAATGTATAGAAGTGATGAAATTGGTTAACGTAGTATATTCACGTTTTTGAATAGTGAATAATATGTTAAAGAAAATGTTTTGGATGTGATGTTTTAAATAGAATTAAAACGATCTAACGATGTTCTAAAATGTGTTAAGATTCGAAATCATAGATTTCAACGTTCATTGTTGAAATAGACGTTTTCGAGAAATAGAAGGAAATGGTGGACTATAATACTGTTGTTATAGTAAATGATTTCCGAAAGGAAATGTTTTGTTTAGTATTGGGATTTATATATCTATTTTAATTTCTAATCCCTATACTAGTGATTTTGGGTTGTCGTAACGATGTTTTACGCAACATTCGTTTTGGCCCAAATAAATATGTTTAAGAGAATGATTTCCTTAAAGAATGAAATATGTACTTAATCTCGATTTAAGTATATTGAATATTTTCCAAGTGTTGAAAATAAATGGATTTGTGAATTACTTATTAAATAAGTATGGAAATGTTTTCCAATATAAAGTGAATATTTTGAGAATTTATCTTGTTGAAGATAAATTGAAAATGAATAATTGAAATCGTATATTCATAGATATTTTGGAATATAAATTCACTATGGAATTTATAAAAGAAAGTGGAATTCATTAAAATAAATATTGATTTATTTTTGAGGTATTGAAATTATATATCTTGTAAAGATATTTTTGGGAAATAAATAATTTGGAAAATTATTTGGAATCTGGTGATGTTGTGCATATCCATTGATAGTTCAATAACCGACTATCAATATTTACCTTTGAAAGGTATTTGTTATGATTTGTTTGAATTTGAATGCCACACTTATTTTTGAATAAGCGCTCACTATTCGGGTTAGCCGGGAAAGGACCTTGGGGTCGTATAACCCATTCCGAATATGTAACGCCCCGTAAATTTTCGACTTTCGAAAATTCAACATCGATACTCACTTTATCGACTGCCGAGAAATCGAAGGCCAAAAACCCAAAATGTTATGGTTTAAGAAGAAGAAAAAGTAGAAAAGAACAGAAGAAGATAGAAAAAGATAGAGAAAAGAAAATAGATAATAGAACGGAACAGAAAACAACTGAACAACAACAGAATCTCACAATTCGCAGCGGAACAACATATAATAGATAAATGAATAATCTTTAAACAAACAACTATATCAGTTATTACATTTTATACATTACATTACATCATCATCATCAAAGTGTACTACAACAACAACATACAATCAATGCAGCGGAAAAAGAAATACTATATAGTAGTAATACGCCATGCCATCCATCTTGCCTCCAGCAACTCCAGAATATCCAGAATATCCTGATAAACCTAATTCTTGACTGCCCGTGTGGAAATTGGTGGGCACCCAGAGTTTAGGAAGGAAAACAATAAACTCCGAGTCAGTCATGTGACTGGTGTGAGAACTCAAAACAGTTTATTTATCTTTGAAAACAAAATAGAGGAATATTTTTTTAAAGTCAATTCGCAATGCTTTTAAAAATGAGACTACCATAAGGCCTCCCGCACACACACACAATGCAAACGCAGAATCAGAGGAGATTTCTCCTTATGATAGTCAAAGAGGCTTGATAAGCATTTAAAAGAACATTTGATATTATTACTAGTGCATAGTGTAGAAAAAATTCATTTCGAAAGTTGAATATAAATCTTAGCCAACATACGACCATTATCGTATGCCTACTATAGCTACCATCCAAACAGTGGGGCGCCACCATAAGTGAATGATAGGTTCTACAACTAATACCGTACAAGTTCGTATTGTTTCTTTGGATTTCCAACGAATGATCAGGCCAAGGAACTTCCCATTGCCACATGAGAATGCCTCTGGATGGACATCCCCGAGAACCAAACCGGATCTCTACCAACACAAGGCCGGGTTACCCCTAACTGAGTAACAACTGACCGAATATGCCATCCCTCGGTCCTTTGGGACCTTTTCACCGAGCGCTCGTAATCAATTCACACAATCATAACAAAGTGTTTTCAACATGAGTAAGTATCTGGGCTCCATACCATGATACCACCCTTTTCCAGAAGGAAATGCACACATCCTAAAGGGCGCTACCCCTCATAACCTTGCTGCTTCTTTCCTGTTTTGACCATTCACGGGGTGTGAGGCTCGACGAAGTCACGTCCACAAAAACATACTTTATACAAAAGCCATGCTTTGGGTCAACAAATGATCATAGAAATGATCACCAAGATAGACGATCAAATAAATGATCCTATCACAAATAATCAACACAATGATCATTTTCAGCAACACTCAGTATGTCACATTACCAAATTGGGAATATATCGCTGGTAACATTCAACTATATAACCTCTGAGCACGTACGTCTCAGAGAAGGGTGTTAAGCTAAAAGAATAAATTCTTCGCCACCAACAGAAATATATTTGAAAGAAATCGGCTTTATATCTCAATTTGTAATGTCAGACATACAATCCATACAAGTCTGTTCCGGGCTCGAACAAAACCGAAGGCACTTACAAAGAAGTCCTTGCAATCCGGATATTCACAATCCTGATCGGATTTCCCATCACTTAGGGAGTCTCTATACCGTTGCAACTCAGTGCAGAGACAATCGATAGGTCATCCTATCGCTTTCGCAAATACCGGGTCTTCAACACCGATCTTCAATGCAATTCACAACGACGTATCACATATTCGGAATGGGTTATACGACCCCATGGTCCTTTCCCGGTTAACCCGAATAGTGAGCGCTTATTCAAAAATAAGTGTGGTATTCAAATTGAAACAAATCACATTAATTACCCATTCAAAGGGAAATATTGATAGTCAGTTATTGAACTATCAATGGATATGCACAACATCACCAGATTCCAAATAATTTTCCAAATTATTTATTTTCCAAAATATCTTTACAAGATATATAATTTTCACACTTCAAAAATGAATCAATATTTATTTTTAAACAAGTTCCCCTTTTTATTCATAAATTCTATAGTGGATTTTCATTCTAAAATATTCATGAATATATGACTTCAATTATTCATTTCAATTTATCTTCAAAAAGATAAATTCTCAAAACGTTTCATTTCACATTGGAAAAACATTTCCATACTCATTAAATAAGTAATTCACAAATCTTTTATTTTCAACACTTGGAAAATATTCAATATACTTAAATCGAGATTAAGTATATATTTCATTCTTTAAGGAAATCATTCTCTTAAACATATTTATTTGGGCCAAAACGAATGTTGCGTAAAACATCGTTACGACGTCCCAAAATCACTAGTATAGGGATTCGAATTTTAAGATAGATATATAAATCCCAATACTATACAAAACATTTCCTTTCGAAAATCATTTACTATAACAACAATGTTATAGTCCACTATTCCCTTTTATTTCTCGAAAACGTCTATTTCAACAATAAATGTTGAAATCTATGGTTTCGAATCTCAACACATTTTAAAACATCGTTAGATCGTTTTAATTCTATTTAAAATATCACATTCTAAACAATTTCTTTAACATCTTATTCACTATTCAAAAAACGTGAATATACTACGTTAATAAATTTCATTCTTTTATTCATTTTATTTCAAAGGATTATTCACAGTCAAAACGTGAATATAACTCCATAAATAAATCATAACAATTTACTTATCAAAATAAGTCGTTTGTGAATTTATAAAACAACGTTTATAAATTCCATTTCTATTTATTTATAACAACTTCCTTTTATAAATTCCTTTATTAACCTATTCGATTTATAACTCAATTATAAACTAAAGGTTCATATTATAAGTTAAATACTTATAATTTATTCGTTCACAAAAATCGTTCCTTTGAACTTCATAGTTATAAATCTTATAACTAATAAGATTCAATTATTTATCCAAAACCATTCTTTTAATGACTTTATAAATTTTATAAACCTACTGTTTATAAAATTCCATTTATAATTTCACCGTTTATAATTCTATAAATTTCATTCAATTTATGAAATTCATTTTCACTTCATTCAAACACTTATAAAAACTCGTTTTATAATTTCAATATTTCAATTTATAAATATCCATTTATAAATCTCTAAATATAATTCAATTTATATTATTCTTTTAAAACGTCTTTAATCTCCTTTATTATTTCACCATTTTGATTTATAAAATAATCAAATTTTATAAATCCTATATTTAAACTTTTCACAATAAATTCAAAAATCCCAATTTTACCATTTTATAAAATCATTAGCATCATATTCTCAAAAATCAGTTTTTAACTATTTTTCCCAAAAATCATAATTTTTATAACTTTAAAAATTATAACGTTTATTTATATAAAATGGATCAATTCCAAAAATATTTTATATTTTCAAAAATCACTTTAAAAATCATTTTAAAATCCCAAAATCTGGGTCCAATGATGCTACACACCAAATAGTCAATCACGACTACAACGATATCATATATCGATATGATAATCCATCAAATATCAAAATATCTGAAATCAAATAAATACTGTTGAGGAATCCAGTTGGATCCCTCCAACCTGTTTTCCTGCATCCACAAACATTAGCACAATACCAATTTCGCTCCAGTACGAAATTATCGCGGTATATGGGATTTAAAATATTATCCGCTTAATAGACGGCGCAATAGGGTCTCATCCGCTAAACAAAAAATGCGGGAAATCAATAACTCCAATATATACATATGCCAATATATATATATATTGCTATTATATATAATACCAATTTCACTGTTTATGAAATATTCGCGGTATATGTTTTTAATAAATAACATCCGCTTACTAACGGTGCATAATGTCTATTTTAACAATCAATAGATATCAATCAACATTCAAACATGCATTCAAATATTTTAAATCTAACTATTTAAAATAAAATCGAAACTGATTCGATTGAGTGAGAAATTCTCACCTTGATTTCAATTTTGTTTTAGCGATTTATTTCGAATAAAATTAAAGGGACGTTTAATTTTACACGAAATTCTCACTAACTCCAAACGACTCCAATCCAATTTCATCGCATAGTGCTCGTCCATACGATTCCAACGCAACTGGTTTCGCGCATTTTCGACCTCGTATGAAAAAGTTATGAATTTTTGAAGTTGACACAATTTTTTATAAACAATTTACACTTAAATTAACTATATTTTAACCTACGCAATATCATAGCCGCACAATCCATCCTTTTCCATCGTGACCGTCCACCCCATCATCTCTTCTTCACGCAATGTTCCCAGGTGATAAATGCACGGCCGAACCCAACATCAACAATTTAGGGTTTTATATTGCAATCTCCTCGCTCGAGTAAACTTCATCACACTTCCCTCATTCGAACGCCTTCCACATGCTCTACACTCGGCTCCATCCCCATGAAGCTCGGCTCTCTATTGCACGAGAAAACACGTGCGCAAAAATCAACCTTTAAGCCCAAATTCCCATCGATCTACAGCTCCGTTTCCAATCACAACCGTTGATCTTGTAGTTCGTGTTGCCCTCTTCAACATTGTAGTTGAACGTTTTAGCCAATAGTTGATGGATTGAGAGATCAGAGGGAAAAAACGTAGGAGATTTCTGGCCTTCGGTTGTATAAGTGGCGGCTGTGCATATAGATTAGGGTTAGGTTTTTATTTAATTTATGAAGGGTGGGCTATTTATAGGAAAACCGATCGACACTATTCATCCGGAAATTCCGAACTCCGATTCACGCGCCGTAACCAGCGTTTCTAGGGTTTACCCCGCGTTCCGGACACAATGGAACAGGTTTCGAAAGGTAATTCGGACATCTGTGCGAGTTATGGCTATAAACGTTCAATTTAAATTAAACCGATTTAAATCGATTTTTAGGCGTTTTAATTTGTACCGGACAAACGGTAAATCCAATTGACACGAAATTTGAAACCTTACAATAATATCACATTACGGATCCGATGAAACTAGTTTCGTCGAAATCCGAGACTTTTTTAAAAATGGCTATTTTAACTCGCCAAATTAAAATTAAAAATAATTCGACGCGTTTCGAGCTGCCACGATCAAACGATAACTCCGATTGACACGAAAATTGAAATCCGGTAATAACTAACTATTATGGATCCAATGAAACTGGTTTCGTTCAATTCTGAGACTGTTCAAAAATTGACTATTTTCACTAGTCGATTTAAATATTAAAATATTCAATTTTCACAAATTAACTTTTAATTCGATTTTAAAAGTTCTAAAATATCGTTCTAACTCCAACATGATAAAATAAAATTTTACAAATCATTTTCAATCATATTTAACCCTATTTTCAATTATTTCTATAATTTAACATATTAAATTATCGATTTAATTATCCAATTAAATCCAATAATTCAAATAAAAATTTATTTGACTTATAAATTTCACTTATTAATATTTAAAATTAATTAAATATTCAAATTTTAATTTCTAAAAATTCTGGGTCGTTACAATCTTCCCCCCTTAAAAGAATTTCGTCCTCGAAATTAACAAGTAAGAAAGTTACAGAATCTATTAACTTTCCCAAAATCCATAATCAAACTTTTTACAATAACTTTACTAAGCTTTCAAATCATACTTAGTTATCTTTTCAAAAACAACTACTATTGTTTAACTTTCCATTCCAAATCAAAGTTAAAGCTTTCAAAAATTTTCCAATTTTCTCAAATTTTATCTAACGCCTTAAATTTCCGGAAAAATTCGCCATAGTCTCCTTTGCGCGGCTCAATCCGAAAAAAAAATGACAGTATATATATCACAAATATACATCTCATCAAGTAATGAGGCATCCCGCGGGGAAAAAGTATAAAAGTACGGTATTTAATCCGAGATATGTACCTTATATTTTATTAGCAAGCATATACGGCTAATATAGCGCGAAAGCGAGCTCCAAATGCGAAGCAAACGCGATCCGCACCTACTAAACACTCAACAAACAACATGAGAAACATGCATATAGATAATAGTATCGATATACAACATATAGCAACATAATAACTATATATGTTATCATAGCAAATGAAGTAAAAGCAATAAATGCAAACATATTCAACCATCAACCAACTAGCATTCATAACCAATAAATATTCATTTATATTCTCATTAATATTCAATGAAATGGTTTTCTATTTAAATCACATTTGATTCATTCACAGTGGATGTTTTTACTAACATTCATTTTTAATTAGTTTACATTCACTAATTCATATTCAAGTTGGTTCACTTCCAAATCAAATTCAATTCTATTTAAGATTCACTTAACTTCCAATTGAATTTCAATTACTTTAACTTTCTATTTCATTAACTCAATTTCATTAACACTTAATGAATTATATACAATCATCTAACAATCATATAACAACCAAAGTATATTAATTTCAACCAAATTCCTTTGCTTTCAATTTGTTTAATTAGATTGATATTCATTTAATCTCTCAACTTCCAATAACATTAGATTTTAATGAATTAACACTTACACTTACATTCATTATTTCATATCAACTTAATTTACATTCAATTGATTTACATTCAATCCTTTAATCCAATTCAATTTCCAATTCATTTATATGACTCAAGTTTATATTCATCACTTAACTTTAATAATTTATTTTGATACCAATATCAACTTCATTCAACATCTCTTAAGTTATATTCCATTTCTATTTATTTATAACACATATTCATAAATATATTCATATAGTTTCACTTCTTATATATATAAGTTTATTTCACAATTGTAAATCACTTTAATTATAATTCAATTCTTATAATTCTTTTTGCTTATACAATTATTCTTCAATTTAGATTATTCAAACATCTTATTCAATAACCAAACAATCAACTTATATACACTTTAATAATTTTGAAAAATTATTCCTTTATATATAAAAATATAATCAAGGTAAAATTATTTCATTTACCCAATTTTAAAATCAATATTGTGTCGAATTGTTCTATTCAAGTGTTTAGAAACCCCTTCGGCATAGTTGTCGAGACCACGCTGACGAAAGTTCATATGCCACTCAATAAACCAATCATCACAATATAAAACAATTTTATATATTCACTAACAAATACGCTCTCGTAGCTATTACTACACTCAAACTCATTCTAGAGTACTGCTGACTCTATGTCTAATGAGTAATACCCAACAGAACCATGGTTGTCGCTTAACCATAAGCTCTGATACCAAATGTAACGCCCCGTAAATTTTCGACTTTCGAAAATTCAACATCGATACTCACTTTATCGACTGCCGAGAAATCGAAGGCCAAAAACCCGAAATGTTATGGTTTAAGAAGAAGAAAAAGTAGAAAAGAACAGAAGAAGATACAAAAAGATAGAGAAAAGAAAATAGAAAATAGAACGGAACAGAACAACAACAGAATCTCACAATTCGCAGCGGAACAACATATAATAGATAAATGAATAATCTTTAAACAAACAACTATATCAGTTATTACATTTTATACATTACATTACATCATCATCATCAGAGTGTACTACAACAACAACATACAATCAGTGCAGTGGAAAAAGAAATACTATATAGTAGTAATACGCCATGCCATCCATCTTGCCTCCAGCAACTCCAGAATATCCAGAATATCCTGATAAACCTAATTCTTGACTGCCCGTGTGGAAATTGGTGGGCACCCAAAGTTTAGGAAGGAAAACAATAAACTCCGAGTCAGTCATGTGACTGGTGTGAGAACTCAAAACAGTTTATTTATCTTTGAAAACAAAATAGAGGAATATTTTTTTAAAGTCAATTCGCAATGCTTTTAAAAATGAGACTACCATAAGGCCTCCCGCACACACACACAATGCAAACGCAGAATCGGAGGAGATTTCTCCTTATGATAGTCAAAGATGCTTGATACGCATTTAAAAGAACATTTGATATTATTACTAGTGCATAGTGTAGAAAAAATTCATTTCGAAAGTAGAATATAAATCTTAGCCAACATACGACCATTATCGTATGCCTACTATAGCTACCATCCAAACAGTGGGGCGCCACCATAGGTGAATGATAGGTTCTACAACTAATACCGTACAAGTTCGTATTGTTTCTTTGGATTTCCAACGAATGATCAGGCCAAGGAACTTCCCATTGCCACATGAGAATGCCTCTGGATGGACATCCCCGAGAACCAAACCGGATCTCTACCAACACAAGGCCGGGTTACCCCTAACTGAGTAACAACTGACCGAATATGTCATCCCTCGGTCCTTTGGGACCTTTTCACCGAGCGCTCGTAATCAATTCACACAATCATAACAAAGTGTTTTCAACATGAGTAAGTATCTGGGCTCCATACCATGATACCACCCTTTTCCAGAAGGAAATGCACACATCCTAAAGGGCGCTACCCCTCATAACCTTGCTGCTTCTTTCCTGTTTTGACCATTCACGGGGTGTGAGGCTCGACGAAGTCACGCCCACAAAAACATACTTTATACAAAAGCCATGCTTTGGGTCAACAAATGATCATAGAAATGATCACCAAGATAGACGATCAAATAAATGATCCTATCACAAATAATCAACACAATGATCATTTTCAACAACACTCAGTATGTCACATTACCAAATTGGGAATATATCGCTGGTAACATTCAACTATATAACCTCTGAGCACGTACGTCTCAGAGAAGGGTGTTAGCTAAAAGAATAAATTCTTCGCCACCAACAGAAATATATTTGAAAGAAATCGGCTTTATATCTCAATTTGTAATGTCAGACATACAATCCATACAAGTCTGTTCCGGGCTCGAACAAAACCGAAGGCACTTACAAAGAAGTCCTTGCAATCCGGATATTCACAATCCTGATCGGATTTCCCATCACTTAGGGAGTCTCTATACCGTTGCAACTCAGTGCAGAGACAATCGATAGGTCATCCTATCGCTTTCGCAAATACCGGGTCTTCAACACCGATCTTCAATGCAATTCACAACGACGTATCACATATTCGGAATGGGTTATACGACCCCATGGTCCTTTCCCGGTTAACCCGAATAGTGAGCGCTTATTCAAAAATAAGTGTGGTATTCAAATTCAAACAAATCACATTAATTACCCATTCAAAGGGAAATATTGATAGTCGGTTATTGAACTATCAATGGATATGCACAACATCACCAGATTCCAAATAATTTTCCAAATTATTTATTTTCCAAAATATCTTTACAAGATATATAATTTTCACACTTCAAAAATGAATCAATATTTATTTTTAAACAAGTTCCCCTTTTTATTCATAAATTCTATAGTGGATTTTCATTCTAAAATATTCATGAATATATGACTTCAATTATTCATTTCAATTTATCTTCAAAAAGATAAATTCTCAAAACGTTTCATTTCACATTGGAAAAACATTTCCATACTCATTAAATAAGTAATTCACAAATCTTTTATTTTCAACACTTGGAAAATATTCAATATACTTAAATCGAGATTAAGTATATATTTCATTCTTTAAGGAAATCATTCTCTTAAACATATTTATTTGGGCCAAAACGAATGTTGCGTAAAACATCGTTACGACGTCCCAAAATCACTAGTATAGGGATTCGAATTTTAAGATAGATATATAAATCCCAATACTATACAAAACATTTCCTTTCGGAAATCATTTACTATAACAACAATGTTATAGTCCACTATTCCCTTTTATTTCTCGAAAACGTCTATTTCAACAATAAATGTTGAAATCTATGGTTTCGAATCTCAACACATTTTAAAACATCGTTAGATCGTTTTAATTCTATTTAAAATATCACATTCTAAACAATTTCTTTAACATCTTATTCACTATTCAAAAAACGTGAATATACTACGTTAATAAATTTCATTCTTTTATTCATTTTATTTCAAAGGATTATTCACAGTCAAAACGTGAATATAACTCCATAAATAAATCATAACAATTTACTTATCAAAATAAGTCGTTTGTGAATTTATAAAACAACGTTTATAAATTCCATTTCTATTTATTTATAACAACTTCCTTTTATAAATTCCTTTATTAACCTATTCGATTTATAACTCAATTATAAACTAAAGGTTCATATTATAAGTTAAATACTTATAATTTATTCGTTCACAAAAATCGTTCCTTTGAACTTCATAATTATAAATCTTATAACTTATAAGATTCAATTATTTATCCAAAACCATTCTTTTAATGACTTTATAAATTTTATAAACCTACTGTTTATAAAATTCCATTTATAATTTCACCGTTTATAATTCTATAAATTTCATTCAATTTATGAAATTCATTTTCACTTCATTCAAACACTTATAAAAACTCGTTTTATAATTTCAATATTTCAATTTATAAATATCCATTTATAAATCTCTAAATATAATTCAAATTATATTATTCTTTTAAAACGTCTTTAATCTCCCTTATTATTTCACCATTTTGATTTATAAAATAATCAAATTTTATAAATCCTATATTTAAACTTTTCACAATAAATTCAAAAATCCTAATTTTACCATTTTATAAAAGCATTAGCATCATATTCTCAAAAATCAGTTTTTAACTATTTTTCCCAAAAATCATAATTTTTATAACTTTAAAAATTATAACGTTTATTTATATAAAATGGATCAATTCCAAAAATATTTTATATTTTCAAAAATCACTTTAAAAATCATTTTAAAATCCCAAAATCTGGGTCCAATGATGCTACACACCAAATAGTCAATCACGACTACAACGATATCATATATCGATATGATAATCCATCAAATATCAAAATATCTGAAATCAAATAAATACTGTTGAGGAATCCAGTTGGATCCCTCCAACCTGTTTTCCTGCATCCACAAACATTAGCACAATACCAATTTCGCTCCAGTACGAAATTATCGCGGTATATGGGATTTAAAATATTATCCGCTTAATAGACGGCGCAATAGGGTCTCATCCGCTAAACAAAAAATGCGGGAAATCAATAACTCCAATATATACATATGCCAATATATATATATTGCTATTATATATAATACCAATTTCACTGTTTATGAAATATTCACGGTATATGTTTTTAATAAATAACATCCGCTTACTAACGGCGCATAATGTCTATTTTAACAATCAATAGATATCAATCAACATTCAAACATGCATTCAAATATTTTAAATCTAACTATTTAAAATAAAATCGAAACTGATTCGATTGAGTGAGAAGTTCTCACCTTGATTTCAATTTTGTTTTAGCGATTTATTTCGAATAAAATTAAACGGACGTTTAATTTTACACGAAATTCTCACTAACTCCAAACGACTCCAATCCAATATCATCGCGTAGTGCTCGTCCATACGATTCCAACGCAACTGGTTTCGCGCGTTTTCGACCTCGTATGAAAAAGTTATGAATTTTTGAAGTTAACACAATTTTTTATAAACAATTTACACTTAAATTAACTATATTTTAACCTATGCAATATCATAGCCGCACAATCCATCCTTTTCCATCGTGACCGTCCACCCCATCATCTCTTCTTCACGCAATGTTCCCAGGTGATAAATGCACGGCCGAACCCAACATCAACAATTTAGGGTTTTATATTGCAATCTCCTCGCTCGAGTAAACTTCATCACACTTCCCTCATTCGAACGCCTTCCACATGCTCTACACTCGGCTCCATCCCCATGAAGCTCGGCTCTCTATTGCACGAGAAAACACGTGCGCAAAAATCAACCTTTAAGCCCAAATTCCCATCGATCTACAGCTCCGTTTCCAATCACAACCGTTGATCTTGTAGTTCGTGTTGCCCTCTTCAACATTGTAGTTGAACGTTTTAGCCAATAGTTGATGGATTGAGAGATCAGAGGGGAAAAACGTGGGAGATTTCTGGCCTTCGGTTGTATAAGCGGCGGCTGTGCATATAGATTAGGGTTAGGTTTTTATTTAATTTATGAAGGGTGGGCTATTTATAGGAAAACCGATCGACACTATTCATCCGGAAATTCCGAACTCCGATTCACGCGCCGTAACCAGCGTTTCTAGGGTTTACCCCGCGTTCCGGACACAATGGAATAGGTTTCGAAAGCTAATTCGGACATTTGTGCGAGTTATGGCTATAAACGTTCAATTTAAATTAAACCGATTTAAATCGATTTCTAGGCGTTTTAATTTGTACCGGACAAACGGTAAATCCAACTGACACGAAATTTGAAACCTTACAATAATATCACATTACGGATCCGATGAAACTAGTTTCGTCGAAATCCGAGACTTTTTGAAAAATGGCTATTTTAACTCGCCAAATTAAAATTAAAAATAATTCGACGCGTTTCGAGCTGCCACGATCAAACGATAACTCCGATTGACACGAAAATTGAAATCCGGTAATAACTAACTATTACGGATCCAATGAAACTGGTTTCGTTCAATTCTGAGACTGTTCAAAAATTGACTATTTTCACTAGTCGATTTAAATATTAAAATATTCAATTTTCACAAATTAACTTTTAATTCGATTTTAAAAGTTCTAAAATATCGTTCTAACTCCAACATGATAAAATAAAATTTTACAAATCATTTTCTATCATATTTAACCCTATTTTCAATTATTTCTATAATTTAACATATTAAATTATCGATTTAATTATCCAATTAAATCCAATAATTCAAATAAAAATTTATTTGACTTATAAATTTCACTTATTAATATTTAAAATTAATTAAATATTCAAATTTTAATTTCTAAAAATTCTGGGTCGTTACAGAATATGTTATACGTCGTTATGAATTGCATTTGATGACCGGTGTTGAAGACCGGATATTTGAGAGAGCGATAGGATGACCTGTTGATTGACTCTGCACCGAGTTGCTCCGGTATAGAGTTCTCCATATGTGATGGGGAATCTGATCAGGATTGTGGATATCCGGATTGCAAGGACTTCTTTGTAAGTGCCTTCGGTTCTGTTCGAGCCCGGAACAGACTTGTATGGATTGTATGTCTGACATTACAATTGAGATATAAAGCTGATTTCTTTCAAATATATTTCTGCTGGTGGCGGAGAATTTATTCTTTTAGCTTAACACCCTTCTCTGAGACCTACGAGCTCAGAGGTTATGTACTTGAAGGTTATCAGCAATATATTCCCAATTTGGTAATGTGACATGCTGAGTGTTGCTGTGAAATGATCATTGTTTGATCATTTGTGATAAGATCACTTGTTTGATCGTTTATCTTTGTGATCATTTCTATGATCATTTGTTGACCCAAAGCACAGCTTTTGTATAAAGCGTGGCTTTGTGGACGAGACTTCGTCGAGCCTCACACCCCGGAATGGTCAAAACAGGAAAGATGCAGCAAGGTTATGAGGGGTAGCTCCCTTTAGGGTATGTGCATTTCCTTCTGGAAAAGGGTGGTATCATGGTATGGAGCCCAGATACTTACTCATGTTGAAACACTTTATTTATGATCGTGTGATGTTGATTACGAGCGCTCGGTTAAAGGTCCCAAAGGACCGAGGGATGGCATACTCGTGTCAGTAGTTACCCAGTTAGGGGTAACCCGGCCTTGTGTTGGCAGAGATCCGGTTTAGTTCTCAGGGACGTCCTTCCAGAGGCGTTCTCATGTGGCAATGGGAAGTTCCTTGGCCTGACCATTCGTTGGAAATCCAAAGAAACAATACGATCTTGTACGTTATTAGTTGTAGAACCTATCATTCACTTATGGTGGTGCCCCACTGTTTGGATGGTAGCTATAATAGGCATACGATAATGGTCGTATGTTGGCTAAGATTTATATCTTTATTTTCGAAATGAATTTTTCCTACACTATGCACTAGTAATAATATCAAATGTTCTTTTTAATGCGTATCAAGCATCTTTGACTATCATAAGGAGAAATCTCCTCCGATTCTGCGTTTGCATGTGTGTGTGTGTGGGAGGCCTTATGGTAGTCTCATTTTTAAAAGCATAGCGAATTGACTTTAAAAATATTCCTCTATTTTGATTTTAAAGATAAATAAACTGTTTTGAGTTCTCACACCAGTCACATGACTGGCTCGGAGTTTATTGTTTTCCTTCCTAAACTCTGGGTGCCTACCAATTTCCACACGGGCAGTCAAGAGTTAGGTTTATCAGGATATTCTGGAATTCAGGAGTTGCTGGAGGCAGGATGGATGGCATTGGCGTATTATTAGTATATAGTATTTCTTTTTCCGCTGTTTGTTGTTGTCTGTTGTTGTACACTCTGATGATATGATGTAATGTGATGTAATAACTGATATAGTTCTTTGTTTAAAGATTATTCATTTATTTATTATATGTTGTTCCGCTGCGATTGTGAGATTCTGATATTGTTCTGCTGTTTTCTTTCCGTTCTATTTTCTTTTCTCGCTATTTTCTATCTTTTCTCTTTTCTTCTACCTTTTTCTTTTTCTTAAACATTGAGAATTCGTATTTTTGTTCATCTTGAGTTAATCTATGGAGATTAGTGTATATTCAAGGAGTACTGATTTGCGGGTCCTCACACTACCGGCCCAACACATGAATCTGTTGCAGGTTGTATATCCGAATGGGGGCAAGTGAGGATGGTCCTAACCCGACGGAACCAACACATCGTTGAAAAGAATCCTATGTACTGAGCATATACAGCGAAGAGTGCTTTCATTAATCTTCGAGGCTTGGGAATCGACCGGATCATCCAAACAGATCGCTGCATCCAAGGCATCGGGGGCCAAGTCAACAGATGCGATCGTGGGGCTCGGCAAGTTTTGTACAGGAGTAGTCGACGGATTTGAAGTTCCAGCTACTTCTTGTTGAGAAGATGGCCCGGGTCTGTCCGAGATCGTGGCAGAACTAGATTTCCTAGACATCTCTAGTGAATGCTTAATTTGACGAAACACCTGTTTGAACTATACTTGAAAAACAATCGACATTGGACTTAACAACATAAACACTCCCCCCGTGTGGTGTGTGAACTAGTGCGATCATTCAAATATAAGTACCAAGAAATTAAAAGTCACTGAGTTGGTGAAATAAAGTTAGGCTTCGAACTATCATCTTCGAAGACCGTCATCGCTGACCGTCTACAAAAGCTTATTGAAAGAAGGTTTATGTTTTGAACTCGACATCGTTACTATGCGATGAAGGTTATTATCTGTTTTAATCAAGTTAAATTAAAGCTTTAATTATCGGAACAGAGGAGTTATCAGTCTGGATTGTCCGATATGCTGAATTGCTTAAGTCCATGTACTTGTTCACTGTCATATGTTCGGGCATAGAGAATAGGTTGAGTCAACTATGCATTATACTTGACAAGTGTTTTTGTTGTACACCACCTTCCTACCATCCATCATTACCATTCGGCATGCGGCCAGACATGCCATACTGCAATCATGCTGAGCCGCATCGCTCGGCACTTCACCCTCAACACCAATTCCCTTCCTACACACCGTCTTTACCGCTCGGCACAGGCAAGCCACCCAGCAAGTCATGCCGAGCCACCTCGTTCGGCACTCTACCTATCTCCCATTTTTCTCCTGCACTCCTACAACCATCGTTCGGCATAAGGGGATCATGCCGAGTCGTGATCTTACCGGCCCGCATCGGTTGGCACAATGAACCTAACTCCAACTTCATTCCAACACTCCCCCACATCGTTCGGCATACGGAGTTCATGTCGAGCCACGGCCATACTTTCTTCACTCCTACGCTCCCCATTACCTCGTTCGGCATGGAGGATTATGCCGAGCCGTAGCCATATCAAATCGCATCGTTCGGCACGAAAGGCCCAACGTCAACTTTACACCTATACTCCCACACATCAACTCGCACGACACTTGCTAATGGACATATCAACCCTCACCGGCTCTCACTGGGCCACCAACTTCTTCCATCTTCCTCTCCATTTAGTCCTAAGGCTTGTTTAAACTTCGAATCCACCTTCCTTATCTATGAGACTTCCGTTATTTATAGATTAAAGGTAGGTCAAAAATTCAAGTCTTGTTCAAAGTCTATAATCAAAGAAGGTCGGGTATGCTACAGTTTCGTACCTAAGAGAAGGGGTTGGAATCTGGCGACATACTTGAATTGGAAGTAGAGATCTAGTCAGGTTTGCTGTTGAAGGCAATCGGGAAGCAACCAAAGAGACTCGGGGATTAAAGGAGTTATTGAGGTGTTAGCAAAGGTTTGGGAAATGTTGAGTTCGTTAGGATGATTAGAGGAGTTAAAAAGTAAAAAAGGGAAGAAGGGTTGAAGTATTGACTTTTATAGATAGAAAGGAGGAAGGTGAATGGTCAGCGACCGGTAGAACCGGTCAAGGCACCTCCCTCGCTCGGCATTTGAATGTGTCGTTCGGCATTAAGGGGTCGTTCGGCATTGCTATGTCGTTCGGCATCAAGGCCTTGTTCGGCATCGAGACCTCGTCCGGCATTCAGGGATCACTATGGAGAGGACAGAATAAGGACTTAAAGAAAAACACAGATGCTCATGGTTCAAAGTGCACCATATTCATCCACATGATACGCTTTGGGGGCAAGTGTTACCTGGATGTCTGGCCAAGAAACAAAAGGCTCGTTTTAAGCAATGTCTTTCGGCATGAACCTCGTTTGGTAGAAGCCTCGACCGACATGAAACCTCGTTCAGCATGACAGGGCCGTTTGGCATAGCAATGTCGTTCGGCATGGACCTCGTTCGGCAGAAGCCTTGACCTGCATGAAACCTCGTTCGACATGACAGGGCCGTTCAGAATAGCAATTTCGTTCGGCATGAACCTCGTTCGGCATGAGCCTCGTTCGGTATTCCAGCCTCGTTCTGCATTCCAGCCTCATTCGGATTCCAGCCTCGTTTGGCATTCCAGCCTCGTTCAGCAGAAGCCACGACCGGCACGAAACCTCGTTTGGCATGACAGGGTTGTTCGGCATAGCAATGTCGTTCGGCATTCCAGCTCGCTCAGCATATGGCCCTGATAGGCACAAGTATGTCGTTCGGCATCTCCCCTCGACCGGTGTCAGATCTAGTTCGGCCTACACACTTCACTCAACACACTGCCTCGTTCGGCATAGAGGTACGTTCGTCTTGGATATATGGCTCGGCATTTGCCGTTCAGCATTTGTGGCTCGGCACATATAAGCCACTCACCACGGGCCGAGGTATCTTGCTCCTAAGCCCATTAGGGAAGTCCAACCCATCTTCGTCTATAAATAGAAGGGCATGGGCACAGTGAAAGGGACCTTTTTTCGGGAACACTAGGGAGACTCTGCCGCATTCAAGACTCATTCTTTTTATTTAGCAATTGTGTTCAAGTAGTTGGTGTACGATTGTATCTGTAATCGATCATTGAGTAAAGCAATAAAGATTAACTTCACAGTAGACGTAGGCAGTTAGGCCGAATCACTATAAATTCGGTGTTCTTGTCTTTGCATGTAATTTAGTATACAATTCTCTGTTTTAATTTACTTTCTTCGTTAATCTCTCTACACAATCTTTCTCAAGGGTGTTAGTGACCAATTCTGGTGCTAACAACGTGATTTTAAATAACTGCAAAACTAAAATTATTTGAATAAATCACAAGTTTGAAAAATAGATTGAAAAATTCAAGGATTTTGAAAAACTTGAATTTAACAAACACCAACTCTTTGAAACTGAGATGCTGGAATTTGAGATCAAAATAAATGAGTTTGAAAATGAAAATATGATCTAAAAGAGGAATAATTTTGAAAAGAGAGAGAATGCTATTAGTCGGCGTTCAAAGCTGATAAATGAAAATGAACTTTTAAAATCCAAAATCAATGATCTTGAGTTGACTCTTTGAAAAATTTCCATTGGTGAGAAATATTTTAATATGATGTTAGGAAATCAACTCTTTGCGAATAATAGAAAAGGGCTTGGATTTGAAAATGTGTCAATATATAAACAAAAACTTATAACACCATTAGGGGAAGAACTGTGATATCCAAATGCATAGACTGTGGAAATATTGGACATAGCAATAATAATTGTCAAAATAAAAACAAGACCGTTAAGCAAATATGGATTCCAAAAGGTAAAGAATTGAATTCTCCTAAACTTAACCAAGTTTGGGTTCCTAAGAATATGCTTGTTAAAATTAATAGTTTGCCATATAAAAACCAGACCATTAAACAAATCTGGATTCCAAAAGGTACAGAATTGGATTCTCTTAAACTTAAACAAGTTTGGGTTCCTAAGAATATGCTTGTTAAAATTAACGGTTTGCCATATAAACAAATTTGGGTTCCAAAAATTTTGACTGAAAATAAAAGCAGTCCTTCATCCTTCGTTAGGCTTCACTTCTTTCGAAACTTAGATATAATAGAGGGCTAAGGAACAACTTTGATAAAGATAAATTTCAAGTTGTTCTATGTAGTAGATGAGCTAATTTTAGTGTTCACTAGCCTAGAAAGATGAGATGGAGATCTACACATTTTGGATATACGACATCGAAGATAAGTAGAGATATGATCTCTAAACCTGATTTTCTCTTCTTATTGTTAATTCTGCTTTTGTTGACACTATTGTCGTAAATTTTCCATATTTTGAGCTTCTTAAGTCCAATTTACAAAATTCAAGATGTTCTAAAAAATAGACAGAAAACTTTATAAGTTTTTTTTGTTTTTTTCCAGAATCTGAACTTAAGTAGGTGAAAAACTGCAAACCATTTGGAGTATTGTTTGAAAACAGTTTCAAAACTTTTTGATATAACTATAGTATATCGTTCAAAACTAGAACATTTTTACTCCGATTTTAGAAATTTTTTGAAGTTCTGAAAATCTAACTATAGCATACAACTTTATTGTTTTGAATTTTTGATAATTCATTTGGGAATATATTGAAAAAAGGTAATATTTTCGGTACATTACTTGAAAAGTATTTTTGATTTACACAAACAAGTCGTAATATTTTATTCATAACTTTTGATTGATTTGTCGCTTTGACTTGAAACCATTTTTGATAAGTGGCATTTGAGTGTCTAAAACTTTCAATTTTTTTGATAAATTAAATTATGGACTTAAAACTTTCAAATAGTGAATTGAATTTTCAAAACAGAAATTTTTAATTATTTTGATATAATTGTTATTTATCGTTGTTTTGTTCATAACTAACAAAGTAATGGTTGGACAAAAATATTTTTGTTTTTTCCTCAATAAAAATGCCTTTCCTCAATAAATATGTCTTGCTGAAAATTTTGAAAATCAATTCGAGTGATTTTGAAGTAAATGTTTTGCTTATGTTCTTAGTCAATCCAAATACAAGTGGTAACAAACATCATTTGCAATCGTATTTGCATTTGATTGATTATTTTCAACTGATTTTCAACTAGCATACATTTTCACAAAACCCCTTGCAAAAAATTGATTTTCACGTATTTTAATTTTTTTTAAATAACTTGGGATTTTACTTTGATAAAAATACACTTGTTTATTTTGATACGAAATTTACTCTAAAAAGGATAATCTTTGACTAATTGAACCGCTTCGAAACTTATCAAAATAATTAGTAGTGTTTGAGAAAGTGATAGATGGTAATTAAATTATATTTCATAACAAGAGAATTTAAAATTTAAAATTTCATGAAAATTAAACAAATTTTATAATATTATTTAAATTAGTACTTATTACATGACCAATTCTATCACTACCGCCTTTCTTTTAATCCATGCACTACAATTTCATATGATGTGTAGAAAGTGGTATTTCAAAATAAGGATGCATTTCTTTTTTGTAAAATAATCCTATCCCAAAGTATTCACTTTCATTTAAAAGTCATCGCGGTTATGCATGGGTGAATCACTTTAATTTCTATGTATATGCTTCCATTTTCATTTAAAAGTCCTGACGATTATGCATAGATGAGACTCGTCTAAAAAAAGAATAAATATTCAAGTAAATTCTAATCTCATTTAAAAGTCTTCATGGTTACGCATGGTTAGAAAATACTTGACATTCATTTTTGAGTAACTGCTAACCTCAATTAAAAGCTCTAACAGTTATGCATGACTATAAAATGCTTAAAAAAATTGGTATAATATTTAAAAAGAAGTTTCAGAAATTACTCCTTTATTGAAAATACCAAACTGACGTCACTGCATAAAAAAATTCCTAAACCATAACCCTATCATTTCACTATAGTGGAATTTGTTATGATTTTTTTTTATTAATTGGAATTTACGTTATATATTTCCCACTGATTTGATTTTATAATTTTAATCAAAATTAATTGCTATTATTATTTTTGATGATAAGAAAAGGGGGAGAGAAGTTAAGATTTTATTGACTGAGTATTAACCTTACTGGTATTCGAGAGTGTTTTTGTTATTCAAGAGTTATTTCAAAAGTATTTATGAAAAATTAATTTTTTTTCATTTTTAATTGCACGCATCTGTGTTCGGGGAGTTTAGTTGTAGAGGGAGCATCGAAATAGGGGGAGCTTTAACACATCACCCCAAACACATTTATTTAAACTCAAAATATTAATATATGTTTGTTATCATCAGAAGAGGGAGATTTAGAGTGATGAATACAATGATTTATTATTTCTGTTTGATGATAATAAACATGTATATATTTGTTAAATGTGTTTGTTATAGTATTATTGCGATTTCACAAAATGAAATAAATATTTATAGAGTGAAATAAATGGATTGGAATTTTATTTAAATAAATATTTTATCCAAACAAATATCTTATTTCAATTTCAAATAGTACACATTATTTGCGTCCACTATATTTGCGATCTATCACTATACAAATTTACATACTCTCTTATGCAAAATTTCTCTACATACTCGTATATAATACTTCGTTTCCCCACTCATTCACACTCGATTTTGATCCTTCTTTGCTTGCTCCAGCTTATGTCCAGTCATCTGCTATACTTGTCAAATAAACAACGTAGTAAAATGGAAAAAGGAACAAACCTAAATTGCAAAAATAAATTTACATTTGAATATTGATATTGCCTCAGTTTATGTGTTTGTTTGTTTTTATATTTTATAGAGGGACCAAAAATAAATGTCCATAAGCAACATATGACATGTACAGTTTATCACTGCATACGCCATAGGGCCGTACACATATGCAAAAAGTGCTTGCATAATTTTAAATTTCATAGAGAAGTGCGAGGTCAAGCCCGAAGGCTCAACACAACACAAGTGTGCATGAGGTCGGGCAGAGAAAGTTTCAACCCAACCCGGGTGCATCATATACAAGTATTAGCCAAGTAGTGTACATAAGGTTGAGAACCAAGGGTGCAGCAAACTGAAATGAAGAAGCAACATATACAAGTTTTCATAGAGAAACTAGGGGATCAGACTCATGTATAAATTAGACCAAGCAGTTCAACATACATCAACACATCGCATAAGGGTCAGGTACACATGGAATTTCAAGGAAAACAGCTAAATCAGAAGCTAGACCAGTGCACATATCAAAGCAAAATAAAACTGAATGCATCGTTATAGTGAAGTCAGAAATGCACAAAAGAGTGTCGGGCAGCATGGACACAAAATGGTTCGACATGCATAAATACATAAATACAAAGCAATAAAGTGCGCCGCATGCAAGTCGAGAGTAGAAATGCACATACATCACCCAGAAACACATGAATATGTACAAGCCAAAACTAGGCAACAAAAATCAAAGTATCACAACTAGGTCACACATGATCAACTCATCAACCAATACACGTGCACAAGAATGAAGTGCAACAAACACTGCATAATGTGAAGCTAAATCAATTCGAACATGCACAAGAAGGTGAATCAAAAAGTAGAGGAATAGGCCGTGAATCTAAATACATAGGTTCAAGGCAATACAAGTCCTCACATAACAAGCAGTGGCGTAAAAAGAATTCAAAGAAGTACAAGGATGCAAGAAACAGTTGAGTACATAAGATCAGGGTGAAACAAAAGTTGAACGCACTCAAGTTCAGGAAATAATCAAAGTAAAGGAACACAGTAGCAAGCTCTCTACTAACAAATGGATGTACACATACACATATACATATAAATACACATATATGTATATACGCATGCATATATATGTATATAGTGTATCAACTCAAAGTAGTGGATCGACATTAACAAAAGAAATATTCAATCAATGGAACAAGCCGAAGAAATCTCAAATGAATGAATAAGTCAAGGCTGAGATTAAATAAACTTAACCGAAGCAATAGATTAAACGAGTCAAGACCAAAAAGCAGAAAATCAAAAACAAAGTTATGTGAATGTATATCAGATATATTTGAATGAAGAACAAGTCAAAAACTCATCAAGGCGTTCGATCAAAAATCTACGGGAGAAAGTAAAATCTTAGAAAATTTCAAAGTCAAAGATACAAATGATAATACAGGAAATTGATTCCCATATAAATCACATTATCATCATCGCCGATAATCATGGTTGGAGCTCAAGCAAATCAGAGAGAGAAAACTTAAATAAATCACGCACCAATCTTAACTCGAAGCATCAAAGTCGAGTTTGAGCTTAAAATTGAAAAGCGGAAAAATTGTTAAACCATACCAATATCAAACGAAGAACACTCAACAAGGAGGAGCCGCAACCATCAATAGCCATTAAATTAAAGTACGCAATCAATAGAAAGGAAAGGAACAAGGCGATTCAAAGCTTAACCTTCAAGCTGCAGCCTTTAGATTATAAACCCTAATTACAAAAGAATAAAGACGATAGAGGATCATGTCTTGAACGAACGAATAGATAAACGGGTTAAAAGAAGAAACGTAGGAGAACAAAATATTAGGCCAAGCCTTATTATTTATTTAATCTGCATTGGGCTTAAATTATTATAAATTAGGGTTTCCTTTATTTTATTTTATTTGTGTTTTTAAAACCTGCAAAATTCTAGTCGCTTAACTAGGTACGAACTACGGGGCGTAGTTAGAAACTCAACGGATGAGTTGTGGTAGGGTTTGAGCATAGGATTAGAACAATCAGATTAGCAAGGGTCGCGAGTTTACAGGGTCTATAAATGTTGTATTGTTTAATTCCTAGTAGCAACTTTGGGGGCAGTAGGCGGGTTTTGCCCAGGCTAGGTAAACTTGTGTGTCGCTTTTAATTTTTACATTTACTCTATCATTATCTATGCTGTAATTTATATATATCTGTGAGTTTTTTCTAAACCCTATTCATCCCCACTTTAGGGTTAATTCGATCTTACATTAGTGTCTCTGGAGCTTTCTTGTGCTATCACTCTCCCTTCTAGTACTAACGGAGTATCAGATTAGCAAATACGATTGATAAACCTCACTATTGCATTGATATGGGCAGGGTGCTACATATTATTATATAGATGGTTCTACTTAGGACTTTGAGTCTGTCGTACAGCAATTTCCCATCACAATATTCACATATTGATATGATATGAGGAGATGTGATTATGCTTGTGATATATATCCAGTATATAGTGGATTCTTAGTATTTGATAGGCAGCTTATCCTACTTGATATGTACAGATGATTTTTATAAAGATTGAGAGCTGTATGTAGGCAAAGCTTCATGCTAGCCTGATTATACTTAGTGATATCTCATTTATTGATATTTCTAGATTTGATGTTGATTTTCGAGATATGAATGATTCACTTATTTGTGTTAATTCTATGATTTCTAATTTGATATGTTGTGTAATAACCCACCTTTCCGTACAGTTTAAGCGGCTAATAAACCACACATGATCCACTTAAATTTACTGAAAAGGTGAATAGTTAAGGAAAAAGAAAGAAGGAAGAGGAAAGAAAGAATATAACAACATAGAATCCCACAACGGAACGAATAATCTATAATATAAAACTAATCTTTAACCAAAAACAAACTATAATATAAGTACATACAGACATCAATCGGAGTATACTTGCCTATTTCATCCCGGACAATTATAACAACCTATCCTCACAATTTGCTGATAAATATAACAATGAATGCAATGGAAACATAACAATGTACGTGAATACGTCTTTGGGCTTCCAGCTCGTCTCCTGAAGCTTCAAAATATCCAACTAAACCTGGAAATATGCTTGGTCCGACCTGGGCATTATAGGAAAACAATGCCTGGGTCGGTCTGGTAAAACCAGCGTGAGAAACCCAAATTATAAGGAATTCTATTTGTTATAGCTTGTGAAATCCTTTAAAATCAAAGGTATCCCATAAGACCACATCGCACATAAACACAGACGAGTTTTTACCTTACGATAACCAAAAACTTTATATCAGAAAATCTAATGATATTATAATAATATCTAAGGGTGAGAGTAATAATAAACAAGTAGCTGTGATGCCATGAGTGTACATCACAACAATACTAGGTATATAATCAAAAATCAATAACCCACGTTTGCTAATTGTGTAGGATTTCTATGGAGTTTCCCTCGATACTTCAAGAACAGTCCTTCTATACAAGGATAAGAGATATCCTTTTGAAGCAGCATACATCCCTAGTGATATACCATAGGAAAAACATAACTAGTCTTGCTAATATGGAGTGCATCACCCCATGCATGCATAACAACTATAAATAACGTCTAGGTTGATCCGACTACACCCTAAGGGTTTGCCAACCCTAGTGATCATGCCTTTTATCTCTAGTTTTAGTCATTACCACTGATGAGGCTATGTCTAACGATCCAGCTCATGCACCGCCATCAAAACAGATCATGGAAACCCACATGGATTACAATACCCGACGGGTCTCGGAACCACACATGGATCCCTATATCTCAAATAGATCTTCGAGTCACACCTAGATTCCCATACCCAATGGGTCTTGGAACCATACATGGGTTTCAACATCTCAATATATTACGAAAATCGTCCATAGAACTGTATGTGGTTTCTGGAGTGGTTACGCCACGAGTCATCTCTTATGAGTACACTTCTCCGCTTACCGGGTGCTCCACAAACCAATCGTCGATTTTTCCGAAATGCTCATTATCGGTTCTTTAGGAAATAATCAGACAATACATAAGTGCAGGGATCACCCCCTAACCGTTTAAGTGGAAGGATCTCTTTATCAGTTGTCCTAGAAGAACAAAACGAGTTTATACGTACAGTATAGCACCGCCGACACTAACTGTACCATATAATCCCTATGTTTCTCCTAGATATTTTCATAGCTATATCCTTCGGTGTTAAGTAGGGAATGTTCCATACCACCAAATTTAAGAAGAATTACATATTTAGGTCAAGATTTTATAGTCTTATTTACCGATCAAATAAACAAACATTCAAATAGAGAATATATTTCCTGTGGAAATCACTAAACCTCTTAAATTAATCTTCCATTAACTTAAAATCATTTTTCAAATATTTATTAAAATGTTCATATACCTAACTCACTGGTATAAGTATATTCATAAACCATTTCTTTCAAAAAATACTTGAAACGTTCAAAAATAGATATGGAAAGCACCATTCGCTATAAAACATGGATTGCAGTTTACTCAATGGTTATGTCGCTATCCTAGAGAATCTATAGTAAAATGTAGGCAATCCTTGCGCCTCAAATGACGCCATGAAAATCAACCATTTTTTTCTAAATCTCCTTATTTCATAATATCTCCAAATCTATTTATAAAGTTCTTAAAATCTCCAGTCTATTCATAAAAAGTTCTATATAAATCTCAAAACCAAATTTATATAACTTCTCATTTTCAGATCTATAAACTCCTTTACAATCCATTTATAAATATCCAGGACCATTTATAAAACTCCTCCCATATTTAAAAAAACTTATTTTAATAGACTCCTTAAGTCAGTAAGGTTCCCTTGATAAACCATAGATTATTTAAAATAACTTTAAATAACAAGTTACTATTTAAGCATCCTTCTATTTCTTTTTAAATTTTTCATTTTAATTTAAATTCATTTAAAATAATAACTTTAAAATCTCATTAGCAATATATTAAACAAATTTAAACACTACAATTGTATTAATAGGTTAACTTCAAAACAATATTAATATAATAACAAATTAACTTTAAAACGTTATTAATACAATAATCAAATAACTTTTAAATAATATTAGTATGATAAATAATTAACCTATAAATATAAATAAATAACTTAAATCGATATAATTAAATAAATTTAATTAAAAATTAAAGTATAGTTAAATAATTTTGAATAAATAATTAAAATATAATTAAAAACATTTTAAAACAATAATTAAATAAATTTATAATAATAATTAGTTATCCTTAAATAACTTTAAGAAATAACTTTTAATAATCCTACTAATACCGAAATTAACTTTAAACATTATTAAAAACAATTATTAATTATCTTTAAACATTATTAACAAATAGGTATTACCTTTCTAAATCTTATTAGTAAATAAAATTTATCTTTAAAACCTTATAATAGATAATACTTATTCTTAAAATAACTTTCAAACCAATAATTAACTTTTCAAATTTAAAAGAGTCTTAAAGATCACAATGGTACTTAAACAAGCTACCATATCATTGAATTTCACTTTCCAAGTTAATAAATGATATTTGATAATCAATGAATATGTTAATAAATTCAACACTTACCATTTTTGGTTAGCATATCACTTATTCAAAGTGGCATATCAATTAACGATATATAATCAGATGTCCAAATCTATAAAATAGTAGAACAGAGATTTATTCTGCTAATTAAATGTCACACTAATTTAATCAGTGGAATGGTATTTTATTCCTCTAAACAAATGTCCAGGTACATATTCAATTCAATTTAACTCAACGGTATTTAATTTGGCCAATTAAACATCAATAATTAAGGTGCAATTTTTAAACGACGTTATTAATTAAAATATAGTAATTTAAATTCAGTCCATTTCAATATGTCATAAATTTATACTAGTCGAAAGCTATCAGCAAGTTACACGATAATGTTGTACTTATCAATGTGAGTCCATTGCAAAAATCTGTATGTCAAACGGATTTCAAACAAGCAAGTTATCACGTTTTCAACATTCATAAATATTTAAATATTCAAACAAATAAAAATGTTTCTCACCAACACAAGCCCAAGAGTTCAATCCGCATTCAAACTCTACAATCTTCATCTTCTCTCATTCCACCTCTCCTCCATTTACGTATCCGAACATGCACAAATGTGCATGTGCACACTCTCCTACTCACCAAAACGACGAACCAACCATACCACCAACTTCCCCATTGCAAGCCGAGCCTCCTCGCACTACCGTGAACCCCTCTAGCCTACAGCCAAAGATCATAACCTGACACTCAAAACCCTGTGCCCTGCCTTGACGTGATGCCCTCTAAACCACTAACATCCGCCAAATTACGGCCACAGCTGCCCTTCTCCACCCTAAATTCAAATCCATGCTTTCATTAACCCAATTTTGACTAAAATTCCTTATAATCCGAACCCTATTTTTCAACATCCGCCAATGACCATCTCCAAATACTACCAAACGCAGATTAAAAGTATTATGACTCGCCCCTACTCAAACGAGGCTAACGGCGTCGATCAATTCTATGTGGATTGATGGAATTTGATTTTTTTTAATATTTCCCTCTTTTTGATTTATGGCGATATCTCGCTTGATTCTTAATGAAACTGAGGGTGATTAATTTTTAAAAATACTATGGATCGAGGCAAACACTTTGCATGTTGGAAGATTTCGCTAAAACTTGACGGTTTTGGATGTTTTGATTTTTTTTGAATGATGAAAAATTGTTGGGTTTTGGTTAAAGGAAAACAAAATAGAACTCGAACTAAAGAAAAACATTTCTTCTCCATGCATGCAATTTATATGCAAGGAAAGGTGAATTTCGTATGGACAAACTAGACAAACCAAGGCCAAATTAAGTGGGGACAGTGAAGACAACGATGGCTGGCAGGGTGGAAGCGGAAACAAAAGGTCGGGTATGTGTTTTGTTGGTACATGAAATCAAAAGGGAAGGCTATACTATGTGTACTTTGTATAGGTGTTGATTATAAATAAATTTCGGCACCTACCACATCGGATCGCGTTCGATTACGAGCCGCGATTGATAGAAAATGAAATATTATTACGTACAGAATTGGGATGCGATCAACAACAATAATATAGACAATATATTAAATTCTATAAAGTTTCAAAATTTCAATGTTTGCCATAAAATAAGTCAAACGAAAATTTACTTATTTTTCAAATTAAAAGTTATGGAAAATCCTAAAAATTAAATTAAAAATATGTCAATAAAAATCCAGCAGTTATTTGGAATATAGATTTTATTACATTTTAAACAGAACCCCAAATCAAATATTTAAAACTAATTAAATATTCAAAAAATCAATGTGATAAAATTTTGGGTCGTTACATGTTTCTTTATCGGTGATGACATCTTATGATAGGAGAATTAATCGTTTTAGATGAATCTGTGATATTTAAGCGTTGTGATATATTGATCATCATTTATTTCATTATATACATTCTTTGATATATTGTCTTATGATTTGATTATCGATGTTAGTCTTATTATATTATTATGTTGTGCTTATATTATGTTACCATTATACTCTTGATTAGACATAGTCTGACCAGTATGTTTTTTATAATACTCTGGTCAGTTTGAGACAATTCAAGTGCAGGGAAGATATTGTGTTTTATTGGACCTAGAGGAAATTTATACTAAGATTGTTATATGATATATGTATAACATATGTGTGTGCATTTGATTTAGAGTTGTATATCAATTATTCATTACAATGTATTGAAATAGATGACATTTGAGAAATTTGTACTTGAATAGCACTATATGTTATTTTAATTATATTTATCAATAGCACTATACGTTATTTAATTATATTTATCGCTACGACTGACTCTTTGTTTTCTGATGTTTACTATATATTATGTATTCTTTTGTCCTGAAGATTCACGTCTTTATTGTTTTGTAGTGATATTGTGTACGTATATGTGAGTTATATATTTGATCTTTTAATATGTACTAGTGTTATTCCAAGAGTATATTCATGTATGTATCCCATATAGCCTCATTCTCCGTATTATCTGACAATATTATATAATACTCTTTGATAGTATGGATATAGAGGTGCGGTCGTTTCACAAAGTCTCTGGCTAGAGCATTTCAGTTAATAACAATTATTGTATTGAACCAAGGATTTTGTGTTTGAATTATAGAGTTGATTGTGGACGATTTTAGAACTTTAACCATTACCAGATTCCATAAGTCCAAAGTGTTCTAGCTTTGACGAAGAGAATTTGTGTAAATAAAAGACACAACCGGGTAACACTTAACAAAGTAAAATTGGATTTTACCAAAATCAAGTAAGCAATAAACTAGGCCAAAATGTCATGGCATCTACTAAGTGATGTGTGAACGTTAATATTCGAATAGTTCGATATTAATTATTTACCAAATTTACACATAACGAGTCATACAATCGAAAGATGAATGCTCCTTTGACTAAACGATTTGATTAATTTGTGATTATTATGAATTAATTAATATTTATGAAATATTAATTATAAAATTTTATTTTTATTTGATGAAAAAATATTATTATATATATTTATAATAGTCATAGATATATTAATCGATAGGCGTTAAATTGGATTTAATTACAAGATATTTGTTCTAGCTTTAAATGGGTTTAAAGCTCATATAAGGGGCTAGTTAATTCAACTCTAACAGGGGTAATAGGCAGCTAGATGATGGGTTAAAGAGGCTTGGGTTGGATGGCTAAGAAAGAAGAGAATTGGTCAGAGATGATGTAGGATCTTGATCCTAAAATATTTCTAAAATTCTTCTCTATATAAACATCTCTATCCACGCTTGTTTTATATTTTTGGAAGCCTCCATATACTCTCCATTTATGATCGACTTCTCCCCTCTATCCTTCTTCTATATCAAGTTCAAACAAATCAAATTCATGTTAATCGATAGCCGGTGGTCAACGGTTCAGAGACAAGCAATCCACTGAATTAGAATGAGTTCGAGAATCATATCTCATCGTTTCAGTGTGTGCTTATGGGCTTTGGCTATAAGGTACATTCATAACATGTTAATAAATATTAATCTGCATTTATAATGTTTATTTTATATTTCAATTATTTTTAAATTATAAAATTATATAATGAATTTTCAAATTAGAAAATTTTCATCTGAAATTTCACTGGAAATTTAAAATTCAAATTTAATTTCCAAAAAAACATTTATTAATTTTTAAATAATTTTTCATATGGTTTAATTTATAAACACACACATACACACACTATAAAATTAAAAAAAATATCTTAAGCCATGCATAAGACCAGGTGGTTATACATTTAACTATAAGTTATTATTATATATAAACTATATTTATACATGTATTTTTTGGGGATTATAGTAAAAAAAATTATATTTTATAAATGATTTAAACATATTTATATAATTTTAAATATATACATATCGTTAATATTTTATATTTACTTAGCCCCCAATATTTATATTATATAGCTAGGATCGATATTCCGCTTATTTAGCACCATCATGTAGCCCCTGATATACACCATATTTATATTTAAATAGTCGGTCTAGGTGATAAGAGAGAGAAAGACTTAATATTTAAATATAAACATGTGATGGATATTTGGTGGTTATAAATGATGCTATATAAGGAGGCTGTGGATCCTAGCTTTTTTATATATATATATACACACACACACACATATATATATATATTGTAATATTATATTTATAAGTGCAAAAGTCACATATATAAACATACATTTGGATAATATATTTGCATATTGGATGAGCTAACGTGTCAGTTGCGATGTAATCCCAACATATATTTACGAGCATGTTATACCTTGCACGGATTGATATGTTACACATGCATACACTTATATATAAGTATATGATACATGAATATATTTAATATAAATTAAATAGCACAATATTATTTTAAAAGTTTAAACAAAATAAAAGATTTATTTAAATAAAATTTATAAATGCTCTAAATAAATTAGACTTCATAGGCCCAATAAAGATCCAACATGATAAAAAGAAATTGAAATTCATTCATATCTCCCGCCGCGGCTTGGCCTAGTTCCAATAAGCAGACTCGTCCAATTTGAGTATTTCTGCCTGCATTCCTCTCTTGTTCTTCATCCTCAAGGCCTGCAGTATGATTTTTGTTTGATGATAATAAACATATATATATTCATTTAATAGTATTTGTTATTGTACTATTTTATTTTTCACATAATTAAATAAATATTAGATGAATAAAATAAATAACACGGAATTCATATTCAAACAAATATTTTGTTACAAATAGTACAAATTTGATCTTACACTACATATATACATTTTCAATTACAATACAATTTTAATTACAACACATTATTCAATCTATAACTTTCACCTCACTATATATTCACTTACACTTGTATTTTGTCTTCAACTTTGTTCCAGCTTGTATCTCGCATCTGAATTATCTGCAAAATAAATATTGACGCGGTAAAATTGAAAAAGGAAATATTTTGTAGTGCAAATTAAGTGTGTGTTTTGAAAATATTATTTTCCTTCATTATTTGGGTTGTTTCTCATCATTTCTTTTGAATTCATCATACACGAACAACTTGTGACATGCACAGTGTATCACTGTACATGCCACAAGGCAGTGCACACCGATATACACTTGCGTGTTAAAACTACAGGAACAGGTGAGCACAAGGTCAAACCCGAGCCGAGGCTAGATTCAACACATGTGAAAATACACACACATACAAATCGAGTATAAATAGGATACGACACATGTATTACACAATTACACATATATACATGCATATGTATGCATGTATATACATGAGTATGTATACAACATATGCTACAAGTCATGTACACATTCAAGTGAATGGGCCAGAGTAGCATTATGTTTATGCAACTAGAAAAGACTTCAAGATCACATGACAACAATGCAAAACAGCAACCAAAATGAAGTACCCAGCATACATGGATGCATGTATGAACATATGTGTGTGTAATGACAATTGGGTGAAGATTAAACTGGTGAACAAGTGAAACTAGAAACGAAGTGCACCATCACACCCAGTTCAAAAGAATTCAAAACCATAATACAACATTAGTTACAAAAACAAAAGGTATGAACTGAAAATGCCAATGGTCAAGATAATATGATTTGAATGAAGCAAGTGAACAAACTCGAGTGAACATGCTCAATGAAATAGACAGAAGTTCAATGACACTTGAACTCAACCAAACAACTGACAATATTGGACTCAACGCAATAAGTCAACTCAACATAAAGTGTGATAACCCGAATTTTCGGACATCTGCTAATTTGAAATTAACAGAATTAGATTTGTTAAATACGCTCATTTGTAGTTTGAACAAATGAATTCTTTTATACATTATCTAAAATAAGCTAAGTTATTATTTTCAAACAAATTTAAATTGTTTAAATATACATGTGAGTTAATATTTGAAATTCAAAGAATAAACATTTTAAAATAATTGGATTTAAAAGTGTGTGTATATATATATAACTAGTATATTGTACAACTATCTAAAAATGTATAATTGAAATTTTACATCATTTACTTCTAAAAATTTATCTAGATAAATAAGAGATAAAGTTTAAATATAAACACATAAGACATTAGTTAAAGCAAATTGAAAATTTATAATATAAATATATAAGATTTAAATATATACATGTATAAAGTTATTATATAGATTTAAGAAAATTTATAAATACATAAAACAAATTAACTACATTATAATTACAAATGTAAGCAATCTGTAAAACAATAATTAACAAGTGTAAGCATATCTTCATTTGATAATACAAGTGGCAGGTCATGTTCTTCTCTTTGAAATGAGAAAAAAGAAAATGAAATGAAAATCTAAACAAACCAAATTGCTTCAGATCAGAAAATAGAAATAAATGAAACCCTGTTAACATGTTCCAAAATCAAAAGCAAAAATCTATAACCTCTTTTATCAAACATTTTCTCTTCAAAATCTGAAAACCTGTAATATATTTTCCTCAAAAACAAAGCTTGTAATCAAAATACCAAAACCTGAAAACAATCTCCTCAAAACATTTTCAAAATCCTGTAAACTGTTTATGTTCAAAGTCCGGAATCTCTTTTATCAAAGCCTGCAACATCAAGTTTCAGAGCATCAAAGTTCCAGTTTTATATTTCTACTAGATCAAAACCTTTCAAGCTTCAAACATTTAAAGTTTTTCAGAAAATAAAACTCTCAGCATTATAGGTGAGTAATTTGCTCTTAATATTTCAAAACTCACCTGCATTTTTTTTTATATGAAGTAATTATCGAAGTTTGGATGAAAACTATGTTTGCATGATTGTTTGGAAATTTAATGGGCATCTTTATTTACTAAGTAATTAGGTGAAAATGTGTTTCCTATACTGTCTGTGTATATAAGAAATACAAACTGTAGCTCGAAAATGCCATCTCTGCTTTTTCTTTGTTCAAGACAGCTAACTTTCAAGTTTATAAAAAAAAAGTAAAGCTACAGCAAATTAAACTATGAGTAAACCACTAAATCAAATTCCAGCTTTCAAGTAGTTTTATTCAGATTTAAAGTTTTCCAGTTTGCAACATCACAAATTTTAAGTTACTGCTTCAAAACTACCAGGAGAACAACATCACCTTTAAAAGGTATATAAATTTGGTTGCATGTTAGTCTTTTTGAAATGAATATATATTGTGTGAAAACTGCTGTGTATATATTCATGTTTGGGTATGCATGTTTGTTTCCATATGAATACTCTCTGTTTATAGTTCCCAGTATCTTGTTTTGATTTAAATTCAATATCTCTAGATTTGATCTCTGATTAAACTTAAGTCTCAAATAAAACCGGTTTGTTTCATTTCAAATTTTAGGTTAAAATTATACTTAAGAAAAGTAATATTGATATGACCTTGGAAATCAAAATAACTGATCAAGTTTAAATATAAGTAAAAATTTAAATATCATAATTCGATGTTTTAGATTTAGGATCTGGAACATCATTCAAAAACATGATTTTTAAGACTTAAATTGTGATTTTTAAAAATGGGATATGGTCGCATTTCTGGTTTAACTAGAAATTGGATATGTGGGGTATTCTGATGATCTCGAGAATCTGGGAGATTGAGTTCTTCTGTGGTGATGCAGGAAGGATTGGGAAGTTTGAAAAAAATTGCTAGAAAGTGGATCTGATCAACTTGGAGTTAGCAGTAGTCGATTTCGATCGGCAACCCTAGTTTTTAAATGGTTTGAAGAGTCGATCATTTTTGGTTTGCATAATTGATCGAGTGTTAGGATAATTTGGGAATTGATAGTATGGTCGTAGTTGAAGGTGAGGCCGGAGTGGTTGACCTACAGATGGTCGGAGCGGCGAGATTTTTGTGTTGACATGTTTGAAGGAGGACCTGATGGAAGTTTTCCAGGTGTGGGTTTGAGGACTTCAATCTCGAATTCGAGAATTGATGCATGAATCCATGATTGGGGTGGGTTGTTGAGTCATCTTCTAGTTTGTAGAGATCATCGCTGATGATCTATGGCGGCTGTCGTCACCGTGCATATGTACGGTGATGAGATGTATCTGTGTATTATTGGTTAAGTTTTGGAACAGAGGTGAGTCGCTGGAGTTACTCGAAGTAGCGTATTGATTTACTCGGGGAAGTGTGGGTTGGAACTCGAAGTAAACTTGGGAAGTCTCAGTATTTCATTGTCTACAGGTTTAATGGAAACTGAAGTATTCGTTGTTTAAATTTTTCATTTAAAAACCTGAAGCTTGTAAATGTAAAGGAAAGGTTTAAACCTAGTTGTAAATTCAAGTTTAAAATCTAGAGTTCAAGTTTTAGTTTTAATTCTCAGTTTTTAAATAAATAATAATATAAAGTTTTTAAACTTAAACTTGTTAAACTACTTTATAAAGGTAAGTAGTTTGAAATTTTAAAACTGAAGCTTTTAAAAATGTGAGCAAGATTCTAAGTTAAAGTTAAAAACTGGAAATCAAAGATTTTAAATATTTACTTCAGTTTAAAAAAAAGTTTTTTTTTTAAATAATTTAGTTGAATGATAAATGATTAAGAGTTAAAGATTAATTATTTAAGATTAATTAATTTGTAATTAAAAAGATCATTAATTAGATAATTAATTAATGATTAGGGATTCATTAATCAAGTAATTAAGTGTAATTAAACTTAATTTAATCCAGTGGTTAAGATTTACTAATTAAGTAACTAGTGAGTAATTAATTAAGTAATTAAAGTTACTTAACTAATAATTTAAAAAGTGCTTAACTTGTAATTAAGTTTATTTAATTAATTAATTTAGGTTTTATTAATTAATAATTAAAGAATAATTAATCCATAATTAAGGGTTAATTAAAATGTTGTTAAGTGATTAATCAATAGTGATAAGGGATTAATCAAATGGTAATTAAGGATTGATTATCTATTAATTAAGGATGGGTTAATGGTTAATTAAGGATTCTTAATGGATAAATAAAGGATAGTTAATCTAGGGATTAGGGACTGATAAATTGATTGATTGAGATAATCAAGGATGTGATTAATTAATTAAGGTTAGTAATTAATTAATGGTTGTATAAGCAAGATTAAGTAATTAATTCTTAAGGAGTTAATTTAATTTAAGTATTTAAATTAATCGTGATATGAATGGATAATTCTTGCTTATGGATGATTGGTTGTTGAATGTCTGAATTGGATGATACCTATTGAATTGATATCTATTGATGAATAATCAAGATTGATTAATGAATGTAATTAAGTTAAAGGTTAATTATTATATGAGATTTAAGAATAATTAACGGATGGAAGTAATTAGAGGATCATTAATTAATGTAATTAATAAAAGTGATAATCTTGCTTATAAAGAATGGAATGATGATAAATGCTTTGGGTTGGCTGATTTCTCTGATAGAAATTGTTTTGTGATATGATATGTTTGGGAAATAATGATAATGAGATTATCTATCAATTATGAATTGCTGTGGAAAAGTATTATCCAATAATAAAAGATGAATTATAATTAATCGAATAGTTTAAGTTAAGTTGGCAATGGTTTCGAAGAGACCGGTGTCGGGTATTAGTTAATACCCGAAACCACTTCGATTCTATATAGATTGATATGTGAAATAATAGGCTAGTATGGAAGGATTTAATTGAATTGGACCTTTTGATCTAAGTTCTGGTACTTAGAAATTGATGTGTGATGAAAATAATGTCTATAACAGCTTGTGAAGTTGTAAATTGATATAAGTTACCTCGGGTATATATAAGTGCATACTTTTGTATTCTATGTTAGATGGGTTTACTCACGCTGGTTTCCAGCCTGACCCGGGTGTTACTTTGATGTAATGCTCGGGTCAGACCGAGTATTACAGATTTTCAGGTAAGGACGTTCTGGACCTCAGAAGGTGAGCTGGATGGCTGGAACGTATGGAGCATACCCGCTGTGATATATAGTTTTATATCTAGGACATGTTGTTTAGAGCTGTCCAATGTCGTGTAAATGTTGTAACTCTGATATATAAAATGTAAATGTACTGATACAGTTCTTTTTGTAAACTGTTATTATGTGATATTATATTTTGATCCGCTGCGAATGTGAGGATTCTGTGACTTGTTGTTTTCTTCTTCTTTCTCTTTCTTCTTTCACTAACTATCTGGAATTTTTGGGTTTGAAATTCCGGGTCGTTACATTTGGTATCAGAGCTGAAGGTTAAGCGAGAACCTTGGCTCTGGTGGGATTACTCATTAAGAATAGGGTAAGTGGTACCCTATAATGAGTTGAGTGTATAAATATGAGAGAGCGTACTTGTTATTTTCTTATATAAATGTTTTTAAATGATTTAAAAAGTAAATGAATCTTATATAAGAAAGAGATTATCTATTATATTAAGAAAATTGGTTGTAGTATTAATTAAACTAAAAGTAATAGAAAGAATTAAGTGGTAATAGAATTACAACCAGATTGAAATTAAATTAAAGACAAGTTTGAAATGGATTCAAGCTGGAATTAAATCTTGAAAGTGGGAAAGGGTTCAGGATAATCAATTAATTTATGTAATTAATTAAACTTTATCTAATGAGATTAATTAATGGATAATAATTGAAAATTAATAAATAAAAGGGAGTTACTTAATGAAGTAACTATATGTAAGTAATTTAAGGGACAATTATTTAATGAAGGTAATTAAGAAATAAGTAAATTACCAAATGTGATTAATTGGAATTAATTAATGATGTAATTAATTCAAAGAAATAATAAATAATATTATTTAATGCATTTGAATGAAATGGTCCTATTTCAAACAAGAGATGTTTGAAAATTTAAAGGAAATTTGTTTTGAATTAAAAACCAAAGGTGGTTTAAAATTTTAAAATATAACTTGGTATGTAAAAGAAATTAATATGTACATATGTGGGTATATATAATATCAAAGGTGGTTGGAAATAAACTTTAAATGGTGAGTTTTGAATTTGGAATAAGTTATGAAAACCCAAAGTGATAAGATTTTGAACTTATAGATGGAAAAGAATTTTGAAAATTTGAATAGGAATTCAAATTGTGTGAATTTGACTGAATTAAGTAAACTGAATTTAACTTGGAAGAAGTTAAATAAGTTTGAATGAATAATATAATTTGGAAATTTCAAGATGAAATTGGAATTTAACTTGGGAAGTTAAATCGTTGATTTGAATTAGGGAATTCGAGTGATCTCAAATTGGGTTTGAGATCTAGAAATTTAAAATGAATGGATGTTTCAAAATAAATTAGTTGATATCATCCTATTGTTGTTAAAAATCTTTAAGTTGTGAATTGGAATTGTTTAAATGAATGAGAGATGGTTTAAATTTGGAATTTGAATTAAAATTAGTTCAAATTGAATTTGATTTGAATTAATTGAAAATTTGATTGAAGATGTATAAGTATAAAATTCAAATGGAAAAAAATTTGAATTGGATTAATTTGTAACGATTTGAAAGTGAAGTGGATTCAATTTGAAATCAGTCCAAATTTATTGGAATAATTTGGAATTATAATTAATGTTGAATGGATTTAAATCCAAATGGAATTTGAATTGAATTTGGAAAGAAATCAAGAATAATTCAACTTGATTTGGAAATGGAGTATGAAATTGGGACTATTTCAAACGGGAGTTGAAATGAATTGAAATTGGAACTAGTTCAATTGAAATTTATCTGAACTAGTAGAATTTGAGATCAAGGTTGAATAAAGTTAAATTTGGAAAGAAACTAAGGTTAATTCAACTTGAATTGGGGTTAAATCAATTTCATTGGAAATTGAAGTTATTTAAATTGGAATTGGGTCAATTTAAATGGAAAAGGAAATTTAAATTGAATGGAGTGAGAATGAAGATTGAGAAGTGAATGGTTTTGACTCTGGACTGTTTTATTTTAATATAAATTGTTTTAATATGAACCTATTTTTCCAAGCTATTTATTATATATACAACCTTTCTTTTATTAGCCAAACTATCTTATATATTTGTTTTACAATTATTTTTGAACTGTTTAACAATTTTCCAACTGTTTATAAACTAATTACTATATTTCAACTGTTTTACAAACTAATTACTATCTTAATATTATTTTGCAATTATCTAAAATTTCTGTAATTATTTTAACTATTTTCTAACTATTTTACAGTTATTTTACAAACTAGTAATTATTTTTCAACTACTTATCTATTTTTAACTTTCAAGCTATTTTCTAAATTTAAACTAGACAGAGTTTAAACTGATATTGGTTAAATACCCTATCGAGATAAGAATTTAAGGAATAATCCAAATGTGGATTAAGACAACTGTGAGTATATGAATGAAAATTAAAGTGAATATGAATAGGAAGAGATTTGACTTGGCTAATAACCAATAAAGATAAATACGTAAGGTGTACGTATGTTATTCTATTCGCATAGTGATTTGATCCAGATTCGAGCACAGAATTTCGAGATAGTTATATTGATCCGAGTTGGAATTTTCCACACGATTTTTGAAGGCGAACCTGGATTGGATTGTTGATTGGTTCTGGATATTCTCTATCATAGTTATGGCTATGCAAGGAGAATGACGGTTTCTGATCAAGAAACCAGATCTGAGTCCGCACTAGAAAGTCGGGTGGACGATACTAGCTCGGAAGGGAAATTGTGTGATCGAGTAAGCGATCAGATTGATAATGTGTACGGATGATATGTGTACATCGTACGAATTGGAATGAAAATGATATTGGAAGGAGTAATCAAATTTGAATAGTTGGTTTTGAGTAAACAAAGTTAAATATCTTTGTTATATAAAATAAAACTCCCCTTGATGAATCTTTTGCTGGAAGAAAATGGTTTTTGAAAGTGTTTGAAGTATAAAAGGAGTTTTATACAAATTTGGAATGATCCAAAGTTTTGAAAAATTTTATATATCTGAATATATATATAAAGGATCATATGAGGATTTTGGAAAAGGGTTTTGGGAACCTTTGGATTTGGAAAGGCTTTTGATTTTTGGGTAAAATCAATATGAGAATTTGGAAAACCTAGTTTGAGAATTATCGATTTTGGAATAATCGATTTTGAGTAAAGGAGCTTTGTATGAGATCATACTAGGTATATGATTTAAAGATACTATATATATATAGTATAAAATGTTTTGATGATGGCTCTGGGGAAAAAGACGCTCTCTTGGAATGGACTTCTCAGGAGTACCACTGGGTGGTGCTGCCTTGAGCCCCAGGGGGGTTCTAAAGTTGATCCTGTAAGGAGTCCGGACAAACTAGTTCCTGAGGATTATTGGGTAGCGAAAGTCGATGGCGCTGATGCCTACAGGGGCATTTGGGTTATGCTGTGACGACGGTGTAACTCGATGTCGCTGCGATCTACTGTGGGGACCATAGCGAAAATCGTGTGGAGGATGAGTGTCAACCGTCTACACTTGATTTTGCCGGGAAGGCAACGCAACATCGGTGGACTGTGATCTATGGTCAAGTGGAGTGGAGAAGTTTCATTCTTTTAGCAGCGGAATTCGAGGGCGCTGATGCCTACAGTTATATGGGTTTTTTCTGTGATAGCTATGTAACCCCAGTTGTAGCTGCGATCTGTAGCGGGTTCCATGGTGTAATCGAGGGGCGCGGAGGCCTGCAGTTAATCTATGGATTTTGTCGGGATGGCAACGTAACCATCGGGTTAACTGCGACCATGGATGGGGGTGATGATTTCCAGAGCATCCTCACCAAAGATATATCCTCTATTTTCAAAACCTGTTTTCTATATATTTTCAATAAAATTATTTTTTCAAGTATTTTCACTAGGTGTTGAAAACGGGTCTGCTAAGTACTTATAGATTTTCAGTCGTATGCCTGATCAACGTATGACCGAATTTCTGTAAGAACACGGATGGACTTATTGAAACATCAAGTTATAAAAAGTATTTTTGTAAAACTATTTGGTAGTATTATAGATTTTAAAAGTGTTTTAAAATGATCAAAGAATATTTTCACTGATTTTAAATATTTAATAAATTCTAGCTTTATTTCTTTTCGAGGACGAAAAGATTCAAAGGGGGGAGGAATGTGATAACCCGAATTTTTGGACATCTGCTAATTTGAAATTAACAGAATTAGATTTGTTAAATACGCTCATTTGTAGTTTGAACAAATGAATTCTTTTATACATTATCTAAAATAAGCTAAGTTATTATTTTCAAACAAATTTAAATTGTTTAAATATATATGTGAGTTAATATTTGAAATTCAAAGAATAAACATTTTAAAATAAATTGGATTTAAAAGTGTGTGTATATATATCTAGTATATTGTACAACTATTTAAAAATGTATAATTGAAATTTTATATCATTTACTTCTAAAATTTTATCTAGATAAATAAGAGATAAAGTTTAAATATAAACACATAAGACATTAATTAAAGCAAATTGAAAATTTATAATATAAATATATAAGATTTAAATGTATACATGTATAAAGTTATTATATAGATTTAAGAAAATTTATAAATACATAAAACAAATTAACTACATTATAATTACAAATGTAAGCAATCTCTAAAACAATAATTAACGAGTGTAAGCATATCTTCATTTGATAATACAAGTGGCAGGTCATGTTCTTCTCTTTGAAATGAGAAAAAAAAATGAAATGAAAATCTAAACAAACCAAATTGCTTCAGATCAGAAAATAGAAATAAATGAAACCCTGTTAACATGTTCCAAAATCAAAAGCAAAAACCTATAACCTCTTTTATCAAACATTTTCTCTTCAAAATCTGAAAACCTGTAATATATTTTCCTCAAAAACAAAGCTTGTAATCAAAATACCAAAACCTGAAAACAATCTCCTCAAAACATTTTCAAAATCCTGTAAACTGTTTATGTTCAAAGCCCGGAATCTCTTTTATCAAAGCCTGCAACATCAAGTTTCAGAGCATCAAAGTTCCAGTTTTATATTTCTGCTAGATCAAAACCTTTCAAGCTTCAAGCATTTAAAGTTTTTCAGAAAATAAAACTCTCAGCATTATAGGTGAGTAATTTGCTCTTAATATTTCAAATCTCACCTGCATTTTTTTTATATGAAGTAATTATCGAAGTTTGGATGAAAACTATGTTTGCATGATTGTTTGGAAATTTAATGGGCATCTTTATTTACTAAGTAATTAGGTGAAAATGTGTTTCCTATACTGTCTGTGTATATAAGAAATACAAACTGTAGCTCGAAAATGCCATCTCTGCTTTTGCTTTGTTCAAGACAGCTAACTTTCAAGTTTATAAAAAAAAAGTAAAGCTACAGCAAATTAAACTATGAGTAAACCACTAAATCAAATTCCAGCTTTCAAGTAGTTTTATTCAGATTTAAAGTTTTCCAGTTTGCAACATCACAAATTTTAAGTTACTGCTTAAAAACTACCAGGAGAACAACATCACCTTTAAAAGTTTAAGTATATAAATTTGGTTGCATGTTAGTCTTTTTGAAATGAATATATATTGTGTGAAAACTGCTGTGTATATATTCATGTTTGGGAATGCATGTTTGTTTCCATATGAATACTCTCTGTTTATAGTTCCCAGTATCTTGTTTTGATTTAAATTCAATATCTCTAGATTTGATCTCTGATTAAACTTAAATCTCAAATAAAACCGGTTTGTTTCATTTCAAATTTTAGGTTAAAATTATACTTAAGAAAAGTAATATTGATATGACCTTGGAAATCAAAATAACTGATCAAGTTTAAATATAAGTAAAAATTTAAATATCATAATTCGATGTTTTAGATTTAGGATCTGGAACATCATTCAAAAACATGATTTTTAAGACTTAAATTGTGATTTTTAAAAATGGGATATGGTCGCATTTCTGGTTTAACCAGAAATTGGATATGTGGGGTATTCTGATGATCTCGAGAATCTGGGAGATTGAGTTCTTCTGTGGTGATGCAGGAAGGATTGGGAAGTTTGAAAAAATTGCTAGAAAGTGGATCTGATCAACTTGGAGTTAGCAATAGTCGATTTCGATCGGCGACCCTAGTTTTTAAATGGTTTGAAGAGTCGATCATTTTTGGTTTGCATAATTGATCGAGTGTTAGGATATTTTGGGAATTGATAGTATGGTCGTAGTTGAAGGTGAGGCCGGAGTGGTTGACCTACAGATGGTCGAAGCGGCGAGATTTTTGTGTTAGCAGGTTTGAAGGAGGACGTGATGGAAGTTTTCCAGGTGTGGGTTTGAGGACTTCAATCTCGAATTCGAGAATTGATGCATGAATCCATGATTGGGGTGGTTTGTTGAGTCATCTTCTAGTTTGTAGAGATCATCGCTGATGATCTATGGCGGCTGTCGTCACCGTGCATATGCATGGTGATGAGATGTATCTGTGTATTATTGGTTAAGTTTTGGAACAGAGGTGAGTCGCTGGAGTTACTCGAAGTAGCGTATTGATTTACTCGGGGAAGTGTGGGTTGGAACTCGAAGTAAACTTGGGAAGTCTCAGTATTTCATTGTCTACAGGTTTGATGGAAACTGAAGTATTTGTTGTTTAAATTTTTCATTTAAAAACCTGAAGCTTGTAAATGTAAAGGAAAGGTTTAAACCTAGTTGTAAATTCAAGTTTAAAATCTAGAGTTCAAGTTTTAGTTTTAAATCTCAGTTTTTAAATAAATAATAATATAAAGTTTTTAAACTTAAACTTGTTAAACTACTTTATAAAGGTAAGTAGTTTGAAATTTTAAAACTGAAGCTTTTAAAAATGTGAGCAAGATTCTAAGTTAAGGTTAAAAACTGGAAATCAAAGATTTAAATATTTACTTCAGTTTAAAAAAAAAGGTTTTTTTTTTAAATAATTTAGTTGAATGATAAATGATTAAGAGTTAAAGATTAGTTATTTAAGATTAATTAATTTGTAATTAAAAAGATCATTAAATTAGATAATTAATTAATGATTAGGGATTCATTAATCAAGTAATTAAGTGTAATTAAACTTAATTTAATCCAGTGGTTAAGATTTACTAATTAAGTAATTAGTGAGTAATTAATTAAGTAATTAAAGTTACTTAACTAATAATTTAAAAAGTGCTTAACTTGTAATTAAGTTTATTTAATTAATTAATTTAGGTTTTATTAAGTAATAATTAAAGAATAATTAATCCGTAATTAAGGATTAATCAAAAAGTTGTTAAGTGATTAATCAATAGTGATAAGGGATTAATCAAATGGTAATTAAGGATTGATTATCTGTTAATTAAGGATGGGTTAACAGTTAATTAAGGATTCTTAATGGATAAATAAAGGATAGTTAATCTAGGGATTAGGGACTGATAAATTGATTGATTGAGATAATCAAGGATGTGATTAATTAATTAAGGTTAGTAATTAATTAATGATTATATAAGCAAGATTAAGTAATTAATTCTTAAGGAGTTAATTTAATTTAAGTATTTAAATTAATCGTGATATGAATGGATAATTCTTGCTTATGGATGATTGGTTGTTGAATGTCTGAATTGGATGATACCTATTGAATTGATATCTATTGATGAATAATCAAGATTAATTAATGAATGTAATTAAGTTAAAGGTTAATTATTATATGAGATTTAAGAATAATTAACGGATGGAAGTAATTAGAGGATCATTAATTAATGTAATTAATAAAAGTGATAATCTTGCTTATAAAGAATGGAATGATGATAAATGCTTTGGATTGGCTGATTTCTCTGATAGAAAATGTTTTGTGATATGATATGTTTGGGAAATAATGATAATGAGATTATCTATCAATTATGAATTGCTGTGGAAAAGTATTATCCAATAATAAAAGATGAATTATAATTAATCGAATAGTTTAAGTTAAGTTGGAAATGGTTTCGAAGAGACCGGAGTCGGGTATTAGTTAATACCCGAAACCACTTCGATTCTATATAGATTGATATGTGAAATAATAGGCTGGTATGGAAGGATTTAATTGAATTGGACCTTTTTATCTAAGTTCTGGTACTTAGAAATTGATGTGTGATGAAAATAATGTCTATAACGGCTTGTGAAGTTGTAAATTGATATGAGTTACCCCAGGTTTATATAAGTGCATACTTTTGTATTCTATGTTAGATGGGTTTACTCACGCTGGTTTCCAGCCTGACCCAGGTGTTACTTTGATTTAATGCTCGGGTCTGACCGAATATTACAGATTTTCAGGTAAGGACGTTCTGGACCTCAGAAGGCGAGCTGGATGGCTGGAACGTATGGAGCATACCCGTTGTGATATATAGTTTTATATCTAGGACATGTTGTTTAGAGCTGTCCAATGTCGTGTAAATGTTGTAACTCTGATATATAAAAATGTAAATGTACTGATACAGTTCTTTTTGTAAACTGTTATTATGTGATATTATATTTTGATCCGCTGCGAATGTGAGGATTCTGTGACTTGTTGTTGTTTTCTTCTTCTTTCTCTTTCTTCTTTCACTAACTATCTAAAATTTTCGGGTTAGAAATTCCGGGTCGTTACATAAAGTGTACCAAGACCAAACTGCACACGAAATCGACTCTAGTGAACATATTAGTAATCCAGATTCAACATCAACCAAGTGCAACATCAACGCAAAACAACACTGCAATAACACGCACATGTACTCATGAAATGACTCAACTAAATCAGGCCTTCCAGTAACAGTGATCAAGCGAAGACACACATGTGAGCACTTGAAGTTTAAAGCAACCAAACATGTATAAGATAGTAGACTCCATGATGCAACAACCCAGACGCCAAGAGGAACCAGCAAAAATACATGAACTTGCAAGGACAAGGGAAGCAACCGGACTACAATGCAACACAATCAGTGCGCAAATCAAAGACAACAATGCTACGAAGGGATGAACACCTACAAGTCTATATAACCAAAAGAAGTGCAGACTCAACCAATATATGGAACCAGACTACAAGGATAGAGCAGATACATGGACACCATCATCGAACTCGAACAAGACTCGTAGTAATGACAGACCAAAATCAAGTTCAGGTTAGAGGCATAAACAGCCAGAGAGCAGACTCAAGGCAACATGAAGACAAGACCAATGAAAACTACATTCATAGGGAACAGTGAAGCAACATGTATATGCATATGAAACAGAGTGAAATGCAAAGCTACCAAGTTCAAGTATACACAGTTGTAGTTCGAGTAACAAAGTCATGGTTCGAAAGAGAATGTAACAGCAGTTAACAAAAATTCAAAATGCCAAAGTAACAAAGCCGTGAATTATATCAATATTAACAGAAGCAGTTTCAAAAAGGATATTATCAATTGAAACTGTGATGAAGGGTTTTCAAACAAAGTCAATGATCGTGTCATGCCAGAAAGCCGTAGTGACCAAGGTAGTAGCAACAATATATCACAAATATATGAACAGGTCAGAATCATCTCAACGTTTCGATCAAAAATCAACGCAAGTGCCAAAATCATGAATTATTCAAACTCAAATATACGAACGCAATTTTAAGGATTCAATCTCTATAAATACCCATTAACATCATCTGCAAAGGGTACTCGAGTTCAAGAAAAAAAATCTAGAGCTCTTAAATCGAAAACTATTTTATAACTCGAATCGAAGTCGAGAATTAAAAGGGGCAAAAATTCACATTCCAACTAAGAGCACAAATTGAACTCGACTGAATTAGAGCAGCCGCATATTAATCGAAGCAAGCAAAACGATTGATGAAGCAACTCGAAGTAGAAACACAATTCAATAGATCAATTTTTGAATCGGAGCTTCAATCGAACAAAGCCCTAGTTTTTGGAAGAGGAACGAAGCAGATGTTACAAAGCAAATAAGAAAATCGGCCGAAGTAAAGTAAAAGAAAATAAAGGGAGACGTATTTATATTTTTATTGGGCCGAACTTTTTATATTTTAAATAGTAGGCTTAAAATATTAAATAGGGTTTTGTTTTGTTTGTAATTTTCTTTAAACTTGTATAACTTTTTAGTCGTGTGACTGGGTTACGAACTACAATGGTGTAGTTCGAGAATTCGAAACTCAGTGGCTGAGTTGTGATACGGGTTTGAGCGTAGAGTTAGGTTAGTCGTTAGCAGGTGTCACAAGTTTACGTGTGTAAGCGTCTGACTACTTAATTTCCAGTAGAAACCTTGGGGACAGCACGTAGGCAGGGTTTTGTCAAAACTGAGTAAATTTGTGTTGTTCTATTTCTGCTTTTATTATTCTGCTATTGTCTGTGCCGCAATTATTATATTTATTTTATTATTAGTATCATCTTATTCACCCCCCTCTAGGGTGAAATCGATCCTACAAGTGGTATCATAGCTAGGAATAAAACTATTTAAAAAAAAATTGATTTTTCGAAAACCAAGTTTTGTTTTTAAAAATTGATTTTTTAAATGTCTTCTTTTAATAATGCTTTTGCTGAGGGTCAGTCCATAGTTAGACCACCCATGTTCAATGGTGAATATGTTTACTGAAAAAATAGAATGAAAATTTTTCTGAAAACCATAGGTGCATGGAATATTGTTGAGACGGGATATAGGACAACGACTGTAGCGGTAGATAATCAAGAAATTGAAAAATCGATGGATCACTGGACAAACCTTGAAAATAAACTGCAAAATGTTAATGCTAAAGCTATGAATTCTATTATTTATTCATTAGATCAAATTGAATTTAATTGTGTCTCACATTGTCTAACGCGTAGGAAATTTGGCAAACACTTGAAGTGACTCATGAAGGAACCTCCCAAGTCAAAGAGTCTCGCCTTGCCATGCTTAGTAGCGAATACGAGAACTTCACAATGGCCAAGGATGAGAATGTCAAAGAGATGTATGAACGACTTTCTAATCTCGTATATAAATCAAAAGCTCTCGGAAAACCATACACAGAATTAGAAATAGTCCGAATAATCCTCAGAGTTTTTCCACAAAATTTTAAAGCAAAAGTCACTGCTATTCAAGAATCAAAAGTTTTGAAACAAGTTAAAGTCGAAGAATTCATTAGAAGTCTCACCACTTATGAGCTAGAAACCAAATTCAAGGAAGAACGTGAAGGAGGTGATACACAAAGAAATCAATAGCTCTCAAAGGAACAATGGAAAGTGATGACGACGACGACGATGATGGAGCAACTGAACTGGCACTATTAATAAAGAGATTTAAAAGGTGGAACCACAAATACGAAAATCCAGTTCTAAATCAACAATTAAAAAGCAAAATAGCCAAAGTACCGGACAACTCAAAAGAGCAGGAGATCATATGTCATAAGTGTAACAAACCCGGTCATATCAAGAAAATTTGTCCTCAGAATCGACTCGGCCAAGTAAAAAAAACCGAAAAGGAAAAGTTTTGCAGCTACTTGGGATGAAATTGATGAAGATGATAAAAGCACTGGCAGTGAGTGGGAAAAAGGAATTCTTTGCCTTCAACGAGAAACAACTGATAGTGATGATTATGAGCCAAGCAAGGTATCAAAACTGACTCCTTTGGAATTACTTACATATTTTCATGAAGTAAATGGCTGTTTTGAAAGACTTAGGAAGAAGTACGGTAAAATTGAATCACAAAGGGACAATTTGATAGAATTAAATAAAAAGCTTGATCAATTGGTTAAAAACTATCAAAATAAGAGCCCTAAGTGTGATAAGTGCCCATCATTCGAAGAAGGAATTAAAAATCAAATCACTTGAAAATGAAATTTGATTCCAAGAGAAAGTGAAAATATTAGGAGAGAAAATTCTATTAAAAAGTGCACTCTGTTATTGAATGAAAATGAATCTCTCAAAACATAAGTCCAACAATTGTCTACAACTTTAGGAAAATTTTCAAAAGGAGAAAGATCGCTAAATATGTTATTAGGGAAACAAACTGTTAATACTGTTAGACAAAGACTTGGATACACTCAATCTAAAAGAGTTAAAAGTAAAATTAATCGTGTCAAATCCGAGCGCAAAATTTGTAGAAAAATTGGACACAATCAAAACAATTGTAAGTATAGACCTAAACACATGAAAACCGTACCAATTTGGTTTCCAAAAGGCACGAATATAAAATCCCTTAAAGTCAAACAAATTTGGGTGCCAAAAGAAACAAATATAAATTATCTTGGGTCTATACAAACATATTTTTCAAAATCTTTTGTCGCTAACTACCATGGATCTATAAAAAAAATAGGTCACAAAAATCTTTTCCCGTGTAGGTGTGGTGGCAGGCTAAGGAACAACAGCAATGTTACCTGGATTCTAGCTATTCCAGGCACACGACAGGCGATGAATCAAAGTTCCTTAGCCTAGTACAAAGGTGGCATAATTACAATGGCAACAACGAAAAATTATCGGCAGAGGTAAAATAGGTAACGGTACATTTATCTTGAACGATATATCAAATATGAAAATCTGCACCATAATTTGATTTAATTCAGTTAGTTATGTGATAAGGAAATAAATGTTGATCTTGATTCTGATTTGTGCAAAAATGTTGACCAATCATCTTTTCATCTTTAAACTAGTTCATATAAATTTGTTTGGACAAATGATATTACAAGTTTAGATAGTAAGAAATGTTGTCTTTCGTGGATTGATGATTACTCTAGATGCACGTGGATATATTTGTTTATCTTATTGCTTCTAGATCTGACACTATGTTCACTAGCTGTTTATGTACACTTTTTTAATTAAATCCTTAAGGAATCACATTTTCAAAGCTGTAAAATGATTATAAGGTATTCGTTGCACACTTTACGATTTGGTCTATCTAATGATAACCTTGAGCCAAAGGGAAATTCAGATGCAGATTACAATGGTAGTCTAGTTGATAGAAAATTACTGGTGGAACGTGTTTTATGTAGATACATTCATTAGTTGCATCACATTTTCAAAAAAAATATCCGCATATTTTTCATTTCAACTGGTTTTCAATTGGTGGACATTTATAAAAAACCCTTTTAGAAAATAGTCTTTGTTGACTTCGTTTCAAATTAGACATTTTAGAAATTTGATTTTATATTTATTTGTGGATTTGGTCTTAAATGACTACATTAACTAATCTGACTCCCTACTGATTATCGAAAAGATAAATTGATTAAAAAAGTGATGAGTGCCAATATTAATCATATATTATGACTTAAGACGGTATATTTAGTAAATTTCTTTAAAAATTTAAACAAGATTTATAATAACTTTTGTTGGTAAAAGTTCACCATCTCTATTTCTATCATATTTCTAACGACCATCGCTCATCAAAATCCAATGTAATATGTCAAAATATGGTATTTTAATTAGAAAATTATTCATTCTTTAATTTAATTAGCAATAAAAATATCCAAAGTATACACTCTCATTTAAAAGTCCTTACAGTTATGCATGGTGAATTAGAATATCTGATTATGTACTTTCATGCTCATTTAAAAGTCCTCACGGTTATGCATTTATGGAATACATATCAAAATTGATTATTACATAGGCAAGTTGATTCTAATCCCATTTAAAAGTCCTCATGGTTATGCGTCGTTCGAAGAAGCTTGAAATTCATTATTTTTAAAATAAAAATTGGGAATACTACTAATCTCGATTAGAAGTCCTAATGGTTATGCATGGTTAGTAGGTATTCCAATTTCTGATATAATATACCACAAATAGACACAACTATATGGTCTTATATGCTGACAGCACTCATATCACTCTAAAGTGGAATATGCGCCTAACAGAGTATTTATGATTTTTGTTCGATTTTTGTTTGTAATTTAATATTTATACTCGATTTGGTATTAATGTTGTATTAATGTTTATCACTTTATCTCTCTTTTTCTAACACTATTACTCTTTTGTTGATAACAAAAAGGGGAAAGTGGCAAATAAAGTTCAAATATTTTATTTTTTATTTGCATATTTCCATCTAGGTTCATTTGTAGACTTTTATTTATTTTCATGCATCTATGAAGGGGAGCTTTATTGTAGAGAGGGAGCATTCAAATAGGGGGAACAAATAGATTTCATCAATAACCAAATACATTTAATAAATTCAAAATCTTAACATATGTTTGTTATCATCAAAAGGAGGAGATTGTTAAATATGCTAGTATATGATTTTTGTGATGATAATAAATATATATATATATATTCATTTAAATGTATTTGTTATTGTACTATTTTATTTTTTCACATAATTAAATAAATATTAGATGAATAAAATAAATAACACAGAATTCATATTCAAACAAATATTCTATTAAAATTTTGAATAGTACGAATTTGAGCTCTTACTACATATATATTTTTTCAATTACAATACAATTTTAATTACAACATATCTTTCAATCTACAACTTTCACCTCACCACATATTCACTCACACTCGTATTTTATCTTCAACTTTGTTCCAGCTTGTATCCCGCATCTGAATTATCTGTAAAATATACATTAACGTGGGAAAATTGAAAAAGAAAATATTTTACAGTGCAAATTAAAGTGTGTGTTTTGAAAATATTATTTGCCTCCGTTATTTTGGGTTGTTCGTCATCATTTCTTTTGAATTCATCATACACGAACAACTTGTGACATGCACAGTGTGTCACTGTATGTGCCACAAGGCCGTGCACACCGATATACACTTGCGTGTTAAAACTGCAGGAATCGATGAGCACAAGGTCAAATCCGAGCCGATGCTGGATTCAACACAGGTGCAAATACACACATGTACAAATCGAGTATAAATAGGATATGGCACATGTATTACATAATCACACATATATACATGCATATGTATGCATGTATATACATGAGTATGTATACAGCATATGCCACAAGTCATGTACATATTCAAGTGAATGGACCAGAGCAGCTTTATGTTTATGCAACTGAAAAAGACTTCAAGATCACATGACAACAATGCAAAACAGCAACCAAATGAAGTACACAGCATACATGGGTGCATGTATGAACATATGTGTGTGTAGTGACAATCGGGTGAAGATTGAACTGGTGAAAAACTGAAACTAGAAACAAAGTGCACCATCACACCCGGTTCAAAAGAATTCAAAACCATAATACAACATCAGTTACAAAAACAAAAGGTATCAAATCAACAAGCCAGTGGTCAAGACAATATGAACTGAATGAAGCAAGTGAACAAACTCGAGTGAACATGCTCAATGAAATAGACAGAAGTTCAATGACACTTGAACTCAACCAAACAACTAACAATATTGGACTCAATGCAACAAGGCAACTCAATATAAAGTGTACCAATACCAAACTACACATGAAATCAAACTCAAGTGAACACATTAGTAATCTAGATTCAACATCAACCAATTGCAACATCAACACAAAATAACACTGCAACAACACATACATGTACACATGAAATGACTCGACCAAATCAGACCTTCCAGTAACAGTAATCAAGTGCAGACACAAAAGTAAGCACTTTAAGTTCAAAGCAACCAAACATGTACAAAACAGCAGACTCCATGATGCAAAAACCCAGATGCCAAGAGGAACCATCAAACATACATGAACATGCAAGGACAAGGGAAGCAACCAGACTACAATGCAACACAATCAGTGCAAAAATCAAAGACGACAATGCTACGAAGGGATGAACACATACAAGTCTATACAACCAAAAGAAAGTGCAGACTCGACCAACATGTGGAACCAAACTACAAGAACAGAGCAGATACATGGAGACCATCATCAAACTCGAACAAGACTCGTAGTAATGACAGACCTGAATCAAGTTCAGGTCAGAGGCATGAACAGCCAGAAAGCAGACTTGAGGCAACATGAAGACAAAACCACTGAAAACTACATTCATATGGAACAGTGAAGCAACATGTATATACATATGAAACAGAGTGAAATGCAAGGCTGCCAAGTTCAAGTATACACGGTAGCAGTTCGAGTAACAAAGTCATGGTTTGAAAGAGAATGTAACAGCAGTTAACAAAAATTCAAAATGCCAAAGTAACAAAACCGTGGATTATATCAATATTAACAGAAGCAGTTTCAAAAAAGATATTATAAATTGAAACTGTGATGAATGGTTTTCAAACAAAGTCAATGATCATGTCATGCCAGAATCAAGCGTGGTGACCAAGGTAGTAGCAACAATATATCACAAATATATGAACAGGTTAGAATCATCTCAGCCTTTCAATCAAAAATCAACGCAAGTACCAAAATCATGAATTATTCAAACTCAAATAAACGAACGTGATTTTAGGGATTCAATCTCTATAAATATCTATTAACATCATCGACAAAGGGTATTCGAGTTCAAGACAAAAATCCAAATTATACTTTTAAATCGAAAACAATTTTATAATTCGAATCGAAGTCGAGAATTAAAAGGGGCAAAAATTCACGTACCAACTAAGAGCACAAATTGAACTCGACTAAATTGGAGCAGCCGCATATTAATCAAAGCTAGCAAATCGATTAACGAAGCAACTCGAAGTAGAAACATAGTTCAATCGAACAATTTTTGAATCGGAGCTTTAATCGAACAAAGCCCTATTTTTTGGAAGAGGGACGAAGCAGACATTACAAAGCAAACAAGAAAGTTGGCCGAAGTAAAGTAAAAGAGAATAAAGGAAGACATCTTTATACTTTTATTAGGCCGGACTTTATATATTTTATAGTAGGCTTAAAATATTAAATAGGGTTTTGTTTTTTGTTTTGTTTAGTTGTAATTTTCTTTAAGCTTGTGTAACTTTCTAGTCGATGACCAGGTTACAAACTGCGGTGGTGTACTTCGAGAATTTGCAACTCAGTGTTGAGTTGTGCTAGGGTTTTGAGCGTAGAGTTATGTTAGCCGTTAGCGGGGGTCGCAAATTTACATATGTAAGCGTCTGACTACTTAATCTCTAGTAGAAACCTTGGGGGCCGCACGTAGACAGAGTTTTGCCGAAGTTGGGTAAATTTGTATTGTTCTATTTCTGCTTTTATTATTCTGCTATTATCTGTGTTGCAATTATTATATTTATTTCCGCATTAATTTTTATTATTAGTATCACCATATTCATCCCCCCTCCCCTCTATGGTGAAATCGATCCTGCAATCATCATCAACATCCACATGTCCTAAAGCGCCCCCCCCCCCCCCCCCACATATTCTTTCTCTCCTTGACGGATCAGGGTCAATCCACGATGGATGGATACCTATTCGAAGTGCTTTATGAATCTGAACTAGATGAAGAATCTCTATGTCCTTAAGTCGAGATCCACATGTCTACATTCCTCTCAGTTTTTTCCTTCTTCCGCCTTCAATTGGCACATTTCCAGGTTTGTGCTTATTCGTAGTGCTTTATGAATCCGAACTAGATAAAGAATTTCTATACCCTTGAGGCAAGATCCACCTACTCCATCTTAGAGTTGCTTTAGCGAAGCAAATTGCTTTTTAATCTCTCCATGATGCCCTATTGAGGCAACTGCATCTTCATATCCACATTCACCGTCATCTTGTCCAATTCTTGCTCCATGACTACATTTAGGGAGATTGTGTAGATCCTTCACCATCTCCTCGATGGTTAGCTTCGGCATGTTCTTCATTGATCACGGTCCTACTTATGTTCTTTTTCGAACTCATCTTCATCGAATCTAGTTAGAGATTTAAGCAAATCCTAGCAAGAACCAAAAATCCAATCTTGACTTTCAAATCTCTCGATGAAAGCATCAAAATACATTTGCCTTTAAAATGAACTAACACACAATGAATGATAAGCAATATAAATGAGATAACACACGCGGAAATGATGAAAGCATCAACATACATTTGCCTTTAAAATGAGCTAACACACAAGGAACGATAAGCAATATACATGAGAAAAAACGCACGGAAATTTTAGAATGATTTGATAAATCTCTAGTTGATGGTCACTTTATAGTTTTTATTGTTATTCTTTTGCTATTAGAATCAAAATATAACAAGAATTTCGTCATTCTAACCTAACAAAACATCACAAGTCATGGTGGACTAAATATTTAGATTTGATGGATCCGCACCAACTCATAGCATTTAATTTTTCATGGAATTTGCAAAAATAAATTGCGCCCTCTATAGCATCTCGTCACTATTTTCCTCGTGCCATAGTATTTCATTACTGTTTTCCTGTATAAGAAGAAAATTGTGGACATCTAATGAAATCTATGTTTCTATCGTGAGAAGGTTAATCGTTGACAACTATTTTAAAAGAGCAACAAAATTGTGTAGTAATCTTGAAGTCAAAATAGTAATGACTCTACATCGCATTTAATATCTATGCTTGAAAGTTATATTTGTTTGATACATGTCTGAACCGCTTATGCATGAAGCAGAGCCTTTTTAACATCACGGATTTGGTTGAACTTACGTGGCTGTATACCTGCACCACATTTACAGAAGCTTGTCTTTTTTCGAGTGAGAACAAATCAGTATGTGAACTGTTCTCCACAGGTTGTATTTTAAGTACATTCGGTACACACTAGCGCACAGCATTTTTCATAGCACAAGCACTAATCAGTTAATGCATCAAGATTCCTTCCGCTGTTATCATCACAGACCCCCACCACACCATAATAGCATACACTCAATATCGTTAGATCTATAATTTTGTTTGCTGAACTCTTCTGCCATTCAATAATATATATGTTGTGGAGCTAAGAACAATGACGCGGCAATCGTCCAATGCTCCTACGTCAAATAACTCAAAGCTTGTTACCGTACCAGAAAACGCCCTTACTTTTACCACCATCCTCCTCGACATATACACAATCCTTGGTCTCACGGTACACAGCCTTATAAACAGGAGTCGTATCCAACTTATAATACTCACCGAGTATCGGCTTTATCACTTTGGTCGCCTCCATAGCATGATAATGAGGTATGGTGGAAAACAAATGATGCGCAACATGAGTGTCTGTTATATTATGGAACACCTTGTTCAGAATCCCGTAATCCCTGTCAATAGTTGCAAGCGCCCCCCTGAGCCAGTCCCATTCCGTTGAGCCGTAATGAGGCAGCGCCGGGTGGGTGTGCTGCAGGTACGTGATCAGTACTAGCCACCCGTTCACTATCATCAGCGGTGCACCGTAGACCTGCATGACCTGAAGAAAGGAACAGGAGATCACTGCTTTGTATATGATGTAGAAGATGGCGACGACGCCGATGTCGGAGATGAGGATCTGGGTGCGCTCGTGATTTGAGTAGATCGGAGAATACGGATCGTAGTGGCAGGCAAAGCGTGGATACTCGCGGCCTGATACGTTGAAGCATAGGTACAAGGGCCATCCCATGGTGAGGCTGATGAATAGGAAGATGAAGCGGCCCGGCAGGTTGTTTAGGCACTTTGCGAACCATGGGATGGAGGATTTGGGCTTGGGTACGAATACTTCATCTCTTTCTAGTGAGCCATTGTTTAAATGGTGGCGGCGGTGGCTGTACTTAAATGAAAAGTAAGGCACCAGTAAGGCGGAATGAAGAACAAGGCCGACTATGTCATCTAACAGTTGGTAGTCGGAGAAGGCATGGTGGCCGCATTCGTGGGCAATGACCCAAATGCCCATGAAGACACAGCCCTGGAGGACCCAGTAGAGGGGCCAGGCAAGGTGGTGGTAGGGGGAGGGCAGTTTGGGGATTTGGTAGAGGGCGAGGTAGAGGAGGGCTGAGACTATGAGGAGGTCGTGGAGGACGTAGGAGGAGGAGCGGAGGACGGAGCGCTGGAAGCAGTGAGGAGGGATGGCCTTTTTGAGCTGCCCTACGGTGAACGGTGGTTTGTCACTTGGGACACGGCGGAATGTTTCAAGGTCTTGGACCTCACATTCTTTGACGGTCATTCTTCCCCCCGCACCCATTCTGAATTTTTCCTGTAGTGTGAAAAATAAAAGATAACCAGGTTAAACTAAGTCGAAACATGATATTGTTGGTTTCCATTTAAGAGCCCCACAAGTGCCATTATTAAATTTATAACTGATTTTATCCTAGCTAACTTTTAAGGTTCGCGCTGAATAAATAGAAGGTTTTAGTTGGGTTTCAAGCGCACATAGGTCATGCATCACTTTATGGAGGAAAGTTGTGTGGCCCATGGATCATAAACAGGGAGAATTCCTCAAGGACCTCAACTAATAATATTTCTGGTATCTATGTTAATCACTCAACTACTTATGCAGTTAAGGATTTGAGAGCCCACAGGTCAAGCATCAGTATGTACTTAGGAATTTTGTTGTACTCTCATCTTAACATTCGAACATGTGCAGTCAAAACATACACACAAGTTGGCAAAAATGTTCGGAACTTTTGAATGCAACTTAACATTCGGACATGTGCAATGTTGTACTCTCATCTTTTGAACAAGTATACACAACTTATTTAACTAAATAATACAGGGCAGTAGTGATGATTTAAGACAAACATAAATTTACAACGCAAAACAAAGTAGAAACTATAATATACTGCCTAATTGAAAAGCTAAAAACTTTCATAAAAGCATGTAAGATTACATTACTTGCAAGGAACACAGTGCAGGAACCATACTTCGTATACTGAAAAGAATGAAGGATTTTCAACAACCAACTTAACAACAAAACAATTTTCTTACAATTTAAAACAGGAAGGAGAGCCTCAATTGATTATTTTAAATGAAAATATAAGTTGCAAGATAGGCTATTGCAAGACAGTTTCTACTGATGTTTGCATAATGCAATGGAATGAGGATGACATATACAAACAAAATTCGATTTCACTATAGTGGTTTCTAATATTAACGCACGAGAAGCATGAATAGAAGAACATTAGATAACCTTGACCTTCAAAATATTAGTTATACTGGGACAATGTATGCAATGTAGCACGAGCAGAAAAATTAAAAAAATGGAAAACAAATATTAACTAAACCCAGTTAGGCATTCCATAACCAAAACCAAGAAAATACTAAATATCTTCTAGAAACTGTAATTTTAAACAAATGAATGGAATTCTATGCATGTTTCCTAGAAGATACTAGTAGGAAAATTGTAATTATGAATTTGATTGTCAAAAGTGTAGACAAATTAGAACAAAATCGTGAGTTCAGTTGTTAAAGAGTAAATAAATTAGAACAACATGAATGAATATACAGAGTTCCATGTATATAAACTTAAAAAGTTCCGACGTGCAAACGAGACAAAAGAAAAGGATAACAAGACACCAAAAGGTGATTAAAACCAGAATAAATCAAGTAATGTATCTTTGATCCTGTATTCAATAATTCAATCAAATCTAAAATGTTTTTCATATATTGTGCGTCCTACTAACAATTAAAATGCTTGATTTATTATCCAACATGAACACAATCAAACAATATTAGAAGATTGGCAATTTGCTCGATTATTAAAATATATTAATATATTGGTGGTAGTCTCAATCAATATAACAATGGACTAGACATGTCTCAAAAATCATTAATTAATTAAAGCCAAAGCAAAAGGTTGTTCCAAATTTAAATCCAATTTCAAAAAAATACAGTAATTATAAGTAAAACTTTAAATTTTCAATATTTTATGAGTTGTATACCACATGATATACATACATATTTTTTAACTTCAACACAACTTTAATAAGGTCAATAGTACCGAGCCCTTGAATTGACAAGGGCATTAGAGCATTCCAGTTCAGGGGGTGGGGTGACTCCAAAAATGAACTCACCACTGACTACCCTGGCAGTCACTGAGTTATCCGGCATTATTAATACCGGATAACTCGTGTGGTTCGATTTAATTATTCATCGCGTGCATTGAAAATCTACGCACACAAGTTTATCCGGCATTATTAATGTCGGATAACTCAAGTGTGTTGTTGGTGGTAGCATAGAGTCAGTCGGTGTTGATCGGTGCAAAAAATATATTATTTTAATCCACTGACGCACCTTTCTATTGGTAGTTCTCTTACTATCAACAATACCAAGTCTTAAAGTGGGGGCAAGTATGTCAGCCATTTCAAGTTTTCTTTAAACAATCAAATTAGGTGAGTCAAAGACGTAGAAGGTATTAATAATAGAAGACAGATCCTAAATGATCACATGCCACACAAAGCACATGACCAATACTAATAGCAAAAGAAAAATAGTAGGACCACTCACTGCCAAGGAGGCAAATGAATTGTGAGCGAAAAATGACATCAACTGAGAGGTTGCTTTCAGAGCTTGAGATGGAACCCAGTGCACGAGGCTCCCGCACGATAGCATGCAATACCATATGATATGTAATACATATATAATACATATGAACACATGCCATTTGATCAAAAACAATAGTTCTCAACTCTAATCTAGGGAGTGTGTCCATATTGTCCGTAATTTATGTGGAAATCTCATCTAATTCCGAGTTAGTATGAAAAAGCTATTGCAATCGAAACAAAAAAATAATGGCTTCTGCCTATGCGGAGTTTGATTATAGGGATATAACGTGTTATTTTCTAAGTACAACTGTATATCACCATGAAGAACTACTGTGTGTGTTCACAGAATGAAGTATGTAAATGTTCCATATTATTCGTAATTTAGGTGAGAGTTCATAGGTTGAAGTCTTGTCTGATTCCGAGTTGGTATAAAGAAGTTACTGCAGTCCGAACAAAAAACATTGCGGTTTCTGTCTAGACGGAGTTCAAATCTAGAGATGTAGCATGCTATTTCTAAGTACAATTATTAGTCGCCATGGAGAACTACAGAATGCGTTCACAAGATGAAGCACCAAGTGTTTCCATGGGATGTAACCGGTTATTTTCTAAGTAAAACTGTTAGTCGCCATGAAAAACTAAAGCACGCGTTCATAAGATGCAGTATCCATGCGTTCATATTGTCCGCAGTTTAAGTGGGAGTTCATCAGCCGAAGTCTCGTTTGAATCCGAGTTAGTATGAAAAAGTTATTGTAATCTAAACAAAAAAATTGCAGCTTCTGCCTATACAGAGTTCAAATATGAGGATGTAGTCGGTTATTTTCTATGTAAAACTGTTAGTCATCATGGAAAACTACAGCGTGCGTTCACAAGATGTAATATCCGAGTGTTCCGTGTTGTATGTACTTTAAGTGGAAGTTCATTGGTTGAAGTCTCGCCTGATTTAGAGTTCGTATGAATAAGTTACTGTGGTATGAACAAAAAAATTAGCGCCTTCTGCATAGGCGGAGTTCAAACATGGAATGTAGTATGCTATTTCTTAAGTATAACTGTTAGTCATCATGGAGCGCTACAGCGTACTTTCACAAGATGAAGTATCCGAGCAAAAAAATTCAAATTTTCAAAATTCTTATTTTCAGAATTTATATTTTCAAACTTATTCTTTTGAATTTTAAGTTTTTAATAAATGGTTTACCCATTTAAAACCCTTTTAAAAATGGATCATCCCGTTTATAATCCATTTACTAAAGATTCATAAATGGATTGACTCAACTCATTTAGTGGAAAATAGGCATAAGGACAAACTTTGAAAAAAATTATGCTAAAAGACTACAAGTTTTATTTTACAGCTGAAGGACAAACTTCGAAAAAAATTAGACTGAAGGACAGTGCTAATTATAAATAGCATTTTGTACAGTGTAAAACTGAATATAATGCTAGTTACAACTTGCATTTTGTATAGTGTAAAACTGAATATAATAATAGTTATAACTACCATTGTCCTTCAGCCTAAATTTTTTTAGAAGTTTGTCCTTCAGCCCAAAAACAAAACGCGGTGTCCTTCGGTCTAATTTTTTACTAAAGTTTGTCATTCTCACTAATTCCTTCACTCATTTATTTATAAGTAAGGTAAATGAGTTGGGTTAATGGGTTGGATCAAATTTTGACAGGTTTGGTTAACATAAAACAATAACAATAAGAACCAGTTTGAGAACAAGTTTTCACAACTAAGTATAAGTAATTGAGTTTAAATTTAAATATTGTTAAGTTTTTTTTTGAAATGGTACGTTATATACAGCAAATCATTGGTACAACATATCCCATGTCAATAAACGTTCAAAAGCAAGTTTCGAACTTGTGACCTCTTGCACCAAAGCCGAATCAATTAACCACTTGGACAATGGTGTTTGTCTTAAATATTGTTAAGTAAATGATAAGTTTTTGGATAAATAAGTTAAATTTTTGATAAAATTTAGTAGTAAAATATGAATTAAGCTATGCCTTACCAACTTCTAGAAAAGTTATATTTCCATTATATTTGGTTCCCAAACTCTCACGTATAAATAAGTAACTTACATAAAAGAACTTTATTTTAACTACTTATAAGCAATTACCAGCTAAACAGGTTCTAATGTCTAGCTGTTCCACTAAGAAGCAGCAGCTATGGCCGTGAACTTAACCGAAGGTCCAGAATAATGTTTTCCAAGAAGAAAGAATATAGAACTTGGGCAAGAATATACCCCGCATGATGACAGTGAACAAAGCACTAGTCTATTAAAACTGTTTTTTTTTTTTACAAGAAGAATAATACGCTCTTTTATTATAATATCTCAAAGTAATAACTATTATAAAAAATAACTAAGGTGTTAATAAGCTGACAAATTATGTCATAATCATCATATTTTATACATAATAAGTTCGACAAAAGATTTTTTTTTTGGAAAAAAGGGAAATTTTAACTACATGAAGAGTGGGGTTTGCAAGTAATGAACCAAACAAATCCAAGACCCATTCAAAGCTTTAGACCAGGTAGACTCCAACACAACGAATCTAAGATGTGGTTCGGGTAACAACTACCATGTCCAACTTACAAACAAAGTACGAAAGATTTTACAAAAAGTAAGAAAATATTATAATTCTTTTGTGTAATTTCAAGAAACTAAACCTGGATGAGTAAGTGAGATGCACACTCCAAGTGGTAGCATCATCCAAAATTAAAGATGATGATGTTAAAGAAATGGCCCCCAAAATTGATTTAAGAATTAAGAAAAACATTAAAAATCTAGTGCATGCACATAAATCTAGTGGAATTTCATAAATCAATCACCCAGCGCCATAAATTAAAGAATAATGGTACATGTTTCATAAATCTTTCCTCCAAATGTTCATTTTGTAGATAATAACCATCTCATTCATGCTAAATTCGAGATCTATACAAAAAGGTAGCTAAATATTATCAATACGAGCACAAATTAAAATTAATTGTGCAATAACTACCACAGATCTAAACGCCACAACAAAATTAATCTAACAGCCGTCCAATGCAGCAGCACAAAAACATATAAAAATAGGAATTAAAAACAAAAATCAAATAAACACCATACCTTGACCACAGAAGAACCGATTCCGATAACAGAAAGAAAAAGGAGAATTAAATATTTAAATTATTATACGTTCAGTCTCTTCTTCTCCCTCTTACTCTATTTCCGGATTCTTATTTTCCCGATTTTCATTCCTGCAACTATAGAGTTATTTCACCATACCACTTTAGACCCCAATTTATGCAATTTTTGGTGTAGAAAGTCACGTGACATTGTGGAGGGGTCCATATCTCACGTGTTCAGCTTCTGTCCTAAATGAAATCGGACTGAACGAGATTTGTGCTCGTACAAATTTTGTTGTCCTGAATCAGACAAAAACGGACAGACGTTTTTCAGCCATGGACTCAAACGGATACGGAGGGACATTGCTATTTACATCACATATTATAATTTTTAATAGAGTTTCTATCAATTATATAAATTTTATCAGTTCATACTGAAGTATAAGCATTTTATGAATCTTTAATTACTCAACCAACCAAACTGTTATCATAAATATTTTAAAGAACGTAATGGATGTAGTAAATTATAAGAAATTCGGACAAATTCGAACGAAGGGTTGGACTGGATTTTTACTCGTACAAATTTTGTTGCCCTAATTCATGTCCTAAATAAAAATCGATCAGACTCGAACGAACATTATTCGGCCACGGACATCGCATGCTCGTACAAAGTTAACAGCCATATCAAAAATATGAAAGCACTGCTTATCCTAGCATTCTATTGAACCGATAAATCAGACATAAGATGATTAATTCTATTGTAGGAGACAGTGCTTAAGGAAAATCAGACCTCTTCAATATTTATCTTGATAAAATGCAGCCATGCAGTTGCACAATACTGCGGTTATGCTTAAAAAAAAAATATTATTAAGAGACATAAATTCATGGAATGAGATTTATATCAACTTATTTTATGTTGTTTCTGGTATGATATTGGCACCTCTATGCACATGCAATATGAGTCTGTATCTATATGAATGGTACATTTATTTAAAGTTGCCTTCAAAAATTACACTTTTGAATTGTATGTTTATTGATCGTTCAATAGAAAGCTACGATTGGTCCAGATATATAGTTTAAGCTGTTCTTCAAAATCTTGCAAAAATGCAACTCTAGCCAATTTTGGTTTTTGTCAAATAACACAGCAAAGACAATAAATTTCAAGGCAATAGTGTAAACATTATTGGTCTCACACTCGAAACACAAATAAACTTCATAACTGAAGAAAAAGGAAGGTGATTTCAATAAAAAGATGGTATTTAAACTGTGCATCCAACAATAAATGGTTAGGCATAAGAATAAAGATGGTGGGGATATGTTCAAGCTGTTTATATTCCAAAACAACATTATCAAGGTTTCTACAAACCTATTTGATGTTCCAATATATGCAAACATACATAGATTGCTGACAACCTTGAATTTTCACATGGACAAACCACCTTTTCTTTTTAAATTCTTCTTCCGCAATGGCATAAATCAAAGTAAATTTAAAAATAATATATTACACTTTTTTTTGTTTTTACTTCAGGTATCAGTACAAATTAAATATAAACACAAACAAAATAAATTACACTAAAATTTTAACATAATACAAGTAGAAAGGAGTGGAATGAGAGCATATGGAATAATCACTTTATCAAAAGTGTGTGATTGACAGTTTGACAGTAACATCATATTCTTCGTAAGCATTGTATCTTCCTTTTACAAAACCTAATGACACTCAAGTTGTATCTTTGTTTACTAACCCCAAAGTAGCATTGCTATTGCACCATCATTCAGTTCTTGGAACTTTCAAGTGTTAGCGCTGTCATTGCTATTGCATATGCAATAAATTATCGAATGGAGATGACTTTTTTTTAAATATAAATATGTAAAGAAATATCCTTGTAAGGACTAGATAAGCAGAATCTTATTTTAGATGTAACCTTGACCCTTAAATGTAGGTCAACAGGTTATTAAAATAATAAAGCTTTAGGCACTTTTTAAACAGTCAACGTAATACTATTACTTATGGGAAAAAAAAGAGCTGTCATGAACATAATCACTGTACATCAAGAACTTGATGAATCCATGATAACATTACTTGTCAAAAAAAAAAAAAATTGTCGCAACTTGTTTGATTTTTATCCTTGTAGCACGGTTCCCTATATGGTTTGTAACTAGAATAATAATTAGGTACCGCTAATGAAACAAGATATGTATCCACTTATACATTTTTTTTTGTTCATACTGAAAAATGAGTGGCTTGTCAAAAGTAAAACTAAACAAAGATTTTCATCCGCGTGTATACAAACAAAATATATTTAGATTTCATTTCCATAAGAGACGCCGTGGTTTTTACTTTGGTTCGTCAAGCCTATCGCAACCCTCCTCATTTATCATGCCTTGAGACAGGCTGCATAGAAAACTACACGGTATGGTGCAGAATGTTGGCCTACTAAAAGCCAACACGTTTAGAAGATAAACGTAGCAGAGATATGTACGCTGCGATGGAGCTGCGGTCATACAAGAAAAGACCGAATTAGAAATGGCAATATATGTGATAAACTTGAAGTAACACCGATTAAGGAGAAGCTAATTCAACATCGTTTAAGATGGTTTGGACATCTTCATCGGAGACCGCCCGAGGCACCTATACGCGTTGGAATTATAGGCCACGTCGAATGCTCAAAGAGAGGTGGAGGTCGAACAAGATTGACATATGGGAAAGTAGTAAAAAGGAACTTAAAGAACTGGAGTACATCCGAAGAGCTGGTGACAGACAGAAGCGCGTAGGAGTTAGCGATTCACGTACCAAAATCATGAGCTATGAATTTTAGATTATAGGACTAGGGAACAAGAGCCTAAGACGTAGCGTTTGGTCTTTGACCAATATTATTAGTATTATTATTATTATCATCATCATCATCATAATTTTTTTTTCTTTTTTTTTTCTTTTTTTCTTTATACACACACACACACACATATACACACACATCTTTATTTTTATTTTACTAAGTATTATTATAAATTTACTTATTTGCCTTAATTTTATTATTGTTATGACTTTTAAATTGACTTTGCCATTTAGTTTTGGATTCCATCTCTAACCGACCCAACTTGTTTGAGAATAATGGCTTAGTAGTTGTAGTAGTATCCAAACAAAATTGTTATAATTTCCTACAAAAAATCTTAATAAAATGGGACAATATAGACCGATGTTTCAGAGTTAATTTTCATGTGCTTTTGCATCCCCCGATCTATTTCATTCACTTTATCCTACTCCTCTGACTTTACCTACGTAGCAACATTCATCTGAATTTTCTGGAAAAAATTCTAATATTTATAAAAAGTAAAAGCTGCAAAAAAGTTTGGCCAAAGGATTCAATTCATTTTGACATACCCCATACACAATTCCCCCATATGATAATTGAGACTAGATCCTATAAAAGATGTCTTATATTGGTTTCCTTCTTTACATATGGTTCTTCCATTACTCAACAAGCAATTTGGTGATTCTTTGCGCTGTTCAATCAAATTGCCAAGCACGAGATTAAAAGTTCACTAATATTGAACCGATAGGAATAATACATGGGTAAAAAATAAAATAAAAATCAAACAAGTGGTACACAAACAAACTAGGTAGTTTACTGTTGTAAGTCTGAAAAACTTTTATCAACTACCTCCAGAAGAAAATAAAAAGAAAGAACCAAGGCAAATGTAGGACAGAAATTGCAGTGAATTTAGATGAAATATAAAGAGAAGCATCCTAAATCTAATTTTTCACATTTATAAAACTGGAAGACAAGCAAATTCAGTAAGCACGCCTTTCGTTTAATTTGTACCAATGTTGGCAAATTCAGGAAGCATACTTAGAGATAGTTCCGGAAAGTATCGCTGGAGATGCAGACTCGCAACCCCAAGCCTCTCCAAGCCGCATCGCGCAGGGCACGACTCCCAGTCGTGCTGCTTAGCCAACTCAGCCACCCTCCTCCGGTCGCCTGTGGCCTCCTTTCTCCCTTGTCGAGCACGCATCCATGCTCCACATCCAGCGAAACCTTCAAGTTGCCTTTTTTATAATTTGGGAATAGAATGTAGGGTTAGGGATTTGAAAGTGAATAATTCGAGAGAGAGCCCCCACGAAGATATTTGAGCAGCCCGCCATATGAAAGCGTCTATTCTACATTATTATTTACAGTTATGGGTGTGCAGCCAAGAAAGTGGCGTATTTTGTCTTTGTTACAATTATGATATTGTGAGAGACTATGGTAATGTTTACGTTAATTGCGAGAATATGGAGGGGAAATTATATATGTGCGAAGTTAGAAGTTGCGTTGTAGTAGCATAAGTGTAGTAATCTGGTATGCTCGAATGCAGTGGGGTTGAAATTAGTAGGCGGAATGTTAGTTGGTTGACGTAGTAGGAGGAGATCAGGTCAGCATATTTATTGTGTTTGGTAATGTGTTATTTAGATGCAGTTGATGGTGATGTGTTGTAGGGAAAAACATTTGTTGTTGTGGTAGCAGATTACTTGTTGTTGTAATAGTAGATTACTTCTCATAGTAAATGTTTATTTATTTGGTACACATCATTTTATTTTATTTTACACTGCTACTTTCGAATGAAGCCTGAAATGGATGTAGCAGCTTATTGCTGAAGTCTTTTGTTATGTAAGTATAATTTGCTTCCATTATCATTAGTGGGGATATATTGCAAGATTCAAAAGCTTCTTTCTTTGGAAATTCAAATAAGCAAGAAGAAAAATGCATAAGACTCTTGCTTTCGAGCTTATTCAAATGAGCCAAACTGTCACTTATTTCATTAGTAGGCAAAGAAACATCCATTAAATACACTATGTTTGCCACATTATCCCAAAGATCGGATCAATAAAGACACAAAAAGTCAATTAACCAAAAACAAATATTTCAAATATAGACGTAACTGAAATAGAATTGCATGCTTTTATTTTGGCAAAAACATTCTGTCACAAAGTTTCACCGAATAAGAAGATAAAACAACAAAGTCATTGAAGCATTAAGCTTTTCATATCAAAACTTGCTTTGTATATCAGTGCTTTGTAAAATAAACAACCTCAGCATCTTTCCTGCAAATATATGGATAAGTAAATTATATAACTGATTTAAATAAGTAAATACATGTATAAGTAAATCACATAATTGAAAACAGATTTAAATATATTCTGTACATTTTGAAAAGTAGGCTAAATTGATAAAAAAATTATTGTTAATATATACAGATACAGATGAATGCATATATGCATGAAACTAACAAACGGTTGTTTCTTTCAATGTCATGGAACATTCAGTATGGAACATATATGCATGGAACATTTCAAATGTCATAACTGTTTCTTTCAATGTTGAATATTCAGTATTGAACAAAGAGGAAGACTTTGGCTCCTAGTCTCCCAGGGCAAGCAATTATTAGTGCATTCATGCAACATTGTAATTTACATGATATAGTCGAAATATAAGAATTGTTGTATGGAAAATTAGCAGCTTTAAAACAAATGTGAGAGTGAAAAAAACGGAAGCATATAACAAAGTTGGGTACTTATGTTGGAGTACATACTCTGAACTTATGATATGTTTCTTCTATCTTGTATTGTTTATGGATTTCAGAAAAGTTTCAGTCGAATACTAACATAACTAAATCTGCTTATGATTTATGTCAAGGTTATGATGGCAAAAGAACATCAAAATATCTCAGATAGATATAAAACAAATATCATTAACATCATCCTCGTAATCATTTAAACTGAAATTTATATTAGCTTCCTTACCCCGAAATTTTATTTCAGCTCTATCATATGCTCTATTAAAGAAAATGATAGAAGTTAGTCCAAAATTCAGTAAATTCGCATTATTCGGTATTACCTAGTTACATATGCCAGATTTAAACTTAAAAATGGTAGAATGCGATCCTATAGAATACTAGATTAAACAAATAGGTACGACTACATGTATATTTGTTGTCCGATATATTTATATATACACATTGCTGAATAAACAGTTAATTAGCCATACAGTAGTCTACCTAAAATAGTTGAAGCCAACAATAATGTAAGCACTTATGGAATGTGTATGTTGTACCTATTTAAAATTTTAGGACTTCAAGCATGTTAGTTAAGTTTGAAACATATATCATCAGGTTAAAAAATACACGGAAGTCCAGGTTCATTGAAAAATTGTTCTGGCTACTCTCCGGATGTTTGAAAAATTACAGAAAATAGAGCGATGAAGATTATATATGTAACAAAAGCATTATAATTTTACAAAGGCATATCACAAAAGTACATGGTGAGTGGTAATCGTCTTCGATGCGACCGTAATCAACTTTAAACACTATACGTAAAAACCATTACTATTTCATTGAATTGTTTTGCATATGTATTAGCAACATACATTAGGAATTTGATGTATCAAACATTGGTTTTTGAAAATCAAACAACAGTATCAAAAGTAATATTGTAAATTGAGACAAGCACCATTGTCCAAGTGGTTAATTGATTCGGCTTGGTGCAGGATGTCACAAGTTCGAAACTTGGTTTCGAACGTTTATTTGACATGGGATATGTTGTCCCATTGATTTGTTGTATATAAAGTACCAGTTCAAAAAAAAATATTGTAAATTGAAATTTTCCATGGTAAAATATATATGTGGTTGACATAAGCATCTAACGCATGATTTATATTTACATCTTGTACTCGTTACTGTTCCATATTACACGAATTGGATCAAACATGAATAATATTTGAACTCAAAATGAACAATCTACTGACGTTATAATAATAATACACAAAATGGCTGCAGCAACTATATTTATTTCAAATAAATGTAAACTGTAAGTGGGACAGTCATTGCTGAAGGAAGTTTCATACCTTGCATACTGAAGGAAGACTTCCAAATAATAGAACTCCGACACCATTATTGGATGAACAGCTAAGAAGTTTACACCAATTGAATATCTAAGCTCTGAAAATTCTAGCAGCATAACTAAGAAAGTTTGGATATATATATATATATAAACCTTGAAAGTAAAAAAATTTATAAAGACAGATCACTAATAATGAAGAAGTCAAATAACAACAACACTAATAATAACAATAAAAACTATGATTCTGCTTAATTTTAGGGATACAGATAACGCATGAAATTCGGTTTTAGGGGAAACAAGGTTCAACCAACAAAATTTAAAATATATGAATGAAACTGTGAATGATGTAGGGGTAAAATTTATTCCATGGAAGTGCATCATCCCTTTTAATAGTTTAGGGTTCGGTTACTAACGAAAATAAGTGATCCTCAAATTCAGAGTGTGCATTAGGAAACATATAATAGATATAAGCAACAAATATCTAATGCAGGAGAACCCATAATTAACTTCTAGATTTTGGTACTATTCTGAATTAAATGTTCAAACTGAGTTTAAAGAAGTGATCAGTGTGAGGACACAAATGAGTGCATAGTCATAACTCGACAGGCAATAGTGGTACAGAGACTCTAACTTATTGGCAACATTATTGTGAGCCATGGGCCAAGTTTATTTGGACTGTGGGTAAAGCCTGTGAGGGCCAAATAGGTCAGGGTTAAGCCTACTGAACCTGATAAAGGCAAAAAAGGTACAGCCAAATCAAACAGGTTTGACCTTTCATGTTTTAGCATATAAACTCAAGTTCAGCAATTTTAAAATTCAATAAACTGTAAGAACAGTTATTATAGGAGCTGGTTTTAATTATCTACCTCCATAATGCACTAAAAAGAAAAGTAATGTAAAAAGTGGAAAAAACTTTGAGAGCAAGAAAATTGAAGTTTTCAACAAATACAACAATGATGAGTGCTGATATCATATATTCTTTTCTATCATATTCATTCATTTATTATGTGTTTTTCTGTTTCTACAGGCCATCTAAACTTTGTCAAAGCCAAATATAATGGGAGCATGCCTTCCTTAGCTTATAATGCACTGCTACAATTTTCCATCATCAAAAACCTTGCATCTCAGCGAAAAAGAAATGAATTATAACACCAATATTGGAAGTAATATATATAATTCTTTGCACCTTATCTTAATTTCAGTATTGAGATGGAGGTGCAATACCAATACTGAAAGGACCAATATAGAGGTTTTTTGTATTGCTGCAGTGAAGGTAAAAAGTCGAGGAGGCTAATAAGTATTGAGATCCATTAAATAAAAATATGTAATGAAACTTAGCAATATTCTGAACTGGTTATCCACACTTAAACAAATAAATATTATGAAGGTATTCGGTAAATTACCTGTTAAATAATCAATCATCGCTGCATTCATATAATTCCTTTGATATCCTCGTCACTTGCACAACAACTGTTCCAACCATGTTTTCTGTCCAGCCACCGCCTAAGATAGGAACTTGACTAGACATTAAACTGTATAATAGTTGTGAGGCCCCACTCCGAGAGCCTCGTTAACAAAGAGTATTACATAGATAATACTGTCGGCTAACGCGGACAATAGAGTATAATGGAAGCGACCATGTGTAATCTTGCCTTAAGTATTCACTAAATACGTCGAAAAGTAGAATCACATTAAAATTCGACCTATTCAATAAATATTTAAAGCAAAACTACAATGGCTATAGGATCTATCAGAAGAAAATATAACAACTCAAATGTAATTCACATCACAGAACAGTCGATCATAATATACACATAAACAGATACACAACAGAGTATACAAAATAATACATGTCAAGTGGTACAGGAGACCACAATATACAGACGAGACGAAAAAGTATAAATATCAGAGTTACAACAGATAAGGACCACAAAAGACGCTACAACAAAATGAAGCTAGCGAATAGTCCATGCGGAAGCAAAATAGGCTAAGTCCAAACGCACCTAACCTGAAACATCTCGGTCTGACCCGAGTATAAAATACACGGGTCAGTCTAGATAACAAATCAGTTAGATAAACTGAACAATAATAAACCTACAAGGTCATACAGTATAACAAATATCTCTAGAGGAGATAACACAATCATCAACAAGAGATGGATCATATAGAACAAGCCTCATATCATCGGCAACATATAGAAACAAAGGATACAAATATCCCAAAACACGCCAAAAGGCAAATAACAAATACCAATAAGGTATACAAGTTCCACAAGGTAATCGTTATACATCACGCGGCTCAAACAGACCAACACGATGGGCGATACCAAGGGAATATAATATCAATGAAACATATGATTGCTCGAGCTCAGTACTGTACAACAAGGATCCATAAGCCCGAAGGCTCCAAACCCAAGTATCACCCATGCGGCACATAAGGCCAACATCAGAGCGAAACTATATAGGGCAACAAACCCGAAGGCACACACCCGAAGGCAACATACCCGAAGGCAACAAACCTAGGGAGAAAGTCCGAAGACACCATCCCAGAGGTAACAAACCGTAGTGGTGAAGGTCGTAGACCCAGTACTGGACACCACTAACTGGCGGAATGTGTTGCAACTCTCGAAAAGGAATCCGAACAGTGTTAACGTGCGTCCCATAACCACTCGTTGGCACTAAACGGTTTACTATCCATCAGTCTCTTTCACACTCAAAGCAGTACAAATTTACCTCATATCATCGGTAAACTAAACCCGAAGGTCAAAACAATCAATCGAATAGGTCGGGGACTAATCGGAAAGATAAACGCACAGATTCATGGTCCGTGTTTTGCCCAACCATTTAATCACCCTTCCACTTCGCTCGAAGTGCGAAAGTGTGTGTTTTAAATAGAATTTATAAATTGGAGAAACGAGCTTTTAAATGCGATTCGAGAGATTATTTTATAAAAACCTGTGGATGAAGTCAATAGTAAGTTATCAAAGTCAAATATGCAATAACAACCACTAAAAAGCAACTTGAATCGATAAAATTCGGAAAACAAATCAAAATAAGCAAAATAGGCAAAACAGGCAAAACAGAGCAGGTCGGTTGACCGGACTACAGGGCTCGGTCGGCCGGCCAGATGCAGGAAACAAAATATTGCTCGGGGCACCAGGTCGGTCGACCGGCCCAGGGCGCTCGGTCGGACGAATGCTGTTTTCCAGCACTTCTTGCCCTTATCAAATGAATTCCAAATCTTTTTCAAATCAAAGCAATAGCACATGAATATTTGTTAGGAAATCATACCCAACATCAATGATAGCAAGAGAGGTAGATGTGAGTTAAAAACTCACCTTTTTACACAAAACAAAGAAGATGAAGAAGCACAAATGCAAGGAATCAACCAACTACACTCCACTTCAACACTACAAGCTTCAATCTAGAATCAAAGCAAGTATTTCCTAAGTTAGGGTTAGGAAATTACTGAAATTGAAGAGGAGAAGAGATGGAGAAGATGGAGATGAACTTACCAATGGATTCTCTTTGATTTTGGAGCAAGAAATCAAGATGCAAGAAGAACTAGGGCTTGCTAATTTCTATTTCCACTTCCTTTCCCCCATTACAGTTTTTAAGCTTGAGTTTAGAAGTGAAGAGGAGTAGGAATGAATGAAGAGAATGGGCTGAGCTAGGGTATTTAGTTAAGTTAGTGGGCTGAACCCAACCCAAAACCTAATAGAAAAAGTAGCCAAAATTTCACAAACTCCAAACATATCAAAGATTATACTCAAAAAGATCGCAAACGCCATTTTGGAACCAATGGAGGTAGTTTCGAGTTCCAATTCGGCCATTTGCAAAAAGTAGCTTTTCGGACCAAAATCCGACTAACGACGCTATATTTAAATTAAACATTTAAATATAAAATCGTTAAATATGCGGGTTGTTACAGATCTCCCCTCCTTACAAAATTGCGTCCCCGCAATTCCTAGAGACGATATTTGTAACAACTACATACATACAATCAATCAAAAGAAAAGAAAATATGCTTGAGATGAAAAGACATACTCACCGTTTCAAAGCAAAGAAAGAAAACCCGGGTAAGATCGCTCGATATACTCTCTGGTTTCCCAAGTACAGTCATTGGGATTAGCGGACCATTGCATTTTAACGAGCGGCACGTCCTTGTTCCGAAGGTGTCGCACCTCCATGTCAAGCACGCGAATAGGTTGCTGTACAATAGATAAGTCTGGTGAGATCTCAAGCTCTTGCAAATCAGGAGAAGTAATAACAGAATCCGACTCCCGAAGGCACTTCCGAAGTTGCGAGATGTGAAACACGTCATGAATGCCAGATAGATGAGCTGGAAGTGAAACTCTATAAGCCACAGGGCCAATACGTTCAGTAATAGAAAACGGTCCTATATAACGAGGAGCCAATTTCCCAGTCGCACTGAAACGCATAACCCCTTTCAAAGGAGAAACACGAATAAAAACAAGATCGCCGATCGAGAACTCGAGAGGCTTCCTACGGTTGTCCGCGTAGGATTTCTGACGACTCTGTGCCTCTTTCATTCTCAATCGAATAAGATCAATCTTCTTGGAAGAATCACGAATAAAGTCCGGGCCAAGAATAAGCTTCTCCCCAGATTCAACCAGCATGAAGGTGATCGGCATGGCCTTCCGTATAAGGCTTCGAAAGGAGTCATACCAATACTAGACTGAAAACTATTGTTGTAGGAGAATTCTACAAGAGGTAGGTGATCCTCCCAACTACCACCAAAATCAAAGATACAAATACGGAGAAGATCTTCCAAGATACGATTTGCCCGTTCAGTCTGTCCGTCAGACTGCGGATGATAAGCTGTACTAAAATTAAGCTTTGTTCCCAAAGCTTGCTGAAGACTCTTCCAAAAATGACTCGTGAATAAAGGATCACGGTCACTCACAATAGAACTAGGAACACCGTGAAGTCTCACGATTTCCTTGATATACAACTTAGCCAAATGCGAAGCAGTCCTATTAGACTTAATAGGGACGAAATGAGCAGACTTAGAAAGGGGATCAACAATAACCCAAATGCTAGAATGGCCAGATTTCGAACGAGGTAGGCCGTCAATGAAATCCATAGAAACCTGATCCCATTTCCACAATGGAATCTCAAGAGGCTGAAGAAGACCCGAAGGACGCTGATGCTCGGCTTTAAAATGCTGACAAGTTATGCAATTGCTCACATAACTCGCCACATCGCGCTTCATGCCTTCCCAATAATAAAGACGACGCATATCGGCATACATCTTGCTACTACCGGGATGAATGGTATACCTAGAACGATGGCAATCATCAAGAATATCATGCCTAAGTACAGAATCAGAAGGCACAACAAGACGGTTCTTCATACGAAGACACCCATGAGAATCAATGCTAAAATCCCGCAACGCCTCATCACGGGATTCAGTCTCACAAAGCTGAATAAGATGCAACAAATTAGGATCACACCGCTGAGCATCGACAATACGATCCAATAAAACAGGTCGAGCTCCCAAACTAAATAATAGAATAGGAGAATCAGAAGATGAATCTCGATCACGAATTTCACAAAAAGATAGAGTTTCAAGAATATCCCTTTCGGTAAACATCATAGAAATAACAGCCGAATGTTTGCGACTAAGCGCATCTGCAACACGATTACCCTTACCAGGGGTATATTAGATATCAAAGTCATAAGAGGCAAGAAACTCGAGCCAACGTTGTTGTCTCATATTGAGTTCCTTCTTAGTGAACAAATACTTCAAAGATTTATGATCGGTATAAAGAATGAAGCGCTCGCCCAATAAATAATGTCGCCAAATCTTCAGGGCGAAGACAATGGCGGCTAACTCAAGATCATGAGTGGCATAGCGAACTTCATTCGGACGTAGTTTCCTAGAAGCATAAGCAACTACCCGATCCTTTTGCATAAGAACAGCACCGAGACCACTACCACAAGCATCGGTGTAGACAACAAGATCATGATTCCCTTCGGGAACCACAAGAATAGGAGCATTAGTGAGAAGTTCTTTCAATGCCTGAAAGGAAGCTTCACACTTGTCGGACCAATTAAAACGAATGCCTTTCCGAGTAAGGCAAGTGAGAGGAAGCACAACACGGGAAAAATCCTTAATGAACCGACGGTAATAACCCACCAATCCAAGGAAACTACAAATCTCATGAACATTCTCGGGCCTCTTCCAATTCTGGATGGCTTCGATCTTTGAGGGATCGACAGAAATGCCATCGGAAGATACAACATGGCCTAAGAACTTAACCTTATTCTCCCAAAAGTGGCACTTGGAGAATTTGGCTCTAAGCTGATGACGACGGAGAGTACTCAAGACAATCCTTAAGTGATTAGCATGCTCGGCTTCAGACTTAGAATAAATAAGGATATATCAATGAACACAAGGACAAACTTATCGAGATATTCCCGGAATATTCGATTCATGAGATCAAAAAAGAAAGCAGGAGCGTTCGTCAAACCGAACGGCATAACGAGCCACTCAAAAGAACCATATCGAGTGCGGAAAGCTGTAAAAGGTATGCTATCCTCCGTGACTCGTAACTGATGAAAACCCGTGGCAAGGTCGAGCTGAGAAAAGACCCTAGCACCACTCAATAGATCGAACATATCATCGATCCTAGGCAACGGATACCTATTCCTAATGGTCAACTCGTTAAGCTTGCGATAGTCAATGCAAAGCCTAAGAGTTCTATCAGACTTCTTCACAAAGACGACCGCGGATCCCCATGGAGAAAAACTAGACTGAATCAATTACTTGGACTCGAGCTCTAAAAGCTGTTTATTGAGTTCCTCATTTTCCTTTGTAGACATCCTCGTGGGAGGACGACTAACTGGCTGCGTGCCTGGAATGAGATCAATGCGGAACTCAATTGCCCGTTTGGGTGGCAAACCCGATACAGGCTCAAAGACATCAGGAAAGTCACAAGCAACAGGAATACGAGATATATCATCATCATCTCGCGAATCAAAAGAATATAAATCCATCTCGGAATTATCCACATCCCGAAGAACAAGAGATAACTGAGAAGGCGAATCAGGATGACAAAGATATAAAATTCTCTCGGAACAAATAATCCTGGCATCGTACCTCATTAGCCAGTCCATACCAAAAATCATATCAAAACCCAAATGAGAAACAACGTGCAGATTCGCACGGAAAGAAAAGCCACATAAAACAATCTCAATCTCATCACAAAACAAGCTAAGGGTCGCGGATCCCCCAATAGGATTCGCAATCCTTAAAGAAGTAACCATACAAGAAACATCCAATGATAAATCATCTACAAGCTTCTTCGATACGAAAGAATGTGAAGCACCCGTATCGAAAAGAACTCGTATACTATGATCATGAAATAGAATTGAACCCTCCAAAATAGATGGAGACATACCTTTGGATTGAGATGAACCTCCAGAAGCATTAGCCACATTGAGCTTGCCAGATTTTGCCTTAGCAGGAGCAGTAGGACAAGCTGAAACATGATGACCTTCCTTCTTGCAATAGCGACAGAGAGAGGCTTTGGACAAGCTCGAATTATGTGGTCGGAAGAACCACGATTGAAACACTTCCGGATGAAAGGTGTTCCAGCGGACTGAGATTGAGGATTAGCACCAACAGTCTTCTTCTTCTTAGAAGGAAAAGACCTCTTTTGAAACGGAAACTGCTTCTTGTTGGGGTTCTTGGAAACCTCAACATCCTCACCACTATCACACTCCTTCTCGACAGCTTCGAGATGAAGTGCCGAATCAACCAATTCCTCGAAAGAAAGCTTAAGCTGGAGCAACAAGGACTTCTTAAGATATTTCTTAAGACCAGAGACAAACTTCAAATTCTTCTTGTAAGAAGTGCTAATGAATTCAAGACCATACTTAGATAAGGCCTCAAAAGATGCAACATACTCAGAAACAGAAGATTTCCCTTGCTTCAACTCAAGGAAGCGACGGGTCAATAAAACTTTTTCAGATTTAGGAACGAACTTGAGTTCAAATCGCTCCCGAAACTGAGTCCAAGAAAGGGTAGACTCATCAATCTCGGCTATAAGAAGCTCATACCAATCAAGAGCACGCTCTTGTAACAAACTAGAAGTCACATGAACTCTATCATGGTCGGAAAGATCCATCACTACACCATATTGCCAGTTTTGCAACACACCCATGCGGAAGAATCGCAACGGTTCTGAGTCGTTGCTAAACAGCAACGGTTCGAAGCCGTTGTAAATGATTCAAGAACGGCTATGGGCCGTTGTAATCGTGCAATGGCTCAAAGCCGTTGTGCAGTTGCCGTTTTTTTCCACACATAACCCCACGTTCCCAAAACTAACGCCCTTTTAATTTCATTTTCCCTCTCCTCCACGCGTTTGCCCTAGTTTAATCGTCCCCATTTCCAACTCGATTGAGCGACTGCAAACCATCATCGTCGACTGCAATCATCATCGACTGCGGCAACGTGAAGACCAACGGTAATGCTTCCGTCCTCATCAACAATCCATTCTTTCATATTCCATCTCCTTGACAAATACTTCCGTCCTCATCTCTTTGGCAGGCACTTCGTTTCTTCCTACAAATACATCCGCTGCTGCTTCAAAATTTATTTTCTTCGAACTGTCAAACCTCAGATCTAAATATTAGGTATCATTTTTATTTTTATTTCGATGTTAAATTGGTTTAGACACAAGAATCTATATAGATTTCATGAAACGAATCAATAAAATTTAGCCTGAATTATTGAGTAGAAATTGATAATTGTTACTGTGTTTACTTTTGTTATTTGCGGGGTGATATCAGTAGTTGATTAGGTCATATAATTATGCGAGTTTTATCTCGGTCAGAAGATGATATTACATATGGCTTTTGCGCTGCTATGATAAATGTTAAACAGCAAATTAATAGAATGCTCTGAGTGGTGGGCATTGCCTGAGCTCTGGTTGATCAATGTGGAAGTAGCTGCAAGCCTGCAATGATGTTGGGTTTTTTTTTCTTTTTTTTCTTCTCCTTTCTAGTTAATGAAGTAATAAAGATCCGTATGTTAATGTAAGAGTAGATGTACCATAGGAAAACCGACAGGTATTCAACAGTTTGTAGTATCTCGAAAATTTATACTTTCATATTAGTTTCTTTATTTGGCAAGTCAATCTTTGTAGGAACTGCAAATGCTTTTGGATGGTTTGAAGCTCACCCATAAATCACTTATGGTGCATCTTGAAATAGATTCATTCACTCTCTTGCTAAATGAGATTCAAGAGAATTTGTCACTTGTTTCATTTTCGAGTCGATTTGCTTCCCAGGTTCGGCTCAGTTCAAATTTTGTTTTCTTGTTATGATTTAAAATTTGTAATCTTTATCTGACTATTGCATGTTAATATATTAACTTTAATTTTCTGTATTACATGATTGCATATGTTTGCCATTGCTTACCTGAACATACATGACATTATGTAGCTTAGAAGCCAAAACCTTGTAAAGTGCCGAGCAAGAATTACTTTAATCTTTTTCTTAGTTTGGAACTCAATGGAATCATGATTCTAAGCAGATGTGAACCATATCAAATTTGATGAAAACATGTTTCTTCTGCAATGGGTACATGTCATGAGCAAAATTTTTACAAGGAAAAAACCTTTTCAAAGGAAAGTTAGGTAAGTTTTGTACATGTCTAAAAGTGGATGAAAACCAGATTTCTTTAAATTTTTATTTAATTTCATAACAATTGTTAGAATGCAAAATTTTTCATCTTTAAAAATAAATAAAACTGTAATATTGCAAAGATATTAAAACATGTTTTCTTCCCATTTACAACTCTAGACTTTGTTTAAAGACCAGTTTCTCATGTAAATATCCATCTCCCCATCCTTTCCCACTCTAGGCTTCTAAGCACTTTAGTCATGACAACATACATGCGACATTATTTAAAATGTTCTATAGGCTCATAGAGCCTATCTGACCATCTTTCTCAGTGTAAAACTAAAAACAGTGTTTTGAACACAAATGGAAACCCATTATCTACAATTGATTGCATATGTTCTTATGGACTGTTTGCGACATATCTGTCATATGACAATTCTTCCGTGAAAACCGTCTGTAGCACGCATTTAATTGAATAATACCATTTCGTGTGGGTTTAATCAACTAATATCATTTCATATGTCCTACCTATAATACTCTTTTCCTAGTTGTTGTTCTGAATGTCATGGCCTATGATTATACAGTTATATTTGGTCGGAGATGCAAAATGACTTTCTACCTAATTTTATCCTCTGCAACACCACACAACGATTTATCCGTTCCTTGAGAGGAGGTCGTCAAGCTACTCGAAGGATTGATATTCCAATTGCTATGGCATATTTCTACCGTGGCTCTCAGGTGAATATTTCTTGGATGCTGTTTATGTTAGCAATAATGAAAAGTATATCGTATCTTTTGCTTATTGTTTAATCTAATGAGAAGGCATACGCATTAGCGCTTGTCTACTGATTTCCGGGACATGCATGTTGGTGCATAGCATGATCAAAAAACTGATATGTTGCAATATATTAGCATTCAGAATTTATGCCAAATATTCTAATGGTTACCCATACTGCTCCCCACCACATAAGCTGTGCTCAACTTGATGATTGTTGCTGTAGGATTTGAACACTGCTTACCAAAGCATAGCTGTTCTATATTCTTATTTCTTTGGGATTCCTCACATGACTGCAATTATTAAACTTATTGGGTCCAGATCTCTGCCCTGGATTATACGTGCTCTATTGGACCATATTGCCACCAAGGTGAATGTATACAATTTGCATTCTCATTTTCAGATAAAAACTCGGTACCCTTGGATGGATTAACTTATTTCAACAGAATTTAGACAATGATTCGATCTGAGTTAAATCCTTCGGTTTTCTTAAAGATACGATGTGAATAATATATAAAACAAATCACAACTGTAAATTATTTTAACTATATAAATTTAATTTCCGTAACTAACATAAACGTACCTTTTTTAAAAACCTATGATCACGAGCTGTTTTTTAGTATAAAATGTTGGAGAGGATTGTATATTTAATTGTTTGGAAAAAACTAATGCAGAGACTGCAGTGTAAATATTTACAACTAGGCAAGGAGATATTTATGTTATACCACATGAAATACCAAATACCCATTCTCAAATTCTCATGGATTCCAACCGGAAGGATGTTGTTGGTATTTTCTATGGTATAATGAACATAAACCACTTAAGTCTTAGCCCATGCTATATTCTATTTCAGATCACATCAGTTGTCCCTAAAATTGCTGGATTGCAAGAGGCATTGCCAAGATCAATTGTACTTCTTTCATTTGATGGAGGGATAGCAGGTGAACTACGATCGATTAAAAATTATTTGTCAACAGAGTTTGTTATGCTATACACTATCAAGCCGTTGTCTCAGTGTATTATTGTTCCTTTGACATATAAAGCATGGCGAGCTGGTGTGTTATTGTTCTGTCTAACAAATTTTGAAATCCATGTGTATTTATTTATGTTAATATTATTGTATTCAGACCTTTTTAGAAATTAAACAAGTTTTATAAAATTACTGTTAACAATTTTGGCTATATATTATTTAAGCACCTTATTTTACCAATTCTCATATTTATAGTTAACAATTTTGGTTATATCTCATATCTCCTTTAATTCATTACATTTGACTGTAGAGGCCACATGTTTTTTTGGCCCTTCCTATTTGTTTCGGTGATAAGTTATTCAAGGGAATTCAAGATCTCAATTTGAAGTAGTTGTTCGGGTTGACAATTTTCTTTGATTTAGTTATTTATTCTGTTCCTTGTATGTCTCTATGCGGTTTTAATTTGTTAATATAAGGACCTTTTCTCTTGCATTCTCACGTAAGATGTTTTTAGTGTTAAGTCACAGGTTCTATGGCAGAAAGAAACATATATCCAGCAAGATTTTGCAGAGGAAAAATCTACTACTGTAAGCCCCTAAAACATTCTGTTGAATGATGTCATTATGCAATATTTCTTAACCCTGAATAGAACATTATAAAAGGGAAAAATAAAAGGACTAAAATAACTACTATATTTCTTATGACAACCCATGCTCCCTAATACCTATTATACAGTTTATTGTCTTTGCTGTAATCTAATTTTACTAAGCCGATGTATATTTCATGCTCTATGGCGGTCTCAGTCTATATCTGAGCTGAAGGACTTTGTGAAATAGCCAAATCTTGACATATAATCCCTAATTTATGTCAATATTCCTTCACTGTCTAGAAAAGCCAAATACACTGTGGTCCCTAAACAATCCTGATGTATAATCCCTAATTGTCATTTGAAACGCAGTTCGATATAGTTGCAAACAGTTACTGAATTAAAGTCCAATAGTATATTTTTTTACCAATAAGATATTATGTGGTAGTGGTATTATTCAACTTAGGTGTTTTGAGAAGTTAATTAAGAAAATGTAAAGTGAGGAGGGGGTCCCTTAATTAAAATCTTTTCCTTCTTTTTATTCAGGAAGAAGGTCAGGTATGTAACAATAGATGTGCATTTGATTCCTCAGCAACTACTGGTTTATTTTTTTGCTATGGATTTATTGCTGTCTTAGTTCTTTGATTGCACAAGCTATTTAACAAACAAAATGCATCAAGCAGATATAGTGATACATAGTTTGTACCATCATAGATTTTGTGTGCGAAATATCACTGTCACTGATCAGTTCAACGTATCTACTAGTAGTTTATAATTAATCACCTAGCAACGATGTTGCTTTCCCTCACATAAATGGTTTATATTAATATGAAGCATGAACTTATTTTTCTATTTCAGAAAAAATGTTAGACAGTCAGTAGATAATGGTAACGATATTAATAGAACTTTAACTGATCATTCGAAGAACTTGTTTTTCTATTATTCTTTATTCTTTGCTTTTTTGGATTTTCCTTTGCTAGAATGTTTACTACTAGTTGAAGAGATATCTAAATCATGAAAATTTAGATGTGTTATAGAAGACTTATGAGTAGAATCAAGTGAGAAAATAGTAATGTTTATTAGGAGGTTTGAGTTTGAGATATGGATTTTTATTATAAGATATGAAAGGGGAGGAACGAGTTGAAATACTTGAGGAGGATAGATTGATGGAAGGACTTAAGGATGGGGAGACAAGAGTTTGGGCAGTGTGATCAATGTCAGTATGAATATGCCGACTAAAATCATGCATAGCTATAGAAGGCTGCTAGGTTGAATAAGCATTGGCAATGGGTATTGAATTAACATTCATGGAGGCATTGATATTAGTGGTAGAGGGATTGGAATTTGATGAAGCAAGACTTGTTTCAGGTTGTTGTCAGAGGATCAGGTGATGTAGTTGATAAGAGAAGTGATAGAGGACTGTGTAGATGAATCGAAGAAATGTTGGAGGTGGAAGGGATTTAGGGGTGGTTTGCGATGTCGATTGAAAGCCGAGCGTTTCTAGATGTTCGGTGAGCAGTAGCAGTTGATGGTCTGGGAGGTTTGGAGGAGTTATGGTTGTGGTGTTTTGTTTTGGTGGTTGGAGATGCTTTGTATGGTGGACAGAGGAGAAGTCGAGGCTGTGATGACTGTAGAGAAATGGTGGTCGTGATTGGGTATTTTTGTATGAGGAGATTGAAGAGATGTAAAGTTTTTATTGGATGTAGCCATCGATGATGCTGAGGCAGGGAAGTGTCGGTGTTTAACAGCAAGTTTTGTAGTGGTTTTGGCAGAGGATTGTTGATGGTCAGTAGTTTGTTGTACTTGACTGGGTGAATGGAATTGCAGGCAGTTGGTACAGAGAAGTTTAGGGGAGGACTGGTTGTAAATGGTCTAAATGGCAGTGGTCAATGGGAATTGTTATGGTGGTCTGAAAGAAAACTTGCAGTGGGGAAAAATGCTGTAGAACTGATAGTTGTTTGGTCAGGTGGGAGGTGAAGGTGTAGTGGTGGATGATGCTTGTATGTGTGAAAATGTTTGGATTGGAGTAATGATGAAAGGTAGATGTATGTAATATGAAAGGCAGTATGGTGATTGTTGAGGTATGTAATAGTTGAAGTGATGAGTGACAGGGTGATTGAAGAGGAGTAAGAAGGAAACAGTTTTCAGGGATGATAACAGAAATGTTGGGGGGTTGTAGTGTTGTTGATGGAGCAAGGCAGGGAATATATGGCAGGTGATGCAATTTTATGGTACAGTAACAGGCAATATAATGTTGTTTGAAAAGCAATATGATTTTCTGGTGAGGAGAAGATAGGTGCAGCAGTTGTATTGGACTGTGATGTAGTGCAGCAGTCAAAGTGAAGGAGGAATGATGATTGCAGTGGTGAACCAGAGGCAATTGGTTGAGGAGTTTGTTAGTAATGAGTCTGGTAATCTGTTGGAAGTTACTTGCTGTAGTTATGTGGGATGGTAGGGTAGTGGTAAGAGTATTGCGGTCGAGGCAATGATGATAAGTGGTAGAAGTAGGTTGTACAGGGTATTCTCACTATGATCACAGCGGGATTTGGAAGCAAGGCTGTTGTAGGTGCAGAGTAGGCTTGTGTTGACAATTACTGACGGTGGTAGCAATGTGGTACACAAAGTACAAAATGATATATTGATAATTTGTATGTTGCATTAGCCCCTGCATTATATATATAGTTCAGAAAAAATAACCTAGAGCATTAACCGATAGAATTGAAAATTTGAAACAAGTGCACAAAGTACAAACCTTGATTAGCTTTTTATTTACTTTAACAAACATATGATATTTGACCTCTTTATAAACAAACATCAATTTCTTGTTTTGCGCAGGCGTGAAACTTATGTTGGCGGGAGCATTAGATGATTGGAGGAAGACATTATATACCGTATGTATTGTATTATGCATGTAGTATTATGTAATGATGCCGTTGTTGTACTATGTATGTTATGTATACTTGTTGAACTATATAATGGTATGTGTTGATGGTGAACATTATAATTCAAACATTTGTTATGTTTGGTTTTTCTGTTTAATCTATGAATAATATTTGGTTTAATAATCTTTCTTTTGTGATAGTGTTAAATTTCCAAATTTTTGTATTAATTATGATAATGAAATGACTGTCACTAGTGTAGAGAATAATTTTGAATTTTCTTTAAAAATAAAAATAGTAATTAGCAAAGGATCAAAGCCGTTGCTAATATTTAAAAAATCAATTATACATCTACATTTCGCAATGGCTTTAAGCCGTTGCAAAATAAAATCCGGAACGGCTACAAGCCGTTGCTAAAGAACATTTTGCAACGGTCCATAGCCGTTGCAAATTATATATTTCGCAACGGATTTGAGCCGTTGCGAAATTTTTACCACTGCCCATTTCGCAACGGCTCATAGCCGTTGCGAAATTAGGATTCTGGTGTAGTGCATGCGAGAGAAGATACGTTCGCATGTGCGAAACCAAGCTTGGACTTCAAGAACAGACTCGGAGCCCTTAAACGGCTTTCCTCCAAGATGAGCAAAATCACTGCACTGACGTGCAAAAGCAGACTTGCGAGGTGGAGACACTCGAGGAGGAACGGGAGGCTGAGTGCTCCTAAACAACTCCATAAACTGATCGGCAGACATATAAACGCCATCTGGATGTGAGCCACTAGATTGCCCAGCATCCGAACGTCGACCTCTGCCTCTTCCAGACATAAGCTGAAAGTCAAGATAAGGAAAAGATTATTCACAAGGTAGATATTTCAATATGGGATACTACGGAATAAAATACATTCCTAGACGTATTCCCAAATACTATCTAGCCTTGATGGGATAAAGAGACATGATGATTCAAGGATTTGTATCACTCATACACTTTGATGTATCGTAATATGTGCTCTATTCTGTGTTTATCATATTTTGTTCTGAACGCAGCTCTGATACCACGCTGTGATGCCCCACTCCGAGAGCCTCGTTAACAAAGAGTATTACATAGATAATACTGTCGGCTAACGCGGACAATAGAGTATAATGGAAGCGACCATGTGTAATCTTGCCTTAAGTATTCACTAAATACGTCGAAAAGTAGAATCACATTAAAATTCGACCTATTCAATAAATATTTAAAGCAAAACTACAATGGCTATAGGATCTATCAGAAGAAAATATAACAACTCAAATGTAATTCACATCATAGAACAGTCGATCATAATATACACATAAACAGATACACAACAGAGTACAAAATAATACATGTCAAGTGGTACAGGAGACCACAATATACAGACGAGACGAAAAAGTATAAATATCAGAGTTACAACAGATAAGGACCACAAAAGACGCTATAACAAAATGAAGCTAGCGAATAGTCCATGCGGAAGCAAAATAGGCTAAGTCCAAAAGCACCTAACCTGAAACATCTCGGTCTGACCTGAGTATAAAATACACGGGTCAGTCTAGATAACAAATCAGATAGATAAACCGAATAATAATAAACCTGCAAGGTCATACAGTATAACAAATATCTCTAGAGGAGATAACACAATCATCAATAAGAGATGAATCATATAGAACAAGCCACATATCATCGGCAACATATAGAAACAAAGGATACAAATATCCCAAAACACGCCAAAAGGCAAATAACAAATACCAATAAGGTATACAAGTTCCACAAGGTAATCGTTATACATCACGCGGCTCAAACAGACCAACACGATGGGCGATACCAAGGGAATATAATATCAATGAAACATATGATTGCTCGAGCTCAGTACTGTACAACAAGGATCCATAAGCCCGAAGGCTCCAAACCCAAGTATCACCCATGCGGCACATAAGGCCAACATCAGAGCGAAACTATATAGGGCAACAAACCCGAAGGCACACACCCGAAGGCAACATACCCGAAGGCAACAAACCTAGGGAGAAAGTCCGAAGACACCATCCCAGAGGCAACAAACCGTAGTGGTGAAGGTCGTAGACCCAATACTGGACACCACTAACTGGCGGAATGTGTCGCAACTCTCGAAAAGGAATCCGAACAGTGTTAACGTGCGCCCATAACCACTCGTTTGCACTAAACGGTTTACTATCCGTCAGTCTCTTTCACACTCAAAGCAGTACAAATTTACCTCATATCATCGGTAAACTAAACCCGAAGGTCAAAACAATCAATCGAATAGGTCGGGGACTAATCGGAAAGATAAACGCACAGATTCATGGTCCGTGTTTTGCCCAACCATTTAATCACCCTTCCACTTCGCTCGAAGTGCGAAAGTGTGTGTTTTAAATAGAATTTATAAATTGGAGAAACGAGCTTTTAAATGCGATTCGAGAGATTATTTTATAAAAACCCGTGGATGAAGTCAATAGTAAGTTATCAAAGTCAAATATGCAATAACAACCACTAAAAAGCAACTTGAATCGATAAAATCCGGAAAACAAATCAAAATAAGCAAAATAGGCAAAACAGGAAAAACAGAACAGGTCGGTCGACCGGACTACAGGGCTCGGTCGGCCGGCCAGATGCAGGAAACAAAATATTGCTCGGGGCACCAGGTCGGTCGACCGGCCCAGGGCGCTCGGTCGGCCGAATGCTGTTTTCCAGCACTTCTTGCCCTTATCAAATGAATTCCAAATCTTTTTCAAATCAAAGCAATAGCACATGAATATTTGTTAGGAAATCATACCCAACATCAATGATAGCAAGAGAGGTAGATGTGAGTTAAAAACTCACCTTTTTACACAAAACAAAGAAGATGAAGAAGCACAAATGCAAGGAATCAACCAACTACACTCCACTTCAACACTACAAGCTTCAATCTAGAATCAAAGCAAGTATTTCCTAAGTTAGGGTTAGGAAATTACTGAAATTGAAGAGGAGAAGAGATGGAGAAGATGGAGATGAACTTACCAATGGATTCTCTTTGATTTTGGAGCAAGAAATCAAGATGCAAGAAGAACTAGGGCTTGCTAATTTCTATTTCCACTTCCTTTCCCCCATTACAGTTTTTAGCTTGAGTTTAGAAGTGAAGAGGAGTAGGAATGAATGAAGAGAAGGGGCTGAGCTAGGGTATTTAGTTAAGTTAGTGGGCTGAACCCAACCCAAAACCCAATAGAAAAAGTAGCCAAAATTTCACAAACTCCAAACATATCAAAGATTATACTCAAAAAGATCGCAAACGCCATTTTGGAACCAATGGAGGTAGTTTCGAGTTCCAATTCGGCCATTTGCAAAAAGTAGCTTTTCGGACCAAAATCCGACTAACGACGCTATATTTAAATTAAACATTTAAATATAAAATCGTTAAATATGCGGGTTGTTACAATAGTAACATAAGTACAGTAGTAATACGTACCATTAAATAATTAAATGAATCAATAGATAACAACCATTTAACAGTCAATTAAATGAAATATACCAACAAACCCAAAGGAAATCATAGTAAACTAAAAATTAAATGGAAGATGGCAGAAGTCACCTTAGTCAAAATCCTAAACAATCCCGAAAAATTGCAGGTCCTAATATACAACTGCACGAAAAAATGACCTCCATAAATGAATAAATTATATAAAAGAGTGGATTATCAAAATGACTGATTGGTCAAATTGATTACAAATTTAATTTTCATAACAAAAAATTTCTATTTAAGTTCAATCAGAAAATTAAAGCAAAAAATTATTATTTTATTACTAACAAACATATAATTTAATCACCATGTGTAAATATATGTATCAACATATGTGTATCGAGAAATTTATATGAAACATGAATATCAAAATGGGAATAATAAAATAAAATAAAATAAATTTAATGACCTGTTCCCAACCACATAATGTAAGCTAATGATGATCTCTTCCTCCTCATGTTTGAAACCCCTCTACTAATGTTCGATCTTAACCAATTTATCCATGTCAACCGACAACTGTTTCCACATCTTGTAGTCCTAGAATACAATAATTAGTTAGTCGTCGTAATATAGCCAACAATAAATACAGTAACATTGGAAATAGGAAGTAGTTAAGGTGTATAGACTCATTTTGATTATATAAATAGTAACTGACATAAGCCAAAAAACCATGTGTGTGTGTATCTATATGTATATATATATATATATATATATATATATATGTATGTATGTTAGTGGCATCTCAATACTCAATTGTGTATTGGTTGTATAAGCAATAGTATGCGACTTTTCTTTTCTAATTGATTTTGCACGACTACAGTAGCAAACCTTTTCTTTAATAGCACTGGCTTATAAAACTGATAGAAACCATTATAGGAGTTTTAATTATACTTGAGATAACCATTGGCTTTGCTAACAATATAAAGTTATGAATGGTTATTTATCTTCATATTATGAATCGGAATTACAATAATACCTCAAAAAGTTTGCGATGTTCAGCCAAAACAAAGGAACATTTTGTAAGTTAGTACTTGCATCCTCGCTAATTTTTGCACCTTAAACAACATTGTTGAAGCTTATAACATACAAAAGAGGACAAAAAATTACTACACATAAATATCATTATAATAAATTGCTATCGGCCTAAATTAATCACACCCCTAAAAATCAATACTTTGGAAAAGAATTACTACAAAAGAAAATTTTGAAATAATAATAATAGTGACACTAATAATAAGCCTGAAATAGAACTGTTACTACTCATTGTTGCCCGTCAGTAGAATAAATTCTTCACCTTGCATTACCTTCATATTAAATTTCAAATGGTTGTACATGTAAAAAAAATGTAAACATCCCTAAAAATCAATATTTTGGAAAAGAATTAATACAAAAGAAAATTTTGAAATAATAATAATAGTGATACTAATAATAAGCCTGAAACAGAACTGTTACTACTCATTGTTGCCAGTCAGTGGAATAAATTCTTCACTGCATTACCTTCATATTAAATTTCAAATGGTTGTACATGTAAAAAAATGTAAATAAAATAATAACAAAGGGTTAAAGAAAAAATATATTCAAATCTAAAGTAAATATTTTATTAAAATACTACACAAAAAAAGTTAAAACAACGTGAAGAAAAATCACTGATCATAGGCAAAGGTCTTTTACAGACTTATAAGGACTGTAGATGATATTGACAGGTTGGTGGTCAATTAAGTTATTTTGATGCTATTAATTCAGTCAACATTGGTAAAGGGTTTAAAGAAAAAATAGGACTCCTGATCAGATTCCTAAAGTAAACAGGTTCAAGGAAAATGATAGAGTTAACTGGCATTCAAATAATGAGCAACAAAAGTATAATTGGAATGGGTTTGGTGAGTCTTCTTATCTGATTTATAGTTGCAAAATTCTTTGATATGGTACTCAGATCCTTTTCTTTCTGACTAAGTAGTGATGTTAGACTCCAAGTCAAAAAAGTAAGATAACATTGTTGTTGATATGTAAACCACTGATGTGAAGCAAGCATTGGAGGAGATAACTTCATTACTGTTGATAATCATTTATCAAAAGGACATAGAATCAAAGTGATATAGTTATGGTTTCGAACATATTTAATGTATTGAGTTGCTGTGAAGATTCTGTTTCAGTTGTGTGCTTGGATGTTGAAAGTATAGGAAATTTAGGAAAATATAATGCTAATAATAAAAATTGCAAATATGGAGAAAGAATTAAAATGAGCACAATGATTCTGTTAATGTACATGAACCAATGACGAAAAATAATGAAGCGGCTTCAAATTTTCAAATCTCGGCATGGATAATCTTCAAACGATGTGGCAGCGACGTGTCCCAAGGCGATGAAAATTTCAGGTTTCGGGTGACGCTCGGTTGCCATGCATGTAGGTAGGTCCGGACATTAAATTCAGGCAATGGTGGTAGTAGATCTATTAAGTGGTAATTTCGACTCCAGATCTCGAGCTCTAGGGTAGCTAACATCTGTAGGATGTTTACAGTAAAATCCATGGATGTGAATTGATTTTAGGTGTTGATAATTGAAAGGGGACTATACACTGATGGACAGCTCTGACAGTAGAGAGTAATCGCGGCGGCATCGGCTGTAGCGGCAGACAGAAGAAGGAGAATGGGAGAGAAGGGAGGTTAGTTAAGGAGTGGCGGTTAGGAAAGTAGAGGAGGGAAGTTGCCATTTTTGCGGGTGAGGCGAAAGTGGATGCAGATGAAAGGGGAAAATGAAATGGAAGATAATGTGGGACAAATTGGGAGGCAGTGGGGGAAAGGCAGATGGTCGTGGACATAGAAAATTTGACCATAATTGGATATGAGCGTAAAATTGGATTGTTGCTGCCTTAACTTTTGTTTATTGCTTCATAACTACTTCATTTCACTCTAGATACAAAAACTTTTGTAAGTTAACTTGGTTAAATTGTAAAAAAAAAAAACATTTTCTGTCCTTTTCCAAGCTTAGTACCGACATCTTAACAAAAAGACTTACAGTGGAGTTAAAAATGTTTGTATATGCCAAATGGTTTTAGTTTTAAAAATAAAATTGAATAGGGTTCAACCAATTATAATACAATAGGTATATTATAAATAAACTAAGTGCATGTGATAACATTATGATGAATGACTCATAGTTGATAACAGTATAACGAATGATTTATGTTTCTTGAAATATTAACAATAGTAATAATGGTAATATTAACAGTTGTAATAATATGAATGATATTTCTCAATTTGCTGGAAACATATTTCAGTGGCTAGATTTGAGTTCAGACAAAGAGTCCGGTAATCAGTTTCAAGTCAATGAAGAGCTGAAGTGTTCTGAGTACCTCAATGGCTCGACTACAAATACAGCACTAATTCAAAATCAATTTTTAATGTATGGTGATCTTGTTAAAGAAGAAATCCAGTTTAATACCAATGGATTGAATCAGAAGGATGCAAGCAAAAATTATTATGGCACTTGATAATGAAGGTGTGCTCATGGAGATGAAGAAAGTGTCGTTTTTTGACATTTTAATTAAAAAAAGTTTTAATTTTCTTTAACTTGATTTTATGTTGAGGAGCATTGTGGTATGAATTGTTGATGTTCATTTGTAAATAGGTTTCACGATGTAGAAGGTTCTTCTGTAGGATGAGACATAAAGACAAAAATAAAACAAATCTTGTTTATTTCATACGATTCGTTTACCTTTTAAATTTTTGGTTTTTCGACTTTGTAGTTCAAGATGTTTCTATTACCTTTTAATCTTGTTTACCTCAATGGCTCGACTACAAATACAGCACTAATTCAAGCGTTTGCAAAATTAGCCATATGGGATTGACATTTGTGATTTGCACGTTCCATTTACTATTAAGTGTTGTGAACGTAATGGTAAATCTTCCAGTACCATTAAAAATCGAGTCAAATTATTCCTACTATAAAAACTCCTGTAACCAAGTTAGAAAGAACAGAAAATCAATAACTAATACTCATAAGAAAAAAAGCATGCATGCACATGCATCTTTTAAATTATAAACAGTATTATAATTACATAGACTTGTTTACACCCCAAGGATGAAGAAATAAGCATTTAAATGCCTAATAAAAAGAAACATGATTGAATCAGTGCAAATCAAAGCAATCAGTGCAAATCAAAGCAATTGAACATTAAGAAAAAAGAAACCTGATTATAATAATTTTAGCCATCAATCTGGATAGACTTGACATCATGTTTCTTCACTTCATCTTTCGACACACCGATAATATGAACACCATACTCCATGGCCGCCTTCAGTTGATCCATCTTTGCATTCTGTGGCAGTCTAAACCTCCTTAAAAGATTACCGCTGCTCCTTTCAATTGTATATCATTTACCATTCTTCTCTTACTGCTCCTTGTTCCTCTCGCCAGTTGAACTTGTATTGTAGCAGCTAATAATTAAAAAATAACAAAGCTTCTACCGTGTGGGGTCATAAAATTTTTGTTGCCCTGAAAATGCACTGTGTACTTGATTACATATTGCCTATGAACTGTCAACAACATAGGCTCATTCATCTTTAACCCATCTCCACCCGTGCCTTGATTTGTGTTTCTTCTGCACAATTAAAGAGCAAAGAGTAGTAAAATAAAATTAAGACTCAATGTCTAGCATTTAACAATTCATACTGAACCTTTTTCTGAATGAGCAAAAAAACATCAGGATGCTGCAAAAATGGAGTGAGAAACATGAATCATTGGAATAAAACCATGGCTAGTTAATAAATACTCGGTATTAAAATATGAAACACAACTTTACAATGATGCAGTCTTCAGAACATGCACCTTTCACTACAACAGTTTATGGGTTTCATAGCGTTTGAAAAACGCTATAACAGGCTACCATAGCGTTTCAGAGAACGCCGTGAAACCACAAGCTATGGTAGGCTGGCAGCATTACATAGCAGGAAGGAAAACGCTATAATATCTAATAGCGTTTACAAAAGGACATAGCGTTTGCAACCTACAATAGCGTTTTTTCTCTGTTATTAAACATAAACGCTATAGGGAATTATAATCCTTCATTTAACTTCTATAGCGTTTTTGAGTACATTTTATAGCGTTTCATCAAACCATGTTATAGCGTTACAATGTTTTTCGATAGCATTTCTTGTCATGCTTGCATAGCGTTTTTATTTTCTACTATAGCGTTTTTGATTCTATTATAGCGTTTTTGATGGAAAAATCTTACATTTCATATAGAGTTGCGATAGCGTTTGATGAATCAATAGCGTTTTTCAAACGCTATTCTATATAATATTAATTTTCAGCATTTGTTTCAATTTTCATTTTATTATATTACATATATATATGTGTGTGTGCGCACACGGATAGATATATGTATACACATTACACACACACACACACACATACATACATATATATATATATATTAAAATGTGGATCCCAAAAATAACAACAATAACTATATGTAACAATGATAACGTTGCAGTGAATTCTAATTTGGAAACACACAATCAAACCAGTTGAAAAGTTTCAAATAATTCTGCTAATATTTCAAATACTACAAGACATGGTCGCATGATAATAGTTCAAAATAGTCTAACAAATGAACACAAATACTACAAGACATGGTCACATGATAATAGCTCAAAATAGTCTAACAAATGGACGCAAATACTCAGTTATGGAGACGATGATGCGGAAATGGATGCTACAGAAGATTCTTGCAAGGATCTAAACATTGCTCCAGGTTGCTTCAGTGTTAACCAAGTTCCTGCATTAAATGACAAAGTAGACAAAGTATAAAAGTGCTGAAGCTGTTGATTAAGTTACCAAAGAGCTTGGAGGTAAAATCACTAGACAGCCAGGATCTATTCCTGGAATTAATACCAAGATCACCTCTTTTCTTTTTAAATACACACACAATATGCATGTTAGGATTGTTAGCATTTGCTGAACTGCAATTAATGAACTATTTGAATTAGCAAGCTTGCAAAATTAAATAATTAATTCAGTTACTATATGCATAAAATTCATGCGCGGAACATCAATATACTTAGCAGCGAAGCTCATATGTTAAGTTGTTAACCCTTGTTAATGTACTGATAAAAAAGATGTGATAATATAAAGAATTTTATAATCTTTTTAATGGGCCGATGCAGTCATTTCATTAGGCTATTGCATTGTTTTAAACCTAGTCAAACTGCTTTGGATTAAATGTACATTATACAACGTAAAGGTAAATGAACAAAGAAAATGTATTCTATTTAGAAAGTTTAAAAAGGAATAAGATGAAGAAATTTGTTAAGTTTTAACAAAGAAAATATTTACTTTTATAGTTTAACTATTTAGGAAATAAACAAGGGAATTCAAGATGCTCTGATTCTTTACTAACTCTCTCAGTCAAAACATTACATTATTTCCGCAAAATTATGAATGTTTAAATACAAATTTTAGTCAAACATAAATTATATCCCACTATTTATGATATAACTAGAATGGAACATGTGCTTCGTACACGGGCATGTGCTGGAATATGATTGGATGACCGCCGTTAGTTTGAAAGTTGATTATTTTATACTAAAACATAGAGATTATTGTTTATCACCGGTAGGTAAATGAACATAGTTACATAAATTAGTTATTTCCTTCGTGCTATAGACTCAAAGTTACATGTGTTTTTATAAGTGCATGACATATACAGAAATCAAACATATACAAAATCTCAACACTTGGTTTCTATTCATGTATACTTTGCATATATATTTACTTTGAAACGTAAATAATAGTGGCAGAGCATGAAATTGTCTTAACATAAGAGGAAACATTGAGGGAAGATTATATTACTTATTGCTATTTGCATATTGTCGATATTCAACAAAACATATAAAGATTATCATGTCTGCTATATTTGTTTTGATGTTCAACATGTTATCAGTTATCACACTTTGAATCCAATTGAGAAATATCAAACTGAAGTAATATGAGATCAAGTATAAAATACAACCAAGTTATACCTTTTTTAAGTTCAGTTGATGGTCCAATCTTCAATAAGGTCCTCAGCAAAAGTGAAACCACATCAGCCATTAAGTCTTGCACATTATAATTTCCAAAAAACCTTATTGGAGCTGTAACACTACATCAGAATAGAAAGAAAAGAAGTAAATAAGAAAATATTAGGTGTATATAAGTATATATGATGTAGTTTCAAACTGATTACTCACTTAGGAAAATTGCCAATGTTCTTTATAAGGTATATCTGCAAGTACTCGATCATGTGATGCCAAGATGTGAAGACCTAGAATGATGGTGTCACGCTAGCTTGTTAAACTATAAAATTGGAATCCACCAACTATATAAAAGATAGCATTACCTGCTCAAGGATTTCACGGTTATTGTAACCACCATCTTTAAGAATATTAACGGTAGCATCAATAAATCTTTCCAAGAAACTGTCGTACATGCAGGTAAATACTGCAATATTCAGGTGTCAGGACTGAATGGTTATCATCTACTAGTTACAATAATAAAGGATTCGAATAGAAACTTTTTAGGCAGAATAGATGAATGATTTATTTATTTTTGTTGATTTTGTCAGTAATCAATATAATGTACACATATTGAAGAACAGATGTAGAATTCCGAATACAATATTAACTTAATGCTTCATTAAAACACACCATGTATTTGATTACTTGACATGCTTATACCAAATCCCAATGCGTAATGAATCAATCATGAATCAAATAACCTTTTTTAATTCTAAGGTAATATGCGAGCATACTGTCAAATAAATTGAATTTGCATTACCAACGTTCTTATCATTCTGAACTCAATCATGTTAATACTTCTGATGTTATTTTCTATTGGGGAACTTATGATGTTCACTATTGCATAAAACTATAAATCAACATATTCGAAATTTAATTTGATTATTATTAATTTATCATATATGTTATATCATAGGATTGGAACTATGATATGATGATTTTAGTAAAAGAAGGGATAATAATCTTCAATTACATAGCAAGGGTTATCTACTAGTGACATGAAACAACAAGATAAGAAGAACAATAGTTTGCCATGATAAGAATTTTTTTATATAGTAGCTTAAATAACGGAGGAGAACATAACGAAATGTTATAAAAGCATTTTGAATTTTCTCCACATTTTGAATTTTCTGTAAAATCTTGCAAGATATCTCTGCAAAATGCTACAACCAGCCTGGGAAAAAGAACAAATAACAACACGTTGATCACTCAGTGTAAGAAATAAAACAAAAATAAGTATTGCATCATTCGAACCATATATAAATATAAAAACAAGAAGCATAGGGAACTCTTAAAAGAAGAAGAAAAACGTTAAAAAATAAACTAGTCTTTACTAGTTTCGTGTTTGTATTTTAGATTATAATGTACAACTGCATTTTTGTTTGCAATAACATCAGCATAATACTTCAAACAAAATATATATTTTTTTTTTTGATTTTTTTTACAGTATTACTAGTACTATGTGCAACAACACATTGGTTATTGTAATCATTATCTTACTTCCACATTAAGATGCAAATAACCATCACAAAAGGTATTATTACTCAAGAAAATAAATTTGTTTAGTGTATTCAATGCTAGTAATTTCAGTAGGTAGCCTGTGACATGCTTCACCATCCAATAACATCTTTACTTAATAATAATGCACATAATGAAAATAAATGAAAGGAACGTCTGAAATAGGAATACTTACTCCAAAATTGATTCAAGTGATAAATGAACTTTCATATTGATTCTACTCATGAGTTCGAAGAAAATCTTCTCCTTGTAGTACAAAATCAGCTCCGAAGTCTGAACTAATGCCATCATCTCAACAAAAAACATCATAAAGTCCTTTGTTGTATCCAGTTCCTTGATCAAAACAACAATAGTCAATTCACTGATTGAAATTTTAATTTTTTTTATTGCACAAAATCTGCTTAAGGAATTTGAAATTCATAGCGTACATCACCATTAACAAACATATTTCTATTAAAACGAAATTATGCATAAGAATTTTGAAATTCCAAGCGCCCGTACAGCAGAAAAAACATTTCTTCCAAAAAAACAAAAAAATAAAATAGAACTTACCCTCTACTTCAGTAGCTCATCCAGCATAAAAGTCCCCTTTTTGGGCATATCGTTTCTGGTTTCCAGGTTTCGATAGACATTTATCTTTATCTCCTGAATTTTTCTAGTACTGGTTTTTAACTAAAAGAAGAAGAAAAAATGGAACAAACAAATTCATTACGTAATCCAATAAAGATGTGTAAGAATAACATTGCGTATAGTCATAAATTACAGTGAATCGCTTAGGACCACCGGAAGTGTTAAGGCTTCTAACTGATTGCCGATGCAAACTAGCCATTATATCTGCTAACTTCAAAACACAAACTTGATTCCTAAAACTGAAGAAGACAAAAGAAAATATAATTAACCCTGGCCTAAAATCACGTAGAAAGATTCAGCATCAAACACTTAACCTTTTGTTTTATACTATGAAATACCACTTTATTGATAGAAGAGGACATATTATTATTATTTTTTTGGAAAAAGGTACTTTATAAATGAAACAGAAAGCATATATTTCTTTGATATGCCTCATTAAAACCTTACAACCCCCCTAACCTATATGGGTACCTTGTAAGGAAAAAGAGTACATATCAATTCCATATATTAACAATACAACAGACCCATAACTGGACCAGTCTGTCAAACAGATGGAGGAGACACAAAATAGACAGACTCACTCTCAAAACCATCCGTACGAGCAGCTGGACCCAGAAACAAACAAAGCAAGAACAGTTCTATAACAATTACAAAACAAGACCAAACAAGAAAGCACGACAGTAAAGCAACACAAAAACCAATGTTGCCTTAACTAGAACAAAAGGAAACCTAATCCCCAAATACTCCGAAAAATTTTTCAAACGATAAGATGGAAGAAGAAACATCCGACACCAAAGGTAGTGAGATCTCTATTGCCACAAGATCTCAAAACATTACACGCTGTAGAAGATTAGGGGGGCCAAAGCTGGGCAGAAGACCTCGGCAGCATGTTGAGATTGATCAAGATAAGTTGTTCTTCTGGATTTAATTCACCATATTGAATTTTATGCTCAATAAGGTGTTTGCTGTCAAGTAGGATGTGCTTGATTCGTAGCTCAAATGGTTGTTCGATTCCATTAAAGACACGACTATTACGTTCTCGCCAAATGTTCCAAACTATGTTGGTGAAAATGATACTAAAAATATTAGCATTGGGAGATTTCACTTGCTCTTGAGCTGAATTGAAAGCAGACAGAGTTGAATTAATATCGAAATTATATGAACTTGTAAGCTTAATCTTAGGAAGAATATCCATAAGGATATTCTTCGAATATGAACACTGAAAGAAAAGATGGTCTCTGTCTTCATTATGATTGTCACAGAGAACACATTTCTGGTTTATGTTTGGAACCCATTTGCTAATTCTGTCTTTCGTGTTCAGTTTATTATTAATGGCAAGTAAGGAGTTTATAGACATCTTAGGAGCACATCCTTTTTGCCAAATGAATTTAGCCCAGTCATGTTCAACATTTTTGCTTCTAAAAGTATTCCAAGCTGATTTCAAAGAGAATTGGCCTTGATTGCTAGGAAGCCACCACCAATAGTCTTGGTCCATGTGATGATGAATGATAGTTTTCTTTACAGCATTATGTTTTTGCATGGGTATGAAATTAAGGGTTTGTTTCCAATTACCATTCGAGATAAGCTGAGAAACTTGTTTATGGCAGCCATTGAAAGTTCTCATGCAATTCCAGCCATATGAATCAATTAAGGAATAGCCTTGTAACCATGGGTCAAACCAGATGTCAGTGTTAACACCATCCACTATTTTCCTGTCTACATAGCCTTTACACCATTGTCTAGCACGAAGTATAGTTTTCCAAGTATGGGAAGCGTTGTTATCTATGCTGATAGTCCAAAAGTTCTTCTTTTTGCAGTATCTCTTGTGCATCCATTTTGCCCATAAAGTATTTCCATTTAAGAAATTCCAAAGAAGTTTAGTAGAGGCAGCTGTGTTTAAATCCTCAATTTTTCTGATGCCCATACCACCTTCATTCTTGGTTTTGCATACATCATTCCAATTCATGTTATGTGACTTTGATTTCCACAAAAAATTAGAACAAATAGAATTAATCCTTTGAACAATTGATGCAGGGAAAGGAGAGATTTGAAGCCAGAATATCAGCATTGGTTGGATTACATTTTTGATGAGTTCAGCTCTGCCACCTATGTTGAGTAATCTGGTTTGCCAATGATTAATTTTCTTGTTAATTTTGTCAATAAGGCATCCAAAATCTCTAGACTGCAGAGAATTGTTTGAAAGAGGGATTCCCAAATACATGATAGGCAGATTATCAATTTTGAAGTTGATGATATCTGCTATTTCCTGTTTAAACTTGGCCCCTTTACTAAAAAAGATTTTAGATTTCTCATTATTTAATTCAAGGCCTGTGAATTTTTTCATGTCTTGAAGAATATGGTAAATAGTTTCTGCATTGATAATGGATGCTTTGGCCATAATTAAGATGTCATCAGCATACAGTAGGTGGGTAATCATTGGTTCGACTTGGTATACAGGTCTGATGTTTCCCTTAATATATTCTAAATCCAAATTAATGGAGAGGAATTCCATTGCCATAGCAAATAAGTACGGGGACAGAGGGTCCCCTTGTCTTATACCTCTTGTACTATGGATGAGACCATGGGGTGAACCATCAATTAAAACAGAGAAAGTGGGGGTGGATATGCATTCATATATAATATTTGCAAAAATGATAGGGAACCCCATGGATATCAGCATATGATGAATAAATTCTCTGTTGATCTTGTCATAGGCCTTATGTAAATCAATTTTCAAACAAAAATTGCTTGAATTTTTTCTGTTAAAGCTTCTGACCATTTCATAAGCAAGTAATGAATTTTCAGTGATCGCTCTATTGGGAATAAATGCATTCTGATTCATAGAGATTAGATCATTCATAAAAGCTTTCATTCTGTTGCAAAGCAAGTTGGCTAGGATTTTATATGTGACATTGCAAAGAGAAATAGGTCGAAAATCAGTAATATTCTTAGCTTCTGGAAATTTTGGGATAAGGCAGATGAAAGTGTGATTTATTTCTTTGATGATTTTTCCAGATTGCAGAATACCATTCATAGCTTCCCAAATACTAATGTTAATGCTATTCCAGTGGAGTTTATAAAATTTTGAATTAAAGCCATCTGGCCCAGGGGAGCTGTTATCATTGATTTGAAAAAGAGCTACTTTAATTTCATCCATTGAAAATTGTTTGCACAAATTAGTTTTAGCAGTCTCAGTTAACACTTTCTTGCAAATGATGTTAGGAAATTGTTGTGTGACTTGTGGCAAGTGAAAAAGATCAGAGAAATAAGAAGCAGCTTCATGTGCTAAATTATCTGATGCTGATATCCAGTTACCTTGACTGTTAATTGACCATTTGTTTCTTCTATAAGATTTGGACGTTGAAATTTTATTGTAAAAGAAGTGAGTAGGTCTATCCCCTTTGAGTAACCAATTGATCTTCATTTTTTGCTCATTATCAATGGCAATTCTTCTCATCATTTCATGCAAGGCATCATAACCATTCGAATAAATATGCAGAAGATTAGCATCCAGAGGGTTGCTAATTAATTGGTTATAAATGCTGTTATTATGTTGTTTCAGATTCTCTATCATACTATGCATATTAGGTTTAGAACATAACCACTTTTTCAGATAGCTTTTCACCTGTTTCATTTTGCAGATCAATTTGAACAAGGGACTGCCAGGAGGATTGATATCTATTGCTTCAGAGATGATAGAGTAATAATCAGAGTATGTATGCCATGAGTTCATATATTTAAAAGGTCTGTTTCGATTTCTAAAATTCTGAAATTGAATCAAAATCGAAATAGGAGTATGATCGCTCAACGAATGATTACCAAAATTAATTCCAAAGTTATCAAATTTGTCTATCCATAACGAATTAACAAAAACTCTGTCTATTTTACTGTGGATAGAAAATGAATTACCTCCTCGCCAGGTGAAAAAATTGCCAGTGAATTCAGGTTCAATTAGCTTAGAAACATTTATACAGTCCATAAAATTAGGATTACCATAGGAATTAAATCTACCGCTATTCATTCGTTCATTGTGGTGAAGAATGGAGTTGAAATCACCTGTCACAATCCATGGTAGATTAACTGTATTAGATAGCTTAATGATATCTTCCCATAAATCATTGCGTTTGTCTTCTTCGTTATGAGCGTAAACAATGGTACTAACAACACTAGTGTCATTGACATGATGCAATAAACTGGTAATGTGTTGTTCAGTGGTGTGAAGAATGATAGTAGTCCAAACCAGAGAATCCCAAAGAATAATTATACAACTTTTCTGACCAACACTGTTATGAGACATTTTCCATTTATTATCGACTCTGTCCATAAATCTGTCAATCGCATTAGTGGACAGTTTATTTTCTAGAATTCCTATGAAGGAATACTTATTCGAATTAATGATATTTAAAATTTCTAGTTGTTTGCAGGGGGCATTCATCCCCCGGATGTTCCAGATTAGGAACTCCATTAACAAACATTATTGGGATCGCTACTTTCTTCTTGGGGGGTAGCTTTCCCCGTAGTTTTGGCTTTTTTCGTTTTCTTCCCTTTATTTTTTAATTGAATAACTAAATTTGACCATGCAGGGTTTTCTATAACTTCAGAGTTCGGAGAGGCTTTAAATTCAAAAGGAGTTTCCTCTGGTCTGAGTTTACGAGTTGACTTTGGTTTAGCAACGCATGTCAAATTCGAGTTGCCAGGATCAGTTTGTTGCTTGGAAGGGGAAGCACTGTCTACATTCACTTCTTTAGGCGAAGAGCCCAGTTCTACTGCCATGATATGGTCTTCACTAGCATCACTGGATGTGAGATTTATGATAGAGATATCAGACACCGAGTTATTCTGAAGTGACTGTATGGAATCTGTTTTGTCTGAATTAAACTTTGAGTTGCTTTGTCTATTTTGGACTGTCTCTATGTCATTTAATTGCTGTTTTTGTATGGAGTTATCTAGTTCAGATAAATGGCCAGAACTGTTATTATAATTGACATTGTTATTTGGACCATTATCATTATTATCTATGACCATTTCGGAGTTACCCTGTTCCACAGAATTTTTCTTTTTTGGAATCCATGTTTTAGTAAACTGACATTGGTTCTCTGTGTGCCCAAAACTCGAGCAATTGGTACAAACAGCTGGTTTCCATTCATAGATAACCTCTTGCCAAGTGATTTCATCTCTCTCATTTAAAATAGGTAATTTGCTAGGGTAACTAAAATGATTGTCAATTTCAATAAGAACTCTAGCAAAAGCTATCTTAATGATTCCCTCCGTAACCTTGTCAAGTTTGATAGGAGTTCCGAGCACAGAAGCAATACGGCTAATGCCTTCTTCTGTCCAGTAGTCTAGTGGCAAATTGGGGAGGCGGATCCAAATGGGGATAGAATGTAATAATTCTTTATTAAGTTGCATTCCTGGGTGCCATCGCTTCATCATCAACAATTTCTTGTTATAATAATATGGTCCCCCTTCCAAAACATTTAGACAGTCTTGCTCTTTGTTGAATTTAATTACATAAAAACCATTTTCCATGGAGAAGATCGAAAATTCCTCGACTGGTTTCCAGACTCTAAGGATATAGTCTTTGAAATACGGGTAATATGGTTTTGGACCAACCACGTAAACAACAATCGCATTATTCCATTGTTTTCTAGCGTCCATAATAACTTCAGAGGGCATTTTAGCGCATTTTATAGAATTAACTTCTCGAGGTTGATAAAATTTCAGAGGTACATGGAGGGGAATATTATTACCTTTGACAATTTCATTCCATGCTTTACTCTTTTGGGAAGCGAAATTCCAGACAGGGGTTTTAAGCGTAGAATTGCCAAAATCATTACGGTGGGAATCAGATTTATTAGGAAGTGGATTAGGATTGAGCTTAGGGGGATGACCATCATTACGGGAGAGGGGGTTATGATGAATATTCGTATTGGAACTATTATTCTGACGGCTAGCAGCATAGGGTTTATTTTGTCTCTTCCATCTACGAGAGATAACCGGAGTGAATCCATCGTCGACCGCGCGTGGATCCGAGGCTGAGCAACCTGGTTCAAAGCCAGGTGGATGATCTAAAGAAGATGGGGGCAAGACAGGAGCGGAGATCTCTATAGGAGGGGGCGAATCGGAGGAAACCATGAGGGGGGGCGACGGACGGGGGGATAGGGCGGGGGAGCGCTGCGAGGAGGCAGCGAAGAGGCGGCTGCTAGGGACCTTCAGGCGAAGAGGCGGCTAGGGTTTCGCTTCTTCTTAGAAAATCAATGTTATGTCTCCAGCAATATTATTTTGCATATGATGCAAACAATAAGAATGATCGAGGACATATTATTATCAAATTGCAAGTTCATTATTGACTCAGTAAATGCAGATAGCCTTAAAAGGATTAGGAAGGAGAAAGCAAGTCCATTAACTTAATAAATTGAACTTAGAGAGTAAGAAGAGGGAAAGAACATTCGTGTAACTATATATCCGATGTTAGGAAAGTTAGTTTGACAGTCTTTTTGTTGTAAAACAAAATTAGGACATTGATGTTACATTGTACATATTGATTTCATATACTACATCGATCAATCATCCAACAAGATATTCCCTTTTTTTTTGTGGGCAGAAAAGCACTTGAGCTTATTATGAGTTATCTATTAGTTATCCTAAACTGAATTAAATTATGTAATTTCAGTCACAGTGTTTATTTAATTATTATTGTTATTCTATTGCACGTGTCTATGCACACGTGCATGTGCGTGTGTGTGCTTAACCGTAACTTTATAGTTACCAATTTTCTGTTTTTTTTACTACTAGCGCAGGTATCCTGCTAGAGTATAAATTAAGCCACTTTGTCCTAACTTAAGGATATTTATAACAGATTGCATACTTTGTTTTGCAACTAAATAAGTTTTAAATTATAAAAGTTTTGGGTTTATCGTTAGGAGAGAAGTAATGGAAATTTAGCCTCAGCATTAAGTCGGAGCAACATAAAATTGTCGTTTTCTGTTCTTGGCTATACTTTAATAACAATCTTTATCTTTGCTAATAGATAATACAAAATGATCTAATATGATAGTACTACCATTAGATAATACAAAACATGATACATCAGAATTAACATTTAATAAGGTTGAATAGTACCAAATTGTGTCTCTTTAAAACAGAGACCAGAAGCATCGAACAATTCTTGAGGTAAACCAAGCAAACCAATTGAACATCAACAAAGCTCCAAGAGTTGTTGGAAGAGCAGCTCTTGGTAAAATGCTACATTTTCAACAAACGTATCAGAAAACTTCATACTCTCTATAAATCTAGCTAGTGATGTGGTTCAGATCATTTTTAGGAAAAGATAAAATCATAATTTTTGTTTGCGTTTAATAATTCATCAATGTGTCCACATGACTCATTGTTTGTGAGCTATTTGCATGACCTTCATTGTAAATTTGATTATGTTATTCATTGTTTGTCTACAGATTTGAAGAATATCATCAAAGTATGTCAAACCTTATAAAATCAGCAGGAATTTAACATTAAATATGAATATGTTATGTGTCAGAAATTTACTACATGGGTGCAACATCTTTATTTTGTTTCACAAGTGTGAGTGATGGCAATATATTATAAAAAGCAAAACTATAGTATCCCCACACACACACATATACATACATATATATACAAATATATAGACACACACACATATATATATTAAAAAAATGAAAAACATTATCTACTCTTGTTTATCCTTATGTTATTTTAGAAGTTGATTTCTATTCGTTGTGATTTCTCCCAATTTGAAAAATTATACCCAACTAAAAGTTTATATATGAGAACTGATGTCTGTATCGACTTACTTCATGGGATATTGCTTCTTAATATCATCTAACACTCCAAACTCAACTCCTACAGTGAAACACATTGCTATGATTAGAACTGTTAAAACAGTTTGTATCATGATTATTATTACTAACAATTCATGTTTAATCTTCTATAACACAAGGTCAAAGTTTTGGTGGAGGTTGCACTTTACTCTATGATTTAGGTACTTTTGCAACCACAAAATGCATACTAACTGTTTTTTCTCCTCCCCTTCACCTTTGTTTAAATTGTCATGGGCTAAATAAAATAATTTATTACCAGCACTTTTCATTCTGATAATAAAAAAAAACAGGAAGTAGGACAGAAGCGGTATTACTTGACATGATTAGGCATGCATATAGCAAACATGTTTGGAGTACTTTATGCAATGAATGTACCATATTATCCATACAATTAAAATAAATGATTGTCATCTGAATCTTATTTGAAAACAAGAATTTTTGGCTTATTTAAGTGGGAAAGCAGTGGGAGGCTCATCCGGCACAGAGGGGTGATAAGACATAACCTGCATAGGAAATTAATATGCATTCCATACATATACATGGGAATGGGGAAATTAATTTGTTGATTCCTTGTTACTTTTTTTTTGCACATTCAGGATCAAGGAACCCAAACATCAAGATCGAACTCATCGGCGTAGAACCCTTAGACAGTCTTGACACATTGGCCAACCGAGCAATACCAGAAGACGACAATTTAATCTCTTCACAAACCATAAAGCAACCACATTAAGCCCCTAAAGCATGATTTGCTACTGTTTTGCTGCATATCATCGCCATACCATACTTTTTTTGCCCGTTTAATTATTTGCACTACCCCAGGCTTCTTAGTTGCAACATTTTTATTTCCACCAGCAACTTACCTCATTTTTGCAATAAATTTCTTCATTAATATTGGCATACTACAACCATGCACCATGTCTCGACATTACTCATACATTCCACTACCGGACATGTGTTCTACCATCCACTATTTTTGTCAGTTAAATTTAGTAGGCGATAAGTTGATGGTATTCATGTCGGGAAAGCACAACAATAAATAATACAAATAATTTGAGCTTGTATGTATTCAATATATGTATTGTTAAAGCAATTGACAGCTGTGCATTTTAGTTTGTAAGATTGTGCCCCGTGCAAGCATATTTTATCTATGCTAGCTAGGTAGAGTAGGAATATGAATACACTTAGATTAAATGGAAAAGAAGATAGCAGCAGAATCAAAATAGACTATGTTCATTGTTCACATGCTGCTCTCATACAATGAAGAAAAAACTAAGAGCAATGCAAATAATGCAAAAGAAAAGACTAAAACCACATCATATTTAGCTTAAACTAATGAACCTGACCACTTTAAAAATATCAGATAAAAAATTTCACTGCACAAACTTCTTTTCTCAGATAATTTTCCTCCATCCAATGAGTATTATTACGACTCATCAGCATACAACTTTATTATTTGAGGCATAGATATGTTGTATTATAGCTAGAAGCAAAGATAGACTATAATTAAAATCATATGAACAATTGCAAGAAAATGAGTTTTTAGCACAGTAATGATAATTAAAATTATATGAAAATTATATAATAATACCTCTTAGGAAGTTCAAATAGAAGATGCTTGTCTAAGTTTAGGGATTAGGGTCGACTGTGTGAAAGAGAGCTTACGACATCGATCGACTGTTGACGACGGTGGTTAGGGTTACACGATCAGGGTTTCTAGAGGTGATGATGATGGCGGCTAATGTTTCTGGAGGTGATAAAGTGAAATAAAGAATATTTTTTGTAGGAGAAAGTGATGAAACAATACACGCTTTTTTTACTTTCCCGCACAAATTTTGTTCCAGCCCGCCTTTTTTCTGAATAGCGTTGTACACTAAATTTACCAAGTCAAATAGCGGTAGAAACCCTAGCTTGCATAGCGTACCAAAGATGATACGCGGGAATGCTATATGTTGGCGCTATCGAACGTCCATTTTGTTGTAGTGTTTAAACATGCCTTCTGATTCATATTCTTCGACTAAATCTTTTGATGATTCTTTGGCCAGAGTTGCTGAAAAAGCAATATAAGAACAATTATATAAAATAGAAAAATGTCTCTAATTAGCATCAAAATTGAATTTTATCTAATATTATAGGTCATCAAAGTATTTATTTGATGATTCTAATAAATCTGCTTTACTTATCTATTGAATTTACATACATTAAATTTAAACAATAAAGCTCAAAATCTTATAGTTCAGTTGGTTGGATATATCAATCTTGCGTTATCAGTTTAATATGGAATATAATTTATATTGTATATCGAATTATAGTGTTAAATATTAATTATCAAGAAAGACTTTTCACAGTAATAGATCGAAGTAACCGTCTAACGGGTATAAGTGTACTTCAATATCGAGTCTGACTTGGACACAAAATAAAAATTATTCAACGATTCATGGAAATGCATGCACAATGATAAATGAAAATGTCATTTATTTGCTAAAATAATATGTATGTATATGCAGGAGCTATTTGTATCCTTTTCATGTAGTAAATTTTTAGTTTTTGGTTCTAAATAGCCAGTTATTCATAATATAATAGAAAAACTACCAATTGGTCCAACGTACAAACACCTTTGTAACTTTTTTATTTTCATGTTTTTCATGCAATTCCTTATGTGTATTATCATGTTTAATTCTATGGATTACTCACTCTCTAGTTCTCTTCTCAATGCTACTAATTTTCTTATTTTGATATTATTAGCTGTGTAATCAATTAGTCGCTTTAAATGCAGATTTAACAACGTGTGTGCATATGGGAATTCAAAGAATTTAGCATCAAATCAAATCAATTAAGGAATTAAGTAACAAAAATTGAATTGATTTTCTTAAGCATATGTAAAAGTCATGTTTGTCTAAATCATAAATGTCAAATTCATATTCCAAACAGAGCCATTAATTGTATAGATTTTGTAATAGATCCTTTTTAATAATACTATATATGCTACACAAATCATGATTAATAGTATTAAGATGTTTTCAACCAATTATCAGGAGTGTGTAAGACATAATTTCTTAGATGTATGACAGTGTAGTTTGCATGTTACATAAAAATTATCCTACTTTTAATGATAATAAAAATAATTCAAGAAAAATAATTAATTATGGACCAACATACAGGCATACACAATAGTGTGGTAGTAATCATAATATAAGCAACCATAGATACAAAAATACAAAAAAAACGCAATTTGTAAATTGTATGAGGCATATCTAAAATGCTTTCAAAACTTTTTTGAAATATTTTTTTTGATCATATTGATGTTCATAAGTACTCACTCCTCAAAATGATTGAGTCTGAATATATTCAAGCATTATGTGAGCGGAGAAATGGTGAGCATAAAATACTTGGAAGATCGGATCTACTGAATCATATCAAATACATCTTTAAATATATACAAAACAAATGTACATTGACATAGCAACATTAAAATTACCTAAGATGCTAAGATCACCGGTAATTGTAATTAACGCTTACCTAGGGGTCTCTATCAAATCCATGCCTCGGTACAACACATCTAATCAACTGTGACCAAATAAAATAAGAATCAATAATATAGAGAGAAGATAAATATCATACCGGTATGTCAACAAAATTACATGATCCTGCTGACTTGCTCGTTTCCCCACATTGGTTATTTGAACTGAGGTTAAGGCCAAAAATTCAAATTATGGTGCTGAACTCGCAAATCCTAGATCAGCTTCGTATGAATGAAACCATAACATGTAACTACTTCATTGATGGGCTAAGAGTATTATAACACAATTCAAAAGTAAAACATAAGAAAATTCAAGAGGCGAGGTAGAAGACCTAAAAGACTCAAAAGATCATCTCTCAAAAATTTCATATTGACATTAATAAGAAGATTGTGTACGATGAGCTTCATTTATTTGTTTTGCTTGCACATGAAGCATAGTACCTGAGTATCATCAACAACTGTTTATTTATTTTTATTTATTGGTGCATGATTTTTGTATATGTATTATAAACCAAAAGTTGAAGTAGTCAGTGCCTATTTGTACTTGAAATTCATTAGTTGTCAAAAAACTGAAGCATTTGCTAAAATTGTATTGAAAGTTAAATGATTGTTACAAACATAGTTAGATCCAAAAATTCAAGATGTATTTGTGTAGTTGCAAGATGTCTAAGTAGTCAAAGCCCTAAAATGTTGGATGAAATAATGGGTAAAACGGCTAATGGGAAGAAGTGTAAGTGTACAATTGATAAAAAGCGTACAAACTGAATATTCAAGCCAAATAAACTTTGTGCACGAACTGAATCTAGCAGACATTCAATTTCAGTGAGTAAAATAAGCTGCTAAATATTAAACCGGGATTTTTTTTACAAAAGTCGAACCTTTCTTCCCAGCTATATCTCTTTGGGAATGATGATCAGACAAAGCAGATTTGTACCCATTCAATCCCTTCATATTCACTGCAGAAAACATACGAATTCAAAATCAAAGGAAGAAGAAACTAAATTGGTAAATAATATTATAGTTAGTTTTTGTGAAAGTGTCAAATCAGAGATCTGGAAAGAGAAGGCGAAACTATAATTTTCGCCACCCTCGCATAGCCATTTTGAGTTTCTCCAATATTTTTCCATCGGTTTTTGTAGTCACCGTTTTTTGTACGAAATTTAAAATACCTAAGATATTCTTTTCATCTATTATTAATTCATGTCACAATATATGGTACAAATGACAATATATTGATACTTAATACGAATATTGAATTGAGTATTTCATTTTCATAATTTACTTCATTTATTAAATTTATTTATGTTTTCTTTCTTATTTCATATATAAATTGCTCATGGTATCATTGATGTAGTTATAGACTGATTTTTTTTTTTACACTCTCCTAATTTTACAATACAAATGATGATAACAAAACGTGTCAATAAAAAGGTGAAACACAAAATACATGCACTATTCATAAAACTTAACCACGTATGTGTGTGTGTATGGACACATGCACACACACCCCTCTTCGTAGTAGCAAGTAATAATGTTGACATTTCTCGCCATATCTCGTGACAAAATGGACCAACACTACTTGAACTCCTAAACAATAATAGCTGAACCTCATAAGTATCACCCTCAGGATTAAAGAAACACAAAAATTAAACATACCACCAAAAAATCATAAGAAAGTAAGTTACCTATCATAAAAATTAGATAAAATGAATTTTTTCAAGATATCTTACTTGTAGAAATGAACCGAATAGGTAATTCAGCCTAATTGTATAACTTTTGCCAAAATATCAAAATTAGGTTGTTATCATATGTTTTATCATTCTTATATGATTTTTGATGACCATATGTTATATAACTAACATACTAATTTAGCCTTGATAACATATGTGGAAGATGCAACCCTGCTACTTGTTTTTACTTCCAATTTTTCACATGCACTACATGTTTGATAAAATGTGCACTTGACGAAATAGCCAATAGATATCAAGTTTATCAACATTAAATAAATCAACCAACGATTATAACATTTAACAGCTTCATATTAGGATTCAAATTTAGTATTAACAAAATATCAACAAAAAGATATAGAATTGAGGAAGACTACCTTAGAAAACATGGTTAGCATATCAGAAGGTGAAACGGGAATCAAAACGGACTCTTTTCCTTCTTCTGCCACTTCTCCAGCTGCTCAATAGTTCGATTCATAAATAATAGCTCTTCATTTTCATCTGCAACGAAAAATGGTCTGAGTACCTATAAAACTTAGGAAAAAATAGGAAAACATCAAAGCATAATGACATTCAAAATTAGTTTTTTAACCTTGAATCACTTCAGATCAATCAGTTTTCACCTTCTCGCTTTCTTTGTTGGAGTCTATTACTTTGAATCTCGTTAGAGAGTGCAAAATATCATTAGGAGTTCATCCGACAACATAAGGAGGGGCTAGATAACTTAACAAACACATTGCAAAGCTGTCCAAAATTAATAAAATATGAAGCTAAGAAGAGTAAAGCTTTTTGAAATAGGAAACAAATAAAACTACCAAAAAACTTTACCGTGCAAAGTGCTGGCGCCGGTGGACACGTGAGTTGTGGCTTCAGCAGGTGATGGTCGGATGTAGGTGTCGTGCATCCTGAATCGCTGCCTGGTTTCGAACACTTTGTTGCTCTCGGCTTTAAATTGGATAATCCGAATCACAAAAGGGGATCTGGACTCCAGATCTCGAGCTGTAGGGCAGCTAACGTCTGTAGGATGTTTACAGTAAAATTCATGGATGTGAATTGATTTTAGGTGTTGATAATTGGAAGGGGACTATGAATTGATGGACGGCTCTGACAGCAGAGAGTAATCGCGGCGGCATCGGCTGTAGCGGTAGACAATATAAGGAGAAGAGGAAAGAAGGGAGGTCAGTTAAGGAGTGGCGGTTAGGAAAGTAGAGGAGGGAAGTTGCCATTTTTGCGGGTGAGGCGAAAGTGGATGCAGATGAAAGGGGAAAATGAAAAGGAAAGGAAAGAGAAATGGAAGATAACGTGGGACAACGTGGGAGGAAGTGGGGGTAATGACAGAACTGCCCAGTTGGAATGGTTTGTTTTTCTTCTGAACGGGGGCAATACGGGGAGTGTCAAAAAGGCTTCACTTTGACCGTTTGACTCAAGGTTTTGCATTATAGTATAGATAATTTTCTCTCTCTATGTGAATCCAAATTCAAAGTCATATCAAACAATAAGTTTGCGCGTAAAATAAGTATTTATTCAAGCACGTCGAATGACACTATTACATTAGTTTCAATAATTGAAATTTTTCATGTTATTCGTACCGATGTTACTCAATATATTTCAATTGCATTGGTCTTCTTCTCTAAGACACGTTTGCGGTTGATGAATCATATCCGTTCGGGTACAATTACCAAAATCATATTTTGGTAACTCACTTGGAATGCATTTCGGATTTATGCATCATGTGATATGGCAGATTCAATACTCTTAATGGCTTATTAAAAACTAAGAAAATCCCGTTTTCTCGACATCGATAAGAAATTCACTGTTTCTTTTTAATGTGCAAAAAATCTTTATCGATACTCTAATTAGTTGTGTCCATTTAGGCTTGGTTAGTTTCATTTCATCCTTCATAGTCAGTTTTAACTTTGGATCGTATCCAAATTCATTTTACTACCAATAATTTCTAAAAGAAATTTCTTCGCTATGAAGTTGGTGTTTCTTGAAACAATAACTGTTTTTCAATGAATGGAATATGGATTGATAAACATTTTATAACTTGATTTGTGTGTGTGTGTAAAACTGAGTTGGATTTAGTTTAAGAAACTTATGTCCATAAAATAAATTGTTCAATCAATATCGATCAATCCCAAGCTTATTTGGGGTGGTCCACACGAGATTCCTCATGAATAGTTATTACGTGCAATCTTTTGACTCGCACAACCAGTCGACTCCTTAAAATAGGATATGTTGAAATTTATAATAAACACTTATCTTGTGTGATTTCATATAGAACGCTTGAGCTGAAATTAATTTAACCTTCTGTACTTACTTTAAAGTAAATGAACTTAAAAAAAGAAGCTAACTCAACTTTACTCATAATCAATCATACTTTGTTCAACAATATCTGACTACTCTCATTAAGTATTATAGGGAGGAGTGACTTTTGAGATTGAATCTTATTCATCTCTGGGTACCTTTTGAACCCCTTTTAATACACTCGCATAATTTATCAAATCGAATTATTTTATTATGTTTGCATGTTATGTTTTCCATGTTTATTTTATATTCAATGAAATTATCATTAATACAGTACTTGTGTATCAAATACACATATTCATATTTATGATAATTCATCTCTGAATTTATTGAAGTAAGTTGTTACATTTTGGTATTATTAGACCTTGGACTGCATACATCTACATGTATCAATCCAAAGAGTTCATCGACTCTTTTATTGCTACCATTAAATGTTTGCTTTACCCTTAATTGTTTGAGATACGATCCCCTAGCACCATATGATTGGTAATCATATGACCAAGGAAATATTCCTAAACACTGTGGCTTAGTCCATAATTTCAAAATAATTGTAAATTTTTATACTTCTGCATTTTCTAATGCATCATTTTGTTATTAAAACAAATCTCATATTTATTGCTTTATCTTACAATGAATATTCAAAATATTCATATTGAAATAGAACTATATCTATTTTTAGTCACTATGGAAAATAGTTATTATTTCACAGATGATATTTGATGTGTTCACATGAATAGTTTTCGTAGTTTGATGCAACTACAAAGAAGTGTTATATGAATGCTCCTACTATTTTCGATATTACTATAATAGCGTATGAAATACAAAGATTCGTTCAGACACTTAATATGAGATATTTTATTTCGTTTACTATAACTGGTTTACAGTCAAGAGTTTTCAGATCAAATATCTAAGATTCAAATAAATAAATCTCATAGAAAAAAAATTCTAATGAAAATGCATTTTGGAATAAAAATCATATTTATCGTTCCTTGTCAAGTATATTTTTTTTTTATATAATTATGGTTTTCTGTATCTCTTCATGAAGCGAAAATGATCTTTTATTTTATTCATCCCAAATGTGCCTTGAATCACATCCATTTTCGTATATTCACCTTCCTTTTCAAATAATCATACCATTCAAAAGAAAATCCTTACACAAGACTGTAACGAACTCTTTATAAAACTACATTCGGTGATCCTTAACTTTTAAGGATATTAAATAAGCTGCATTTTATATGAATTGTTCAAACTGACAATTTCATGATCGAGTTCTGATGTATATATTATGGCTCTTTGTCTAGTGCTACATTTAACACAACAAGATCCCTATTGTAATCAATTGTATTGAATACATGATCTAATATTATGGTTTACTTACTCATTTCGAATGAACTACTTTCATCGAGGTTTTATACGTTGTAAATTATGATCGTTCACCATACATGTAATCGTATAGGAATCAAATAACCAAATTCTTGTATTACTTTAAAGTTAAAAACTCGTAGAAGACGGTACGTAGTCTCGGGCAAATTAATATCTAAATGACCAAGTTATGAATGTTTTAGTGGTTGTGTAATTAGGCGCTTTGCATGGGTTTTGAAGTGACAACATGCCAAAGGATTTACTGGTAAGTATATATTATATTTCTACGTCAATCTTAATTCGGTCCATTTGTACATTTTAGCTGACAAACATTTTATCAATTATATTAATTGCATAAATTCATCGAAGTAGATTAGTTTAAACTATACATGGCAGATGTTATATTATTAGATAGGTTAAATATTATGTTTCATTTGTCTAATAAAGCTCCCACTATATTTTTATATTTCACAAAGCCCAAAGAGAAATATAAAAGTCTTCCGACTTCTCTACTGGGTGTTAGGACTCGCTTGCCTTGTAATTTTGACCTTTGAGGAATATCGACAAATCATAGACATACAAGCGATGGATAACACTTTATCGATGTGTTATATACATCTCCATCATGTGGTCTTTGTCCTAATCTCATTTTGACCATGCGGATTATCAACAAATCAAAAAATATTATTCACTTATACCTACCATTTCGCGACGGAGTAAGTTTAAATGCACGTACGTTATTTTATTTTATTTAAAATTCAACTACTATATTTTAAATTATTGATCACTAGCAATTTAAAGATGAATATAGACTATGATATTTATAGTAATTATATATACATATATCATTATATATGTATATTATTCATTGATTAACATTTAATTGATTAAAATAATTTTAACTCAAATAAAATTTTAAAAACTATAGTTAATTTAAAAAAAATTGAAAATATTTTATAACATTTATAAAAAAAAATATTTATATTTTATATTCAACTTTAATTTAGAATATTATTAAAAAAATAAAATGGATTTTGAAAATTAGCCTAAGACCCAAAATCAGTTCAAGCCTTATTTTGGAGATAACCTTTGGGTTTAATTCATTGTTCGGAACACCAATAGCCAAGTATGGCAGAGTACTTGATTATCCAATCACAAGCATATACATTACCTTTCTAGACATCCTGCTAAATGTGTAGGCTTTATTAAATTATCCCTAAATTTAGACCGCATTGGCTAACTTTTACCATTTTTGGAACCAGGATGGCACATAGCGGGTTAAATGAGTGCATGGCGAAAAGAAATTTTGTTTTGAACCTTTGTTGGGTCTATAAAGCCAAATTAGTTTTAGATTGGAACTAAAACATTTTAAATAATATATTTATTTATTTTATTTATTAATAAAGAATGTATTTTGATTTAATAGAAGTATATTTTGCAAGGGTGTCAAATACACTTATATGTGAATGGTACGTATGCAACATATAAGAAGCGTACAAGGTTAATGTAATCGTATATAGATGTTAGGAATTACACTACAATGGACATGTTTGCCACTTTGTATACACCTTTTATTCACTGTTTGTTTATATATATATATATATATATATATATATATATATATATATATATATATATATTATTAAACATTCTATATAGATAATTTTCACCAATTAAAAACATTTGAATTAATACCTTTTAAAAATGTCTTTTGTTAATTTACAATTCAAAAGAAGATATAGTCTAAGAAAATATCTATTTAAATTTAAATTTCAGATGTGCTTGTACATACACACACACACACCTATTAAAAGTCTTTTTTTCAAAATATACATGTGCAAAAGCTTTATATTTTAGTTTATATATTTACTGTCAACTAGTATATATATATATATATGAACTAAAAATTGAATTTTTTTAGCCCTAAAGGTTTTTAAATAATTTTTTCGTATCAAATCCATACGTATTTGGAATAAAATCTATATATTTTTAAAGACATGTATAAATTATTTAAACAAATACAATTATATGTATATATATATATACATATATTATTAATAATTATGTAGAAAAATAAATATTTAAAAAAATTACTAATATATGTATGTATATTTAAATTAATTTTAAATATTATACACATACACATAATAAACCGATTTTATATTTATATAATTTCGTACATCGTATTATAAAATTATTAAAATATTAAAATTTATTTTAAATTTCAAAATCTATCTTTAGATATATATAAAAGTACGGTCGAAAATAATACAAGTAATATAATGATGTTAGTGTTTTTTGAATAATTTAGATACATACATAAGATTAGACAACTAAAGGTATATATGAATTCATTATAATTAGTGAGATCTAAATGAATATGATGATTAATATATATAATATTTATTACTAAATAGAAATATTACCGAAATAGTAGCCTATGACCGCACCTTAAATGAATGAAATAGCTTCAAGGTCTGATCGAATGACCTCTAGACTTTGCAAGATTCGAAGTACCACCTTTTGAAATTACTTTGATTTTTCACTATGGCTTTTACCCTTGGGATTTCGGCTATCATCTTCTAGAACTCAGAGCTAGGAAGTGATAAAAAAGAATGAGAAAAAGTGAATGGTAAGTGGTTGTTTAAGTAACATAAAGGTGGAGGCAAAAGTGGAGCAAAGATCTCCATATATTACTCATTCCTTTTCCCCTATTTCAAGTCCAATTTGAAACACTTAAACCCCTTATACTTACCTACCCATGGCCAACCACATTTAGGGGATAATTTGGTCTTCAAAAATCATAAGCCCACTTAATTAATAACTGATCTAAATCATTTTTGAATTTCTATCGATGTCGTATATCGATACGTACATATATATTTATATGTACACACCCGATTAATTGCCAGTGGCAACTAAAATTAAATACTTAATATTCCATAAATATTAATTATTAATTAATTCACAATGATTATAAATTAATTAAATCATATGGCATTTTAGAATATTCATCATTACAATGTTACGACTTAAAAGTGTAAATTTGGTCCGTGATTATTATTGAAAAAATGAAATTAACATTCACATTTCACCTTAGCTAGTGGTGTGACAATTTGATTGGATTTATAACTTATACATCTTTTTGAATAAAATCCAATTTTACTATTCTAAGTGGTGTCTAGTAGTAACATTTAATTGCACTAATTCTCTTCATCAAACTATATCACTTAAGGTCTTATGGAATTTGGTTGTAACGACCCAGTATTTTCGACCCTCGAAAATCGACATCAACATATTCACTGTATTATATCGAGTAATCGAGTGCCGTAAAATACCTAGGGGTAAAGAAGAAAGAGAGAGAAGAACAGAAAAAGCAATATAGAATCTCACAATCGCAGCGGAATGAAATATAATATATAATAACAGATCTTTATACAAAAGAAACTGTATCAGTTAATATACATACAATCATCAGAGTACAACAATCAACAATCAATCTGGACAGTTATAATAACTTGTCCTTACAAATACTGAATATAAGTATGACTCACATAGTGGAAATGACCAAGTACGTATATACGCCAGAGAACCCTCCAGCCGTCTATTGAGTTCCATAGCATCCTAACCTGGATCTGTGATACTCAGTCTGACCAATAACACCTGAGTCAGCCTAGAAAACCAACGTGAGAAATCACGCTCAATTTGAATTATTAATGTTATCAAATTCCTTTGAAAACAAAAGTATCTCACAAGACCACGCCACGGATAAATACGATTGGTTTTACCTCATGATAAACAAAACATTTTATATCAAAATCATCTGATATTATAACAGTATCTACAAAAAGCAAATTAGAAAATAGTTGAAATGTCACGTTTCAGCATAGTTGGGCACAATCAAAACCGTATAGGCTCGTAGTGGATACTGGATTCCATACAATGACCGGGCTACTGGGGTACCGCCCGCCATAGTACATCTCTAGAAAAATGCACCGAGGACCTCATCTGGATTCCCTGCCAACATAGGACCGGCCTACCCCTAACTTGGATAATACTGAATATGTTATCAATACGGGTGTTCCTACCCTTATCGAGCACTCCCCTTTTCCATGCACAACCATATCCATAATTATTATAATATATCATAGGGTATCTAGAAAAGTGATAACACACCCTAATTGGGTGTGACCCACTTAGCCCTGCTGTATCTCCCTTGTTATAGTCATTCCCGGTTGATGAGGCTTGAGACTGCGATTCCCTTTCAAGAAATTTACACTTAGAATGCTCATTGCCCTCTAATGACAATGTGTTGATAGCATTCCTCCATACAAGTTGTTCTGGGGTCTGAACAAATCGAATCTCCCTCCAAATCACCATCTCCATTGTCTTTGAGATATTACAATTCGTAACGCATAAATTGAACCAAAGTGGTTTTCGGATAATCAAATCTGATCCCGGTCTCTTTGAAACGAGCAATGAATTTCGCTAGATTTGATAGTCGGTTATTTAACTACCAAATAACATCCATAAGCAGTCACTAGGCCCTATTTTTATAAATTTTCAGAAATATTTATTTCAAAATATCTTAACAAAGATATATATCCAAATCTCTTCTAATATTTAAATATTTGATAAACAAATTCAATACTTATCCATAAAAGGCTATTTTATCCACCATTCAACACTTGAAAATAATTCTAAATTCAAATTATAATTCAACACTTAGGACCATTCCTAGATAAATTCATTTCATTTTTAAAATATTTTCAAAACTTTCAATTTCAATACTTGGAAATATCATAAGCAATTTCCAAAAATTCTTTTATATTATCAATACTCAGAAATATCTCAGTTTTAAATTTCCATTTATAATTCAACACTTTGTGAATATTTCTATGATATAATCTTGTAGTTAAAATATTTTCAAATCCCACCCGTTCACTACCTAGGAAATATTAATAAGTATATTTTTCCTAATATCATTTTTATTTCCAATACTAAGGAAATATTCTATTTATTTCATACTTCTCTAAATCCCTATAATTTACCTATAATTTCCTTAACTCCATTTAACGGGTTCTATCCATTTCCAGGATTCATTAATTAATTTCCTTTAATATTCCAAAAATCGATTATACCTGGCTAAAATTCCAACTACTCGTTTCTAACTCCTTTTATGAATCCTAATTCATTTCTAAAGTTCTATATTTAAACACTTTTGAAATTCCCTTAACTCCCAAATTAAAAGATTTCCCTTATCAAATCCATTTCCGCTAAATAGCCCTCGTTTACAATCTCGAGAGGATTTATAATTAAATAAAAATCATTTAAACTCTTAATATACATATAAAATAAGTATTTTAAAGATTAATAATTTATTTTTAAAAACAAGTTTAAGTAATTATTTAAAATATCAAAACACTTTTAAGTTGACGGCTATAACTAATTCCTAGACCATTTTTAAATAAAAAATAATCGATTTACAAAGCTTATTTTAGAAATGTGAATTCCCTTCAATAAATATAAATATTTGAACAAACTATTTTTCGAAATATTTCAGTACTAAAATAGCTTTAAATTACATAGTTTAATAAATAAAATTTTCCTTTTTAAAATAAACTTACCTTCTAGCTATTTTTTTTTAAATTTCCAATAACCAATTTTCAATATATAATCCCTCTCGATTCACAACACACTAATTTCATTCCAATTTCCTAACTATTTCACTTTCCAAAACAGAATTCACTATTCTCACAAAAACCTATTTTCATATCTCGATATAAGTTCACGCAGTGAAATTATAACCTCAGTTTACCAACCTTTATCAACTGATATCATTTCCCTTTTTTATAAACATCATTTATAAGTTTATAAACTCATTTTGGGGTTTACTTGTTTATAAAAATTATCTCATTTATAAAATTCCATTTTCAAATATATTTTTTCAATATCGATTTCAACCCCTTTTGATATTTTCCAAAATATCATTTACAAATTTCTTATATAATTTATTATTAAAAATCTCTAATTTAAACAATTTACGAATAGTTAAGTACATCCAAAATCAATTTTTTTTAATCCAACTCAACTTCCTTTAAAATAAATCCAAATCCCAATATAAATATTTTTATATGCAAAATTTATTTAAATATTTATGGTATTTAAAATACCTAAATTAAGGCCAGTGCTACTATAACATCCAATAATTCAAATCACAACATAATCTATAACATATTATCCACACACATCATATATCAATATATATGAAAATTAAATTAACATTTTTTAGGAATCTAGTTGGATCCCCCAACCTATTTCTCTATATTCACAGATGTTAAATAACATAAAAATACCAATTGTTCTTCAAGGGGGATATCGCGGTAATATAGGGTCATCCGCTATTATGCGGGGAGCATAGGGTCTCATCCGCTCCAATCGGCGGGTACATAACCAACTACTCATATATAAACTACTATATATATAATACAACATCCAACTGATCATAATTTATAAATTCAACCAATCACTCGATAATAAATTTTAACTATTTAAAATTCAACTAGTAATCCAAAAACGAGTGAGATTTACTCACCTTGATTTTATTTGCAATCCATTCTAATTTTAAATTCTATTGCGTAGATTTGCCAGACATAAATCCCACAAGACTAATGCCATTCGATTTAACCTCATATAAGCCAATTTCGAATTATATAAATTAACAATTTCAGTTTAAATTATAATAAATCAACTAAGTACTTAATTTAAATTAATTGTCTACCAATGAATTTAATAAACCTTTCTTCTCTAATATTAGAATTTTCCTCAGCATGAACTTACTCACGTTAATCATCTTGCATCCGTTCAAGCTCACACATCCTCTTCTTGCTCACGAACACACCAAGCCCCCCAGCCTCCAGCACCTCTCAGGCCATCACTTTTGCCTCACAGCATCACAATGAACCCCCAACACGACGAACCCAGCTAGCATCGAACCCTCCACACTCGATCACCTCCTTCCAAAGTCATGCATCCCAAATCGCGACTTCTACTACCGCCGCCCTCCTTCCTATGCACGCGAGCGCCTCTAGGGTTTGCCCAACCTAACTACCGCCATCGCCAATTTGAGCCAAGCCCTAAACCCTACTGCGTTCGAACGCGTCTTGCCTCCATCAACTAAGAGCCATGACCTCTTCCTCCTCCCAGTCAATTACCTCCCATTCGCTCGTGCTCGTGAGCATTTTGTATTTTTTTTCTTCTGATGTTTTCAATTTGAACGAAAAAAAGAAGGCATCGTGAGTTTTAAAAAGAAGGAGGCGGATCGCGATTTTAAATTTGAATCGATTTTGTTCCATTTGCAGAATTTAAGTAATGGGGGGGGGGGGGAATATCGAACATAGCAGAGAAGGGGTGGGCTATGTTGAAGGTAGGGCGGCTGTATAATAATAAGGTGGTTATAGGTCTGTGATGTGAAGGAATAACGGTAATATATATATTTAAAATTTCAAAATATCTCGTTTGCCTATCTCGAAATTTTAAACCCCTATTGAGATGTGTTGCCTAGCGTTTCTAATATTATACCGCTATTCCGAGCCTAATAGAACAAGTTTCGAAATCTAATTCGATCGTATGCGGAAGATAGCTTTAGGATTGACTTTTTAAATTAAATTCAATTAAATTTTTTTCTAGGCATTTTTAGATTATGCGACCACACGGTGAATCCAAATGCTGTGAAATTTAAAATCCAACAATGATACACTATTATACACCCAGTGGAACCAGTTTCGTCGAATTCTGAGACTGTGCCCTGGATCGCTATTTTAACGCATCAATAAAATCGACGATTTCCAAAATTCCCGAAATCACTTGATTCAGTTTGACAAACTTACTAGCTTAATTCCAATTCCGATAGAATTTATATCAACGTTATAAATCATTACGATTCGAATTCAACTCCAATTCAATTATTAAACGATTTCAATTATTAAGTTGCTAATTAAATTTATCCAATAAGTCGTTATTTTTGGAACTTAAGTTTTATTCCACTTATTTGATAAATAAACATCATATTAAAATTCCATTCACATTTCAAAATTCAACATTTAAAATAAATTAAGTGTTCAAAATCAAACAACTAAAAATCTGGGTCGTTACAATCATTTCCCCTTAAAAGAATTTTGTCCCCTAAATTGCTAAGGTAGGACGAATGATCCAAACCCATTACTTTTCAAACCCACTTAGTTAAGACCCGATACTTCACTTTCTAATCTTTTAGGTCCGACCAAACAATTAGTTTCCATTTCTAACCCAAAACCCTTTATTTCAATTTCAATTCGAAATTAATTTATTGTTAACAAAAAAATTTCAAAATTTTTCTCACACCTTAACTTTCCGAAATTTTTTGGTACAGTGTCCCTTGTAGAGCCTTTTGCATATGATAAAAATGATAAAAATATATACTCGACCCACACGGTCAGAAAACACAATATATATCAATATTTATATCATTGCTGTATTTAATCCAAAAACGTAACTTATATTAGCATTTTTAAGCGAGCGAGCTTACTTTATATGCAATTTTGCAATTAAAATCAAGCCCAATAGCCTCCATGTACCCGTACTTACTCAATTTAAACACGTAAGTTCCATAAAGATGAAATTTAATAACTTTTCGTTTATTTAACTAGTTAAACACATAATTTCATAAACAACATGTTATAACATGAATTTATCAATAATCACAAGGTTCCAACATTCGATCGTTTATTTCAATCGATTTACATACTATTTCATTCAATTCGAAGTGATTCACTAACAATTTATTTGTATTCAATTCATATTCACCACAATTCATATGCATCTAATCTATATTTACACATATTACATTCATATCCATTTTAAATCGATTCTAAATCAATTTATCAATTTCTATTTATTCACATTCAATTTATTCACCTTCAATTGATTTACATTTCCATTTTCTTAGTATATCTCAATTTTCACTATATCATTTGATCATTTCATAAAATTGATATTAAGGTTGATTATAACACTTGTATTCATTTCCACTTCAAAACTTAATTTCATACTCAAATTCATTTAAATAATATCTTAAAGCCATATTCTTTTATTTATTTATTCTTAAATTGAATTTATTTATAACTTAATTCATCACCATTTCAATCCATTTCTATTTCATTTGATGACATTTCAAATATATTAGTTCAGTTATATTTAAGTCAAGTTTTCATTTATAACTCAAGTTTCATATTCAATTTCAATTCCAATCCACAATCCATTTTACTTAACCAAGTTAATTTCTATTTCTATATTCAATTAACTAATTTATTTATTTAATTTGTTCACTTCCAATTTATAATTTAATATCTGATTTTTATTTCAAAAATCCCTTTATTTAATTTACTTGAGTTCAAATTTATTTTATAATTCAAGTTTGAATTTTTATTTCTTCACCAAAATATCAAACCATTTTTATTTGGTTTTTCTCTATTCTAGTTTTCCAATTTTATAAGTTACACGACTTATTCTTCACATTTCCATTTATTTTATACTCGTGTATATTCACATTTTATTTTTAACCCAAGACTATACCTCACTTTATAGCTTAAATATATATTTATTCCATTAATTCCAATTTTGTAGGCTATTCAAACTGATTTATTCACAATTCCAAAAAAATTCACTTAAATTTTATTCCATTCAAAATTTTATAAATTATCGTTATACAGTCGCTTTATAATTCAAACTCTATATTCAATTCATTTTGATATGGTTTCCAATTCAATCAAAATTTTATTTAACTTAGCTTAAGTTAAACTTAAATCCCTACAATTTCCCTTTTCAAATTTATTTTACTAAACTTGCATAAGTTAAATTTCAATAATTCACAATTCCAGGTTATAAGTTCAAAACTTATTTTTCACAACTTTCATAAAACATTCAAATGAATTTTCCAAAATTCATGCCAAATTAAACTTCATTTAATTAATTCACATTCATTGTTTCACATTTATATCCATTTACACATTCCTTTATTTCTCTCATTTATATTCTCCATATTCAATTGTTTCATTCAACTAATTACATTCAATCCATTTAATTAATTCATTAATTCTTTTCATTATCACAACCACTTCATTTAATTTTTTTCCATTTAGCTTCTCTTAAGTTAACTCCCATTTCATTAATTCAATTCAACCCAATTTTGTTTTAAAAATTATTTTATTTAACGTAAGTTGGATTCCATTTAATTTCACATCTCAACTTTTAGATTTCCTTTCTTATCTAAACTATTTCTCAGATTATAAGTTCAAAAACTTTTTATATAATGCTTCTACACATGATTAGATAAAATTCCAGAATTTAAACACCCGGATTTATTTTAAATCTTTTTGAGACCATATAAGTATATATAAATATATAACCCTTTGTTTTAACAAACCATCCGTTTAGAAATTTTCAAAATCAACTTGGTTTTATCCAAAACCAATTCCCTTCGGAATTTCTGAAACAACACTTGTTTTCAACAAAAATTTCCATATCAAACTACTACTGTAGCACTCCGTCACTTAGAAACTCGAAAATGAAGATTATAATGCAGCCGTCATCACCAAAATTGTTTTCCAGCAACTGAAGTAAGTTCAGTGCTTTTATTTCCTTCGAAATCCATTTAAAACAATTTCCATTCAGAATATTTCAAATAATATTACTATTCTTCTTTTCAAAACACTTTGGAAAACATTTACAAAAATCTCCGGGATTAAAATTTTCAAATTCCGGTGTGAATCAAATTTAAGTTTTATAATTCATACTTATATAATTTAATTTGGTTTTTATAACAATCTTGTTAAATTATAATATCATCAACCAAACACCCCAATATACTATAATAATTTCCAAAAATTATTTATTTTATATCAAAATATAATTCGGGTAAAATTATTTCATTTACCTCATTTCAAAACAATACCATGTCGAATTGCTTCATTCAAGTGTTTAGAAACCCTATCGATGTAGTTTTACGGACTGTGCTGACCAGAATTCATAAGCCACTCAATAAATCAACCAACACAACATGAAACATTTTTTATTCACTATCAAATACGCGCTCATATTTATTAATATGCTCAACTCATTCTAGGGTACTACTGACCCTATCTCTAATGAGTAATCCTCACCATAGCCAAGGTTCTCACTTAACCTTCTGCTCTGATACCAACTGTAACTATCCGGGATTTTCAACCATCGAAAATCGACATCAATATGTTCACTGTATAGCATGTCGAGCAATCGAGTGCTAGAAATACTAGGTCATTAGGGGTGAAGAAGAAAGAGATAGAAGAAATAGAAACAACAATATAGAATCTTACAATCGCAGCGGAATATAATATAATATATAATAACAGATCTTTATACAAAAGAAACTATATCAGTTAATATACATATAATCATCAGAGTACAACAATCAACAATCAATCTGGACAGTTGTAATAATTTGTCCTCACAAATACTGAATATACAGTATGACTCACACAGCAGAAATAACCAAGTACGTATATACGCCTGAGAATCCTTCATCCCGTCTCCTAAACTCCATAGCATCCTAACTTGGATCTGTGATACTCGATCTGACCCGATCATTATAATAAAATAAGACCCGAGTTAGTCTGGGAAACCAGCATGAGAAAACACACTTAATTTGAATTATTAATGTTATCAAAATCCTTTGAAAACAAATGTATCTCGTAAGACCATGCCACACGTAAGTATGATGGGTTTTTACCTTATGATAACCAAAACATCTTATATCAAAATCATCTGATATTATAATAGTGTCTATAGAAAGTAAATCAGAAAATAGCTGAAATGCTTGCATCTCATGTTTCAGTATAGTTGGGCACAATCAAAATCGTACAGGCTCGTAGTGGATATTGGACTCCATACAATGACTGGACTACTGGGGTACCGCCCGTCACAGTACATCTCTTGAAATATATACAAAGGACCTCGCCAGGATCACCTGCCAACACAGGACCGACCTACCTCTAACCTAGATAGTACCGAATATGTTATCACTCCGAGTGTTCCCACCCTTACCGAGCGCTCTCATTTTCCATGCACAACCATATCCATAATTATTATAATATATCCGAGGGGATCTAGAAAAGTGATAACATACCCTAATTGGATACGATCCATTTAGCCCTACCGCATCTTCCCTGTTTTAGTCATTCTCGGTTGATGAGGCTTGGGGTATGATTACCTTTCAAGAAATTTACACTTAGAATGCTCATTGCCCTCCCATGACAGTGTGCTGATATCATTCCTCCATACAAGTTGTTTTGGGTCTGAACAAACCGAATCTACTTCCAAATCACCATCTCCATTATCTTCGAGATATCACAATTCGCAACGCACCAATCGGATCGAAGTTGTTTTTGGATAATCAAATCTGATCCTGGTCTCTTCGAAATGATCAACGAATTTGGCCATATTTGATAGTCGGTTATTTAACTATCAAATAACATCCATAAGCTGTCGCTAGGCCCTATTTTTATAAATTTTCAATAATATGTATTTCAAAATATTTACTTCAAAATATCTTAACAAAGATATATATATATATATATATATATATATATATATATATATATGTCCAAATCTCTTCCAGTATTTCAATATTTGAAAAAAAAAATCAATACTTATCCATAACACGCAATTTTATCCACCATTCAATGCTTGAAAATAATTTCAAATTTAAATTATAATTCGACACTTAGGACCATTCCTAGATAAATTCATTTCATTGTTAAAATATTTTAAAAACTTTCCATTTCAATACTTTGAAATATTATAAGCAATTTCCTAAAATTCATTTATATTATCAATACTTAGAAATATCTTATATTTTAATTTCCCTTTATAATTCAACACTTTGAGAATATTTCTATGATATAATCTCATAGTTAAAATATTTTCAAATCCCTCCCGTTCACTACCTAGGAAATATAAATAAGTATATTTTTCCTGAAATCATTTTTATTTCCAATACTAAGGAAATATTCTGTTTATTTCATACTTCTCCAAATCCCTACAATTTACCTATAATTTCCTTAACTCCATTTAACGGGTTCTATCTGTTTCCGAAATTCATTAATTAATTTCCTTTAATATTCCAAAAATCTATTATACCTAGCTAAAATTCAAACTACTCATTTCTAACTCCTTTTATGAATCCTAATTCATTTTCGGAGTTCCGAATTTAAACACATTTGGAATTTCCTTAACTCCCATTAAAGGATTTCCCTTATCAAACCCATTTTCGCTAAATAGCCCCCGTTTACAATCTCGAGAGGATTTATAATTAAATAAAAATCATTTAAACTCTTAATATACATATAAAATAAGTATTTTTAAATATTAATAATTTATTTTTAAAAACACTTGCAAGTAATTATTTAAAATATCAAAACACTTTTAAATCGATGGCTATAACTAATTCCTAGACCATTTTTAAATAAAAACTAATTGATTTCAAAGCTTATTTTAAAAATGTTAATCCACTTCAACAAATATTAAATATTTGAATACTCTGTTTCCTGAAATATTTTGTACTAAAACAGCTTTAAATTACATAGTTTAATAAATAACATTTTCCTTTTTAAAACAGACTTACCTTCTCGCAAATTTTTTAAAAAAAAATTCCATTAATAATTTCCAATTTATAATCCCTCTCGATTCACAACATATCGATTTCATTCCATTTCCCTAACCATTTCACTTTCCAGAACAAAATCCATTATTTTCCCAGAAACCTATTTCCATATCTCGATATAAATTCACACTGTGAAATTATATCCCCAATTTACCAGTCTTTATCAACTGATATCATTTCCCTTTTTTATAAACATTGTTTATAAATTTATAAACTCATTTTGGGTTTTACTTGTTTATAGAAATGATCTCATTTATAAAATTCCATTTTATAAATCCAATTCTTTATAAATTCCATTTATTTTTCCAATCTTTTTTTTCAATATCGATTTCAACTCCTTTTTATATTTTCCAGAATATTATTTACAAATATATTATATAATTTATTTTTAAAAATCTATATTTTAAACAATTTATGAATAGTTAAGTGCATCCAAAATCAGATATTTTTTGTTTATCCAACTCAACTTCCTTTAAAATAAATCCAAATCCTAATATATATGTATGTTAGCACCAGAATTGGTCACTAACACCCTAGAATAGATTTGCATAGAGAGACAAACGAAGATAGTAAATTGAAACAGAGGAATAACACAATATAATGCAAAAATAACAGTAAAAATAAGAACAACAGAATTATAGTGGTTCGACGTAACCGCCTACATCCACTTTTAATGTGATCTTTATTGCTAGATGCTTATGACCTCCCCCTCTATGTCTTGCGGTAATGATTCCTCTGGCATTACGACCTTTACCACAATGATGTTATCCATAGATCAAATTATTTCTACTATTCGAAATTCGAAAGAATTGCGTAAAGGGGCCATTGAGCAGCTCGAACGAGCTCGGGCTCGTTTACGGAAAGTGGAAATGGAAGCAACCCGAACTGCTACTCAACAGAAAATGAGAGCTTTGGTTTCCTCTCATAGGGATAGGGGCGGACAAAAGAGGGACTTTCCTCATTTGTGGATTACTCGAATAAATTTCTACTATTTGATTATAGATACAATCCATAAAGAACAGCATGAATTCAGTTTAGAATGAAAAGGAAAAGAGTACAAAAAATGGCAGAGTCTCTCCTTAGTTTCCGCCCCCAAAAGATCCCTTAAACTGGAACCCTGCCCCTCTATTTATAGACGGAGATAGCCTGACTTTTCTAAGCTTGCATCTTTTTTCAGTCTCTTCGGCCCACAACTAAGGGAGTTCGGCCCACAATTGGCAATTCAAGAAGACTGACCCAATCATGCCGAACCCCCACAGCCGACCCAGGGTACTCTGGATGTCGACTCAAAGCAACCTTCACTCTGGCTCGAAGAGTTAGACTGTGACTCAAAGCAAATCCTCAAATGACTCGAAGCATCTCGTAGTATGACTCAGAGTGAAAACATGCCAACCGCTGCACTAACCTGATCCCCATAGCTGACTCGGGGGTTGTGTTTCACTAGCCCAAAGGTGAGTAGGTGCCGATCCAAAGTTGTCGACCCTATAGCCTTGAGCCACACCCAAGCAACCGATCGTAATATTCTATGTCAACCCAAGATAGCCAATCCCAATTGTACTGACCCTCCAAAGATCTTCCGAACCCAAGCTACTCCGCCAATCCCAATATAGTTTCCGCTATAGCCAATCCACTCTAACTGGTCCACTTTAGCCGAACCCATAGCTATTCCGCCAACCTCTATATAGTCTTTCGCTATAGTCGATCCACTCTAACCGATCCACTTTAGCTGAACCCATAGCTATTTTTCCGACCCCAATACAGTCTTCCATTATAGACGATCCACTCTAACCGATCCACTTTAGCCGAACCCATAATTATTCTGCCGACCCCTAGTGGTTGATTCTCTTTTACTCGAAGTCGATGACGAGACGACTCAAAGTAAAATCCTGCACGACTCGAAGTAGAATTACTCTCAACACTACTTCCATCAGCATCCAATCATAGTTTCTATAATTACCGTTCTGTAGCCGGGGCAACGTACGGGGTAACATCCCCCCCCAAAGTGCATCTTGTAAACAACATGACGCGCTTTGAATCAACGAACAATCCATTTACTCAATGGCTAGCTCATTCAAATCGATAACTAATCATTGCTTTTTATCAACCTTCGATGAAGCCTCACGTCGTTTGAACGCATTGGTTTTGTCTCAAAGAAATTCCTGGAATCCCTTTATAACTTTTCAAAAGTTGATTGTATACAATATTTTGAAGGCTGAATCACAGTGAATTTTCCAAACTCATGTTTCTCCACCCAACGGGAAAATCCATCTTTTTCATTGCATTACCACCTTCATTTATCTTCATATATGTGTATACTCATTCGTATGGTTATGGTTATATATTTTATTATTTTGTTCAAAAAGAGGAGGGGATCAGCATGTAAACGCTGATCCCTTAATTTTTATATGTGGGCTGGGGTCGGCTTATAAAAGGACCAACCCCTTGAAATACGACCGGGTCACCAGGGGAGACCGGTTCGTATTCCACCCCACATATATAAGATTGGCCTTAACACCGCTTCCCTGCACTCTTCATTATCTAACTTACTTCCTCTCCGAGCTTTGCTTTCCACTCCTTCATCTCTTTCCTTTCCCAAACTTAGGCCGCCTACCTCGCAACTCCCAGTCACACATGAATTCGAACAATCCTCAATTCGAATTCACATTGCTCCTTTAGGATTCAAATCCTCCATATAGGTAAGAACTTCTCTCTCGGCTCATACCCCCATACTCGAAGTTTCTTATGGAGTCCGTGTGTATAGGTGAATGATTTTTTAGATAGGAGTCAGTGGAAGATGGAGAGGAAGGGAGATGGATAGAGAATAGGAGCATGCTTTAGGATAGGAGTTAAGCTCGACCCTGATGAGTTTGAGGATGAGTTACTAGGAGAAGTCGCTATGGATGTTTTAACTACGGGGTCGGTGATTTGGAGAAAAAGAGAGGTCGGTGTGTTTTCTAAGGAGGTCTGGGTTGGTATGTATTGTGAATGGGTGTTCGGGTCGGTAGCAGGACTTAGACATAGGAGTCGGTACTGAGTGTTTGGGATCGTCATTGGCAATCAGGACTACTTCAATTTAGTCAATTCATGAATTTGGACTATACACTTCTAGGCTCGAGCATAAAATAATGAACAATGACATGGACCATGATGCATACGCCTGTGGAGTTAACTTGGACTAACAAATTCACAGCTTTAGCAACTCTAAATGAAAATCTAGCCCAACAAATGCAAGCAATAGCCTTCACAATCAACAGTGTCAATGCTCGATTCCAAGGCTTCCGCTATCGACAATCTGCTAAGCCGTCGAAGACGGTCGGCGATGACGGTCTCCAGGACGATTACTCAAAATTTCATCATGTTATACTCGTCTTTTAAATCCCAAGCTCTTTGTACTTATGCTAGATTCATCGCACTAGTTCACACATAACACGGGAGAATATATTATTATGTCTAATATCGATTATCTTTCGAGTATAGCTTAAACAGGTATTTATCCACATCAAGTTCATTCTCGCAATGTCTTCCAAATCAAATAGGAAATCAAGTTCCACCACTCTATTCGACAAACCTAGGCCAAGTCAACAGCAGGAGGTCATAGAAACATCGAGCCAGTGATTAGATCTCTTTTCTGACATCTCAGCCCTTCCTGCCGAGGTTATAGATCCAACTCCGGATGTAGTGGACGATCCCACAATTTTAGATAACCCGATCGACTCACAAGCCTCAAAGATCAACGAAACGGCCCTTCGCCAACTGTGCTCCATTTATGGGATTCCCTTGAGGATGTGTTACTCCCGTCAAGGCAAGATTGGCTGCACCTGCCCCCAGATGGGTACACTACATGCAACAAATTCATGTGTTCGGCCGGATGCATGCCACCCTTCAACTCTTTCATATGCGAGGTGCTAAAGTTCATGGGAATCGCCCCTACACAGGTGCATTCCAATAGCTACGCGTTCATTCACGACACCTTCCTACTCTTCATGAGCGTCCTATTTAGACCTCCAACATCTTAGGACATTCGTTACATTTACCACTTCAATAAACGTGTTGATAGCCCTTCTTACGTATTCCTTGAGCCATTTCCCCAATGCCAAGTTTTGATGGGTGCATGGAACAAGCTCTCTCAATTCAAGCAAGAGCGGTTCTACGTGCGCTGTCCTATTGGCTTCGCAAGAAGATGGTTAGAAGGACGTAAGTATCATTCCCACTTCGTCCCTCATACTAGGACTTAAATTGCCTTTTTCGAAAAGTTCAAACTTTTTAAACCCTTCCAGATGTTCGCCTGTGGCTCGAAGTTACTAGGTATTCCAAAGCAGTCGAAGCTATTTGTGCTACTCCAGTGGAAGATTGGGACATCAAACCGTTAGTTTTCGATGAGCTACTCTCATTATTCGGATTACTAGCGGATTGTCATAGGATTGGCCTTCCAAGAAGCACAACGAATTCAAGGGCAACTGTGCAAATAAGGAAAGAACAAGTTGTCCCCTCGGTATTCCCGTCGAAGGAGCTCATGATACCTCCGAGGAAGGTGAGATTAAATAAACGGAGGCTCCAGCGCCAATAAATGAGAACACAAGTTCCAGACAGGCGCCGACAGCCACTACTCCTTGCACTAACCAACCACAGCCTTCACCAAAAAAATAAAAAGAGTTTAGCATACAAACTTAAAAAGAGTAAAGTCAAGGTGACCCTAAAATTCATGATAACTCCTATCGAGAAAGGGTTGCTTTCCTAGATAATGGAAAGTTCGCTGAAGGGACTCTCCGGCTTATCCATTCCTGATTATTTATTGGATTATAACTTCGCTAATCTTGGTGCCATAGGGCTCAGCTCGCCTGTAAGAAGCGAAAGGCATACAACTTCATACCCAAGGAGAGAAAAACTCCAATCAGTAAAGAAAAAAATTACTGGTCCATTGGGGGGATGCAATAGGGACACACACGAACATTTACACTTCACCGCCAACTTGCATTCAATTGCTCATGTGATTTCCACTAATTCGTTCTCCTTTAACCTTATGTACAAGTGAGATGACTCGCTTGCACGGCTTTGACAGCCTTCACGGATCTTCATCTTTAACCGCTCAGGTCGAGTTTCGAATTCTAGTAAACAGAGAGATAGAGATGAAGGCAGAGATAGAGGTTATCATTCTATAGAATCGTATTCATTCTCTAGAAGGAGAACTCATGGGCACCCTTCACATCCAAGTGAACCCATAAACCCCCCAACGCGTAGTGGACATAAGTCCACTTATCGAGGCTCCCAATCAAACAATCCCCATGACCAACACTCCAGATCTTCGAGCATTAGGCAATCTCATGAGCATCACAAGAAATCATTGAATCCGATGAGACCAACTCCTCCAGCTCTCGCTCATGACCCAACCACGGTGGAGAAATTAGCCAAGCTTAAGGCTATGTTCCCAAAGATCTGCTACGACGGGCTGAAATTCCTTCCCGCCATACATCATATCCCCAGAAATGTCAAAGCAGATGCTCTTGCATGCATGAACAATGTGTACATTCAACACATTGTGTTTGTGCACCTGGTCAAAAAAATTTCAGAGGACTCTACTAAGCGTCAATATAAGATCGACCGCCTCAAGCTAGAAGCCATTCATGACAAAGACATTATAAAGAGCTAGGATGACGAACTGCTCTCATACAAAACCCAGCTTGATGCCACAAAAAAGAATGCCAAGGAAACAACTGAGGCAGTTAGTCGTCTAGAGACTAGTCATAAAAAAATAATAGACGAAGCGTGTCAATGCAGCGGTGCCTTGGCATTGGAAAAAGATTCTCTGCAAAAAGAGAAAGATGTTCTGGTTCGCCGAGTGGAAGAGTTGGAGAGACTGTTATTCAAAGAGAAAGAGGAGAAGGTTGCAGCGTAGGAGTAATCACAAAAATATTGTGATAAAATCGTCGAGACAAGGAACTTGAAAACAAAACTCAACGAGGAACTATCCCGAATTGAAGCACTGAAAGATGCAGCTCGTGAAGAAAGCAAAAAAGCAGCATGTACAGAGGCCGATTCCCGAATTGAGGCAGCAAACGAGTCCAGCAGGGAGGAGATTAAATGCTTATTCGACCCACTCATTGCTGAATATAATGCGAGGGTCCTTATGCACCGCGGCGTATCCTTCTTAGGCGATGCTTACCTCGAATCGCTTACTGTAGCGTGGGACACTCTTATCAAAATCAAGAAAGTGGATCGGCATTGAAAAGATCGATGAGGAGTAGGTGCGCCGAGAAAATGAGCCCTCCGACTTAGCCGCAGCAAGGCTCCTTTTCTGTGGTGCTTTCCCAACGTCGAAGGAGAAAGAAGACATCATTGGTCCATCTAGCACTGAGTCTCAAATCCTTCCTTCCATCCAACGGCCAAGATTTCATCTTCTGAACTTCTTAACCAGCATATTGGTTACGATCCGGAGAAGCCCGAACTTGGCATTCATACATTGTCTCCAATCACCAAGGGGGATACTCCGATGACCACCGAGAGCCAACTGGTACTCAATTTCACCTTTTACAATTTAAGAAGTTCCCATTCTCGACGAATAACAGATGTACTCTATTATTTGTTTCTCATGAAACCATGTTGGTCATTCTAGTCCTGAACCGACTCCAAGGAGCGATTCGCCATAGAGCTGGAAGGAAAAGAGACAGAGGCACCAGCTGTCGGAGACACTCTGGGCTCGAATGCTTAAGTAATCGAAGCACTAGACGAAGATAAGCCTGAAGATCCGCCACTTTCCAAAGAATTTGATGATGTTATAATCACAAGCGCCTCACAGCACACCGATAAGCTTAGTATGAAGGAGGAAATCGAAAATGTGGAAAAGGAGAAACTAAAAGTTAAAATGAGCCCCAGGTGATGGAGATCGACGATTCTCTTAATAGGCCACTGAAATTCATACCTCCTAGCGGGACTACACCCATGGATGTGCCTCTTCCTTCCTCGGGTACCTCCTCGTAAGTGAGTAAGGGGTCTAGGATAAAGCGCTTGGCTGAGGAGACTTCGGAGAAACCGAAGAAGGAGAAAAAAGCGAAGAAATAGTTATTGTCTTGTGACTTTTTGCTTAGCTTGAAAAAATTAGAGTCATGTAGTTGTTTTTCTTTTCTCTTTTCCTTCTTTTGGCAGTAATCGATTTATATAGACTTGGCCTCCGAACTTTCGGAGGAGTTGTATCAAAGTTTATTGAAAAATAAATAAAATTTTGTTCCATTGCATTTACCGATTTTTGTTACATCGCTTATAATTTAATCCACGATTAGGATTCGGAGAGTTCATGAGTCATTTATATTCTGGTCCGTATTCGAAGGACTTAGAAACTTTAGTCCACATTCTAGGGATTTAGGAATTTTTGAAATTGTTTATACTCTAGTCCATGCTCTAGGGACTAAGAGTACTCTAATCCGCACTTTGGGGACTTTGGAATTTTTTGAAAATGTTTATACTCTAGTCCGGGCTCTAGGGACTCAAAGTACTCTAATCCGTACTCTGGGGACTTAGAGATTTTTGGAATTGTTTATACTCTAGTCCGCGCTCTGGGGACTCACAGTACTCTAATTCACACTTTAGAGACTTAGAGATTTTTGAAATCATTTATACTCTAGTCCACGCTCTAGGGTCTTAGAGTACTCTAATCCACATGTTAGTCCTTAAGAAGGATGGTTTTGATGACAACAACCTTAAAACTTATTATAAAATATAAATACTAACATTATATTTTAGATATATATATATATATATACAGGATATAGACATGAAGGTACCAAGAATGAAGACTATACGGTATAAAAATATCAGATTGATGAACTTAAAGATCGAAGATATCAAGATTGAGGACTCATGAGTATCAAGATATCAAGAGTTCAAGATTTCAAAGTACAAGATAAGTATTGAGTCTAGAATTATGTTAAAACTTCTTGAAAGCACTTTATTCGAAATTTATTCGTGGAATGGAATCTACTTCGAGCCTGTTAAAGGAATGGAATGCTAGTGGGATGGAACCCACGACAATATCTAGTGGAACATATAGTGGTCTTATTTTGATATCCACTAATTTTATGAAAATACTTTTCAAAAGATATATCTCTTATTTAAAAAAAATGTTTTTCAAAACCTTCTTTTCAAAAAGACATCTCTCCTATTTGAAATACTTTAGCCTCAAAATTATCTTTATCATTTTTAACATTTTGATTTCAAAATTTTCCTTGATTTTAAACTATCTTTTGTTTTAATATTTAGCTTTTAAATATTTATATACTCAGATTTTAAATCATTAAGATCATATATTAAAAATTACTTTCTAAAATCTTTTATATATTTAAACTATATTCAAGTATATTTATAAAAGTTTAGAAATTGTTTTGAAAAAGTATAGAAACCAATTTTAATAAGAAAATGAAAATCATCATTTTTGCCCAGAGCATGTCGACATACTCCTACCCCCCACGTCGACATGGTGCTCGTTAATTTTCAAATTTCAAATTTTCAAAAGAAGTGTCTATTCGTCGTGTCCTTTCATGAATAGATATGGCTGTTGATCTCTATAAATATCAGTAAGTTCTAAACGAATTTTAACCAGATTTCACTTGTTTTCTCTCCTCTTCATCTTCCATATTTATTCTAAAGAATCCCAAACCATACTCTACCAAAATACCAAGTGAATCGAACTTGATTATCTCTTGTTTGATTCTCTGCCACTCTCTCCATAAGATCTCAGTGCTATTCATAGTCATAGGATTATTTGTAAATCAAACTGTTGAGTAAAAGGTGTGGTTGAGCCTTGAAATCAATTGTATGTGACTGTTGCCCCGGAAATCGATTAGGTGATCTTATGGCCTGGTAAATCAAGAGAGTTTGCCCCAGACTCGAATACAAGAGGGTGTACCTCATGGCCTTGAAATCGAGGGTGTAATATGGAGATTATTTTGAAAAGAAATCCATACAATTACGCGGGAATGGATGTAAGGTATCTCCGAACCAGTATAAAATCCTGGTATGTTCTTTCCTTTACTGGTTTTATTTATTATTTGCATATGTGTCTGATTCTGTGATTATATCTATGTCTGTGTATTGCATTTGTTGGTGATTAAATTACATAAGTTTCAAAAAGATTTGGTAAATCCATAAAACACTATTCACCTCCCCTTTAGTGTTATTCTAGCCTTAAGATCCGTAATCCGTATTTTTTAACATTTGGTATCGGAGCAAGGTTTTTAAAGTTTTCATAACCTGAATTTTGAAAAATGAAAAAATGGCTATTTTTGGGAATTTTGTTAACCCTAATTTAAATCTGTTCAAATCATCATTGTCTCATAAGTTTGCATATAGTTATTATATAAAATCAAATTTTCTACCAAGTTTGTATTCTGTGCAGGAAGAAAAATGTTACATGGCCCTTGAAGAATCAACTCTCAATGGAAAAATTATACAAATCAAGAAGAATAAGTGGATACTTGATAGTTGATGTTCAAGACACATGACTGGTAATCCAGATGTGCTGAATGATATTATCTACAAAGATGGAGGATTGGTTAATTTTGGAGCTAACTCAAAAGGATATGTAATTGGCATCGACAATGTCAGTAACTCTAAAAATCCTACTATTTCTAATGTATTATTAGTTAAAAATCTGAAACACAATCTACCTAGTATTAGTCAACTTTGCGATAAAGGATACAAAATTAAATTTGAAAAGATAAGTGTTACATCGAAGATAATAATTCAAATATTATATTTGAAGTAATTAGGAAGAAAAATATTTATATCCTTAGTATAAAAATGTCAAATGATAATCTATGTCTTTAGGCTAATACAAGTGACCCTTGGTTTTGGCATAAAAGTTTTGGACATTTGAATTTTAAACTCTTACCTAAAATTTCTAAACTTGATCTAGTAAGAGGTCTCCCTAGAATGAATTTTAAAATAGATAGTATATGCGATGCTTGTCAATTAGGACAATTTATGAAGAGTACTTTCAAATTAAAAGATATGATATCGACTTCAAAACTTCTTGAGTTACTTCATTTAGATTTATTTGGTCCATCTCAAATTCAATCAATAAATCACAATAAATATATCTTAGTAATTGTAGATGATTATTCTAGGTTTACATGGACAATTTTTATGAAACATAAAAGTGATACTTTTGATTCATTTAATTTTTTTTACAAAAAGACTTCAAAACCAACTTTCTTTAAAAATTATAACTATTCGTAGTGATCACGGTGGGGAATTTGAAAATGAAAATTTTGAGAGATTCCGCAATAAAAGGGGAATAACTCATAATTTCTCTTTTCCAAGAACTCTATAACAAAACGGAGTGGTAGAATGAAAAATAGGACGATTTAAGAGTGTGCTAGAACAATGCTTTAAGATAGTAATTTACCAAAACATTTTTGGGCCGAAGCAGTTGCTACAGCTTGCTACGTTTTGAATAGAATATTAATTAGACCATTAACTAATAGAACACCCAATGAACTTCTTTACATGAAGAAACCAAAGGTATCATATTTTAGAATCTTTGGAAGTAAATGTTTTATTCTAAATATAAAAGATAATTTAAATAAATTTGATCCTAAATCGGATAAAGGAATCTTTATCGGATATTCTAATAGAAGTAAAGCATACAGAGTTTTTAATTTAAAAACTAATACCACTGAAGAAACAATGCATGTTTCGTTTGATGAAAATTTCAAAGATATTGAACAAATTAATGATGAAGAAGATTTTGCTACCCTAAATAATGAATCAATTGAAACAAATAATGAACTCATTCATCCAAATAAAAAGGTCAAGCTTTTAAAAGATCATCCTATAGAAAATATATTAGGAAATATTGAATCTATTGTTAGAACTAGAAACCAACTACATAATATGAGTAACGTAGCTTTTATATCATATATTAAACCTAAAAATCCAAAGGAAGCATCGTCCGATGATTCATGGATTCTGGCTATGCAAGAAGAACTGAATCAATTCACCAGAAGTGATGTTTGGAAACTTGTTCCTAGGCCAGAGGATAAAACTATAATAGGAGCTAAATGGGTTTATAAAAATAAAATGAATGAACTAGGTGAGGTCGTTAGAAATAAAGCTCGAGTAGTCGCACAAGATTATTGTCAAGAAGAAGGAATATATTTTGATGAAACCTTTGCCGCCATAGCAAGATTAGAAGAAATTAGAATTCTACTTGCTTTCGCAAATTATAATAATTTCAAATTATTTCAAATGGATGTTAAAAGTGCTTTTTTAAATGGATTTGTTAAAGAGGAAGTTTATGTTGAACAACCCCCACTCTTTGAAGACGAAAAGTTTCCAAACCATGTTTTCAAACTTAAAAAAGCTCTATATAGTCTGAAACAAGCTCCTAGAGCATGGTATGATGGACTAAGATCTTTCTATTACAATCAAAATTTGAAATTGGTAAAGTAGATAATACTCTTTTCATTAAAAGAAATAAAAACGATATCCAACTAGTACAAATATATGCAGGTGATATTATTTTTGGATCAACCATCACGAAATGAATAAAGAACTTTCTGAAATAATGAAAAAAGAGTTTGATATGAGTCATATGGGTGAACTTACTTTATTCTTAGGTTTACAAATAAAACAATTAGATAATGATATTTTTATTAGTCAAGAAAAATTATGCTAGAGATCTAGTTAGTAAATTTGGTATGACTACTGCAAGTGGAAAACCCAATCCTATGGTAACCAATGAAGATTTAAATAAAGAAGATCTTTCAAAAGACGTAAATCAAAAATTATATAGGGGAATGATTGGATTTCTATTATATATCACTACGAGTAGACCTGATATCATGCATAGTGTTTGTCTCTGTGCAAGATATCAATCTCAACCCAAAGAGACTCACTTAAAAGCTGTGAAACGTATCATAAGATATGTTAAGCATACTTTTGACCTTGGTTTATTTTACCCTAAAAATGATTCGTTAGATTTAATCTTTTATTATGATGCTGACTATGCTGGTTGCAAATCCGACCAAAAAAGTACAGTGGAACATGTCACTTTTTGGGGCATTCCCGGGTTTCATGTTTTAGTAAAAAGCAAAATACTATTTCTTTATCAACAACTGAAGCAGAATATATTTCGGTTGCCTTGGCTTGCTCTCAAGTCATTTATATGCAACAAACCTGAATAGATTTTGGATTAACAATTTCAAAATCACCAATTCATTGTGATAATACTGGTGCACTAAATTTATCTAAAAATCATACTCGTCATGCTTGGATTAAACATATTGATATCAGACATCATTTTCTCAGAGATAATATAAGTAAAGAGATTATTTCTCTTGAATTTATCAACTCAGAGAATCAAATTGCTGGTATTTTAACCAAACCCTTAAATCAATCTATATTTACTAACTTAAGAAGAGTACTAGGCATTTGTTCAATAACTGAGTTATAGAATATAAACATACTAACATTTAAACAAAGGTATAAAAGAAAACCAAATTTTTTCATAGGTATGTCGACATACCCCTACCACCCATGTCGACATACAACGACAAATTTTGAAAATTTGATTTTCCCTCTAAAAAAACTTAGGCACGACAAATTTTGAAAATTTGATTTTCCCTCTAAAAAAAATTAGGCAGTTATATAAACCTATGTATTTTGAATTTTTCTGTCTTCTCACTTCTCTCTCTCTGTATTAAACTTCTGAAAATTAAAATTAATGGCCTCCTCCACAAAATCAAACCAAGACGACGCCATTTCTTTTCCTTCTCCTCATTCTGGTCCATTCCAATGCACTAACTGGCACGTGTGATAAAGATTGAGGAGCCTATAAAGGATACCATGCAAATGTTAAGTGAAATTCAAGTTGTGCAAATAAGGATGGCAAAAGAACAAGAAAAGCAAGGCAAAATTCTTAGGAATTTGCACAAATTCCTAATAGATAATCATGCAAATCCTATTGTGGTTGAAGAAGATTCTCCCAACATTCAAGTGCATAACCCCTTAGAGCACAGCGAAGAGGAAGAAGAAAAAAGGAAGAAGAAGAAGATGAAGAAGCACCTATGGAAGAAGAGGACAGGTGGTCTGCGTAGGCGAAGTGTGTTTTGACAAAGATGGGAATTTGGTTGAACAACGTGGAAACTTTTGTTTTCATTATCCAAATTGTTCAATTCACAAATCTCCAATTATCAAAAACTCACGTTAGAAGTGTAATTCTATAATTTATGTACTTAAATATATTTGTGTGTCTATAATCCATATATATATATATATAACATCATATATAATAAATTTATTTCGCTTATTATACTTCCTTATTACTATTTAGTTTAGATAATATTAGATTTAGGGTGAGTTATATATATATATACATATATGTGTGTATATATATATTATTATAGGATTAGTTTGTTTTGATGACAAAGGGGGAGAATTATAAAATTTAGTAGTTAGAGTAGTAGGCTTAGATTAAGGGGGAGTTATTGTTTTAGGGGGAGTTATAGTAAAAGTGAAGTATATTTTATAAACATAGGTTGTCATTATCAAAAGGGGGAGATTATTAGAGATTTTTAGTCCTTGAGAAGGATGGTTTTGATGATAACAACCTTATGACTTATTATAAAATATAAATACTAACATTATAATTTAGATATATATGTATATACAAGATATAAACATGCAGGTACCAAGAATGAAGACTGTACAGTATAAAGATACAAGATTGATGAATTTAAAGATCAAAGATACCAAGATTGAAGACTCATGAGTATCAAGATATCAAGAGTTCAAGATTTCAAAGTACAAGATAAGTATTGAGTCTAGAATTATGTTAAAACTTCTTGAAAGCACTTACATCTTTATTCGAAATTTATTCGTGGAATGGAATCCACTTCTAGCCTGTTAAAGGGATGGAACACTAGTAGGATGAAACCATAGTGGGATGGAACCCATGACAATATCTAGTGGAACATATAGTGGTCCTATTTTGATATCCACTAATTTTATGAAAATGCTTTTCAAAGAATATATCTCTTATTTAAAAAAATGTTTTTCAAAGTCTTCTTTTCAAAAAGACATCTCTCCTATTTGAAATACTTTAGCTTCAAAATTATCTTTATCATTTTTAACATTTTGATTTCAAAATTGTCCTTAATTTTAAACTATCTCTTGTTTTAATATTTAGCTTTTAAATATTTATATAGTCAGATTTTAAATCATTAAGATCATATATTAAAAATTACTTTCTAAACTCTTTTATATGTTTAAACTATATTCAAGTATATTTATAAAAGTTTGAAAATTGTTTTGTAAAACTATAGAAACCAATTTTAATAAGAAAATCAAAATCACCATTTTTGTCTAGATCATGTCGACATACTTCTACACCCCATGTCGACATGGTGCCCATTAATTTTAAATTTCAATTTTTCAAAAGAAGTGTCTATTCGTCGTATCCTTTCACGAATAGAATGGCTGTTGATCTCTATATATACCAGTAAGTTATAAAAAAAATTAACCAAATTTCACTTGTTTTCTCTCCTCTTCATCTTCCACATTTATTCTAAGGAATCCCAAACCATACTCTGCCGAAATACCAAGTGAATGGAACTTGATTATCTCTTGTTTGATTCTCTGCCACTCTCTCCATAAAATCTTAGTGCTATTCAGAGTTATAGGATTATTTGTAAATCAAACTGTTGAGTAAAAAGTGCGGTTGAGCCTTGAAATTAATTGGGTGTGATTGTTGCCTCGGAAATCGATTAGGTGATCTTGTGACCTGGTAAATCAAGAGAGTTTTCCCCAGACTCATATATAGGAGGGTGTACCTCGTGGCCTTGAAATCAACGGTGTAATCCGGTAGATTGTTTTGAAAAGAAATCTGTACAATTGTGTGGGTCTGGATGTAGGGTAACTCCAAACCAGTATAAAATCCTGGTGTATTCTTTCCTTTACTACTTTTATTTATCATTTGCATCTGTGTTTGATTTGGTGATTATATCTATGTCTATGTATTGCATTTGTTGGTGACTAAATTACATAAGTTTCAACAAGATTTAGTAAATCCACAAAACACTATTCACCCCTTCTAGTGTTATTCTAGCCTTAAGATCCGCAATCGACATTTTTTAACACCACATTTTGGAGACTTAGAGATTTTTGAAATTGTTTGTACTCTAGTCCGTGCTTTGGGGACTCAGAATACTCTAATCCGCACTCTAAGGACTTAGAGATTTCATGTGCATAGCCGGTCAATCTTTAATTTTATATGTGCGTTCGTACGTCACATGTGTTAGTGATAACTAACCTGGTCATGCAATTAAACAACACAGAACATTAAAAGTTCATAGAAAAATAGCTTCAAGCTTTTATTGATTATGGAAAATAGGGACACACTAAATTGTCTTATTACATATCGGAAACAGAGAACAACAAAGGAAGCTAAATACTGAAAGCAACTACAACTAAAACGCAAAAGAAACGAACTAGGTATAATAATGGCGCAAATGCTTGCTATTTCATGCTCTGGGAGTGTCACGCCATCAACAGTCGCTAGCTTGAAGGTTCCTTCTCTAAGCCTCTGTTCTATGATGTAAGGACCTTCCCATGTGCGATTCATATGTGATGGGGCCGGAAAAACTCGCTTCAAAACAAGGTCGCCCACATCGAAAGCTCTTGATCGGACTTTTTCATTATAATATCAGGCAACTTGGTGCCGATGTGCGACCGCCCTTGAATCATCTTCCTCACGCTTCACGTCGACAAAGTCCAATGATTCCAGTAAAAGATCTTGGTTTGTTCTAGGATCGTAATAAGTTACCCGGTGAGAAGGGACTTCAAGTTCCATAAGTAGAACTACTTTGGCCCCGTATGCTAAGGCGAATGGAGTATGGTTGGTCATGGACTTGTGGGTGGTTCTATATTCCCAGAGTGCCGTTGGAAGCTCATCCACCCACTTACCTCTAGCCTTCTCCAAACGTTTTTCCAAGATGGACCTGATTATCTTATTTACGGCTTCAACTTGCCCATTCGTTTAGGACGAGCGCTGCTGCAAACCTCTTCTCGATGTGATGTTTTCGACAAAACTCTTTGAATTCCTTACTCTCAAATTGAGTTACGTTGTCAATAATGATAGTCTATGGGAGTCCAAAGCGGCATAAGATGTTCTGCACGACAAAATTAACGACCTTTTTGGTGGTGATCGTAGTTAATGGCTCCACTTCTGCCCATTTGGTGAAGTTGTCAACCGCGAAAATTGCATATTTTTCATCACCTTTGGAGATTGGCAATGAGCCAATAATGCCAATTCCTTATGTTGCAAACGACCATGGGCTAACCATTTGCGTGATTTCCGTCGGCGATGCTCTTGGGATTTTCATATATTTCTAGCATTTATCACATCTCCTCACATAGTCTACGACGTCCAGATTCACGGTTGGTCGATAGTATCCATAGCGGAGTATCCTTTTAGCTAGCGTATGCCCTCCAGTATGGTCTCTACATTCTTCTTCATGGACCTCCCTCAAAACTCATTTTATCTCATCGTGTTCGATGCACCTAAGTAAGGGAATAGAGAATCACTTTCGATACATAATCCCATCTCGTATAACATACCGTGAGACCTTGCGAAGGACTTGTCGTCTTTCGTTTCATCCCTCAGGCAAAGTTCCACGTAACAATTATTCTTTTAATAGGGACATCCATGACTCCTTTTCTGTCTCCATCTCAAATAGAAAATCAATTTCTATTGCATTTACACTCGAGGCATATAGAGTTTCAACGGGAACTAAACTCATCTGCTGCACATCGCCAGTGCTTGCGAATTTTGCTAAGGAATCAACATCCCCGTTTTGCTCGCGTGGTATGTGCAAAATATTGTAGTATTCGAGGTCCTCCAATAATTCCTACACCCGTGTAAGGTATGGAGCAAGCCTCTGTTCCTTCGCTTGGTAGTCTTCTCGGACTTGGTATACCACTAGGTGCGAGTCACAAAAGGTTTCAATCGATTTCACTCCAAGTTCTTTGGCAAGCTTCAGTCCAACGATCAATGCTTCATACTCGGTTTTGTTGTTCGTAGTGGGAAAATCAAGCTTCAAAGCATAAAAAATCGATCGAATATTGGGAGTTACAAGAACAACACCATCCCCCGAACAATGGTCAATGGATGCTCTATCGGTATACAGCTTCCATCGTGCAACGGGATTTGCATCACTTCCATTCGGTTCGTCTTGCATAGTGAACTCTGCAATAAAATCCACCAACACTTGCCCATGGATAGCCCTCCGAGGTAGGTACTGACTGAGCTCGATATTCCATTTAAGTAACCTTCCAGAAGTCTCTGGTCATCGGAGCATTTGCCGTAAAGGTTGATAAGTATAGATACTGACCGGATGCGCATGGAAATATGAGCGGAATTTGCGCAATGCAATCACCAAATAGTAAGCCAGCTTTTTTATCTTGGGATAATTTCCCTCTGCCCCCGTTAATTGCTTATTAACATAGTACACCAACTTTTGGATTCGATCCTCCTCACGAATCTAAGCTGCACTAATGGCATGCTGTGATACAGCTAAGTAAATATAAAACTCCTCACGATCTACGGGTTTATACAGAATAGACGGCCTCTCCAAGTGACTCACCAGAGCTCGAAATGCATCTTCATAATTCGGCATCCATTCAAAATTTCTCTTACCTTTCCTTATCAAATCAAAGAAGGGAACACATTTGTCGATTGCTCTGGATGTAAATCGACTCAATTCAATGACCTTCCCATTCAGTCTCTGCGGTTGTTTTATAGTTCTGAGTGCTCGTATATCTCGAATGGCCTGAATCTTTTCTGGGTTCACTTTAGTTCCTTGTGCATTGATAATGAAGCCCAGAAATTTTCCAGATGCGACGCCAAAGGAACACTTCAACGGATTGATATTCATGCCGTAAAACCTGAGTATATCAAACATCTCTACCACGTCTCGAATGTGGTCGTTTGACTGCCATGACTTCACGAGCATATCACCCACATAGACTTCTATCATTTTGCCGATCTGTTCCTTAAACATCCGATTTACCATATACTGATAGGTCGCTCCTGCATTCTACAACCCGAATGACATTACCACATAATGGTATAATCCAACATCTGTGACAAAATTGGTGTGCTCCTGATCTGGAATGTGCATTGGAATTAAATTGTACCTCGAATACGCATCCATAAATGACAACAATTCATGCCCCGTTGTCGAGTCAATTCTTGGCAAAGGGAAACTATCCTTGGGGCATGCCTTGTTACGATATGAATAATCAACACAGGCCCTCCACTTTCTATTTTCCTTCCTCACTAGTACAGGTTTGGATATCCATTCAAGAAAGAGGGCATCATGGATAAACCCATTGGCTTTAAGTTTATCCACCTCCTCCTTAAGAGTAATAGACCTCTTCGGGTCCATGCCTCGTCTTTTTTGTTTTACCGGTGCATACTTTGGGTCAATATTCAACATATGACTTGCAATGGCGGATGAAATGCCATACATATCAGAATGGGTCCAAGCGAAAACATCAAGATTCAAGCGCTACTTGTCAATTTATGTCTCTAAGGATCCGACTGTGTTGCCCAAGCCAAGGCTCAAGTGCTACTTGTCAATTTTCAGCAATATGGTTGCAGACGAATTTGTCCAAACCCTTTCTCTTCTCTCTTCGCCGAGCCTCTCTCATCTCAGCCAAATAACAGGCATGACCAAATGTTTGATCGCCATGCACTACAACAACTCCATTGTCTGTTGGAAATTTCAAAGTCAAGCATCACAGGGTCAAAGCTGCCCTAAACTCTGTCAGGGACGGTCGGTCCAGAAAAACATTATATGGGGAATCAACATCCAAAACAATGAATGGTAGGATCTGTACCCTTATACATTCACCTTCTCCTAACTCGAATGACAATTCAACAAAACCAACTGCTTCAGTAGCTGCACCATTAAAGCCATGAATACATGCTTTAGATGGTTTCAGATCCTTCGCCTTCATATTTATCTGGTAATGAGCCTTCTTAAAGATAATATTAACAGAACTCCCACAATTGATCAATATTCTCGTCACAAGCGCCAGTCGGATTGTAGCTGCAATAACCATCGGATCAATAGTAGGTGTCTCCACCTGATCGACATCCCTAATCCTGAATACTATATCTCCCGTTATCATTCGATGTTGTTTTGCCAGAGTTCGATCCTTCATGTTCGAGCAACACCCAAAACCTGCATGTCTCAAAGAACTAGCATAATTCTCTATTTCCTGCCAACTCTTATCTACAGGATGAGGCCCACCAACTATAGTGTTTATCACCAATCTTCCACCAATTTGAGCGGGCACCTCGGGTCGACGTGGAACATGTCCTCGACTGGGACAGGACGTTACCTATCCTCCTTCATGCGGATTCTTAACAAACTAATATAACTTCTTCTAGCGAATCAACTTTTCTATAGCATCGTGGAGGTGTCTACACTCATCGGTGTTGTGTCCATAGGTCTCGTAGAACCGATAATACTTTCCGGTTTGTTTTTTTCTTCAGTCGATTCCTTTGGGTGTGGCTTTGGGTACTGGAAAGTATTACAAGTGGATAAATAAATATTCTCCAAGAATGTGTTCAGTGGCGTATATTCATTATTAGTCAGGATCCTCGGCTTCCACTTTCTTGCTTCCCTCTTACGTCTGATATTTTTTCCTCCGGGTCCTTTAGGTTGTTCCGGCTTATTTTGAACATTAACTTAGACCTTTCTCGAGCTCTCACTGGATTGCTTTACTACATTATTGCTTTTCACCGATTCCCTATTGGATCCTGCAGCACTGCCCCTTCTCGACAACCTGGCCTCCTCCTTTCTCACGAACTGATTCGCCTTTGAATAAAAACGTTCCAGGGTGGTTGGCGGTTTTCCTGCTAGCCAGTCACCAAACTCAGATTCCGGATCAACAATTCGCATCACGGCCATAAGAATGGCGTGGTTATTCGAAGTACTGACTTCAGTAGCAGCAACGTGGAATCTCTGCAAATAGTCCTTCAGCGGCTCATCTGGAGCCTGAATCACACTGGATAATAACATCACGTCTTCTGGACGAGTAGCATGGATCCTGAATTACTCCACGAATTATAGCATCATTTTCACCCTAGAGGGGAATATTGTGATACTAATAATAATAAAAATTAATGCGGAAATAAAAATAATAACAAAAAGTAATGCAGTAGAGATCGCATACAGATTTACCTAGCTTCAGCAATAACCAGCCTACGTGCTGCCTCCAAGGTTTCTACTAGAAATTAAGTAGTCAGATGCTTACACACGTAAAATTGCGACACTCGCTACTTGACAAACCTAACTTTATGCTCAAAACTTTGCCACAACTCAGCCGTTGAGTTGCGATTCTCAAACTACACCATCGTAGTTCGTAACCTAGTTACGCAACTAGAATTTCACAAAGTTTAAAAGAAAGCTACAAAATAAAACAAAAAAGCTAAACAAAACCCAAATTAATTAAAACTCTAAGCCCAAATTAAAATAGGACCAACCCACTTAAATTATAACACAAGAAAAATAAGGATGTCTCCCTTTTCTCTTCAATTTGTATGCTCTGGTCGATCTTTCTTTATTCCTCTTCAAATAATTAGGGCTTCGTTCGATTGAGGCCGCCACTTCTAGAATTGATCGATTGAGGTGTGCTTTTGCTTGTGGTTGCTTCGTCAATCGATTTTGTTGAGTTGCTCTCAGTAGCTTCAATTGATTCGGTTCGAATGACACGAAATTGGTATGTGATTTATGCTTTATTTTACTTGTTGATTTTTTGAAATCGAATGCTTGAGTGCCGATGATGATGTGGAAATTTATAGGGGATAAAACCCTAAATTATCTTTCGTATATTTTCTATTTGAATTCTTTAATTTTCTATGCTCATCCATTGATTTGTAATCGAACGTTGGTGATGACTTCTGACTTGTTCTTAGTCGAATATTGCTTGAATAGTTTGAGTCGGTTCCTTCTTTTGCTACTACGACTTTGGCATTTTGAATTTGGAGATAATATATTGTTGAACCTTTGACTTATTATCATGTTATCACCTGCGAGTTCCATTCTTTGCTGGTAGTATTCGACTTTGAGATAATACTTTGACTTGTCAAAAAGCACTTTCAACATAGTTTCGATTTACAAATTCTTTTTGAAATGTGACGATATTTAAATTGCTTCCTTTTTTAGCTAAGACCGGTTTATGATAATTTTCTCAGCGACTTTATTCAAATGATTTACAGAATTTTTAGTTGAACATTAACACTGTTTCGTTTGACCAAAACTGCTTCTTGATCTTGGCATTTGTATTTGCTGACTTTGAGATAGACTTGATGAAGTTGACTTGTTATGTTACAACTATTCGAATTTTTCCCTTGTGGGTACTGAACTGATGCATGTTTATTTATTTGGTTTCCACTATATATATGTATATACATTTGTATACACATATGTATATATGTATGTGGTCATTGAAGCCTGGTTAGATTTCGAATGAAGAGTGCATTTTGATTTTGTACATTTGGTGGTCTATTTGCACTTCATTCAGTCTGGTTCACTGTGCTTGTTGAGTTGATAGGTTGAGTCTGTGATTGCTATGGCTGCTCTATCCACTTCAGTGCTTGCATTCTGGCATATGTATATACATGTCATTGTATCAGTCTGCCTTGAGTCCAGACATTTTTGTGTACTGGAATTGCTTCAGTTGCCATCACTCTTACTATACTGCTTTATTGTTGTGTTGAATGCTCTAGTATACTGCATTTGGTTCTTCATGTGTTCATTTCTGAATTGATTTCATATATGAGCATGTCTGGTTCCATATGTTCTCCATTGAAGTTTTGTTGTGTATATTGCTGTATTTTCTTATAGCATTGCTTTGCATTTCCGAAGCTTATTGCTCATGCTTGATTTGAAGTGTGGTCTCATGATCAAATTGCTTTCATGCCTGAATGTAGTTTGTGTACACTTGTGTCTGGTCTGGTTTGAATAGCTGTGTTCATTGGCATTGCTTAGAAAACTGCCTTGACTTGTTTTTGAAGTCTGGTTCATGTGTGGTGTGCTTTAGTTAAGTCATTTCATGTGTGTATCACTTTATACATGTGCACCATATGTTGATATATTGTGCTTAACCCTGAACACATCATGTTGACATGTAGTCTGTATGCACGTTGTTGTTGTGGTAGTTCATGTTATAACTTGACTTGTTGTTGTGAGCATGTACACTTGAGCATTTTGTTTTCATTTGAACCAAACCATGCCCGAGCTTGTATTCACTCTAAGTCATATGGTATACATAAGCATTCTCGTCCCAACTTAATTATGTATTTAGATAGTCTAGAACTTGTCTTCGTTTTAAGATTTAATAGCTTGGAATCAACATGCTAGATGAGTTTAAAGTTGACATTATCACATTCATTGTTATGTACTCCAGCTGAAGGTTTAGTCAAAACACTTTGGAGTCGATTCTTATGATTGCTTTGAGTCAAACTTGCTTTATCCTTGTGGACATTGTGGTCTGGGTTCATTAATGACCCGCTTCTTAGTTACATGTGCTTGCTGCTGTCCTTGTGCACTTGAGTGTTGAGGCTGTGTTGTTTGTCACCATATTTGTTGTTTGTTATGTGTACTTGTATCAACTCATGTTGAACTGCTTTCATGTGGTCTTGTTTGGTTCACTTGAAACTTTGAACTATAGTCATTTATTTTGTTGCTCTTAACCATACATGTTGGTGTAGCCCTTATGTTGAGTCTGGTTGCATGCCTGGGTTTAACTTTGTGCTCATATGTCCCTACGATTTCATCAAGCAAGTGTATATTGGTGTGCACGACCTTGTGGCATGTACAGTGATACACTATGCATGTCACAAGTTGTTCGTATATGAATTAAAAGAAAATGATGATGGACAACTCAAATAACCGAGGCAAATAATATTTCAAAACACACATTTTATTGTACACTGCAGAATATAATTTCTTTTTCAATTTTACGACGTTAGTATTTATTTTTCAGATAGCTTAGATGCTGGATTCAGGCTGGGACAAAGTTAAAGATCAAATACGAGTGTTGAGTGACTTATGTAGTGAGGTGAAACATGTATGAAAAAATGTATATTGAAAATTGTGTTGTAATAGAAGTTGTATTGTAATTGAAAATGTATAAATGTAGTGAGAGCTCAAATTTTACTATTTGAATTTGTAATAAAATATTTGCTTGAATAAAATATTTGTTTAAATATGAATTTTGTGTTATTTATTTTATTCAACAAATATTTATTTAATTATGTGAAAAATAAAATAATACAATAACAAATACATTTAAACTAATATATATGTTTATTATCATCAAACAAAAATCATAGGCTATTGTATTCTACAATCTCCCCTTTTGATGATAACAAACATATATTTAGATTTTGACTCTATTAAATGTATTTGGTCTTGATCAATTCCATGAGCTTCCCCCATTTGAATACTTCCCCTACAAGAAAAATCCCCCTACACAGACGCGTGTAGTTAAAATGGAAAAATTTAATTAAGAATAATTTTGAATAAAAACACTCTCGAATATTAGTAAGGATATCGCTCAAAAATCAAAATCGTATCCTTTCTCCCCCTTTTGTTATCATCAAAAATAATAGTATTAACTGAAATAGCTACGATTTTGATTAAAAATATAAAATCAAATCAAGAGGGAAATATTAATTCAAATTTCAATTAATCAAACAAAATCATAATATTTATTAATTAGAAAAAAATCCACTTTAGAGAAGTGGTAGAATTATGGAAAATTTTATATAGTGACAAGAGTTTGATATTTTCAATAAACGAATAATTTGTGCATTTTATCTTTTCAAATATTATACAAAAAAAAGTGAAGCACTTACTAGCCATGCATAACCGTTAGGACTTTTAAATGAGGTCAGTGGTTACCCTTTTTTTAAAAAAAAATATGTCAAGTATTTTCTAACCATGCACAATGTGAGAAATTTTAAATGAGATTAGAATATACTTGATATTTATCCCTTTCTTATATGCGTCCCATCCATGCATAACCACGAGAATTTTAATGAGAATGGAAGCCCATATATAGAAATTCAAGTTATTCATCCATGCATAACCGCGTGGATTTTAAATGAAAGTGAATACTTTAGGATATAATTAATTTACAAAAAAATATTTCCTTATTTTGAAATACCAAATTCTGCACACTATATTATTATCTATGGATTGACAGAAAGGTGAAAGTGATAGAAGTGATCATGGAATAAGTACTGATTTAAAAATATTATAAAATTTGTTTAATTTTTATGATATTATAAAATTTTACTTCCTCTTGTTATGAAATATATTTTAATCACTATCCATTACTTTTCAAGCACTATAATAATTTTGATAGGTTCCATAAGGTTCGATTAATCAATGATTATTTTTTCTAGAGAAAATCTCTTACCGAAATAAAATAGTATTTTTATCATAATGAGAAACCAAGTTTCAAAAATTAAAATAAGTGAAAATCAATTTTCTGTAAGGGGGTTTTGTAAAAATGATTTGTAGTGAAAAATCAATATCAATAACTAAATAATTGCAAAAATGATTTCAACATGAGATGATATCAAATACCACTTGTATTTGAGGTATTCATGGTGATATATAGTGGTATATAAGAAAAACGTGTACTCCTCAACACTTGAATTGTTTTTTGAAACTTTCAGCATGTCCATTTATATCAAGCACAAGTAAAGTAATCCATATTAAGCAAAAAACATGCATTCACAAAAATTCGTCAAAGCAGTTTTTCATGACATCCAAAAATGTATCAATAAAAAACTAAAAGCAGAAAAGTTGTAGCATTATTGGTTAGCTTTCCAGAACTTCAAGAATTTCAAAAATCAAGGTTGAGATGTTTAAGATATGGTAGAAATATTTCAACAATGTCGAAGAAAACATAATTAACAATATGTGAATAAAATTGAGTTAAGAGATCATACTTCACTTTCCTTCGATGCCATGATATCTGAAATCCGATGATCTCCATCCAATCTTTATAGGCCAAGGAACATTTACATTTTAGTTTATCAATTACCTAGAACAGCTCGAATTCTATCTCCATCAAATTTGTTCCTTATCCCACTTATGTGTCTAAATTTTGGACAAGGTAAGTGGTCTAACTAAGGATGCAGGACCACTATTATTATCTATTGAAATCTTTGGTACCCAAATTTGTCTATATAACAAACTGTAAGCATCTATAATTGTACCCTAGGGAATCCAAATTTGTTTAAATTTCAAACCATTTATATTCGTACCTTTTGGAATCCATATTTATTTAATGGTTTTGTGTTTGTATATATTTTGACAATTATTCTTGTCATGCCCAATATTTCCACATTTTACGCATTTGGGTATCACACTTTTCCCTTTAACAGTGTTATTAGTCTTTTGTTCATATTTTGATACTTTCACAAATCCATATCCTTTCATTTATTTTCCTTTTAAGCTATAACTGTTACTTAGTCTGTTATCTTTATCTTGCTTAAGGATGCTAGCAATTACTTTCACTTACCAGACTTATAGTCTGACCCACTCCTCTATTTCCCCTTTCACCCCATAGGCCAGCAGAATCGAGGACAGTAGATTTAGACCACTTGGAGAAATATTCTTAGAGTTCTTCATGTATTCTTCTTTTTAGTTTTCTTTTCATTTGACTTTGGATGTACTAGTACTATGAGAGGGATGATTTTTATTGTTTATATACTCTGATGATGTGACTGAGATGGTATTTTTACGAGACATGTGTATTTAATTATAAATGTCTAATTATTATTTAAATGTCTCCATTGTTTTTATTTATTTATCTTGTGAATCTTAGTCTCTATGATGCTTTAGCTATACCTATAACACACCATATCTTTTAGTGTCCCTTTTGGGTTTACTAAAGGGTGTGGAGGTGTTTTACTTGGTATCAGAGCCTAAGGTTTAAAGATTCCTAAAAACTTGTTTTAAAAATAAAGTATTTTTCGAAAGTAACCTATCTTTAAAAGTATTTTTTAGAAAGAAACTCTTATTATAGAAATAGTTTTCCAGTATGAGAGAGTTTTTTAAAAATCCCCTCAAAGTCTAGTTCAACCTTCTTTCGATTCTTTTGAGCCAAAAATTTCTTTTCTTTGCATAAAATAGTGGACACCCCAAATCTTCCTGAGGGTGTCCAAGTCCCTGTCTGGTTCCATAGATATCTCTAAGCTACGACATTAGAGGTGCAAGGGCAAGCGCCAAATGCAGCACTGGCAGGTGGAGATCCCATTAATCCACCTACAGAGGCCAATTTTTCTAAGCTATGCAAGGACTTTGCTAATCTAGGAGGCATGACATTTTCCAGTACATAGGATTTCATGGAGGCATGAGTTTGGTTGAGGAATATAGAGCGGATATTTGGGCTGTTACGATTTGAGGACCGATAGAGAGTTCAGCTTGCATCTTGACAGTTGAAGGAAGAAGCTTCTTACTGGTGGGGGATCATAGAGATGGAAGGTAGAGACATTGATTAGTTTGGATTTTGGGAAAGGTTTGAGAGAAATTTCTTGTCGCAAGCCGAGGAAAGCATGTAGTTGGAGAAGTTCATTAGTCTGAAGCAAGAGAGTCTTTCGTTGAAAAAATATATAAATCATTTAATGAGATATGGAGCTTGTTAATATATCTCACAAGAAGGCCATCAAGTTTGCTAAGGGTTTGAACCAGCCCCTCTAAGGGTTGGCATTGACACATGTACCTATGGGAGCAACGTATGAGTCACTTGTGGAAATGACTCACATGTCAGATGTTGTTAAGGAAGGAGGGATTAAGGTGGTTCCTAAGTCAGAAAACTCTAAGAAGCAGTGGTGAAAGAATAAGAGGGATAAGGACAAGAAGAAAGGAGAAGGACCTTTGAAGGGATAGATCAAGAAAGGCAATAAATGTCATAGTTGTGGATTGCTGGGTCATTTCACAGAGGATTGTAAGAAGGAAACGATGAAGGGGAGGTGTTATTACTGTGGGCAGCCTGGTCATCTTAGTAGAGCTTGTCCTTAGAAGATAGGGCCGAGAGCAGGCGCACCTACAGTGCGAGTATAGGCTTTGGATGCAGCACCTTCTAGTAGTGGACCGAATCGAGGTAGGAAAGTCTCTATGGAAGGTTTGATCTCTATTTTGGATTTTCTATTCAGACACTTTTTGACTCTGGAGCATTGCATTCTTTCATTTCTAATTCCTTGGTTGATTGTTTACACTTAAATATTTCTTTAGCAGTAGACTTTATAGTTGTTCCAAACCCATAGGAGGATCGACACATTTATCCATGATATTAGGGTTTAAAAAATTTGATACTAGGCGTAGAGTTTGATTGTGACGCCTATGTACTGGGATTTTCGAGATATGAAATGATATTGGGGATGGACTGGTTATCCACTTATGGAGTGATATTAGACCGCGAGAGGAGGGTCGTCAGACTAGAGACATGTTGTAGAAGGACTCTTGAGGTTTCTTACAACCCACATGGGTCCATCATGTTGATCTTCCTTTATTCCCTTAATTTATCACTAGAAGAGTTAGATTATGTTCCATTCATTAGAGGTTTCCTAGACGTTTTTGAAGAGGTTAGGGGACTACCTCCTAAGAGAGAGATCGACTTTAGGATCCATTTGAAAGACAATGCTAAGCCAGTGGCATTTCCCGCGAGATATACGGCTCCTAGGGAGAGGAAGGAGTTAAGTAAACCGATTAGCGAGCTATTGGAGAAAGGCTTCACTAGACGGAGCATATTTGAGTGGGGGGCGTCGGTCGTCTTTGGTACAAAGGTGGATGGTTCTCTTCGACTTTTTGTAGACTATAGAGAGTTGAATAAGCTCACAAAGAAGAACCTTTGCCCACTTCCTATGATAGACGATCTTTTGGATCAGTTGGTTGGCTCTTCGGTATTTTCTCAACTTGATTTAGCTACTGGATTTCATCTGCTTATGATCGCAGATGATAGCATCGATAAGACAACATTTAGGACACTTGATGGATTCTTTGAGTGGTTAGTTATGCCTTTTGGGCTAACCAATGCCCCAACCTCTTTTGTAGATTTGATGAGCAGTGTTTTTTAAGATGTCATAAATAAGTTCGTTGTAGTATTCGTAGATGAAATTTTGATGTTTTCCAAGAGTATGGAAGAGCATGTTATTCATCTTGAAGAGGTTATTCGTACACTTCGTGTTCATCAATTGAAAGCAAAATTCTCGAAATGCTTTTAGCACGAGGAGGTACGTTTCTTGGGGCATGTAGTTTCAAGAGAGGGTTTAGCAGTGGATCCCGCTAAGATAGTAACAGTACAGGATTGGAAGGCCCCCAAGTACGCTACCGAAGTTAGAAGCTTCCTAGGTTTGGATGACTATTATAGGAAGTTTATCAGAGATTTTGCTATGATTTCAGCACCTCTTACTTGCCTCACTAAAAAGAATACGAATTCGTGTGGGACGTAGATTATGAGGATTCCTTCACGATGCTAAAGAGGGCCCTTACTAGTGCACCGATGTTAGTTTTACCCAACGGAGTTAAACCTCTTATAGTATACACTGATGCATGTGCGACGGGTCTTGGAGCTTTATTGATGTAAGAAATGCGGGTAGTACGTTATGGAAGTAGACAGTTTAGAACTCATGAGAAAACCTACCCCACCCATAATTTGGAGTTAAGTATTATTGTTTTCGCGCTCAAGTCTTGGAGACATTACTTTCTAGGAGAAAGGGTCGAGCTTTTCACCGACCATAAATCATTGAAGTACTTATTCTTACAAAAGGATTTAAACTTGAGGCGGCAGCGGGGATGAAGTTTCTAGCATCATATGACTTTAAGATAGCTTACACCCTTGGTAAAGGGAACTTAGTTACGGATGTGTTAAGTAGGAAGAAAGAAATACTTAGACCAATGTTCATGGAGTGGAAAAGCCTAGAGTTTATTTCCATCTTTGATTTTAAGCCCTCTACGGGCATTACCCCTTGATTATTGGCAGCACTTGAGGTTAAGCCTACACTCATAGATCAGATTGGCTCAAGGCAGCGAGAGGATTCAAAGATTGTGGATGTTTTGGATAAGGTTAGTAGAGGAGAGGTCTCTAGACATCTCCAACACTATTTTATTGATAGTAAAGGGTGGTTAAGGGGAGATGAAAGACTTTGTGTCCCTCGCACTAGTGATTTGACGAGAGCAGTTCTAGAAGAAGCACACCATTCTCGAATGACCATTCATCCGGGTGGTGATAAGATGTATAGGGACATGAAGAGGGTGTTTTACTTGAGCGGCATGAAGAAGGATGTGGCAGAGTTTATAGTTAAGTGTCTTTTGTGCCAAAGAGTTAAGGCGGAGCAGTAGAAACCCGGCAGATTGCTTCAACCATTGGATGTACCCGAATGGAAGTAGGATAGTGTTTCCATGGACTTTATAGTTGGTTTACCCCGATCTAGGAAGGGGAATACCGGTATTTAGGTGATTGTAGATCTTTTGATTAAGAGCGCCCACTTCATTCCGGTCAAGAGTAAGAGGACAACACCTTATTTGGCATCCTTATATGTTCATGACATCATCCGACTTCATGGAGTTCCCTCTAGCGTAGTGGGCGACAGAGATACTATCTTTACTAGTGAGTTTTGGAGGAGCTTGCAAGAGGTTTTGGGTATACATCTTAGATTGAGTACGACCTATCACCCTCAAACGGATGGCCAAATGGGGAGAGTTAATAGAGTTCTTAAGGATTTGTTAAGGATGTGTGTTCTTGATTTTTGAGGAACTTGGGAGGAGCATCTTTCTTCAGTGGAGTTCGCATATAATAATAGTTTTCAGGCTAGCATTGGGATGACACCTTTTGAAGCTCTTTATGGAAGACCTTGCAAGTCGCCTTCGTGTTGGTTGGAGTCTACAAAGAGATTGCTACTAGGTCTCGACACGGTTAGAGAGACTTCGAAAAAGATTAATTTGATTAGAAGGAGAATGAAGACGACCCAAGATAGATAGAAATCCTATGCAGATAAGAAGAGAATGGATATTGAGTTTGAAATTGGAGATTTGGTTTTCATCAAGGTGTCTCTGCTAAGAAAGTAGCGAGGTTTGGATCAAATGAGAAACTTGCTCCCAGATTCATAGGATCGTTCTCTATTGTGGAAAGGGTAGGGAAGATGGCGTATCGGATAAAGCTACCAGAGAGGCTCGTGGGAGTTCATGATGTTTTTCATGTTATACGCTTGAGAAAGTGTTTACATGATTTAGTAGAGGTAGTGGAGCCTAGCCAACTAGAGGAAGTTGAAGTGGAGAGAGAAGCATCGGTTCATGGAATTCCTACCAAGATCGTTGGACGTGATATCAAGAAGCTTAGGAATAAGGAAGTACCTTTGGTTAAGTTGCATTGGGGAGACATCACCGAGGATGCTACGTAGGAGGCTGAGGAGAAAATACGTACCTCTTATCCGCATACATCTTGAATTTTCTATTTTCATCTTTAGTTTTGAATAGGATCTTTCCTTTAGTATCCTTTGTGAGGGAAGATCTTAGGATTTGATCTATGGATGGTAGGACTGAATGCAAACATGTTTAGTAACATGTTATCTATGATGGACGTTAGTGGTTGCAAGTGTTTGCTGCTGGATGCTAATGGATGCATATACATACGCAAGGCACTATTATCTCTTAGGGATCGACCTAACTAAGTCACTAAAACATATGCATATGGATGTGTGTGCATTTGCATTTTTGTTTTACTTTCATGGTTGTTATAAATGGATGATTATCATATGAATTGTTGCATTTGGATGATGATTGTAGCATGCATATAGAACTATCAGTTGTCATTAGGGACTTTGCATTCATTTGGATACATGGCATGGACATGATTGCATAAAAGGAGGTCAACTGAATCAGTAGACCGCCTAATCTTTTGCATTAGTTAGGAACATTAACACTACACTATTGTACGTAACATATATTGCACTAGAAAGCTTAAGGACAATGGATGTAATGGATAATGGTTGAATATGTGGTTATAGAATTTGGATGAAAATATTTATTTCATTCCTTTGCCCTTAGAGATTTCGGAGATGAAATCCTTTAAGGAGGGAAGAATGTAACAACCCAAAATTTAAGCTATAATAATTAATTAAATAATAAAATATGTTTGTGAAATTTTTCATAATCGAGCTATGGGAGTTGCACCATTGTGTCTGTGGCAATTTTCTTATCAGTTTCCCTATATAACTTACTGAAATTCGAGTCAGTATGGAGAAGATATGAGAGAAATAAGAAATAGAAAATAAAACGAAATAATAATAATATAGGCATGGGTCGACCCATGCCATAAGCCAGGTCGACCCAGGCTTGTGTAAGGTTGGCCTAGGGGTCGACCCCCATAGTAGCTTGGTCGACCTGCCTTGTTTTTGGACGACGAAGCGTCCAGATTCGAGTCGTATGACGTGTTTTGCAATTTTCTTCAAATCCTGTGCGTTCGTGCTTCCATCCGACGGTTTCCAACGAGCCTATGACATGGTTGCACCAGATTTAATCTTCAAATATAATCGCCTAAGATCCCTAAGCTACACTATAAATAAGATTCTAGACCTAGCTATTTTTCTCATTCAGATTTTCTCCTAATTGGATTCATTGCCTGAGGTTGGACCCTAAAAAGAATTTTTTTTCTTGGGAGGAGATCTTTTAAGTAAAAATATTCCATGTCCTAGAAGTGGATTCGGGAAGGCCAATGAATAGAGCTAAGGACCACAACTGAGTGTTTTGTAATTATTTTAAATTTTTAAGTAATTTAAAATAATAGGGTTCTCAATAGTTGTAGTTTTTCTGCAATATTGAGACAATCTCTATGTAAGTTGTTTACAGTTAGTTTTTAAAGTTCTTTTTAGCCTATTTTACTCAGCTATTTTTGTTCATCTATTTTATTCAGTTATTTATAGTTACTTACGATTATTTGTATTTCTTTACATCTTTTTTACGTTAGAATTTAGCCTGTAAATGTTCGTTTCTTTTTATTCCTTTTATGCGAATAAAATATGAGAATATTATAAAAAGGAGATTTCGCTAATGCGGTTAAAAATAAATAAATACCGAATTTATAGAAATTAGATGTAAAATAAGAAAGAACTGTAATAAAAAGAAGATAGACTGAAATAGGAAAATTTAAGACATTTGCAAACTTGTTTATAACTAATGGTTATAACTAAAAAGATAGAATAGAAGAGTAACAATTATAACATAGGTTATGATTAAGCAGAAAGAACAGAAAAGGCTTATTTTTAAACTTAGATTAAATTAATAAGCAAATAGCAGAAATAATAGAAGAGACTTATTTAAAACTTACACTAAGTTAATAAGCAAACATAGAAGAAGGGTCTGTACCAATAGCATTCCCTTTCAGTCAGGAACTGATGGTCTCACAATAGCTAGGTGGGGCTGGGACATGCTCATGCAAATTAGGGTACAAAGTGGAGATTGAAGCTCAAATATAGGGATTTGGTCAAGGGGCACAAACTAGATTTGTTTGTTAGAACCAATACTGGTAGCATTACCTTTCGGACTAGGACTGATGGTCTCACAACACTTAGATGAGTTTGGGCAGCATTCCCTTTCAGACTAGGACTGATAGTCTCACAACAGTTAGGTGAGGCTGGGCACGCTTATGCTGATTAGGATAAATAAGATGTCAAAAGAGGGGGTGACAATTAGTGTGTACCGGCGATGACCGAGCGTGCGACATCGATTAGGATAAATAAGAGATCAAAAGAGGGGGCAACAGTAGTGTGTACTAGCAATGATCGAGTGCACGACATCGATTAGGGTAAATAATTCGCTACTACATTCTGAGCACTAAACATGTGTCTTTTGTTGTGACCAATATAATTGGTTCACAGTGGAACAACAGAGATAGATGGCGATCAACGTGTAGAATTAGGATTTCAGCCTAATCACAGAAATCTAAGACAAGTGCAAACAATCAAAATGATCCAAGCAAACAGTTAAATAGTATCTTATGCTAGTTTTATCTTTCCTTTATTTTCCCTTTAAACTAGAACTATTGCTTAGTCTATTATCTTTATCTTGCTTAAGAATGCTAGTAATTACTTTCACTCACCAGAATTATAGTCCGACCCACTCCTCTATTTCCTCTTTCCCCCCATAGGCCAGCAGAATCGAGGATAGTAGATTCAAACTGCTTGGAAATATTTTCTTGGAGTTCTTCATGTATTCTTCTTCTTCTTTCAGATTTCTTTTCATTTGACTTTGGATGTACCGGTACTTTATGAGAGGGATGATTTTTATTGTTTATGTACTCTGATGATGTGACTGAGATTGTATTTTTACCAGACATGTGTATTTGGTTTTTAAGACACATTCTGTTTTGAAATGAAGTTTAATTTTAAATGTCTAGTTATTATTTAAATGTGTCCGCGGTTTTTATTTATTTTTCTTGTGAATCTTAGTGTCTGTGATGCTTTAGCTACACCTGTAACGCGCCACATCTTTTAGTGTTCCCTTTTGGATATACTAAGGGGTGTGGGGGTGTTTCAAAATTTCGGTTAGATAATCCAACAAATCCAATTGCAATCGAAGAAGATGATCCTAATCTAGTCATTCATAATTCTATGAATGAAGAAGAGAAAGAAGAATAGGAAGAAAAGAAAGAAGAAGAGGAAGAGGAAGAAGATGATGATGAGGTTAAATGCATTAAAGAAGTATGCTTCGATTGAGATGAAAATCTCGTCGAACAAAAATTGAACTTTTTTCTTCACAATCCCTTTCTATCCTAGATATGGTTTTTAGTTTTCTATTTGGATTTGTGTGTTAGCTCGGTTGATTTAGATTGATGCGTATGTATGAATTGAATTGGTTTATGTATAGTTTGAAACTGCACAAATAAAATCTAGTGTCATTACCATGCATCACCTTGCTTAGAAATAGAATAGTGCATTGTTTATCATATATTCATCATATATCATCATGTATCTTTGTAACTCGGATTATTAATTTTGAATTATATATCATCACGTATTTTCAATTAGGCAGAGTTTTTCAACCATTTTCGTTGATGACAAAAGAGGAGAAAAATATAAAATATAAAATATACATATGCACATATTAAGAGGGGGTTATCTAATTCGGGGGACTTATTCCATATTTTATGTATAATATATTAATGGTTGTCATCATCAAAATGCGAGAGATAATTAATACCTCAATTATTGATTTTGATGCTAACAACCTTAGTAACAATAATTCATATAAAATATAGAAACTAACGTTATATAGCATATAGTGCAGGATATTAATATAGGTATTGAATCGAAAATTGTACAGTATAAAGACTCAAAGAATGAGCATGAAGACTCATGAGTATAAAGATTAAGGTATGAAGATCTCAAGGCTATATAGTATAGTAAGTCATAGAATACTGTTAAAGTCCCTGATAGCAATCATTAATCTTATTTCTCTTTTTCTTATCTGTTATTGTTAAATCAAAATATATTTTTAAAATATTTTATCAAAGTTTTTCAAAGGTGAAAATACTTATAAACTATGTTTAAACTATTTTACAAAGCATCAAATTATTTTACATAGTATAGGATTTTTAAAACAATTAAAAATAAACAAGTTTTCAAATCACACTAGCCTATGTCGATATATAGGAAGATGATATGTCGACATACATGCCGCTATTTTGAAATTCAAATTTGGAAATGAATTATTTATTCGTCGTAACTCTTCACGAATGGACAAGTTTGTTTATTCTTTATATATAGAGGGTTATCAAATGAATTTTTGTTAACTACTTTCTTAACATCTTCTCTCCTCTAACTCTGCCAAAATTTCTAATGAAAAATATATTCTAATCTTCTTAAATTTAACTAGAATCAATTCAATCTTCATTGTATTGATTTTCTACTATTTACTCTCTAATTTCAATCATCTCTTTCTCTAAATCAAATATCAAAGTGCTACCCTCAAGTGGATATAGGATGCATTATATCCACAGATCAAGAAATTATCTTTGGAAAAACTATCAAACTCTAGTTGTATTTACGTCTAATCAATTGAGTGTGCTTAGTAGCTTGAAAATCCGAGTGGTGTGCTTGTAGCCTGTCCAAATCAAGTGGGTGTATCCCTAGCCCAAAAAATTAGTAGGGTGTGCTTTGTAGCCTCGGAATCGAGATTGTAATTGGGTTTGCCTTCTATCTGTTTGAAGATTGGCATTTGAAAAGAAATCTACACATACGGGGTTGGATGTAGGAATTCTCAACTAATATAAAAATCCTGGCATGATCTCTCTAATTCTCTACTTTATACTTTAGTGCATTTAAACTTATTTGTGTTTGCATCTATGATTGTTCGTTCTACGTTGTTTAATAACAATCCTGAAAGAACTTTAAAATGATTCATAAAAAATAGAAACACTATTCACCCCTTTTATTGTTTAACTAGCCTTAAGATCCAAAATTCCTCAACCCACACAAGTAAGCGATAAATTTGACCAAAATATCACACCACCTGTTAAGTTATGTGCGAAATCGAATAGTTATATTTAATTACCGATTAAATTTACACCTGACATGTAACACAATCGAAACAATGAATTCTTCTTTGACCAAACGATTTAATTGGTTTATAATTATTATAAATTAATTAATATTTATGAAATATTAATTATAAATTTTTAATGAGGAATAAATATATTTATAATAGCTATAAATATATTAATCGATATACGATATCAATAAGCGATTAACCAAATTTAATCAAACAACATTTTCTTTAGGCTTAAATGGATTATTGGCCCATCTGATGGGTGAAATTTTTAGAATAAACATGACATGGAGGGTGGATTAAAATAGGATTTAGACGCTACATTTTGGATTTGTAATACCCCAAAATTTTGTGAAAAATTATTTTAATGAAATAATTCGGTTTTGAAATATTTAGATTACATTATGATGGGATTTCTGGATTAAATGATGTGCAATAGTATGTGTGCACATGCACACTGGAAATGGCACAAGAAAGAATCCAAAATTCTTAAAAAAAAATAAACAAAGAAAGAAAGCATTTCAAATGTGATTTTGAAATGTGAATTAATAACCAAATTAAATATATTTTTCTGTACATACTGAAATTAAATATTTTCTGTAAAATTGAATATGTATACATATTGAAATTAAATATGTATATATATATATGTATATATGTATATTGAAATTAAATATGAAATATAGGTATATGAACTTATACTTTTCTGTGAAGCAAGGAAAATTAAATAAATACATATATAACTATACACATGTATATTTTCTATGAGTAGAAATATGTTGGAACTAAGCAAGAAAAATAGCATCAAAATGACATGAGATACAATGTAAGTAAGTATGTATGTGTAGGTAAAAATAGCAAAGAGGATTTTCAGAAATGAACAAAAGTATAAAATATGACCAAGTCACATTTTTATCATGACTTGAGTAAGTGTGAGGTAATCAAAAATAGCCATTTTTATGAAAAGTAAAAAGAGGGAAGTACTGCCCATAACTAACAAATGCAGCCGGGGTATTAAGGATGAAAATGTGAAAATACAAAATGCAAAATGCATGATGTTAGCCAGGACAAAAATGGAATTTTGTCTTGATAAAAACCCTAGTGAAAACATGCAAATAAATAAGTAGTTATAGCAAGAAAAATCATTTTACCCGAGATACTTAAAATAAGAAAGGAAGAAAATATTTTAAAGGAAGGGAAAAACATTCAGGGATTTTCTGGATCTATTAGAAGGAAATACTTAGGTGAGTAATCTCACTATATTCATGGCGGTAAGTCCTGATATGAGGCAGCTAATCTTTTATATTTTTATTTTCATATTTCTGGTTTTGTTGAAAGCAACTTTATTAAATATCTTATGGGAGTTTTTGAATGGTTTTTGATCTGATATGAAGATTGTTATGGGTGTGCATGCTACTGTTTCATTTTATTTTGAAAAGCTAAGGCATCAAACCTTGAAATCATGGAAGAATACATACAACTAATATGGAATTATGGCATGAAAATTTCAATAGAGAAAATGGTGTAAGCTGCATTATACATAGTATAAGTGCCGAGGCTTAAGAAAAAGGTATTAGGATGCAATAAAGATTTCTATGTCCTGAGTCCCTAATCAAATAGCAGAAACTCACAAGTCAAAAATTGTGATTCATCTAGATCTTGAATCTGGTTCAATCATAGTTACTCGCAAATCATAATAACTTAACATGTCATGTCTCTATTCTCAGTTGTAGATATTCTTATATTTAATTTAAAGACAAGATATCTGTTAGCAATATTCTTGAAAATAATTATCTGTTTTCCTTTGAAAAATAAGCTTGCAAGATGTATGGGGTGTTTTCAGGAATATAGTGACATGTTCACTTAGCTATCTGAAGATAGGATTAAAAAGATACCATTAGTAAATGAACTAGAAATGGTGAGCCAAGAAGGCTGTTGGAATGTTTGTCATATTTGAAGTATGCAAGTTGGAACATGGTTTGTTTAAGCCCTAAGATCTTTGTGCAATGATGTAAATTAATTCATTGCAATGTGTCCCAGTGATTCCTTGATAAAAGATGAGGCCAGAATATAAATTGATATATATATATATATATATATATATATATATATATATATAGGCAACCCATAAATCATGAAATAGGAATATGAATATCTCCTAGATTTGTTGGAGTGGAACCATGGTTGTTTTAGTGCATCTATGTGCTACTGATTAATGTGAATGTTTGCATAATTATGTATGTGTTAATGGTTGATTTATGAAGTTATTATACTTGCATAACAATTCATATGAACATAGTAATATAGTTAATTTTAAGAAATTGCTGAAGCAACAGGCCAGCACTCATGTATCACTTATTTGCTAATGTCATGAATATATTAATATTGCTCATACCAGATCATAGATCTAACCCTTGTTTGCTCATGGCATATGGGGATGTCTCATTTTAAAATGAGGCAGCCACTAATGCTCTTTCAGGGAATGAAGAACCTAAGTAAGAAGAAAAGTATGGCTAATGAGAAAGAATGAATGAGCATGTTTGCTAGTTTTAATAAGAGCATAGAATGACCTACCTGCATGTATTCATGAGAGTTGTGTTCTTAAATTTTCCTAATATATATTTACTTGTTATGTTTGATTGAACTAGTTATGTTCTGTTGATTTTTGTTATGTGTTAAGAATTGAAAACTGAAGGATAATCTAAGTAGTGATCAAGAAAATGAGTCCAAAGTATTATTTATGAAAATACGGAAAAGAATTATATTCATATAAGAGCAGATTTCATACAAAACTTATATTATGTACTGGTCAGGCTTGACTCATTTAAAAGCAGTAAGTTTTGAAGTAAAATTTAGTTTTTAACTTGGAGTATTCTTTGAGTATTTAGTTACTCTTTCTGGATATTTTGTAAAAGAATCCAAGTCCACTTGTGAGTTTCTTTGAGAAGTGTATGTATCTTAAAAAGACTTCAAATACATTGCAAATGAATGGCATTTTAAATTGACCTGGTTGAGTGTCTAGTTGACACAGTCACAAGGATTAACCAGCTTCAAAAGAATGGAGTCTTGGTTGATCATGTTGGTCTGTAATTTGGAAGTAAAATGAATTTCAAAAATTCTTTGTCTATTTAGCAAATGTTTCACCAAAACTCTCTTTCAAAAACTTTTGTCAACTGTGCATTTTAACTGGTTAATATTACCAATCCAGGAAGCATTTTGCATTCAAGACCTGGTTCGCCCTAAAACATAGTGATTGCACACTTTTATAACATTTTCAAGTCTAGTACTCTAATCATAGAAAACCCAGAAAACGAGTGATCAAATGATCAACACATGGTAGGTCATATTGATTGAGTCGAGAATAGGAGAGATTCAAAGAAAACCATGAATTGAAAATGATAAATAAAGATATCATTTTCTGACCTTAATCAAGTATCAAATATTTTTAACTAAACTATGAAAAGGCCATATATTCTGAGATTGTTTTGTCAAAATAAATCACTAGTAAATCATAGTTAATATGATCAAAGTTATTATGAATAAATATGAGTAGGATCTACTCATATATTACAAATATCAAAAGAAAAAGAAAATATGGAAATTAACTATGGGAAGATTGATTCAAATTCAAGCCAAACATAATAAGCTCTTATTTATACTAACTCTGATTTAAACAAGAGAGTCACATGCATCCTCATATGTATGTGCATATCTTATGAATACACTGATATATTTATATTGGTAAAGATCCTGGATAATGAAAAAAAAATCCTTTGAAAATTAAAGTAAAATGGTGAGGGTCATTTTAGGATTGCTCATACCAAGCGAGAATTAATATGGGATGATATCCAATTTTTCATCCTTTCTATCCACTATATAAGCAAACCTAAACAAATTTGATTAGGAATTTTTGGCTACCATCTCCATGATATCTTCCTGGCTGAAATTACTCCATTATATCAAGTTTAAATCAACTCAAAGTCCATCACTATCCAATATCCAAAGGTCAAGGGTTCAAGGACTAGCAATCTGCCTAATCGAAAATGGTTTCAAAGGGGAGAGTTCATCCTTTCAAGGTGTATTTCAAGGCTTTGGTTCTTAGGTATGTTTTATCAAATAATAATTTATAATATTCTGAATAATATTTTATTTTGTTTGTGTGTATTGTTAGGTTGGCGACGATTATGATATGAGTTAATGTTGTCACAAATTGGTATGATTCTATATATGTATATACTTATAAAACAATTATTTTTTTTACATATTAGATCCGTATAGTAGCATAATATACATACCGATTAATAGTCGATTAAATTATACGTATATATACATAATTTAATTACACATGTATGATTTATATTTAATTACAATAGTATATTATAGTTAAAATTGATTATATAATTTTATATATGTAAATTTGTGGTAAAAGTAATTTTCAGAAGAAAAAAATAATTTTTATAATTATATCTTATTATTTAATTTTATTTAAATCAATACAGTACATAAATAAATCATATAAAATCAAATATGGTATGAAAATTATTTTAACATCAGATAAGCTCTCAATCAGATGATAAAAAAATTTGGTTATTTTTAAAAGTTATTATTCAAATCAAAGAAAATTAATAAATTAATTAAAAATTAAATTAAATCGAAAAAATTTTGAATTTTTTTTCAAAACATCAAAATATCATTTGTGATTTACTTGAAATTCAAAATTTGATTAGAGGTTTCCAAATAATTTTTTACTAATATTTTATGTAATATCGAATGAATATTCAACTAAAATATATTTAAAATAATAATAAAAAGTTTCTGTATTGTACACACGATTTGGAATTTTTTTATAATTTTATCAACTAATATATACATACATATATGCATATATATTTATATATTATAAATATATTTATGTATATATATATATATATTAAAATAAGTATAAAATATTATTTTATTATTATGTATATACTAGTACATATTTTATTCACGGTTTTATGATAAAATTATTATCTATTTAGTAGTTAAATAACGTATTTACATTTGAATAAATATATTATAATAATAATACACATATACATATATATTATTTTATTTATAAAATTTTATACACACACACAAATATATGTGTGTGTGTATTTACGTAAAATTATTTAAACAAACTTAATATGTACACACATAACATTTATATATAAGTATTAGTTTATATATATATATATATATATTTGGATAGCATATATTTTCATATCAGATAAGCTAACGTGTATGCTATGGTGTAAATCTCAATATTTGTGCATGGGAATGTTATACTTTGCATGGGTTGCCATGTTAGACATGCGCGCGCACACACACACACATATATGTGTGTATGTGATATATATATATATATATTAAGATATAAATTAAATAAAATTATGCATAATTTAAAAATGTAAATAAAATAAAAGATTTTATCTAAATAATATTAAGAAATGTTCTAAATGAATTAGACTCATAGCGCAATATAGATCCAATAAGGGAATGTTTTTTGAAATTCACCCATTACATCCGCTTTGGGCCGACCCAATTCCAACAATGTATTAGAGCCCAATAGCATATAGTCTAAATTAGTCATGTTAGGGTCAGCCAATTAAATTTTGCCCATATAGTCAAGTGTCTAGAAAAGTAGCGACTATGATTGGGCCTAGGTAATCAATATCCTGCCCTATCTAGCTACTAGCCTAGCTCGAAATGAAGATGTAAGCCCAAAATATTATTCATAATAGAAAATTCTAGATTTGAATTGGGTCTTAGGCTAATTTCAAAATCATTTGAAAATAAAAGTTTTAAATTTCAAATAAGAAAAATATTATAAATGTCATAATATAAATTTTCAAATTGTCTTAAAAATAAAAAATATAATGCATATATATTATAAATGTTATAATATGATGAAAATTTTCAAAATGTTGGATAATTAAAATAAATTAATTCCGAAATTTATAAAATTTGTTAATAAGATCAATAAAATATATTTTAAAATTAGTTAATTAATTACTAATATATAAATGTACTGTATATTATGATATATATTATGTTGTTTTAGAGTGTTAATTAATATAAGTGTACATGTATGTACATAAATGACTTTCAAAATTAATATAAATATAACTAAAATTATTTAATTAGATAAATTAATTAAAAGGTTAATTAATTAAATAATATACACATACATATGGTATATGTTTTATACTATAAATGTTATGGTATATGTGTTATACTATAAATGTTATAGTATATAATAAACACTTAATATAAATGTTATATTAACATAATATAAAATTAATTAAAATTAATTAATATAATATCATAAATAAGACTATTCTATTCTATAAGTAGTATGAATTATAAAAGTTAAATAATAATAAAACTTATATAATATGAATGTAGAAATTAAAGGTGGAAAAACAAGAGACTCTATATAGACTTAATAAATAAATATATATGTAAATGTACGTACCCTGTGATTTTCGATGTGTCCACTTGAACCACAAGAGTATTTCATATGAAATATATTATTCCATAAGTCGATATCACTCAACATAATATTTTGAAGATTATGAATCTTCAATATAATGTTGTCCCCTATCATTTACATATTAATAGATTACTTGCATATCCTTTAGTTGTTGAGCTTTCCTTAAGTTAGGAATGTTATGTGTGGTACTATTGACATATTGAATAGATGAGGTAAGATAACTACACGTATTTGTTCAGCTTTACTCAAGGTACATGCATTATACTTAGGTCATCGCGAAATGATAGGTCCAAATGAATAGTTCCACTTTACTTGTTAAGCTTTCCTTAAGGTAAATGCAGGATTAGGGCAAGGTATCGCGAGTTAGGAGTTGCATGTGATACGACCGATAAGGTGTTATCCACTGTATGTTGACGTATGATTTGTTTATCTTTCCTCAAGGTCAGAACCCTAAAGCATACGAGTCCTAACACATACTAATGAAGTCGAAAGACTTATATGTTTCAACTTAGGGTTTGGTGAAACAGAAAAGACTAGTGCAAGCCTTACTAGAAAAATGAAACGATAACATTTAACAATTCCAACACTATAAAAACATATGCTATATAATTTTATAATAACCTATATTGATAAATCTATACTTTTAATTCGATTGATAAAATGTTTATCAATTAGGATATACAAAGGAATTGAATTGAAGATTGACAAATAGAAATATAACATATACTTACTAATAAATACATCTTGCATGTTAATTTTCAAATACCTATGCTAGCGTATGATTTTACAACTACTAAATACATTCGTAATTTGGTCACTTACATGTTTATTTTGTCGAGACCGTGTACTGCATTCTTTGAGCTTCAAACTCTAAAAGCAATACAAGGCCATGGATATTTGACCATATAATATCTCATATAAGTGTTATATTGGGATCAGCTAAAGTTCATAATGTATGATACTTCAAGTTATTTCATTCGTAATAAGCCAATAAACAGTTATTGAGACCGAGTATTCAATTTGATTGATTACAAAAGGATCGTATTGTGTTAAATGTAATACTTGACTAATACTACAAGAAAGATCTAAGAATTTGATCACTGAACTGTCAGTTTAATCAATTTACATAAAGTGCAACATATTTGATGTCCTTAAATGTTAAGAATAATCGAGTGCGTTTTTGTAAGAGTTCGTTATGATATTGTAGTAAGTGTTTTCTTTTGAATGGTTTGATCATTTAGAAAGGAAAATGAATGTATAAGAGTAAATGTGATTTAAGGTACAGTTGGGATGAAGAGAGTGAATGGTCACTTCTGTTTCATAAAGAAACATTAAAAACGAGAATTGTAATGATAATAAGTGATACTTAACATTGGATTAAGAAACATAATTTCTATCCCGAAATTTATTTTGTATAGAAGAATGTTTTCTATGAGATTTATTTCTTTGAGTTCAACATATTTGATAAAATAACTCTCTGTTGTAAACTAGTTGCAGTATATAAATAATCAATATTAAGTGAATTATGGACTTTCAAATTTCGTATGCTATTATATTAGTGGTGGAAATAGTGGGAGCATGCTATATAACATTTATTGATTGATCAAGTTATGAAAATTGTTTTTGTGAAATGTACCGCACATTATGTATGAAATAATGACTATTTTTCGATGTCGATTGATAAGTAGACACGGTTATATTTCAATGTGAATATTATGAATATTTTATACGAAATAAATCTATAATGTGGTATTTTTATGCACGACAAAAGCAATGCATTTGAAAATACTGAAATATCTAAAGTTATTTATAGTTATTTTGGAATTATAGACTAAGCCATAATTTTGAGTAATAATTTTACTATATGCTTATGAACCATGTGATAATGATTAATTATATCTCAAACAGTTAAGAGCTATCCATCCATTTAGTGGGAGCATCATACGAATTGATGAACTCTTCGGATTGATACATATTGATGTATGCAATCGTAAGGCTATTAATACCAAAACGATTCCATATACTTTATTATATTCACCGATGAGTTATCTCCGACATGGACATGCGTATTTAATACACATGTAGTATGTCTATGGTAGACTTATAGAGTATTAGATGAAAGTAAATAAAATAACATGTAATAAAATAAAATGATTTTCTTTGATCAAATATGAGTATATTGGAAAGAGTTTAAAATGTACCTAAAAATGAATAAAAGATTCAACCTTAAAAGTTGCCCATCCTTATAATACATAATGATGTATTGATAAGGAGTAATTGAATTTTATTGGATAAAGCACGATTAATAATGAGTGAACTTGAGTTAAATACTTTCTATAAGGTGTGTACTTGAGGGCATTATACAAGGTTAAAATTAATATTATCCAAAGAATATTTTACAAAACCAAAGAGGATAAGGTTGATAAGAAACCCTATATATCCTAGGCCAAGGAGTTAGTAGGCTGTTCGAGTTGAAAGACTGCACGTAATAATTATACGTAAGAGATCTTGTATGAATCATCCTAAGATAATTTTGGAAACGATAGTCATTAAGTGACTAATTTATGTTGTGAACATAAATATATTGTGAACTAATGCAAAATCAGTTTTATATAAGGCAATTCATAAAATTTTGATCAATGCCCATTCCCTTGCACTGAGAAGCAACTATCGTTTCAAGAAATACAAACTTCGTAGCAAAGTAATTTATTTAAAAAAAATTGGTATAAAAATGCATTTTGACGCGATCCAATGATAAAACTAGTTACAAGGGATGAAATAAAATTGAACAAACCTGAATGAACACAAGTACATTAATTGTCTATTGAGTATTCATGTACATTAAAGAGAAGCTAGAGTTTTTTGGCAATGTCGAGAATATATAATCCTCGATTATTTAATTAAACCGTTAAGGGTATTCACTCTATGACATGGTAATATGCACATATCCAAAATATATTCCAAAAACATTATCAAAATATGATTTTGATAATTGTATCCGAAGGGATATGATCCATTGGCCGCAAATGTGTCTTTAAGAGAAAGTCAAATGCAACTGGAATGTAGTGAGCCACATCAATAAGAATAATACCGTGAAATTCAAATTTTGAAATTAATGTAACGGATTCGTCATTTAACACGCTCAAGTTAATTTGGATTCTACTCAAAAAAAAATCGCATATTATGACTTTGTGTTTTGGTACGTATGTGTTGAAACATAAAATTCTAAATTATGATTTAAAGTATTTACATATAATAACCAAAGTGTCTTGAAGTCAAAGGGAAAAATATTGAGTTTATAAGTTTTTGGATATATCCAAGAATAGATACGAAAGTGTTATTCGACGAGCATCAAAACTAAAAAATGTTTCGATAAGAATATCAAATAATTTGATCGTCAATCAAAGTGCAGAGGAAGCATGTGCTCATAAGAAAGAAATTTAGAAATGTACATTGGTATTTCTAAACCATAGGTAAACAACACACTATTGATTGCTAATGACGTACTTGTGTTAAAATCAGTCTTAGATGTTTTAATACTCGATGTTGGATTTACAAATGATGTCTTTTGTAGTAAGTATAAAAGAAGTTGGGAATGTTCCAAACGATATGCAAGGAAACCTTATTAAAATGTTTAATACGGAACATGTAAGTTGCATTCCTTATGCATTGGCAATAGGAATTGTCAATACATGTTATGTTATCTACGATATTGTGATTTGTTTATATATTTGATACTTGAAACAAATATCAAATCCAAATAGATATCACTAAATAATTATTTGAAGTGTTTTCAGTATATATGAAATACTATAGAACTACTTAAAGAAATAACGAACTCCTTATGAAGGAGTGTTTGGACTCGATCTTCATAAGTGATGTTGAGTATAATATGTCAATATAATAATCTTTATGTTGGAAATGTTCTAATTAGAAGAGGTTATGGATAGTTCAATGAAAAAGGGCTAAGTACATCACCATGAATAGTGTTGCAATACAAACGATGTGTATATATAATAAATGCACAAATTTATAATTGAGCTAAGAGGGATTTCAAATGTTGAAAATCCCATAACATTGTTATATGATAATAATGGCACGATATAGTTCAAAACAGAACTAAGAGCTTACTGAAAGTCGAGAGACATACTCCGAATTGTTCCATATGATAAACGTAGTTTATCAACAACGGAGAGAGTTGATTGATGGGTAGATAATTGGAACATAATAGCATACCCATTCATCGAGTGACTGACTCGATCGGTTTAGAGGAAACCGATTGGAGAAGTTGAAATAAGATTCCATAATTGGCCTAAAGTGCAAGTGGAAGATTGGTACTGTAACAACCTGCCTTTTCGATCCACAGAAATCGACACTAATACATCCATGGTATTCACTTGCAACACGTCGAAGTGCCAAAAAGACAGATTGTTGGGGTAGAAGAAAGAAAAGGCAGAAAAGAATCTTACATTATTACGAGTAATATATAATACACAACAGGTCTTTACAAAAATAAAAGAACTTTAACATACATGTTATCATCAAATCAAAACTAACCTATCATCAGCCTTGACAGTTATAACAACCATCCTTGCAATTGTTGATAAATACTGACAAGAACAAACATCGGAAGTTAAAATACAGGAATACGTCTTAGAGGATCCAACTCATCTCCTAAAGCTCCAATGTGTCTTATGTAGAAAATATGCTCGGGCTGACCCAAGCATTATGAGAAAATTACACCCGGATCAATCTACTAAACTAGCGTGTGAAACATAATCAAATGTGTTTTTAATATTATAAAACCTTTCAAAATAAAGATATCTCGTAAGACCAAGCCGCACATAAACACAAACCAGTTTTTACCTTACAATAACCAAACCACTTTATAGGAAAGCTTGTGATATTATAATAATGTGTAGGGGTTGAAGTTAATATATAAAATAGCTAGAATTCTTGCATCTCACATTCCAATATAGTTGGGCACAACTAAGTCTGTAAAGGCACGTATTGGAGATTGGGTTCCAACATGACAAGATAATGGACTATCTTCCATATAGTACACCTCTAGATAAAATGTACCAAGGTCAACAAGAACATATTGCACCGCTGGGAACACAGAGCCGACCTGTCCACTAAAAATAACAAGCTAATTATATCATCTCTTGGGCACTGAGCTGCAAACGTTGCCCCACGCGTGTACCAAAATCCATAAAATTGAATCTAGATCGAGAAATGATGCTCCTAATGGTAGCTCGCCATATAGCATTGTTCAAAAATGCTTGAAAATGAGGAAGAACCAAATTCGTGTTAGAATTATTTTGGTTCCATGAAAAATTAGGATGATATCTCCAACCAGGATTGTACGTTGGAGAAAATGGATCATTCTTAACCTTATTAAAGGCATTAAGTTGTTCTATCGAATTAGGACACTGATCGTTTTTGTGATTCAGATCGTTGTCTTTATAACACATTGGTTGGGAAGCTTGTTTCATTCGATTGGATAAGAAAACATTGTCGAATTTATTGATCGTTGCATCGATTTTAGCTTCCTAAACCAACGATGATCTTATCGAGTGTGCGCTCGATCATGACTAAATATATTTTTCGTCAAAACTTTCCAATTGCGATGACTTTTTGGCCAATTTCTCAAGAAATTGCCAAGCATCGTCGTGATATTGGGTGAGAAAATTGTGTTGGCATATCGATTCAAGTATGGTTAGCGAGCTATTTCCAAGGAGTTGAACTTTTTTAAGAAGGCTTTAACAAATTCGTCCCAAATTTTGATCGAGTTTGGAGGTAAGCTATACAACCATTCGTCAGCATAATCGGTAAAGTCAAATGGAATTAATCGAAATTTGATTCCATCATCACTTAATTGTTGGAGTTTAACGGTTGCACATACTTGTTCGAATTTTGTTAAGGAGATGTATGGGTCATCGTGTTCAAAATTGCCAAATTTTGAGAGCATGGCAAAATGATTTGAATGGATTTCGAAGTGATTACCTATTGAGGCGGGTAATATGATACCAGAAGGAATAGAAACTCTATTGGGAAAGATTCTATCCATAAGAGTTCGTGGAGCGTTTTTCATTTTCCATCGTTGGAGGAACGTTTATTCGAGTTAAACGATTCGTTGTTGTGTCACGAGTCCAATTACTCATGCATAAGTGAAAAGTTCAAGGAGAGAAAGAAGTGAGAATCAAGTTTAAGGGAATGAAATAAGGTTTAGAAAATGAAATGAACTAAAAAATTGTTTTTTTGACATGCTTTTTTTAAGGAAAGATATTTACCAAAAAGAATTTATTTTTCAAAAGGGAGATTTGATTTGTGTTTTGTTTTTTAGGATTTTTTGGATTTTTGTTTTCCTAAAAAACTAACTTAAGTAAAATGCCTTTTTTTTTGGATTATTGGTTTTGTTTAATTTTTTAATCAAAGGAAAAGATTTGAAAAGATTGTTTTTCTTTTGGATTTTTATTTAAAAACTTAGTTAAGGAAAATGTGATTTTATTTTACTTTTGGATTTTTTTTATATATGCACGAACTACTGCAACTAAATGAATGCAAGGACTTAATTTTAAATTTTCTATCCTTAGTAGCTCCTAACGCAAAATTGTATAATCACACTTTGTCTTAATCCAACAAAATAGTTCTTAAGCAGGTAACAAACATAGGTTATCAGTGCACCATGAATCGATGTAACAATGCAGTGGAAGGTTTAAGTACCTTCAAAGAAAAAATCACTACAATATTTATTAATCACCATAATGACCGATTATTGCTCTGCTGTAACGTAGACACCAAAAAATTAGATTGTCGAAACAAGACAACTTGTCAAGATACGATTAAGCCCTAAATGAGTTTGCGACACCCTCAAGTCCGATGTCTACCGTTATTATTAGTTAAACTCTAAGATGAAATGCAATTTGTGGACCAAGGAAAGGGTGATGAAATCCCCATCTTATGTGAAGTTGGGTTTGCCCTTAGAAAATAAAAAAAAATGAAATGATGCAAAACAGAAATTAAATGTGATTTAACAATGCAACTAAGAATAAAATTTGTTTTGTTCTTTTATATACAAGTGCAAACAACCAATAATGCAAAGAAAATAAAAACAATAGGTAAGAGCATAATACCAGAGCGTGCAGAATTAAGCTGCAATTTTTTTAAGCAAGTAATTTATTTGGCAAACAAAGCAAACTAGCAAGCGATTCCTTCTTTTTTATTTTCAGCAACCTGAAATTTGCACCAGAAAATTTGAACAAGGTAAATGTTGTGTATTTATTTATTTTTTATATGACTAATACCAAATAAAAACGAAAACAAATTCTTTTTTTTTCTTTTTTAGAGAAAAATGAAAGTAGAAAGAAAGAACTTGTTTAAAACAAAACTTAATTAAATAAATAAAACAAGTAAACTAAACACACAAAAGAGCAAGCCTATACGCAGATAGGCCGAAACTAGAATAATTTTTTTATTATTCAAAGACGAGCAGCCTAACACAATCAAAATCCACAAATTCTCGAACATAATTCTCAAATAAAATTTCCAAATCAAAATTCGTTAGATGGTAGTTTTCCAAATCGAAACAAAATTCTCAACTCGTCCTTATACTTGTTCGGACTCTTGGTTGGCTGAATTCGTTCGACTTGTGAATCAATGATTGTGTGATTGTGATTGAAAGTTCAAGCAATTGGGTACTTTGGGAGGAGGAAGTTGTAAGAGGGTGGTAGCAGTAAGCGTGGCTACGATGCATAGTTGCAATATGGATCCTGAATGGAAGGACAAGGCAGAGGCGGGGGAGAAGTTGAATTGCAGTGCTTGTTGAAGTGTGGACTTGTCGTGATGAATGATGTGTGGTGTTTGTTGGACGAGTTGGAGATGTGGTTTGGTTATTTATGGTTTGGAGAAAGTGGTGATGTGGTTTGGTTTGTTTTGCTTTGGAAGTTTTGGTTTGTGAGGATGGTTTGGGAAGTAATGCAGTTTGTGACAAAGGTGTAGGAGGCGATGAAGTGTGAAGTGGTGCTTGCAGTTTGGTAAGTGGAGTGTTTGGACTTGCTGAATGTAGACGATGGAAGTGGACAAGATGTGGTAGAAAGTTTATACAGTAGGATGGTGATTGTAGGAGTGTTGCTGTCTGGCGTCACAGTGGTGGGTAGGAGAGTGTGGCAGTTTGATGATGGTGGCTGGTTGATGCAGATGTGATGGTTTCTGATGAAGGGGTGAAGTGGTTCGAGTGCAGTTGTAGAAGCAAATGAGGGAAATGAAGAAGCAATTTTGAGAAGAGATTGGATGATGTAGATTAAGGAAGTGGTGCAAGTTAAATGATGATGTGTGAGGATATGCAGTTGAAGTGGGACATGTAGTTGCTGATGGTGAAGGTGATGAATGGTTAAAGGCTGAATATTGTAGCTGGGGATTGAAGAAGCAGTTTGAGGCAGGGAGTAAGTACGGGTGGAGTTTGAGTAGGGTAATAGTGTGATGATGATTTGTAGGAGGATGTTGCTTATTGTAGGTTGTGAAATGGTAGAGAAGTGCTGTGATGTGATAGTGACAGTAGAAAATTGTTTTGAAATGGTAGAGAAGTGCTGTGCTGTGATGTGGTGAAATGAGCTTGAGGGTGAAGTTGGAAGAAAAGGCAGGGGAAGTTGAAACTAACAAATGAAGTTGAAAGCATGCCTATTGAAAATGTAATGAAATGAAATGTAAAATTGTACCGACAGATTTGTTTTTATGAACTGAAAATTGCAAATATAACAAAGCAATGTAAACTGAACTTAAAAACAGGAATGAGGAGCGTAATGAAATGCAATATGAAGATGAAAACAAATGCAATGAAATGTTTTTAAGAGTAAAAATAATAAAACCAACAATTCGAAGAGTAGAATTAAAATCAAATTACTTTCCACGGCAACGGCGCCAAAACCTTATTAAAATGACGGATTTTCTATCCATTAGAAAACCGTCGAAAAATATAATTGTTATAAAACCGTAAGTGCACGGCGTATAATCGTAGTATGTATGTGAGTATATGTCGATCCATAGTGAAAGAATTAAATTCTAATATTACTGAATTAAATTAGCTTAAAATTTTTGAAATTGTTTTAAACTAGAAAATTGCAGAAAATAAACTAGAGCAAAGATGTATAAAACTATGAGATTAATGAGCAATTCATTTACACAAATCAACACAAAATTCATTTATAATCTCTCATTAAAATATTAAGTAAAAATGATTGATATGTCTATTATAACTATGGTTTATTTGTGGTATTAATTAGTACAACTTAAACCATCAAACTCTAACACACCATTCAAATTTACTTATCAACATTCATGAAAATGACGTGAAATAAAAAATAAAATCTATTTTAACCATGATCTATTTACTATGAATTAGTAACATAGACAATCAAATTTTGATTCTAGTTTAACTTTCATCATCAAGATCATTTAGGCAAATGATCAAATAGTTTATGTTTATATTATATTAAACATAGCCTATTTGAGCTGTCAACATAGACTATCAGATTCACTAAAAACAGAAACATAATCCACCATCATTCATAATTTTCATTAAGCACAAAAGAGAGATCACAAATGAAATCACTATGTTAATTTAATATGTTTCATAAGCGCTCCATTACCCATAAATTGAAGGGGTTTAGCTACTCATATTTGAATACATCTTAACATAAATGATTTCAATATGAATAGAAGAAAAATGAGAGCTAATTAAAAGAAAAGAAAGCTAACTACTTGCATAAAATAAAACTAAACTAATTACAAAAATTAAACCTATGCTACTAACATGAAATAAGAGGAGCATAAAGTAAATAGGAGAGCATAAAGTAAAACAGAAATAAAAGAAAGCATGAAATAAAAACGCGTGAAAGTAAAGAGCAAGGCTAAGAAGCCATTAAAGTGACATTTTATTTATCATTGATTTGTGGCAACAATATTGCATAAAAAGAAGAAGACGATTACATGAAATATAATGGATATTTATACATGCTTAAAACCCTAATCCATTTTTAGGGGACTACCTAAATTGCCCTTAAGATAATGTAACCTCCAAGTAATCATTAGGGAATTAATTAATCCTTACTAACATGCATTTAAGCCTCCATTAACATGTGCATGTGCTTTTAATTATGAACCATTAGTTAGTGGGTACGTGGGCTCCTCCATGTTGCATAAATTCTTTTATTTCCTTTCTTCCTTATCTTTCAACGTATGTGCATGCATACATCCATGGAACCTCTTCATATTTGCACTCCATTTCATACAAATAAAAATAAAAATGTACGAATAAATTTTTCAAAATTAATTCATACACAAAATTATCATTTTGCACCCAAACGAAGATGAATGAATGATGATTTGAAAACAATTTAGATTTTAGTTTACACATATAAAATACTCTAATATGCTCACTTATTTTAATAAAAGAAATTAAATATGAGAGTAAAAGCGTACACTTTTGCATGCATGTCAAATACCTCCACACTTATCTTTTTATTTGTCCTCGAACAAACTAAAACTAGGATAAATCGATTTTCAAGAAAACACAATCGCATTGAGCATATACAACAAGTCGTTAAACCTCTAGGCATCTCTAATAGGACGAGTGTTGTGTAGTGAAGGTTTTCAGTAGATCCTACTTACAAAATACAAATGCGATATGCAAAGTCTAATGCGACTACATGATGTAAGTTTAAAAAAATATTTACAAATGACGAATTTACTTTTAAACCGACACAAGTAAGTTAAATAAACGTTTAGGTCGTTATCAAGAAATTTTAGTCCTTTTACTCATTAAAACTTTCAAGAAAAACTAAATTATCATCACAATTAGACTCTAATTTGACTATTTGTTTTTTATGATAATATGGTGCAACTATGAAACGAATCCTTCAGTTGATTATCAAAGTTTTGCAAAGTGATATTTTTATTTCTTTGGAATATAAAGTCAAATCAAATAAGTGAAAAACCTGTCTGGATTTCAATTGCTTGCTCTCCCTTCATTCTGAAAAATATTAACATTATTATTTACACATCTATCTTAGATAAACTGAGGTCAGATATACTGATATGCACTGCCTTTCGGGCTTCCGTGAGAAAAACACAGAGTGTGGTGAGTATACGCACTTGCGTATGAACACATGACTCTATGTGTTTATTATTATTTACATACACCTAATTCTGATAAATTGATGCTGGATATACCGATCATGCACTGTCTTTTGGGCTTACATGAGAAGGTTATAGAGCATGGCGAGTGTACACACTTATATGTGAACACATGATTCTAGGTGTTTCTTATTTTTATAAATTTTTTTTTTGAAAAGAGAGAGTTAGGCAAAATCATCTTAGCACCACTTAACTTAGAAGTTTAAAAAATTTATCGCCTTTACTTTATATCAACCACTCATTTAAAAAAAGATTACAATTAGGACATACTTCATAAGTATCATCTTTAAGCCTTCCTATGTACTAATTAACTATAGTTACTTGTAATCAAACTTTTATTTTTATTTTGTTGGAACAAATAAATTTTCAAAATTTTTAATTTAATAACAAAAAACATATACTTGTCCTATATGATTTCTTCAATAGTAAATCAATATGCTAAAAAACATTTTGGGATTTATTTTGGAAAGAAAATACAAAAAAAGCCATGAAAAATCAAAATAAACATGAGACTCCCACCACATTTGATTTTGACTGTATCCACACAGTTAATACATGATATAATGAGTATAACAGAGAAAAATATATACATATTTACAAGTGAGGGTTAAAATTTCTTATTAGACATAGTATGGCTCATGAAGAATTATGAGCTCCTCCTCTCGATCACTCGTCAATTCCAAGTAAGGTTTTAAACGATGATCATGTGGTTTTCTATTTCTATGGCACCGTGTGGAAAAACAGTATGTGCTATGTATGGTCCTGTCCACCTTGATTTTAATTTCTCAAGGAATAAATGAAGTCGAGAGTCATACAAAAGAACTTTTCGCTTTTGCGAAAATGTTTTCCGTAGGATTGACTTGTCATGAAAAGCTTTTGTTCTTTCTTTGTAAATTTTCTCATTTTAATACGCGTCATTCCTAATCTCCTCTAATTTATTGAGTTGCAATTTTATGTTTTCGCCTGCATTTTCAAGGTCAAAATTTATGTTTGTAATTACCCACAATGCTTTATGTTCAAGTTTGACAGGAAAATGACAGCTTTACCATATACTAGCCTAAAAGGAGACATTCCAAAATTGGTTTTGTACGCAGTTCTATAAGCACAAAGCGCATAATTTAATTTTTATGACCAATATTTTCGATTTTTATTTACAGTTTTCTCCAAATTTTGCTTGATTTGACGATTTGAAACTTCAATTTGACCACAAGTTTGAGGATGATAAGGAGTTGTTAACTTATGGGTTATCAAGTATTTCTTCATTAAAGTTTCAAATGATCGATTACAGAAATGAGTTCTATTATCGCTTATTATTGTTCGAGGTGTTCCAAACCTCGAAAAGTTGTTTTTTTATGAATTTAACAACTTTATGGTCATTTGTTTAACAAGGAAGGCTTCAACCCATTTAGAGACATAATCAACGACACGAAGAATGTACAAATTTCCGAAGGAGCGGGGAAATTGTCTCATAAAATCAATACTCCAAACATTAAAGATTTCGATCGTAAGAAAGGGGTTCCAAGGAATCATGTTTCATCGAGAGATTTTTCCTAACATTTGGCAGCGATTGCAAGTTTTACATAACTTGAATGCATTTTTGAAAAGCATAGGCTGGTAAAAATCACATTGGAGCACCTTCTCCGCTGTTTTCTTAGGACCGAAGTGACCACCACAAGCTTGGTTATGAAAAACGAAAGAACACCTGATTTCGTAGCTGGGATGCAATGCCGAATGATTTTGTTGGAACGATACTTAAAAAGGTATGGATCATCCCAATAGAAGTACTTGACTTGGGAAAGAAATTTATATTTATCTTCTTTCGAACAAAATGAAGGAGATGTTTTAGTGACCAAATAGTTCACTATGTCGGCATACCATGGATTGACGGAAACAGAAATGAGTTATTCAACAGGAAAATTCTCATTGATCGAGAAAGAAGGTGGTGCGTTTGGAAGATGCAACAGATGATCAATAATGACCTTATTGGATCTTTTTTGTCTTTGATCATAAGGTCAAATTCTTGGATTTAAAGGATCCAATGAATCAAACAAGACTTAACATCCTTTTTAGCTAAAAAGTATCTAATAGCGGAGTGGTCAGTGTAAATCATAATGTGCGAGCAATCAGATAAGGTTGGAATTTTTCATGCACAAAAACTACAACTAGAAGTTCTTTTTCGGTGGTTGTGTAATTGAGTTGAGCATTGTTTAGAGTCATACTAGCATAGTAGATGACGTAAAGAATTTTGTTGATGTGTTATCCTAAGACAACACCAACATCAAAGTTAGAGGTGTCACATATTATTTCGAAAGGAAGATCCCAATTGGTCGAGCAAATGATGGGGGCAAAAACGAGTTCATTTTTGAGATGTTTGAAAGCAGAAACACAATCAAAATTAAATAATGGAACGTCTTTTCCAAGAAGTGTCATCGGAGGTCCAGCAATTTTACTAAAATCTTTCATAAAGCGTCGATAAAAACCAGCGTGTCCAAGAAATGAACAAAAGTTCTTGATTGATTTAGGAATAAGTAGATTTGCAATCACGTCAACTTTAGTTTTATCTACCTCAGTGCCTTTGTTTGAAATAACATGCCCAAGGACAATGCTATGTTTGACCATGAAATGATATTTTCCCCAATTTAACATTAAGTGTTTGTCCTTGCATTAATTTATAACTAACTCAAGATGGTGTAAGCACTCGAAAAAAGAGTTTCCAAAGAAGGAAAATCGTCCATAAACACTTCCAGAAAGCGTTCGATCATGTCGAATAAGATGCTTCCCACGCATCTTTGAAAAGTAGCAGGAGCATTGCAATGGCCAAATGGCATATGTCGATAGGAAAAAGCGTCAAAGGGACATGTGAAAGTCGTTTTCTCTTGATCTTTGGGAGCAATTGAAATTTAGCTATAACCGAAGTAACCATCAAAAAAAGCAATAGAATTCGTGGTCGACTAATCTTTTAAGGATTTGGTCGATGAAAGGGAGAGGGAAGTGATCTTTTCGTGTTGCAGCATTTAATTTTCGATAATCAATGCAAACATGTCAACCCATTTGAGTACGAGTTGGAATGAGTTCGTTAGTGTCGTTCATAATAATAGCAAATCCGAACTTTTTAGGCATGGCATGAATTGGGCTAACCCACGAACTACCAAAGATGGGATACATGATTCCGTTATCGAGGAGTTTAAAATTTCATCTCAAACCACATCCTTCATTTTTAGGTTAAGCCTTCGTTGCGCGTCATGAACATGCTTGGCTTCGTCAATTTAATGGATATGATGTTGAACAAAAGTGGGACTGTTTCCCTTTATATCAGTAATAGACCATCTAATTGCCTCTTTTTTTCGATAGAATTGAAAAAGGGAAGCATCTTGATTAAGAGAGAGATTTGAAGAGATTATGACTGTAAACATTTCATTGTCACCTAAGTATGTGTACTTAAGGTGATCAGGAAGAGGTTTGAGTTCCAACATAGGGGGTTGCTCAATCAAAGAATTTGATTGAAGTTCTGACTCAACGGCGAGGGTTCAAATGGAAGCGCATTTTCAATTTCATTAAGCTCATCTTGAAATAGTTGTTTGTATTCAGTCTCACGTTCGTTGGTAAGTTCCACTATTTCGTTGCCAAAATTTTCTTGAGTGGAGCTAACTTCCCATGTTTGGTCAAATGGTTCGTTTGATTGGTTTTCGAGATTGAAGATGTTAAAATCAAATTCATGTTTCTAAAAAAAAATTTCATTAAACCATTTCGACAGTTGATTAGGGCATTTGAAGCAACAAAGAACGGTCGGCCTAAAATCAATGAAATTTGACTCATTGAATTATTCATAGGATGTGTCTCTAGAATGATGAAATCGACGAGTGATATGAATTGACCGATTCTGATAAGTGCGTCGTTGATTTCTTCCACGAATTTCTTTATCGAATGATCAAAAAATTGAAGAGTTACTTTCGTCTATTTTAGTTCACCCAAACCAAGTTGCCGGTATACTAAATAAGAAATCAAATTGACCCTCGCATCTAACTCTAGTAAGCACTTATTAATTGTCTTATCCTTTATCGTGCACAATATAACGACCCGCATTTTTGATAACTAAAAATATTAAATTTAATAAGATTTTGGAATTTAATACTGTCAGAAATTAAAATATAAGATTTATTAATGACAAAATAATAATTAAAATATAATTTAATACTATTTTCTGAATGTTATTTACCACTATTTTAATGTTGTTGCAGTCTATGAAAATAATTGTAAAGTTAATTTGGTTATAATTGTAAATAAGGAATAAATTAAATGATGTATTAATGGTGGAATTATATGTTATTTTATTTAATTGGTTTTAATATAGAATATGAAATCAGTTAGGTGGTAAGTAATTTATTTACCTTTGTGTGCAAACAGTAGATGTATAAATGTGTCGATTCGCTAACGTATGGCAATTGTTTTATTTGTTACCTTATTATTAAATCAGTTTGAAATTAATTTGGAAATCAATTGTTGAAATTTAATATAATTGAAATATTACTGTTATTAGAAGAAAAGACGTTAAATGTTGAGTGATGAGAATAATAAGATGGAAACTTTGTTTAATTAATTCATAAGGTAATAGTCGATTTAACATAAGAATTTAAATAAAAATAAAAGAATTTGTTTGGAATTTAAATTATAACGAATGGATTTGTTACAGTTGTAATTGAATACTAAAATTAATGCAATATTTAAATCTTGAAATCAACATGGAAAATTTAATTTTTAAAAGATTGTTAAATTTCCATGTAATCAAGAATGATGAAAATGTTAACTTTTAAATTTGAATTTAAAAATAATTAAATTAATTTTAAATAATAATTCACTTAATTAACGTGAAAATTTGTCTTCTGGGCACTGTCTCAGATTTTGACAAAACCAGTTTCATCGGATTCATAATAGTGGATTATATAGGATTTCAAGTTTCGTAGCGATTAGGCTTATCGAAATGCATAGAAATCAATTAATGGAATTTAAATGAATATAATTTGATTCTAAAAGATAACTTCTATATACAATGAAATTAGGTTTTGAAACTACTTCCACTGAGTTTTAAAATGTCGAAAACCTATATATCGATATATTGGATAACCTATTTTCATTTCGGGAATGAAAGGGCTTTTCAGGCCTTGTTATCGCTTCGATCCATTCGATATGTTCCATCCGTTCTTATTCATCTCTGTCTATACATAGGCTATTATAAATTCTAGTAGTCTTCTCTTTCATTTTCTGTAGGTAAAATTTCTATATCATCCGTTCCTTCTCAATGGCAGACACCACAAAACGCTAATACTGATTCCAAATAAAACTCCAAAATTCAAATTACTCAAACCATATCATATAATATATCATCGCGAAGCTCTCAACGAACGTAATCTGCATCTACAATTTGTTTTATGATTGGAGGCTTATTTGTTCAGAAATTGTCAATCTTTCTTGGACGTTCATTCTAGGGGTTTCGCGATCAATGGTGGATTTGCAACGATTCGTCGATTGGGATATTGCGGCGTGTAGAGGAGGTCGACTGGAGTGCATCGGTGGTCACTGTTCATCTCCAGCATGCTCGAGATCGATAGAAAATGGTGAATAAGCATGGTGGTGGCAGAGAAAGAGGGACGACCAGAGGCGTGCGCGTGAGGCTTGGCTCGGCGGATCTAATAGCGGGGCCTAATCGTGGCATTGGCGAGTGTGGTAGAGGCGGTGGATGGTCAAAGGCCGACAGCTGCTCACTATTGGGTTTCGATGTTAGGGTTCATGCATTACTATAGGGTGAGCGACGATGGTAAAATTACACAATTGCCCTACTTTTACTTTTAATTTAAATTTTAAATGTTCCAACGCCTATAATTTTTGCATACGAACTCGGATTTGCGTTGTTTCTTCCGTTGGAATCGTATCAAAATTTCGAAAAACATGGAACTGGTTTGGTTGAATTTGGAGACTATTCAAATTTTCGGCTTTTATTGGATTTTAAATCGGCTATAAATCAAATATGAATGATTTTACTCATTCTCACAATACTAAACCTTCTTATGTTAGTTGAATTATGTTTATGAAGTGATAAAAAAATATTGATTGATATTTGGTGATTTAAATTGTCATTTAAATTTAATTTAAATTTATATTGAATTAAATTGATATTTAAATTAATACTAAATTTACTTGCTAGTTAATATCTAATATCAATAACTTGTTAATTGTTATGATTTATTGGTTGATTTGGATGTTGACTTTGATGGATGCCTATTTGTTGACATTTTGAATGATTGAATGTTTATTTATTTTTATATATCCCTGTGATCACCCTGTATATTAATTGAAACCATATAAACTGTTATTTAAATTATATTCAAAAAAATTAAGAAATAGGTTGAAATGATATATACCCATGACACTTTGATTTGCATTGAAATGATATATATCAATCACTATAATTAAAGTTGAAATAACTGATCACTTGGTCATAGGGTAGAAAATTACATATGGGCAACGGATTAGTTAAATTAAATGGTTTTAAAAATCTTGAATTTTGATTTTGATTAAATAATATTGTTTGAAAGAAATAAATTTTAGATTTATATGAATTGAATTATTTTCTAATTCAGGCTTTAAATGTTGAAACTGAAATTGGTTAAAAGGAAATTATTTTAAAGAATTGAATTGGAAATGTGAAGCTGTAATTGATATATGACCTTAATTTTGGAAATTGTATTATTTTAAAGGTTTGGGTCTTAAAATTGAACAATGAGGTTTAATTTGATTTAAGTGTTTTAAATCGGTAAATTCAAATTGGATATGAAATTGATATACATTGAAATGGTTTAAAATAAAAAAAGAATTTAAATTTAAATCATTGAATTGAATTGTTGAATCGAAGTTGAAGTTAAAATGCATGTTTTTGAAAATTGAAGTTATTTCGAATTGAAACTGAAATCAAGTTGATTTGAAACTAAACTGGAATTGAGTCAATTGAATTAAAAGATTGAAAATTAAATTTGTTGATTTGAAATTGGACATGGATCCAAATGGTTGAAATGGAAAGAAACATTTTGATTTGGTATTATTTTCAAAATAAATAATTTTTGATATAAATTGTTTAAAATCTATTATTTTTAATATTCAATTATTTAGATTTTCCAAAACTATTTCACTATATAAAACATTTTCAATACTCAACCCATTTTATATTAAACTATTTTAAATCTCTAAACTATATAAATTATTTTAAATCGTTTATAAATATTCAAACTATTTTCTAGAATTTTAAACTGTGCAAAGTTGGAATGTTATATTTAAATCGTCGATTTAAATGCGAATGTGGTTAAATGAGTTTACAACCTAAGTTGGGATTTAAAATGATATTTTCAAGCGAAATGAAATATTTTGAGTAAATATGATGATTTTGAAATGAAAGATATTTTGAAGTAAATATGATATTTTGATATCAAATATGAATCAGTTTTGAAACGTAAAAGAACCGACCAGTGTGAAAAATGTCCTTTGGTTGTTAAGACCGGGACCTCTTATTGGCACACTCTCTGTCAGTATTGAAACCACTTTAACAACTGTGTACATAGTGGATGATATCTAGAATGTAGAGGTTGAATTGGATGCGATTGCTGAATTTGAAGAAAGAGAATGATGATGGATGACCCCAATAGTTATGTCAATTTGAAATGACTAAAAAAGGAGTTGTACCTGATCAATTGGGCTAGCTACCCCTAGCGGATATACCCCGTCATATTACTATATTGATGTTGGCTTGATCGATGCATCTTGATTTGATCTTAGGGTGTTGGCCGCGGTGGGCAGTCATAGCTACGATGGGTTACCAACAGTCAAGAAACGCAAAACGGTAGTATTCTACCTTGGGCATCGCCTCACGTGTATTGTCATACTCTTTATCCTTATTCGCGGCCACTACGATTTTGTTTTCATGTTGTCTTATCACGACGTCTCTCTGGCTACTATGTTACTGGTGATGCTACTAAGGAAAACTGTAGGACAATGCTTCAAAAAGTGTCGGGGGGTCAATGTAAAGCCTTAACGCTATTTTGATACTTTACTTTATTGATAGACATTATATATGTAGTGTATCTTACTACATATAGATAGTTCAACGGATCCTTAAGAGAAGGAAAATCCCATAACATCTCTTAAGTTATTGCACGCACGTTATACACCGGATAGGATATGAAAAATCCCGTAAACATCTCTTAAGCTATTACGCTCATGTTTACTTGTTGTTGATTTACCTTACATAAGAACATTTAGTTCTAACTCAATTGTTTTGTCTTTTATTACACTCGGGTCAGCCTGAGCATTTTAGTGTTCGAAGACATTATTTCAAGAGGACGAAGCTCGAGTTTGGTATATTATTTATTAGTATTATTCCACTACATCATTGTTGGTAAGTTGTTGATTGCACTATGGTTATGTTGTAAAAATTGTGCAAGCAAATGTATATTGTAAAACAGCTTCATGAACTGTTTATTTGATTATTATATTTTGTCATTCCACTGTGAGATTCTGCGTTTTGTTTTCCTTCTATTCTCTTATTTTCTTATTAAACCACATTGATAGTCTACCCTTTTGAATGGTTTGAGTTAGACATGTATGGTTTATTTTCGATTTAAACCATCCAAAAGATGGGTTGTCACACACGAGATCATTAGACATCTAGGATCTTTGTATTTTATGGGGATTGATTGAGACAAGATTTCGCTAAGACCGGCAGCTAAGAAAATTTTGTTGGGTACATGAGTGTGTCATTTTTGATTACATAAGTCTTTCAAGAATGCAGCGTAAGTTGGTGCTTGTTGAAGAATATCGAGAAGAGGGATGTTAATTTTGACTTGTTTAAAAATTTTCAACGTCTTTTCCATTTGATCAGAGTGTTTCTTGGGTCGAACGCGATATGAAAATGGAACTCGATACTTAGTAGGTCGGTCTACTTGAGTAGAAGAAGGATTTGGACTGGAATTTGATTCTATGTTTGGCTCGATGTTTTGTTCAAAATCACCTGTCGATTTCGAAGTGTTAAGAGGATCTTTCGGTGAATCATTTGGATTAACAACTTGGTTATCGATTTGTTTGCCCGAACGCAAAGTCGTAATAGCATTCATTTGATTCACATTACTATCTTGTACAATATGGGCTTGATTTGAATTCGTGTTTTGATTTCTGGGATCAGAACTAGCTGACTTGGAGGCATTCCTCATTCACTTTCATTCATAGAAGTGACTAATTGACTCATTTGTATTTCAAGTTTCGCAGTCGATTGACTCGTATTCTGCATGTACGAGGTTAGCAATGTTTGCAAATTGCTATTTGATTGAAGGTTTTGAGTGGTTTCTTTAGCCAAAGTTTCAAGACTTTCTCAAGTGAAGTCAACCGCTCATCGTGCTGGTGAGAAAAAGATTGTTGCGGTTGATTTTAAGATGGAACCGTAAAATTTTGTTGAAAGTGGTTGGGCTGAAAGGAAGGATTCGAAGCGTTATTTGAAAAAGCTTGAAAATTGGGACGAACCAAATTCGTGTTAGAATTATTTTGGTTCCATGCAAAATTAGTGTGATTTCTCCAATCAGGATTGTACATTGGAGAAAATGGATCATTTTTAACCTTATCAGAAGCATTGGGTTGTTCTATTGAATTAGGACATTGATAGGCTTTGTGATTCAGATCATTGAATTTATAGCGCATTGGTTGGGAAGCTTGGTTCATTTGGTTGGATGAGAAAACATTGTCGAATTTATTGATCATTGCATCGATTTTAGCTTCCAAAGCCAATGATGATCCTATCGAGTGTGCGCTCGATCGTGAGTAAATTGATTTTTCGTTAGAATGTTCCCATTGGGATGATTTTTCGACCAAGTTCTCAAGTAATTACCAAGCATTGTCGTGATGTGGGAAAGAAAATTGCCTTGGCACATCGATTCAAGCATAGTTTGTAAGATATTTTCAAGTCCATCGTATATGATTCGGCAAAGAGTTCGTTTCAAAAATTATGTTGTGGATATTTTATCAAATGCTCTTTAAATCTTTCAAAGTATTTTTCGAAAGGTTTGCCTCTGAATTGATGAAAATTCACAATTTCGTTTCGGATTGGTTGTTTTTTCCAAGGGGTGGAATTTTTTAAAAAGGCTTCAACGAATTCGTCACAAGTTTTGATCGAGTTTGAAGATAAGCTGTACAACTATTTTTTAGCATAATCGATAAGGGTGAATGGAATTAATCGAAGTTTAATTCCATCATCACATAATTGTTGCAATTTATTGGTTGCGCATACTTGTTCGAATTTTGTTAAGAAGATGTATGGGTCATCGTGTTCAAAATTGTCAAATTTCGGTAGCGTGGCAATGCGATTTGAATGAATTTCGAAGTGATTACCCGTTGGGGCGGCTAGTGTAATACAAGAAGGAATATGAACTCTGTTAGGAAAGATTCTATCCATGAGGAACATTTTCATTCGCCATCGTTGGAGGTTCATTTGTTCGAGTTAAATGATTCGTTGTTGTATCACGAGTCTAGGTACTCATGCACAAGTGTAACGGTCAATGAGAGAAAGAAGTGAGAATCAATTTTAAGAGAATGTAACAATGTTTAGAAAATGAAATAAAGTGAAAAATTGTTTTTTTATATGTTTTTTTAAAGGAAAACTATTTACCAAAAATAATTTATTTTTCAGAAGGGAGATTTAATTTTCGTTTAGGATTTTGGATTTTCGAAATTTTTTTCTTTTTTTATATTTTTTTTAAGTTTTGTTTTTGAAAGATTTTTTATTTGGATCTTCGTTTTTGTAAAAAACTTGCTAAAGTAAAATGCTTCTTTTTGGACTTTTGATTTTGTTTGATTTTTTTTCAAAAGAAAAGACTTGAAAAGGTTTTTTTTCTTTTGAATTTTTATTTCAAAACTAAGGAAAATGTGATTTTTTTTTTTACTTTTGGATTCTGTGTTTTTTTTACATATGCATGAACTAATGCAACTAAATGAATGCAAGAAATTTTAAATTTTATGTCCGTAGTAGCTCCTAATCCAAAATTGTATAATCGCACTTTATCTTAATCCAACAAAATAGTTCTTAGTTGGGTAACAGATATGGGTTATCGGTGCACCACGAATCACCGTAGCAATGCAATCGAATGTTTAAATACCTTAAAAGAAACAATCACCATAATATTTACGAATCACCGTAATATTTATAACTAATTATTGCCCTATCGTGGCTAGACACTAAAAAAATTAGATTGTCGAAAGAAGACAGCTTGTCAAGATATAATTAAGCGTTAGTTGAACTCACGACACCCTTAAGTCCGATGTATAACCATTATTATTAACACAATTCTACGATGAAACGCAATTTGTAGGCCAAGAAATGAGTGATGAAATCCCCCACCTTATGTGAAGTTGGGTATTACCCTTAGAAAATAAAACAAGATGAAACGATGCAAAACAGAAATTAAACGTGATTTAACAATGCAGCTACGATTGAAATTTGTTTTTTATATATATAAATGCAGACAGCCAACAATGCACAGAAAATAAAAACAATAGATAAGAGCATGATACCAAAACGTGTAGAATTATTAGCAATATATATGTGTGTGTGTCTATATATATATATATATATATATATATATATATATATATATATTGCAACAATTTTGTTAAGTGAACAACTTATTTGGCAAGTAGAGCGAACTAACAAGCGATTCCTTCGTTTTGATTTTCTTCAACTTGAAATTTGCACCTAAAAGTTTGAAAAAGGTAAATGAAGCGTATTTATTTATTTTTTATACAACTAATACCAAATGAAAATGAAAACAAATTATCTTTTTGTTTCTTTTTTAAGAAAAATGAAAATAGAAAGAAAGAACTTGTTTAAAACAAAACTTAATTAAATAAATAAAATAATTAAACTAAACCTACAAAAGAGAAAGCCCACACGCACACAGGCCGAAACCAAAAGAAATTGTTTTATTATTCAAAGACGAGCAACCCAACACAATCAAAATCCCCAATTTCTCGAACACAATTCTCAAAGCAAATTTCCAAATTAAAATTCATTTGATGGCAGTTTTCCAAATCGAAACAAAAGTCTCAACTTGTCCCTATACTTGTTCGATCGCGGTTTGCTGAATTTGTTCGGCTTGTGAATCAACGATTATGCGATTACGATTGGAAATTTCAAGCAATTGGGTATTTTGGGATGAGGAAGTTGTAAGAGGGTGGTAGCAGTAAGGTTGGCTTTGATGTATAGTTGTAGTATGGATTCTAAATGGAGGGACAAGGCAAAGGCAGGGGAGAAGTTGAATTGCAGTGGTTGTTGAAGTCGCTGGAGGTAATTTCAATTTGGTTATTTATGGTTAGGAGGAAGTGGTGAAGTAGATTGGTTTGTTTAGGTTTGGGAGTTCTGATTGGCGAGGATGGTTTGGGAAGTTATGTAGTTTGTGACAAAGGTGTACGAGGTGTTGAAGTGTGAAGTAGTGCTTGCAGTTTGGTAAGTGGAGTGTTTGGACTTGTTGAATGTAGATGATGGAAGTAGACAATATGTGGTAGAAATTTTATATAGTAGGATGGTGATTGTAAGAGTGTTGCTGTTTGGCGTGGCAGTGGTAGGCAGGGGAGTGTGGCAGTTTGATGATGGTGGTTGGTTGATGCATATGTGATGGTTTTTTGATGAAGGGGTGAAGTGGTTCGGGTGCAGTAGTAGAAGCAAGTGAAGGAAATGAGGAAGCAGTTCTGAGAAGAGATTGGATGATGCATATCAAGGAAGTGGTGCAAGTTGAAGTGGGAGACGTAGTTGCTGATGGTGAAGGTGACGAATGGTTGAAGACTGAATGTTGTACCTGGGGATTGAAGAAGCAATTGTAGGCAGGGATTAAGAGGTTCGGATGGAGTTTTAGGTAGTTCAGGTGAATAGTTTGAGTAAGGTATCAGTTTGATGACCATGAAGTTGTAGGAGGAGGTTGCTTATTGTAGGTTGTGAAATGGCAGAGAAGTGTGGTGATGTTGAGTTGACAGTAGAAAGTTGTTTTGTAAGGCTGAAGAGGTAGTGATGGTTTGCGTATAAAGAGGCCGAATAGAAGGATGGTGGTGAAACGAGCTTAAGGTGAAGTTGGAAGACAAGGCAGGGGAAGTTGAAACTAACAAAATGAAGTGTAATAATTTTTTAGAGAGAACTGAGTTTGTATTCAATACCAAGGCAAAGCCTATAGGAAATGTAATGAAATGAAATGTAAAATTGTACCAACAGATTTGTTTTTATGAACTGAAAATTGCAAATATAACAGAGCTTAAACTGAACTTAAAAACAGGAATGTGGAGCACAATGAAATGCAATACAAAGATGGCAACATATGCAATAAAATGTTTTTTAAGAGTAAAAAGATAAAACTAATAATTCGAAGAGTAATTAAAATCAACTTACTTTCTCCGTCAACGGCGCCAAAAACTTATTAAAACGATGGATTTTCTATCGATTAGAAAACCGGTGAAAAATATAATCATTATAAAACCGCAAGCACACGGCGTACAATCGTAGTACGTATGCAAGTACAGATCGATCGACAGGGAAAAAATTGAATTCTAATATTACTCAATCAAATTAGCCCAAAGTTATTGAAATCGTTTTAAACTGGAAAATTATAGAAAATAAACTAGAGCAAAAGTGAATAAAAACTATGAGATTAAGGAGAAATTTAGAAGTAAATCTACTTCTAACTCATTCATATAAATCAACACAAAATTCATTTATAATCTCTCATTAAAATAATAAGTAGAAATGATTAATGTGTTTATTGTAAGTATGGTTTATTTGTGCTATTAATTAGCTCAACTTAAACCATCAAACTCTGACACACCATTTAAACCACTTATCAACACTCATGAAAATGACATGAAATTAAAAACAAAATCTATTTTAAGCATGATCTATTTACTATAAATTAGTAATAGAGACCATCAAATTTTGATTCTAGCTTAACTTTCATCGTCAAGATCACTTAGGCAAATGATCAAATAGTTTACGTTTATGTTATATTAAGCATAGCCTATTTGAGATGTCAACAAAGACTGTCAAATTAACTAAAAAAGAAACATAAACCACTATCATTCATAATTTCCATTAAGCACAAAAGAGAGATCACAAATGAAACTATTATGTTAATTTAATATGTTCTATGAGTGCTTCATTACCCCTAAATTGAAGGGGTTTAGCTATTCATATTTGAATACATTTTAACGTAAACGATTTCAACATTGAAAAACAAGAAAATGAAAGCTAATTAAAAGAAAAAAGATTTAACTGCTTGCATGAAATAAAAATAAACTAATTACAGGAATTAAATCTATGCTACTAACATGAAATAAAAGGAGCATAAGTTAATATGAGAATATAAAATAAAATAGCAATAAAAAAAAGCGTGAAATAAAAATGCATGAAAGTAAAGAGCAAGGCTAAGAAGCTATTAAAGAGACTTTTTATTTATCACTGGTTTGTAGTTACAATATTGCATAAAAAGAAGATTACATGAAACATAAGAAGTATTTATACATGCTTAAAATCCTAATTCACTTTTAGGAGACTGTCAAAATTGTCCTTGAGATAATGTAACCTTCAAGTAATCATTAGAGAATTAATTAATCCCCACTAACATGCCTTTAAGCCTCCATTAACATGTGCATATGCTTTTAATTATGGACCATTAGTTAGTGGGTATGTGGGCTCCCACATATGTGCATGCATGCATCCATGAAACCTCTTCATATTTGCACTACATTTCCTACAAATAAAAATAGAAATGTGCAAATAAATTTTCTTAAAATTAATTCATACACAAAATTTTCATTTCCCCCCCAAATGAAGATGAATAATGATTTGAAAACAATTTAGATTTTGGTTCAAACATGTAAAATACCCTTATATGCTCACTTATTTTAATAAAAGAAGATTAAATATAAGAGTAAAAATATACATTTTTACATGCACATCAGACACTACTTCTGCTACATTCATTTTGGATACCCTCAGGGTTAGTAGCAAGTAGCCTTAGCACTTCAAAGAATCTCATCTTCGATTCAATCATCTCGAACCAGCCTTGAACCTCTTCCAAAGCGTAGATCGCGCATATGAGTTTGGAGCGGTTACGGTTTTGAGTCATCTCGTACAAGTACATTCACCCACTTACCGGTCGCTCCAAAACCAAATCGATAGTTCCAGTAAACTCAACTCCGATTCTTTTGTAAATAATCGAACAATAAATAAGAGTGGAGATAATCTCCTAACCATTTAAGCGGACGGTTTTCCTTATCATTTGTCCTAGGAGAAAAAATGAGATTTATATGCACAGTACAACATCATTGAAAATGGCTATACCATATAACCCCTATGCTACTCCTAAATATTTCCATAGTTATATTTTAGCCAAAATTTGATAGTTGGTTATTTAACTATCAAATAACAAACAATCAAAACGGATTAAATTCCATGTGGGATCCACTAAGCTTCTATCAATTAATCTTTCGTTCATTAAAATCTCCTTCAATTATTTGATTCAAAATACCTTCACAAAAGATAATATTCACAAACCTCTTATGCTCCTTTCAATACTTCAAAAAACATTCATATATTTATCTCACTGATATTAGTACATTACAAACCATTATATTTTCAATACTTATAAAAGATATCCATATACTTGTCTCTTATAAAATAAATCTGATATAACTATATTAACAAAACTTAAGGAAGATTTTCTCTTTTCCAAATCTATATTTAAATAGGCCAAAACAAATATTTTTAAAACATTTCTTACTGTAAACCCAAATTACTTTTTCTTTAGTGTTAAGTATGAAAAGAATGCTTTCATATCACCATAATTAAGAAGAATTATTTATCAAAATCAAATCTCATACATTTTATAAAGTTCCCATTAATATACTCATTCCATATATACGGGTTCTTTTATAAATCTCCAAATTAATTTGTAAAACTTATTATATTTATAAATCTCTTTCTATTTATAAACTCTTTTCAATTTATAAAACTAATTTCTATTTATAAAACTCTTTTATAAATCTCCCTTTGTAAACTCGTTTATAAAGATTCTTTATAAGAAATCCTTTAATACGTTTTTATAAATCTTATATAATTAACACAAATCTTCGTTATTATCAAAATATCACTTATACATCCATTCATTTATTTATAAATTACCGTTTATAAATATCTCTTGAAAAATATCTCCTATAAAACTCCTTTACAAAACATCGTTTACATATCTCCTTTACAGAATATCATTTACAAATCTTCTTTACAAAATATCATTTGTAAATCTCATTTAAATAAATCCCTTTTTATTTAGTAAAATCCCATTTATAAAACAATTAATCATTTATCAACACCTTTATTAAATTAATTAATTATCTTTAAATATCCTAAAAAATTAATTAATTAACTTTAAAACTATATTAATGAAATAATTAAATATCTTCAAACAACATTAATACTATAATTAAATATCATAAAATATCATTAACTAAAGTAATCGGTTTACCTTAAAATCTAATCTCTATATTTTTAAATCATTTATAATTATATAAGCACTTAACCTTAAATTGTTATAAAATGAAAGTTATTTTTGATCCGTAGCTTTTTAAATTCACAAGAGGCTTAATGATCACAATGGTACTTGAACAAGTTACATTTTAATACAATTTAACTTTCCAAGTCATATCACTGGTATTTCCATAAGTTAGCATATATATGAATAAAATCAACAATTAACAATCACTACCTAACCCATTTCTTATCCAATATTAATTAATCCACATATTAATTAACCTTCAAATGAATAAATGTACAAATTTATATAATAGCACAATGGAGATTTATTCTGCTAAATAGCTGTTATCAACAATCTATTCAATTTAATTATAGCAGAACAATGTTTTATTCTGCTAAATAGACGCCTAAAATAATCTATGCTATTTAATTTAACATAAATGTGTTTTATTTGGCCAAATAGATATCACTGATAAAGTATAATTAATTTAATCACGTTATTATTTAAAATAACGTAATTATATTCAACCACTATCATTTATCATAATTTATACTTTGTTAAAACAAACAATCATTTATATCAAAGCGTTCTACTCGTCAATACGAGTTTAAGGCAAAATTCCACGAATTAAATGGACTTCATATGAAGTGATTATTTATTTTCAAAACTAGTCTTTAATTAACTAATTAAATAAATTTCATAAATCAAGATTCCTCACCAAAACTTAACCGGGCCAAGTCCATCTAGCGAATCACCAAACCCGACTTGCCTAATCTCTTTTTCCTTCCAAAATCCCATTCTCAAATTCGAACATCTCCAGAAACCCAAAAACAACGTGCACCATGTATGTGCACGTCATCACTGCACTGCCAACCCTTGAATCGAATCCACCAACAAACTTTGTGGCTCGAGCTTGTCATGATGCCACCATACACACCACCTCTAGTGCCTCCAAGCAATATCCGACCCCTCGTCCCAAAATAAAAATCGTGCTCCAAGAACTAAATATTCGACACCTCATGCCGCCTCATCCACCTACAGCCACCATCATTCCCACCCCAGCTTCGCCATCTCCTTAAGCACCACCAGGCTCGACACTAGCCCACTTGATGCCTCCAAACTCCCCAGCGAGCTTAATTTTCAAACCTAAGAAAACAAATGGCCAAAACCTTAAACAGACCTCTACCAACTAACTCCAACCATTGCTCCACCACCGACCTCTTCCATGACCTCTGCCATCACCTACACTGCTCCATACACCACCTTTGACCCCCTCAACCTCCACCTTATCGAAATTTAATTTATAAACAGAAATCATTAAAATAACTGCCATGACCATCCTAAGCCACTAAAAATCATGATACCACCAGTAAAAATCTTGGAATGCAAAGAAGAGTACGATTATACACTTTGTTCGTCCATTTGTGTCGTCAAAAAACTAACAACATATGACCATTCACTGTTTTCGGCCAATTCCGACCACCCCACTCGATGGAATGACGAGCGACTATTTAAAAAAAATACTAGACGTAAAAGCAAATAACTTTCATGAAGGAAGATTTGACTAATTATCTACGAATTTGGAGAGATGGATTTTTGAAGGGAGGAGGTGCTTTTGTTTTCATTATTACAATACAAAGAAAATGAAAGAAGAAGAAAGAAAATGGTGGTATAAAAAAGAAAATAAAAATTGAATTGGGTGAAGAGTGATGTGATTACACTTAAACTTTAAAACTAGAAGATGTAACATTTTCAAAAATTATAAAAGTAGAGAAGATGAAGAAAAATGATATCAAGAGGTGTGAAGGTAAAATGAAAAATAAGAATCAAAAGTGCATATATAAGAAAAGAAAATAAAATAAAGAAGGCTAAAAACCTATAATGTCCCTACATCACATTTTCAAACTCTCCCATCTTATCACAAGCTACTAAAATTCTAACCTTTTTAAAATATGTTGGATTTTAGGGTAATCCATGTACCTTAGTTCATTTCCACACTTAATGAGTCATGAAATGTTAATTCAAACTTTGTATCCATTGTTTCATTTTTACTTTATTATATATCATATTTATTAATTTATTATTATTATGTTATATCATTCTTCATTTCCAAAATAAAATTTGTTTTCTATAAAAATTTAAATGTCATTTTAAAGTATACGCAAAGTTGAAAAAAAGTTTCTATAACTTGTCGTCCGATAAAAAGATGAAAATCCGAAAAGCGGGTTTTAATCACTTATAAGTTTTCCATTGAACTACCTATTTTTGTAAACAGAATTCAAAAATAATTTTTTTTAATTAGTTATAAATTAAAAAGAGTTATTAAATTATTAAAAACCATTAATTGAATATTTAAAATAAATTAAATATTTACAGATAAAAGTGATAGAATTCCAGGTCGTTACAGGTAGAGTAGGGATATGGCCTAGGGGCAAATATGTAATTTTTTACATACATATAACTCAATAACCAATCTGGTTCGAAATAAAAGCGTTTTCTTTCTATTACATACTTGATTTAATGTGTTATATTGATTAATTAATTTGATTAAAAGTATATTTAATAGAAAATATATAAATGGTTCGTTTTGTGATAGTAGTTACAAAGTGTTGTAACCATGAGTAATTTATCACAGTGAAAATAAATATACCATTTTAAATGTTCCTAGTTAGGATGCATCAAGATTGGATATTGATGCATCCTTTGAAACTAGATTACTTAACACTCTCTAAATGCTGGACAGTGTATTACTCATGGCTCATGGTGGCACCAAGGTATTATGTACCGATAGTTATTGGATAACTATGGAACGACTCGCTCGATAGTTTTCTATTGGTTAATGTAACTAATGTCAAATAGAAAATATTGATGTGACTGATTTACACAGTTCTCTCGACTTGAGAATACAGTTAATCTTTAATATAAAAGCTTTGTTTTGATTATAGTCAAATCTATAAGTACCTTGGTTATTGGTTTTGATGATAACAACCATATAAGACCATATATAATACACACACACACTAATGTTTTATCAAGCAATATATAATATATAGTGCAGGATATTAGAAAGGTGTTGATTAAGAAAATTGTACGGTATCAAGTGTGTACTCAAGAGGCTGATATCAAGATTCAAGAGCCGAAAATTGAAGAGTCAAGATTTTGAAGATTCAAGGTATCAAGATAAGTTATAAAGTCATAGATTATTTTGTTAAAGCCCCCGGTAGCACTTCTTTGATCTCTCTTCATTTTTTTTCAAAAAGGTTTTTAAAATCGATTCCCTGATTTTGAATGGAAGTGTCTTTTCGTCATATCTCTTCGCGAATGAGTACGATTATTGTTTCTCTATAAATAAGGGTTCTCTCAATGAATTTTAGAAAACCTCTTTCTTATATTTTCTCTCCTCTTTCATTCTCTTGATTTTTAAAATAAATTGTACTCAAGATTTTCTCAAATTCAATCAGAATCAAATTCAAATCTATTAATTTGATGCTCTGCTGAATTCTCTCTGAGCTCTCTCACTCAAATCACGATCAAAGTGCTATTCAAGTGGCTATAGGATTATTTGTAATTAAGATCAAGAAATTGATTTTGTAACTTCTATCAAATCATACTCAAATACTATTGGGTGTGCTTGGTGTCCTTAAAATCTAAATAGATGTGCTTGTGCCTCGTTTGAATCATGTAGGTGTGCTTGGTGTCCTGTTTGAATCTAAGCGGGTGTGTTGATGTCCTGTCTGAATCTAAGGAGTGTACCTAGAGCTCGAAAAATCCAAAGGGTGTGTCTTGTAGACTTAAAATCAAGATTGTATAGATTTTGATATTTGAAAAGAAATATGTACAAGAAATTGTACGAGACTGGATGTAGGGTAACTCCAAACTAGTATAAAAATTCAGGTGTGATCTCTCTAACTCTTTACTTTTTACTTTTGCTGCATTTATATCTATCTGTGTTTGCATATGTGATTGTTAATTTGCATTGTTTAAACTACAATCTTAAAAGAATTCAAAAGGATTCATAAAAATTATTAAACACTATTTACCTCTTTCTATGTTAAATTAGACTTAAGATCCTTACTTCCACAAACTAACAAAATCATGGCACGACACGAAGTGAGTGACTATAATTGAGTCGAGTGGAAGTATTGGAAGTGAAACACTATTCAAAACAGGATTCGTCTCCTCAATTATATAGGTTAGTATATCATGATCAACTGAAGTCAACTCAAAGTCAAAGTATCTGGACAAAGCAGTTCGGTTAATAATAATTGTTATTATTAAACCAAGAACTTTGTGTTTGGACTATAGAGAACATGGAGATATTGGAATTTTGACCGTTATCAAATTCTATAAGTCCAAAGTGATATAGTTTCGACGAAGAGAATTAGTGTAAATAAAAGTCACAACCGGATAACGCTTAACAAAGTGAAATTGGATTTCATATGCCAGATGAATCATTACCGCAAGACATAGAGGGGCCGAAACCAAGCAAGTGATAAATTTGGCCGAAATGCCACACGACCTACTAAGTGACATATGGAGGTTAATATTCAGATAGTTCAATATTAATCGCTGTTCAAATTTATACCTGAGGAGTCACACAACTGAAACAATTAATTCTCTTCTGATCAAACGATTTAATTAGTTTATAATTATTATAAATTAATTAAATATATTTATGAAATATTAATTATAAAATTTTGATTTTTATTTGACGAACAAATATTTCTATAATAGTTCTAAATATATTAACGATATACGATATCGATAAGCGATTAAATTGGATTTAACTAAATAATATTTTCTTTGGGCTTAAATGAGTTCTTTGCCCATCATGGCGGGTGAAATTTTTGGCCATAACATGACATGAGGGATGGCTCAAAATAGAGTAGCTGCTAGATTTAGGAATGCTCGGATCAAGGGAAAATTAGTATGGGATGAGATCCACTTTTTGTCCCTTTCTACCCACTATATAATCAAACATAAACTAATTTGATTAGAACTTTTGGATGTCATCTCCATCATATCTTGCCGGTCAAAATTAATCCATTAGTGCTCCATCATATCAAGTTCAAATCAACTCAAAGTCGACTGATAGTTAAAGATTCAAGGACTAGCAATCTGCCGACTCCAAAAAGGTTTCAAATGGAAGAGTTCGTCCTTTTCAATGTGTACATCAAGGCTTTGGTTCTTAGTATGTTTTAGGAAATTATAATTTATAGTTATTTTAATAATGTTTTATTATATGTGTGTGTATTAAATTGTTAGTTGGGTGACGATTCTAATATAAATTGGTATTGTCACAAATCGGTTTGGTAAAGTTATGTCAGTTTTGCATGGTTTTATTACAAAGTAATAATGTTGTGTCCATCCATTCCAAGTTAAGTCAATTCATATAATATTATGTTTGAATTCCAGCGTTATGAATGCCGAATGATATTTTCCTGCGCTATTTTATATTATGCCAGTGTTATGATGCTAGTGCCAGCGTAATGATGCTAATGCCAGCGTAATTATTTTATATATTATGTTTGAATGTCGAATGATATTTTTTCTAGTCACACGTCGAAGCCAACGCCAATGCTACTTTTTCTGTAATATTATTAGATTACGTGTAGGAGTAGATGCACGATCTAATAGAAATATGTTAGACCTGTTCTCAGTTGTTCATTACGACAGTATATGGACATATGTATCTTTGTGCAATATTTAATATACTGTAATTTATTAGTCCAACTTAGGATTCATGGCTGTTGCATATATTCTTACTTATTACACAAGTTGAATCAAACTATTTTATACACGTTGAACCTGAAAGATAGATATACGTACGCATGTAGCCCCAGATGAGAAGACTTCAATAGGCAAATAATTCTTTCAATTCAATGGACTATGCACACAACATAGGCAAGTCTTGCACAATTATTACAGCGTGTATGGATATGTGCGACTTTATAAATGGTGTCATGATCTGCTGTTGTTCCAGTGTTAAGTATTTGACATTGCCTTGCTCCGTGTTTCTATATTCAATTTTTTAGTTTAATTATTTTGTTGAAGAGAACTGCTATTATTATATATTTTGTCTAACTGTTATATCAATAAATAAGTATGTTTACATGCTAAACCATTTGAATATGAAGTTGGTACCACTTTATGGATGAATGTTATTCTACATGTAGGCAAACTTTAGCGATTAAAAATTAGAATATATTTTTACATTGTGCATGCAAATATCACACATAATTTCAAAACTTCAATAAATATGACAAGAACAAAATCAGTCGGTGCGCTCTCTAAGCCGAGATACCATTGAATAAAACAACCAAAAGTTACTATATGCATTCATTTTCTGCTCTTAAATTTGATATGCACAATATTTTATAACTAGTGCTCATTCATTTATATCTCATAAATGAAACCATTATCATCTCTTTATAATCCAATATTTTTAGCGCATTAACATCATAAAACAAATAATGGAAGTCAAACAATCCGATAAATAAAAGTTGACACATGATAAGGCATCACCTACCAAAGCTACAGTAGGGGAAAATAAAAAAGAAGTACAAGAACAATCACGCAACGATCAACACACCCTCTTGATAGACGACTATGGTTGGGACTTAAATTTTGCTTCTGAGTTGGTAAGTTATATACTAATATATTACTAATACACACATACATATATACAATATATATATACATACATACACATGCGCATATAATAACAAGTATTCATTATCTAATCTTATTTTTCTTTGTTTATTTTTGCAGATAAATTATTTGGAGAAAAATTGATGGTGACAATGAAGACAACTAAGATGAAATCATTTATCATCAAATCTTTAATAATAGTTAATAAAGACAAATGTATATCCTTTAGTATTATCATATTAAATGCTTCACTGTTAGATTTTTTAACATTTATGTTTGTTAGTTACATGGTCATGCCATTTTTAAATACTACAGAAATTATTGTGCATGATTAAAAAATTTAAAGCCTTATTAATCACACATGAATATTTATATTTTTAATACAATTGAGTACCAGAAATGAATGATCTAAGAAGGCGAAATAGAAGAATAAATGCTTCAACCGATGAAAAAAGAGAAATTAACCGAGTAAGAGAACGAAGACAAGCCATGACTCCGGAGGGAAGAGAAGCATATCTTGCTCGACGTCGTCAGGCTTATTAGACTATGCCGAGAAAGGCTTCAAAATACGTCTTTAAGTAGAAATTTAGATGGGATAACCAATAAAAATTTGGATGGCATGCATCAACCAAATGGAGAATTATTTACAGTATCGCAAGTAAACAACCACCAAACAAATTTAAATCATTCTGAAGAAACTGAAATGATGGTTATAGAGACAATTAACTCAAATGCGACAAATGAGCATATAAATGAAGAGCATCATCATTACCGCCAAGGAAGAAATCAACAAAGACGAAGAGAACAAAGAGAAACTATGTCAATAGAAGAAAGAGAACACTATCTAGCTCACCGTCGAAATTCTTATTGTCAAAGACGATAAATTATGGAAAATGATAATGAAATGCAAAGACATAAGGAGTACGCATACATATATGAGCTCATAACGTTGCAAAAAATTTCAAAGACCACATTGACTTTCGAAGACATTTATTACAACCACCAAAATTTTGTCTGTATCGCTTAACAAAATTATTTGAACATGAAACATATTCTCTAGGTTATGAGAATGGACGAACTATACTATCCCCATTGCAATCACCAACTGAGCTCTTTAACCTTTACATTAACACAAGTAATAATGCTGTACACTTTAGAAGAAATATTCAGTAATATAATCATGCATTTTCTTTCACTTCTATAGGAGTTCATATTGACGAAAATTTGGCAAATGGAAAAGCTGGAGTCTACACTTTTCGTGCTCAAGGTTGTATATATCACAATATTAGTGGCTTACTACCCCAAGAAGGATATAGAACAAGGTTTTCGCAATTTTTTGTGTGTGTATATGACACTGACCATGAAATTGAAAATCGTATGGCGGAAAATGAAGAGTTGGATAAAGGAATACTAGAAAAGATACAACATATATTAGATGAAAATGATAATTTTGCACAAGATTTCCGTCGAGTTTCACAGCTTCCTAACATTCATGACTGTAGATTTATAATTAATATGCACTTTTAACAGCTTCACAAGTTGCAGGATTAGTGGTAGGTGATGAGAAAGTGTCATAAATGGTAGGGATATCGTTGTACATACTGTATCAGAACAACTTATGAGAGTACCGGAGATGCATGGTTGTTATAATCCTTTACAGTATCCTCTTCTATCACGATATGGAAATAATGGTTGGGACCTAACTAGTCGTAATGAGAACGGTACCCCTGTTAAACGCCGAGAGTATTATGCATATCACTTACAAGTACGAACATAGATCATTGATTATTTTATATATCTTTATAATCTTAGTATTAACCAAATATATTACTCAACTTTTGTTTATCTCATTCAAATACTTATATAATTAATGAATCTTATAATTATAGATTCGACAAGAAAATACATCTCTTTTACTACTCGGTGTACGTTTGTTGTAACGACCCGGTATTTTCAACCATTCACATCCATTATAAGTGTATAGGTAGACACTCATGCCGGAATTGAATTGCTCAAAATACCACGTTGTAAATAAAAATTTGGCAAATCTTAGAATATACAGTAAATAATAATCACAGATCACAGACACAGAGTAATAATAATGTAGCGTAAGTAAAAGAGACAGTAGTTCATGAAGCTACTATATACATATATCAGAGTTAAACAAGATACAATAGAAGAAATAAAGTACAACAGAAGTTTCAATATGATAACCAAGTACAAGCTGAATACAACAACAGAACCGAAATAGATAAGACTAGATAAGCAGATAATCTCCAGCGATTCCAATCTCCAGAAGGTGGAATCCAAATCTGTGAATACTCAGGCTGACCCGAGCGTAAATAAAAATACAAACACTCGAGTCAGGACATACATACTTATACAATGTAAACCAACTCAAGTGAACTGTAGCAAAGGTACAAGTAACTTAGAAGATGCTTGGGCCGCCCATCCTCTAAGGATCCGTTAAACTATTTATTATATAGTAATATATGCTATATACTGTAGTGTCTAATCAGTAAAGCATAATCATATAGAAAATAGCGTTAAGGGGATGGTGAACCTTAACGCAGTCGGATATTTAAACCAAAATCGTAGTGGGCTCTATATAAGGAACATATGACAAGGCACGTAAGGCAATGTCAGGGTAGATACACCATTTGCACTCCCGGACCGGTGGTGACGGCAAGCCAGCAGCTTCCGCCCACCTCGAGACATACCCCCGAACCAAAGTGGCGCCACGTATCGAATCACAAAAGTAATAGAATGGTTTCCGATGAAGCATGCTCGATGAAAGGGTGCAACCCTTTATATGCCAACTCACGGGAGTTGGGTCCACATAATATACCTCAAGAACGTCGCCACCATCCTACTTCATTCTGGAATCTCCATCGTGTACACAGTTGTTAAAATGGTTTTCGGTATTGGCCGGCTATAATACAATATCCGATCCCGGTCTCTTTAACAACCAATCGTTATTATAACCCGTAGTTATAACTTTAAAACAATATTATATTGTGACGACCGCCCATGACTCCCGCACGAAAACAAGGGAATGGTGCGCTGAAAAGTGTGCCAGGCAGCCATGGACGATAGTCAGGGTAAGATAAAACAGAATAGTCTATCGTATTACTCACAGCGCATGGATAAAATATAATAGAAAATATACATAGTGAAGCTCTATAGAACGGAAGTCTCATCATATAAACTCATAATAGTTTTATACAATCATATGAATAGTCAATACATCAAGCCTCACTACATAACACTCAGAGTATCAAACAAACAGCGGGACATCCAGTACATATAGTAAGAAAACAATATGCAAAAGCCTCCTGCTCGTCTTCGTCATCAACAACGTTGGTAGCCAAGAACAGCACCTGTCACCTGCTACCTAGTCTGCCCATCCCAACATGGATGAACAGCCCAAGGTAATAAGAGTTAAACATAAAATCTTGAGTCAGACAACAGTCTTAGTGAGCAGTAAATTAACTATCAAACATACCAAAAGAGCATAAAGGATAAAAAGGAATAGGAACTTAACCATCCCACTCCACCTCATTCTACAGTGATAGCCCCAGACTCACTAAGCAGAAACAAGCATAACAAAGCAGACATTTAAAGTAAAGTAATTATCACTAGAGTCAAGGTCGATGCTTTCCAAGTACAAACCCCCAAGGCCTAAACCAAGATCAGATAAGCACCCAGAAAGCATCGCTCTTGAGATCGAATGATGGTGCAACCAAACATCCATGACTCTGGCTATCACTGTTATCATTGCCTCGATATCACCGTTAATTGAATGACTGTCACTTTATCTCATCCATCCGCCAAGGGCTAATGGTAACCCCGGTTCAAGACATAACTCCGCAAGTCGTCGCAGCCCGTGCCTAGGACTATCGAATCTATCCATAGTACTAGCACGTCGTCGCAGCCCGTGCCTGAGACGTCGTCGCAGCCCGTCCCAACGTACTCTTGCTTTGAGCATGCTAGAACCTTCAATAACGATGAAATCTCAGCCTCCTAGTCATCCTCCTCGACGACTATTCTCATACTAGCTCAAGCGCCTCTCGAGCCATCCATTATCAACCAACTCGAACCGCATCATCGAGTTATCAACATGCTTGGGATGATCCCGTTTGGATTAAACCAAGGCTTTCTCACATCATGCTTTGCTTCATCGCATCATAGCAAAGTCCCATCTCAACATCATGGTTTGCCTCATCGCATCATGGCAAAGTCTCATCTCAACATCAACATCAAATCTATCCATATGAGCTTCAACATCCGCTTCATATGCCACGAGCAGCTTTCCTTATTCAAGAGCCTTTCCACTTAGCTTTTGAATCATCTTCGACCAACTTGTCCAAATCAACTATTAGCTAATTTGCAACAATCTATCAATCGAATCAATCATTAATCCAAGCAATCAAACATTCAAACAAGATCTAATAAGCAATTATACAAGAATGGAAATTTGGTAATTAAAGTGTCCAAATCTAACAAGCATGGAGCAAATATCTCTACAACTTGATGAATAAACTTGCTTAAGTTAACATGTAGTAAAATAGGTGTCAAAACTTCATAGACGATGGATCTACATGCAGACTTAAGGAAAATGCAAGAAATCACTATCTTTAACACATAAACAAGCCACCGATCCAATATACTCCTTTGGGTCCGTGTGAGAGATAACTACCACTCACCAAATCACTTAAACACCTCAAAAGCTACCAACTTCAGATCTGGACAGCGAAGAAACTAGCTTGATCCGACAAGATTCCGCTTCAAACGATGAAATCTCTCTTTGAAGAATGTAGATCTTCAACTTTGGCTCTTGGATCTTCGATTTGATCTTCAATTTAGATGGAAGGAATCACTAGATTAGAGAGGAGAAAAGAAGTGAAGAAGTGTTGTAGTCGAGCTCTCAAAATGGCAGCACTTCGTCGCTTCAAAATCCGGTGCCAAAAAGTGAACCAAACCCCTCTATTTATAGGCTGATTCCTTAACCCGTACCCCCTTAAGTTGGTCACGACTCATCATACCTATAAGTCGTCCATGACTTAACAGCCCACAGCCTACGACTCAATACACATGCCGACCTAACGACTCTAGTTCCCACGCGACTCAACGGCTCATGCCTTAACACGGCTCAACACAAACACAGCTCAACACGGCTCACAGCTCACGACTTAACCCTTGCCGACCCAACGAACTCAACTACCTACGACTTAGCGACTTAGCAATCCTACGACCCAACGACCTAACCTTATACACGACCTAACACCCACACACGACCTAAGCCTTAACTCCTTAAGTCGCTAACCACTAGGTCGTAACTCCCTCCTCAAGCCGTTAGTCCCTTAGGTTGGTCCAATCCAATAACTCGCTAACCCCTAAGTCGTTAGCTCCACTAAGTCGATCAATCCCTTAAGCCGTCCAAATCCTTAAGTCGGCCACACCTTAACTCGGCCAAACCCTTAACTCGGCAACACCTTAAGTCATCTATGCTCCTTAAGTCGGCCAAGAAATAAGCTTCCATACGACTCAACCTCAACACGACTTATCTCCTACACGACTCAAGCTCCAAATGACTTAAACTCTGAACGACTTAACAATACTAACAACCCAATGCCAACAGTTCCACGATCTTTCGATCCGTAAAAATACGGGTCGTTACATATATACTTTAAAATAAAATATCATTTCGACCCAAATCTTTATCAAAATAAAGATTAAATCATTTCTGAACCATTTCAATATATCATCATACTATATCTTTCAATTCAAATATGTATCAAAATAAATATCAAGTCATTTCTAACCATTTCAATATATTAAATTATCATATCCCTTCAAAACTTCCTTTCAAATCATTTTAATATATCAAAATATCATAACCTTTCAAAGCTTCATTTTCAAAATATCATATCTTTCAGAACTTCTTTTCAAATCATTTTAATATCAAAATATCATATCTTTCAAAACTCCATTTTTCAAATCATTTAATATCAAAATATCATATCTTTCAAAACTCCGTTTTTCAAATCATTTAATATCAAAATATCATATCTTTCAAAACTTCATTTCAAATCATTTTAATACATCAAAATATCATATCTTTTCGAAATCATATTTCAATCATTTTAATATATCAAAATATTATATCTTTCGAAACCACATTTCAATCATTTTAATATATCAAATAGTTATATTTCAAAACAAATTACTTCATTATTAAATCATAAAAATGAAGTTATTACATTTAATAATTAAATTATTAAATGCCAAAAGTTTAAACTTTTCAATGTTCATTTATGCACTTAAATTTATTAAAACAATGAAAATTCAAGTTTCGCAGCATTTAGAAAATGCTACAGAAAGTTACATTCATAAAAACAATTAAATTTAACAAAAGACAGTATTAAAAATGTTGTTAATTAACTTCAAATATTCAATAGAATTTCACAAACACGTATATTTTTATTTAAATCATTTTTAACTTATAAAATCATACATTTTCATATTTATAAGCATCATTTAATTTTCCTTAAATTCATGATTTTATAAAGTTAAGTTTCCTTCCAAAAATCAATATTTATTAATAATTCACTTATTAAATTTCAACATTCAAATTTAAATTCATTACATTAAATTTCAACTTAACACTTAAGTTTAAAATTTCAAATATAACTTAATTCCATTTTATTTAACTTAACTTAAAATTTCACTTTTAAACCGAATTCATAAATTCCAATTTAAGTTATATTTCCAAATTCAACTCAATATTCACTCATTAACATTTTAACTTTATTCAAAAATCATTAATATGTTATACAAATCATTTAAAATTAATTTAAAATTCAAAATATCATAAATTTATCGTATTTTCAAAGTTAATATAAATTCCATTAAAAATTAAATCAAAATTTCCAAAATAACTTACATTCAGATTTTCTAACTTTTCCATAATTTATTTAACTTATAGATTTCTAGAAAATCAATAATACTTTACAAAAATTATATATTTATTTAATTTTAAATCAAAATATTATAATAATTAAATTTCTAAAATATTTTAAAATTTTTAGAAAACATATTTTAACTACGGGCCTGTAAATAATTTTCTACGCTAGGTAAAGTGATACGGGTAATATATCATTTCAACCCGTAATTTACAAAGAAAAATCCGGGTTTTATCATTTCAAACCCGCAGACCCAAGTAAATAAAATAAGTTGAAAATCGTTCAGGCCTATCATTTCAGCCCATAACGATTTTCCTCTATTCTAAAGTCCGTTCGGGTATGTATCATTTCAACCCATAGTGATTCTAATCTAAAGGAAACTTGCAGTGTGATAAACTGATAAAAATAGCAGAACAACATAATATAACAGTAGCTGATGTTATAACAGGTGTTTAAGCATGGGTGAACATCATAAAATCATAATATAGCAGGTATAACATGATAATGCATTTTACAGATTCAAAAGGGGTCAATTTACTAGTTATATATGTACATATTGTCTGGTGAGAATAACTCACATGTTCAAAGCTGGAGATCGCTGCCAAAGCACACATACTGACACTACGAAGGCACGACAACACGGATACGACAAGAGAGTGGAGAGCCAAAGCAATTAGACTTGTTCAAATATTTACACAAAACAATGCAAATATATGTAAGTTTCAACGCAAGTTATAACCAAATAGCATTGGAAACAAAACCCCAAAACAACATTAAACGAATTGCACTTGTTCTCAACCTCATATGCTTCAGTTAGACATGGAATAAGCTCAGCTAAGGCAGAGGATTGGGTCAGGTTTGGGGTCCAAAGTAGTCGGCCATCATGGTGTAAAAGTGATGAGATGGTATAGGTGCAAAACTATACAATTTCAAGGCAACAACTTCATCTCTATGCTCCTATTGTGCTCGGCCAGAGGCTAGGTGGGCCCAACCAGTGGTGCAGGTGGTGGTGGGTGATGTGGCAGAGGGTGGAGGTCAGGTCAGAGGTGGTGGTGGTGGTAGAAGGAGGAGATGACAATTCTAGGCCATAAGTGAAGTTTGTGATGGTTTTTGGTGGATTTTGTGGTGGTCTTCACCTTGGATTGGCTCGGCCTGAAATGGAGAGGTAGTAGGATGGGAGATGGTCAGAGGAAGGGGGTGGTGGAGGTCGGGTCAGAGCTGGAGGAGGAGGATCCAATCAAATCTAGATGAGAACAAGTGCAAAAATCAATGTAAACAAGGAAGAAGAATAAGAAAAGTTGAAAAATCATTACCCAAACTCTTCTCAATAGCCATGGCCGAAATTTTTTGTTTCAGAAATGAAAATGAATGTACGTGAATAGGAAATAGAGTATGTAGTTGAAAATGTGGCTAACAAATTAAAAAACTGCCAAAGAGTAAATGAAGAAACGGTAAAAGAAACGACTTAGGAGGTGAAACGACTTTACATTTCAAAAGCTTTTAAAGCCATTCAGATTTCCTTAATTTATTCATATAAGTTTACATTACTGAAAGTAATAATAATTCCAGTCAAAATTACGAAAATATAACCAAATATAAAATATATATAAATATTTATTAATTATATAAGGTTAAAATAAGAAAATAGCACAAATTTGCAAACTAGTCTAGAAAAATGGAAAATAAACAGAATGAGCTTTGGAAAATTTATATGGACTTGTAAAAATATTTATAACAAAGATAATAACATAAAATAAAAATGCATTCACAAATAAATATATAAATTTTAAATTTAAATATAATTTAAATAAAGAACATAGCAGAAAAATGGAAACTAGGCTTTAAAATTTGGAAATATATTCAATAAGCTTTGGAAAAATTCAAACATCACTTTAAAAACATTTAAAAGACAAAATATACCTAAAATAACATATTAACACATATAAAAAAATTAAAGTTAAAGAAAATAGAAAAAGATTTAAAGAAATTGCTTAAAAATCCAAAACGGTGTCCAGAAATTACAAATAAATCACCATTGACTTTGGAAAATTGTTTACTTCATTTTAAAATTATTATAATACAAAAATATACATACAATAACATATTAAAATAAATGTGACAAAGAAAAAAAATATACAATTTAAAATAGACAAAATTGTAAAATAAATCAAATTACACTCAAAATTGAAATATACATAACTTTTACAGTTTAACTCCGTTTTCAACGAAACGAAAAGCAGTGTTCAAGTTATTACATCTATTTTCATAATAAAAGATAAAATTTAAGATTTTAAATAATTTAAACTTGAAGTTTAAAAGTCACAGTTTGAACAGCTTGACCAGAAATTCACTTTACAGTAAAATATTCAAAATTATACTGGTTTGAACTATAAATCATTTAATAATCATCATTTATATTAAAAAATGAAATGTTTGAAATAAAAAAAATTAAAATAATTTTAAAAATAAAAGAAAGTCCAATTTAAATAATATACAAAAATCTAGGGTTGTTACATTTGTTACAACAATATATTGTGGATAACTACGTAAAAATTAAAAGTAGTAGGATGAGATGGTTTCACGGAAAACAGCATCACATAAGATCAGAATTGTATGTGGGTCTACAAGTTGCGTTAAATGCTGGAGAGAACAATGTAGGTATATGAATTTATTTACATTGCTCAATAAATTTAATATGTACAATATGTTATATATATAATTACTTAAACATATACACACATGCGCGCGCGCACACGCACACACACAATATCATCAACATGCTAAAATTGATTTGAAAATTAAATATAGGAAACATCGGAAGAGGAACAGTATTTCCCGCTTCATTTAATGGAAGCCCAAGCAACATGTATCAACGTTACCAAGATGCTATGGCTTTGGTGCAGAAGTTTGAAAAGCCCGACCTTTTCATTACAATGGCATGTAATCCTTCGTGGGATGAAATCACTTCTGAACTACTATATGGACAATCAACTAAAGATCGTCCAGATCTTACGACAAGAATATTTCATGCAAAATATGAGCAACTGAAGGATGATATTTATAGCAAACAAGTTCTCGGTTTAGTTGCAGCACATGTGCACGTTATAGAATTTCATAAAAGAGGACTTTCTCGTGCTCATATTCTTATCATATTAGACAAGCAAGATAAACTTAATAGCCCGGATGATTCTAATGCTATTGTAAGAGCAGAAATCCCAGACCATGACGAAGAACCAGAATTATATAGTACTATTATTAAATGGTTGCTTCATGGACCATGCGGAAGACATCGACCGAGTTCACCATGTATAAAGATGGAAAATGCAAAAATAATTATCCAAAACAATTTTCTCCGACTACTCTTCAAGGCAATGATTCATATCTTATCTATCGGAGGCGAGATAATGATAGAAGCATTGCATTAGACAATGATTTTGTTGCCGATAATCATTGGGTTGTCCCATATAATCCATGGTTGTTAAAAAATATGATTGTCATATTAATGTCGAAGTTTGTAGTAGTATCAGATCTGTCAAATACCTATATAAGTATGTCTACAAAGGTCCAGATTGTGTGGCAGTTGAAGTTCGTCCAAGAAGTGAGTACGATGAAATTCAAAAGTTTATTGATGCAATGGATATGCCCTCAAAAGGCCATTTGGAGAATTTTTGAATTTTCACAGCATACAATTTATCCTTCCATTCAACGATTACAAATACCCTTACCAAGTAGGCAACAAGTCACGTACCATTCTAATCAAACAGTGTCTGATATTTTGTTGGATGAAAGCCTCTCTACATCATGCTAATTGAATTCTTCAACACAAACTTGCAAGATTCTGAAGCAAGACAATTTTTATATCGTGAATTTCCAAAGAAATGCAGGTGGATAACAAATATAAAAAATGAAAACGTAGGACATCATAAAAAAAAAGTCATAGGACGAATTTATAGCGTTTCACCATCAGAAGGAGAATGTTACTAGAGAATTCTTTTAAATCATGTAAAAGGACCAATCTCATCTTACTATCTTCTCACAGTCGATGGTATTAAATATCCAACATTTCAGGAAATAGCGGAGAAGATAGGACTGTAGCAGGAAGATCAAAGCATTAGAGCATGTTTGCAGGAAGCATCAGCCACACGAATGCCATCATCTTTGAGAAGACTATTCGCTACAATCTTGATTTCTTGTACACCAACCGGTGTTAGAAAATTATGGGATGAATTTTTCTTCTATATGATAGAAGATTATTCGAGTTCAAGTGTAACAAGTTGAGTTATACTTCGTCTTCTAAAAGATCTTAATGTTTTATTAATGCACCATTATAAAAAAGTTTCTGATTACGACCTTCCAACGATTAGAGATTACATAGATGATCATTCATTAACCTCAAAATTAATAAGTGAACAATATTCTATTATAACACCAAAAGAAGATTTAACTTTTGCCATCAAGTTGAATGAAAATTGCATGCATATACCGCAATTATGAATGCTTTTAGTAATAAAGAGAGCATGATTTATTTTATTGATGGTCCCGGTGGAATAGGAAAGACGTTTCTCTATCGAGCAATACTTGCAACACTTCGACAAGAAGGTTTGATTGCACTTGCAACAGCCACATCCGGGATTGCTGCAACTATTCTACCAGGCGGTCGAACGACACATTCGAGATTCAAAATTCCAATTAATATAACATCTGAATCAACGTGTACGATATCCAAATAATCAGAATTAGCGGATCTTTTGCATCTATCATCCATTCTTATTTGGGATGAAGCAACTATGACTCATAGATGTGCTTTTGAAGCATTGGATGGATCCCTTAAGGATACTATAGGGCATAACTTGTCATTCGGATGTAAAATTCTTATTATTGGAGGGGGTTTTCAACAAGTCTCACCCGTTATACAACATGGTACAATAGCAGAAAAAATTGATGCATGCATTGTTCGATCGCCACCATGGAATCATGTAGAAGTCATCCAACTTACTCAAAATACGAGAGCAAAAGAAGTTTCTTTCGATTCAAATTTTCTATTACGTGTTGGTGATGGGAATGAACCACACATAGATGACGACTTGATTCGAATTCCAGATGAAATGGTAGTACCATGGGAAGATGAATGTTCAATAACTACTCTTATAAATACAATTTTTTCCACGTTACATGAAAATGCATTCCAAAAGGAATATATTGTGGCAAGAGCTTTAATTACCGCTCTCAATTAATGCGTTGACAGGTTGAACAATCAAGTTATTGATCTATTTCCTAGAGAATTACATACGTACTACTCATTTGATTTTATCGAAGACGATACAAGAAATCTATACCAACTCAAATACCTTAATTCAATAGCTCCAGTTGGTTTGCCTCCACATAAGTTAGTCTTAAATAAAGGAGCACCGATAATGCTACTCCGGAATCTTGATCCAATGAATGGATTATGCAATAGTGCTAGATTAATACGTCGTGAATTTTACAGAAACCTTATAGATGCGGAGATTGCCACTAGACAATTTGCTGGAGATTGATTTTTCTTACCAAGAATACTTTTGAAGGCTTCTGAAGATATCCGTTTTTCATTCACATTATTGCGCAAACAATTTCCTATAAGGTTGAGTTTTGCCCTCACTATCAACAAAGCACAAGGATAAACAATTCCACATATAGGAATTTACTTGCCTCAACACGTGTTCGGTCATGGTCAGCTTATGTTGCGTTATCAAGAAGAGTTTCAATGAGTAAACGAAAGTTTTAATAAAAGATGGAAATGTCCATGGAAAATTGGAAACTTATACTAAAAATGTTGTTTATAAAGATGTACTTATGACGATTAAAAGACAAAATAGTTGAACATATTTTATAAGCATCACTTTCGAATCTGTTTATACAGTTTAGTATTTCTACTTTTTTTTTTGGAGTGATAATTTTATAAATCAAACAACATTTGTGCAATCATTTTTTCTTCCATATGTAAAATACACAATATTTGTAGAACAACAATTCGCACGCGAAGCGCGTGCGATGTTACGCTCGTATTTATTAACCAACTTCCAACAATTCACCCCTAACACAACACACGATATATAGTTACATCCCAACAAATAAAACAAACATTCAACTAACACACACATACATACACACATGCATATATCAAATAAAAATACAACAATAAATATGGTTTTATGATTCAAAAGGAATAACACATACTGAAAAGACCTGGTATGAAGCTACACTAGAAGTTGCCAGTGCAAGTGAGCGGTCAAAGTTGTATTACCTCAACACTTAAAATGAACGGTTTTTTGGGCGCGTTCATGGACCAATTTTTCACTGTGGGTTAGCGGTAAGTGAATTTAAACCCAACTTAAAACAGCCGCTTCGAATACAAAGTTTACGTTAGCGGTCTGAACCAAAGCGTTAGGAAAATCAAATTTGTATCGGTAAAACACAATGAAAATAGTGCATCGGACGTAATATTTACGACTCGTTTTCCACTATAAAATGTAACCTTCTATTTTTATTTTGTTATCTCACACACAACTTTCACCATTCTTTTAATTAACTGCATAACTTCTGAAATATGGGATCGCAGCTTAAACGTGCAAAAAAAAAAAGGAAAAAACAACATTTTTTGGAACGCCCAGCTGCCAGTGCTATTTGCCAAATTTTAGATGGAGGTATTTCCTTCCAATCAAAAAATATATATAGAAAAGTTCTACTTACAAAACGACCAGTCAAGCGTTGAAAAAATGTAGAAAAGTTCTACTTGCAAACGACCAGTCATGCGTTGGACGTAAAAGATTACTTTAAAAAATAAACATTAATGATTAAAAAGAAGTACAAGCACGATGACGAAGTGCGCGAGTGGATCGACCTAGAATTATTGGTAATGAGAGCGTATCATTAGTTTCTTTCCTTTTTTTTTTTCTCCTCCTCCCCCCTCCCCCCCCCCCTTTTTTTTAAACACACTTTCGTAGATTAGTGATGTAGGTTGGCCGTCTTAGCGCCACTCGCTTTACATCAGGCTTCCACATATGCACTTTTCGATTCGAAGCTTTTATTCCATTTAAAATATTATTACATGCTTCCGTAAATAACAAGCCGCTAAAGTGTAGCTGTTAGGGATCGAACTCTCCATCTCTATTGGAGAGTAAACAGCCCTTGTCAATAACACTAGATTTAACTTCATTATTTTCTTTGGGCACTATTCTTCATTAGTTTAGTTTTCTTTTATATGTACTTTTGTATTTGAATAAGAAAGTTGTATGAATTTGATTTTGTGTTAAGCGTTAACATTAAATATTATTGTTAAGTACCAAATACTAATTATTACATATTAATTATTAAATACTAATTACTAAATGTTAGTTATCAAATATAAACAATGGAAAATAGACACAATGACAAACTTTGAAAGAAAATTAGACTGAAGGACGATAAGTTTCACTTTTAGGCTAAATGACAAACTTTAAAAAAAAAGTAGATTGAAGGATAATGCCGAATGTTACTAGCATTTTGTACAGTTAAAACCGAATACAATGTTAGTTATAACTAGTATTTTGTATAGTGTAAAAACTGAATATACTACTGGTAATAACTAAAGTCTAATTTTCTTTCAAAGTTTGTCTTTCAATCCAAAGAAAACAATAAAACTTGGTGTTCTTCAGCCAATTTTTTCTCTCAAAGTTTGTCCTTTTACCTAATTACCTCAATTAAATATTTATAGTAATTATTTACATTAATTATTTAATTTTTAACAAGTGATTTGTGATTTGACAAGTGATTTGTGATATGTTATTTCAATGACATGTTGTTTGAAAGTAACATTTCAAAAACAAAATATTCATATTTTTTTTAAACATGAGTGATACTTGAGCAAAACACTCATATTTGTCTTGGAAATAACCCATGACCTTTAGAAGCATAATTTGAAAACCTTATCATTTAAGCTAGCAATCCTTTACTTTCTAATCAATATATAACCGATCTCCAATCAAGATTTGTCCACAAAAGCTTTCTTGGTAATACTAACACTCCACACTGAAACTCACCGAAACCCTATGTGTGAACTAGTAATTATCATATTCCCTCCTCCACTTTATCCATCAATTAAGTGCAGAGCGAGCATCTCACTCTTCCAAAGGAAGTGCCATTTTAGCATTAGTGATGCTATAACAACCGCCTCCGCTACCAATTTTTAACGATTCACTAAAAGTACTCAATCATCATCGCTGTCTGCCTATCGCTATATTAAAAACTGATACATCGATAAACTGATAACTATTGCATTGGAATTGGTAAATTAACATTCACTTAATTCATTGCATCTCTCAACAAAAGACATCTATGCAAAAGGGAAAAGGAAAAACCAAACAATTAATATCATCTGAATAAGCAAAATTTGATCCTTTACTTGCTTCTAAATGCGCATGCAATACAACTAACCATATGAATATCCGTGCATTATTAATGGACTAGTAAAGTGCCTTTATCGCAGATTGCATAAAGATATTACCATTAACATGTATATATTACCATTAACATGTCAATTGCATTGATATACCAATTTATATGGAAAAATGGGGCAGCCAGGCGCTAGCTGACTGGTAACATAACCACCCTAGCTAACGTATCTCTGTACATAACATGCTTATATAGTCGGTAAAAGAATAATAGAGACAAACCTTTCATCTTTCATCTCATCATGTAATCTGACAGTAGTTTAGATAACACATATGACTGTGAATAACACCTGAGAAAGAAGTTGAATATCACAGAACCCAATTTTCCACATAAAGGGAAAATTTTAACAAAAGATGAAATGACTTTAAAAAAAAGCTAAGCAGAGACAATTAATAGGCTAAATGAACACGTTTTACAATGTATTAAACCAACCTCAACGAAGAAGATACATCATAAACGGTGGAAAACCCAACATATTTGTGATATCTACTGGTTAAAATTATTCTACACATGTACACATGAATTGAAGTTAGAATCACAAGTAACAGCTACAAATAATAATTATAAAACAAGAAATTCTTAGCACATCCAGAAAATATGTGTTAATAAGTGGTTATTGTTTGCCTTTGCAAAACTTACTTCTGAATTCTTCATGTAGTTTTTAATTCTCGATAGCTTTTGCTGCTAATTAAATTATGAAGCAACCATTGGATCTTCGACATACTTTGTAATACCGTTTTGGGTCCATTGCTGATCATCATGCATAACAACATTTCCATCTGCTGCAAAGTAAAACACAATGATCATACGAACTACTATAATACATATACGTAAGTACGACGTACGAACGTACATACATACATACTATGAGTATACGAAAGAAAAAGAATCATATTTTGGCAGTTCCTACAATGCACTTGTCTTATTGGCAGAAACGAACCAAATTAGACAGTCCCTTTTGACTCCGGTGGCGACTAGATCAACGTGTCATTGGCTCAAAAGAGGTTTCATCGAAGTTCAATACTCCAATATGAATCTTTTGGTACTTATCATGAGATTTATGGACACTGTCTAATTGTAGGAAGTATTAAAAAGAAAATCCGTTGTGTGTGTATTCAAAAGAAAGTGGTTAAAAGTGATGATTTTGTTCTTCGATTTAAAATAGTATGAACTAAATATTATATTCTAATGATAAACAAATGTTAACCCGTTGAGCAAATAAAAATACTATTAACTACATAAAATAATACAAAATAGTACGAATATTAATTCAGCTCGAGCTCCGAAACCGACAATTTGTGGGCCCTAATTATGTTCAATTTTTTATATAAAAAATCCGTTCCGCCAAATCAAATGTTATGGTAACATCATGTGTTGTTAGTTTTTCAATAACAAACAATTGCATCAAATAATTAAACTTGGCTTTTGTACTGTTTTTTATAAGTCCATATGTTGCGTGTCTGCATTGGTGATGGGCAACAGGCGAACTAAATTCAGGACCACTGAGGTATACTGCCCTACTAGTCCAATATACTTCTATATAATCATTCGCGAATGGGTTTCTATTATTAACGGGCTTCCAAAATCTACTTCCATGATTTACTTAATCCAACAAACCCTCCACATAATGATATTACTAGTCACACTCCAGCAGAATGTTATTTTCATTTATCCCTTCTTTTTGGTATATTTGCATCCAAAGTTGGCATTTACTATCTGTTGCCATTGCAACCGTTGCTCGGCTGTGAAAATTATCGAGACTGCGCTAAGCAATTGATTGGGCAATGAGATGATGAATGATTTTCTGATGACTTAAAAATATAAAATGGTTTGTTTGTAAAGGAGCAAGTTATTTAGTCATATTTTGTGTTGCTTGTATCAAATATGGTTTAGGGACTTAAAACATGTTAATTTTTAATTACGATTTTTTTCTATCAAGTTTGGTAACTTCCAACTTTGTCGCTTTTTTGCCCTCATCGACTGAAGTTCGCCAAGGGAGGGGGGGAGGACAACCACTTTGCCATGTCATAGTTATTTAAGTATTTACAGAGGCACAATGTCAGATGCCGAAGATTGATGTTTCCATATAAAGATGCTGCTGCATATACTTTCATAAGAAACAGGTGTCAAAAGTAGGAACATGCCTTTCCAATCATGAAATGAAAATACTTCAGTTTAACAGATACACATAAACGATAAAAGTAATGTGATGTATTACCATTTTCACCGCCAGATGCTTCAGTAAGCTTGGCAATGGCATTAAGAAGTGCTTGTTCATGTTCCTGTCGGTGAATCAGTAGACAATTAAACAGACATTACATTACAACATGGATGCTAAAAACATGCCATTAAAAAGATACGAGGTGAGGAATTACTCTGAGTGTTTTCTTTATCTTAGCAATGTCAAGAGGGTCGGGATGAGTCTGTGCAATTACAGTTTCTACCTGCACAGAGCAAGAAAATACTAAAGAATTGTGTGTATACAACAATGGAAGTGCAAGTTTTATCCAATTAGAACTGTACATGGCGAATGGATTTTTCAAAAATATGATTCTTGCTATACAAGTTTCTTACATTACTGAATGAGCAAGATACAACACCCAATAACTTTAATCAGAAAGATTTTATAACTCAATTAACCCTAACAGGAGCTGTTACAAAACAAAATAAGTATACACGGTCAACAAATTTACAATTATCATTCTATCGAGATTATTTTACTTATGCCAGCACATTTGCTGTAAACCAGGTCTAAATGGAACAGATGGAGAAAGCATACGACCCACCTCATTTATCACAGTTTCTGTGTTGATTATCTCAATTTCATCTGCATCTATATTTTCAGGCTGATTTAACAATGTTCCTAGATCCTTGGACGGTTGATGGTTTAACACTTCTTCCCTTTCAACATGGGCTTGACTTGTAGGGTTCCCTATCCCAGGAGCTTCCCATCGAAGAGCATCAGGTGGTATCTACCCACAATCCTTATCAGAAACAGACCGAAAAAGCAGAATTTCATGGTTATATAGGTTATTATTTATTTTAGTTCATTTCAGCAAAGGGGAAGTTGATTATTGGTTGGAGTATATTCAAATTTTAGTGGAAAAGTGCAAGCTCAAAGATCGATAAAATAGAACAAAAGTGATTGCAGTTAGCATTTACATTGCCAGTGTACAACTGCCTAACCCTGCATGCATTTATGGCAAATTCTTCTTCCAATTCAAATCACTTACATGTCACAAAATATTATCACAATTTAAGTTCAAATATTAAGTTTTCAGGAATTGGCTGACAAAGTAACAATTTTGTTCTAAACAAAGTCCTATTAATCTCTATTTATCGCTCATCGCTCATGAGCCATGGTCTACGGTGGGAGTTTCAGATAACAAATCAAACATAAAATAGAAATTAAAAAATTAAAACATTGTTTGTTTTCTATTCAACTAGTTCTTCAATGCACATGTAAAATATGATGTAATTCAGATTTTGCATGCCTATTCACTTGCAAAAGCATGCTAACCAATCTAAAGTCCATCGTATATGAAATATTGGTCCAAAATGAGAAAATGGCATCAACTCACCTTTTTAAGATCGACCCATTCCGATTGCTCACGATCAGTATTGATATCATAAACAAGAGCATGTGTGCCCTATAAACGTTAGCATATGCAAGGAATTAGATCGAGAATTTAAATTAACTTGTTAATCTAAAGATTTCAATGCACACCTCTACTGCATTATAGTCGGTAATAACAGCTTCATGAAACATGTTATCTTCAGGCCACAGCGACCATACTTTCTTCCCGACAAGTTGATTATAAGATACAGGTTCTGTAGATGTAAACACACCAGAGTAAATTCTATTTGTGGGAGGGGTCTGCAATGACTTCATTGTTGACACAGCTGTTAATTTCTGGCCCCCCAAAGGAAGAATATCAAAAAGAACCGCCAAAAAGAACAAGATGAAAAATATTAAAATAGCATTGACATACAGAACTAGGCCATTTGTTCCTTGGGCTAACAAATGTTGCTGAAGATGAAGGCCTGGTGACTGCATGTGAATTCATTGATAGAGACCGAAATGTCTTTTGCCTCTTTCGAGATCCTGAAAAGGTTGGGCTTACCAGTGAGTCATGAACATTGTGCGCATTACTGTGCAGCCTGGATTGGGGTCCATATGCCTGCCTCCACTCCCTAAAATTAGTACATGTATAAATGACCATAAATGAAGAAACACGATAATGTAACATTAAAATTCAAACCTTATATTCTTTAAGACATCATCTGCATTAACTTTGCTTAACAGTTCACGGTGTTCATCATCAGACAGTCTCAACTCTTTTCTAAGTTCTGTTATTAAACCTTCCTTCTCCTGCACAAAACATTTTGCATAATATTTTAAAACCATGCAGTAATTGTTTACACAGAGTGATGCAACAGTAAGTACCCAGGTTATGGCATCAGATTGTGCCTTAAATGCACGAAGAACTGAAATATAGGCTTCCTGTTCAAGCAAGTGTATTTGGGATTCAATATCATTTTGTCCCCTATAATGTGCAAGAGTGTTATTAGAGTATTTTCGGTTTCCAGAAAGACGCCTTCCTCTTCTACTCCTATTTCGATATGACGGTGGCATATCATCATCAGTTCCTGCAACAACAAAAATTGGAGCCAGGGCATAGGTATTTTAGTGATTCAACTTTTTGCTGTGTGTATATATTTCATACGTGGAAATGGAAACATCAGAACCAACATTGAGTGTCGACGATGTTTCCAATCTCTTAAAACTGTACAAGTATTGTAGTTAACATGAGAACTTATATAGATGTTTGCACGTTGACAAATTGCTAAGGTCTAAGCTCTAAAAATTCAATAATAATTACATAAGGTGAACTGTTTGAGGTGATCCAAGAGTAAGATAATCGCAACATTCACAACCATAACACTGACATCAACATAACAGCTATCTGATTTAACTTGAGAAAGCTCTTTAAAAAAGGTATATCCATTCATCTCTTTCATTCAATATATATACATGCAAATTCATGATTGTAAATGCTATAAAGAATGAACCATGATAGCATCAACAAAACAAAATCCCTTTGACTGTACGAAGCCAGCACTCTATCAGGTATATTAGCCACACTACACAAAACTATATATGCTACACGCTTCTAGGGCCGTGAGATTCACGCTGTAGTTTAATTGATAAAAAACTATGTTCATGTCTTCTTTCAGTACATTCATTAGTTATAATAATTTTTATTCAATGTGATAATTATACATATATTTTCACCAACGATAATCAAATGTTTAAATCTCACTCTCTTGTAGGAGTGTTAGCATAGCATTACTAAGAAAAAGGACTGAAACCCATACTGTATCTAAGGTAGGACTCAGCACCTTGACCTGTTATTCTACTAATGAAAACCCCATAGCTTTAGTTTTTATCTTGGCAATTGTGAATTCACGTTGATTAACTGAAACTTGTCGGCTAACATTGAATTTCCAGGATTTCTCACCACATTTGGTGTATCGTGTTATTTTATAAGATAAAACAATTATCATACTTGCAAAAAACATAGTCTTCAAAATAAAAGGTAGCAAAACTAAGTAGAGTGTGAATAATTATAAGTTGCAAATTAGATCACTCCTAAATATTATGCTATATCACTACTTGAACTACTAGCAAGTGTCGAAAACGAAAGAAAAGAACCAAGTTGTAGCCACTATCTAAATTTGGAATATCATCTTTACAGCATGCACTCAAAGGTGGTCATGTACAAATCACAACATAATGAGTTAAGCCTGACTCTTGTTGCAGTTGTCTGATACAAATCTAATGTTTAGCAGTTTAGAACAATAAGGTTCTAAAGCAAAAGAAATCAATTGTTTAAGAATATGCAAACTTTTTTAAGACATAGCTTAAAACATTTTTGTTATCAATGTTTCATTATTGTTTTTAGTTCGACTGAATGATAGAATTAAAAATTGAAGAATTTATGAAAACATGTACTTCAAAATATTTTTGGAATAACATAAGATATACAATTGGAAAAAATATTTTGAAGCGTCTCTTGGAACCGAGTATTTTGTGCTTTACGCGTAAACGTAATCCGTGTTTTTGTTTATTGTACATGATAATTTTGTTATAATCAAGGTCCGAGAACTCGGATTCGGTCTCGGTTTCGGCCGTTTGAAATTTTGTAAGTTTCGGATGATTTCGTAAATTTCAAAAGTTTCGGTTTCGGTCCAAATTTTGGTTTTAAGTAATTTAAATTCAGTCCAACAAAATTCAGTCCAATATTTAAACAAACAATTGCACTAAATTGCACCTAATTACAGCCCAAAAGCCTCTCATATTTGTTATTCACGGCACATGGCATCTTTAATTCAACGAATGAAAAAAAAAAACAAAGAGCAGAAAATCGTGAATGGAAAAAAAAAATACTGCTTCTTCGATCGACTTCGTCCTCTCCTCTAATTCACAGAGCCTTCGCTTCTCCTCAACTTCGCCATGCCTTCGTCTTCCCTTCGCCTTTGCCTTCGACAGTCGTCAGTGAAGAGAATTAGAGAAAGGTTTCAAACAAGGTAATGTTTTTATTATTTCTTATTACACAGGTTTCGACTTAATTTATACATGCAAAATCGAATCTTCACTTTGTAATCACGTTATTTCTGTTGTTGTTTGAACGTGCTTGCTTTAGCTTTTGCTTTCATTCTTCAACCCCGTGCTTGCTTTTTCTATTCTGTGCTTTAATTTAGCGTTACGCGTTTTTATTTTTTCCAGACGATAGCCTAAACCGAAATTAGGGTTTAATTTTGGTTTGCCGTATGCCGATAACGATACGAGATAGCCGAGATTTCGCTATTTCGAATGATACCTCATACCATGGTTATAATACATTATGAATTTGTAAAAAATTAGATTTGTGGACAAACATTGACTTTATTGAAAACATCTATTACTATTTTAGTTTGAGAAATGATCGATATTGATTAAAATACATATAAAAAACTTATAATAATGAGTGTTCTGGCATGCGCTTCCCTCATGAATTGTTTTTCTACAAATTCTACATATATGTTTTAATACATCAAATAGAAAATGATTTACACGGATATTTAATCATATTTTGTACTGATATCATGTGCAGTTGGAAGTTTAATTGTTAGATCTTTTTTAAGTGATATTAAAATTTGTTAATATATGTAGAAGAGCATTTTTGGTAATTCACGCAGATACCAAAAAGTGTGACATCAAAGGTGTTACAACTATCATTAAAGATTTTCTTAGTTTTTCTTTTGAAAATACAAATTTACTTTAAAATGTTTATGTATTTGTAATGCACCTTTTTAGAAATTTTTGTTTGCCATATTTTCACACTTCCAATTTTTTATTACTTGAAATGTGTTTGTTTTAGAGTTTATACACACACTCTTTTTGAAACAAGTTACTAATCAGAAACTTTGAATACTAAAAAATTCAAACCATTTAAGAAACAAAAAAAAACTAAGGTAGCGTTTGGCTTGAAACAGGTTTTACGTTTTGCTTTTTCAATATGTATGACAAATGGCGTATGAGAGAATGAGAAGTTGGAAAATTCTACTCATTCCAACAAAAGAGAAGATGGTTTTTGATATTTTCAAAAAAAAAAGTTTCAATTTTACATGTTAAAACCACTTTACAAATCGATAGTTGTCCGCTCGTCCTTTTCTCCTTTTCCGTGCATTTTTAAGTACATGTTCAAAATACAAAACTCGTTTTCAACCCACATACTACCTAAAGTTTTACCAATAGTTTGAGCTTCAAATATAAAATCCATTTGTCCTGCTGCACATAGTGTAGACAGTAATTTACAATATATATCAAGTTAATGACATGTTATTTAAAGAAGTTTCTTTTCAGAAATTGAATTTATATTATTCTATTAGTGCATACGAAATTGTGTGCGTATATGCAAACCGTGTGCTTAAGTTGTGTTCTGTTTGAGTCGGATAAAAAAAAGTTCCGAATAACCACAAGACGTAAGGTAAACTATTTTGTTTCAAACGGTTCATGATGTAATTTTTGAATATTTCACTATGGTTAAAAAAACTACAGATCGATTTGATGAAGTTGCAATTGTGTTATATCTGAAATGTCAGATGTTCAATATCATTCTAAAAACGAAACCATGTTCAATCATGTGTTCACATACGACATATGTGTCTCATTATGAAAAAAACATTAAATATACGGTTCAATCAGATACTTCTGCAACAAAACCATAATAACTAAAACAATGAGTTGTTTGAATCAAGGTTATCAACATGGGATTTAAACCATATGGTTCAAACTTTAAATTTACATCGTAGATTCAAAAGATATATATTTTGAGGTTGATTATAATGTTTAAACTCCTACATCCAAACATAAAACTCATTTTTTTTCTCTTGTTAAATTTTTACTTTGGTCGGAAAATATTAGAATTGAAATTGTGGATCCAAATAATTATATTGAATATATTAGTGTGGATTGAATGATTTTTCTCAATTGAATGTAAATAGAATTGTAAATGAGGAGATTGATCCAAAATGGGATTCAAATTGTAAAATTTTAAGATTTTTAATAATAATGGTCTGAATAATAAGATACCAATGTTCGATGAAAGCCTTGTAAAACTCTAGGGCTCTAGTTCTTTTTGGTTTAATTTTTTTTCTATGGAAAATCTCCTATTGATCGGTTTAATTAACACCTATATTGTGTTAAATGTTTAAATCAAGATAGAGATTGTGATGAAGTTCAGAAATAATACTATTTAGATTATTGTCAAAGTCAATATGCTCCAAAGAAAAGAAAAGAAAAAACTTAATCGAGAAAGGTAAAGGGGTCATCATTATTCTCAAGAAGCCAGGTAACTTTGCAAATTAAGTTTTCTTCGCTACTAATTCAGTCCTTAAAATTTTAAGCAAAATATGGACCAACTGACTCAGCTAGCTCTCAATATATATGCATGGTACATAAGTCATGACATATAAAACAACCATAATTTCAATCAATGGAAAGAATAAGCTATAATATCTAATTTTTGTGTGTATATAAATCGCTATGAAGTAAACATTCATTAGATGCTTAAATGAGTAGTAAGTCCTTTTAATATATATGCAAAATCCAATACATTTTGATCATTATTAATTAATTTTGATACAGAAATTCTGCAAAGAACCGACAAAAGTATTAATTCTTAAAAAGGATTATAAAGTTCGAAAGAGTTAAAAATTTATTGAGGGTTCATAAATAGAAAATTACGGTAAGAATCAAATACTCATTTAGAAAAATAGAATCAAATTTATTTAAAAATTTGTTATTTTTCAATATTTTAAAATAAAATAATAGGTTATATTCTTAAAAATAACCAAAAGAGTTTATGCAAAACCACATAAGCCATCATGACCTACAGACAACTACAATTTCGACCAACGAAAGCAAGATAAGCTATTATGTCTAAATTTACATGTGCGTGCACCGCATACATATGCATACATATATGAAATTGCTTTTTGGTAAACATTTGCTAGATGCTTAAATGGGTAGTAGGTTCTCTTCATTTACATGCAAATTCCAACCATTACATATATATTTTCTAGAAAATTCAAAAGAGTTTATACAAATTGAATTCAAGATTATTGTTTCAAAAAATTCATAAGTTTCAAAATAACTCAACATTTCAAAAGAGAAAGCAAACTTCAAAATTTATAGGAAATGACAACCATATTTTTTCAGATAAAAAGTTTTTTGACGAAGAAAGCTTTTTGAAAAGGCTTGAATAAAATTTGAAATTATTGAAATGATCAAAATACTCAAAAGTTTATTTGGAATCGCTTTTCAATATTTGAACATGTAGCTTAGTCATATTTGATCACTCAAACGACATCGATTTCTAGTTATTATCATGTAAACAACGAACACACGAATATCATAATACTATATATTACTTTGAAATATGTTTTACTCATCAATGATTTGTTTTTTCATTTTTTTACGTGGTATGATTATAAATTCGATCAATGAAAGAAAGAACAATCATATATAACTTATTATTTATTTATTATTTTAGCCAAGCTAGCCGGCTTTATTGTGGGCTGTCCACATATATAAATGAATGACACAAACGCTAAAACAGCTTTAACGAAATAAAAGCACAGGATGTTGGCAGAAACGCCAGCTTACTAAAGACCAAGTCCTATTTCCCCTCCGTAGAGGAGGAACCACTCCCATTACTTCCATCATCCGTAGATTCAGACCCAATAACATGATAAAAACTTAAAAGAAACGCTAAGTTAGGAATATAGTCCACTTAGTCCAAATAGTATAGGCATCTCATATCCCAAGAACCATTCGATAACAAAGTGTGATTCATATCTCCAATACAACCAAGAACAGTGAGATCTAAGCCTTCTTTCTCCACAAGGTAAAAAACCGTCTATTTTCCCCATCTCCTCCAACATACTTATAAAACCATCCACCATTCGGAGCATACCTCGTATCAGAAGGCTAATGAATCCAGGCTCGTTCAGACGCATCCAAAAATAACATCTGAAAAAGGAACCACAACGTCCTTTTGCTGAGGTAAAAATTCAATAACAGGAGCAGGGGTAACAAAAGAAACCATAGTAAAATCTCAAAAGGAGCAACAACGATAGCAGGACGCGGTTTAGGAACCCACTTCATAACTGGACGAGGAAAAGGGGAACCCTACCAGAAAGCAGAACAGGAAAGTCTACAGACGAATGTTTACATTTATCCTTTAGGTGACTAAAGGTGTGACAAGACGAGCAAATGTCAGACTTCTAACTGTAATGGACGTCCAAAACAACAATATGCCCATTAGCAATACGGATAGATATTTGAGAAGGCAGAGGCTTATCCGGAAAAATTTCAATAAGAGCCTTGGCATAAACTAATTTAATCCGAGCAACACTACTTGCATCGAAGCATCTAAGTTTACCAATGACGCAGCCAGTTAAGCCCAATCATGGATTATAACACGGATGGAATGTGAATAACACGGGTTCAGACTGGAATAGAAAGAATTTTCTCCTTAGCCTTATCCACCGACGGACTCCACGGAGCAATAATGAAAGACCAACCTCCAATGATGGAAGGGTCTGCCTCAAGAACACGAAGCCTTTCCTCATTTCTGGAGAGTTTGAAAAAGAACATTGAGCTATCGAAGTGTACTTGTAGCTGACTCCTTAGCTTTCAAAATTGACGAACGTGATCTCGAACATCCTGATATGGGGGATTTGGGTCAAGGAAAAAGTCAACTAAATACTCCGACCAAAATTGAACCCCTGCTTCCAATACTTCCACCGGCGGTACAATAACACCATCAATCTCCACTATTTCAAATTCAAGGGGAACAATTTCACCCACATTTCTTGGCAACACATTAAATAGGAATGTCCACTTACTACCTAGAATAATGGGAGCAACATATTGAGGATCAGAACCTAACTGGGCAGCAGACAATGCGGCCTCTTTATTGACATTTTTGCACACATCTTGTGTGCACACATCACCACAATCAAAGTTATGCACATCTTCTACTTGAACATTACCAGACTCCACCCTTTCACTCAAATTCATGTCGTCTTCATGGCCCAAATTCGACTGTAATTGACCTCCCACAGTACAGGCAGCCAACAAAAGAGAGATGTGTGCAGAATCAATATTAAGTAAACATTCGTTAGATGCAAAAATGGATAACAGATCTTTTAAGATACACGCAAAATTTAATGCATTTTTATTACAATTAAATAATTTTGATAAAGAAAATTTTACAAGGAGTCAACAAAAGATATAGAGTACTAAAAGATTATTAAGTTTACAAGAATAGAATATTTTATAAAAGATTTCATAAAACTAAATAAAAAAATACAGTGAAAATGAAATATATGTTTAGAAAAATAAAAATAAAATTATATAAAAAAACCAATTATTTTTCAAGAGTTTTTTTTCAAAAAAGATGAATAAAATACATTTACTTAAATCTCAAAAGAAAAACTCATAACATTAAAAAAATCAACAATTCAAAGATGAAATCAAATTTCAAAATTTGTAGAAAATTATATAAAGATTGTTTTTCATAGAACACTTTTTCAACTTTTACTTAGAAAACCATTCGCACAAATATGCTGATTTTCAAACTATATGCAGAAGTAGGGTGATTTTTGCACCTTAGTGCTATATTTTTTGAAATATGTTTTACTTATGTGCGATTTGTTCATTTTTTTATGAATCATATTCGATCATTTAAAAAAAGAAATCAATTTCTAGTTATCACATGAACATCAAACAAACAAATATCATAATACTATATATTTTTGAAATATGTTTAAGTTGTTATGTGTGATTTATTTCTCATTCTTTTAAGTGGTATGATTATAAATTCAATCAATCAAAGAAAGAGCAACAATTATATATATATATATATATATATATATATATATATATATATATTACGAATCACTATTAAGTAAATCATTCATTAGTTGCGTAAGTGGATGGCAGTTCTTTAAATATACATGCAAAATCTAATGCATTTTTATCGTATCGCAACCAATTAATTTTGATATACAAATTTCTACAAGGAGTCAAGAGAAGATATAGATTCCTAAAAGATTATAAAGTTTACAAGAATTTAATATTTTATAAAAGAATATGTAGTGAAAATGAAATGTTTATATAGAAAAATAAAGTCAAAATTATATAGAAATCGATTATTTTTCAAAACTTCCTTTTCAATAAAGATAAACAAACTACATTTTCTAAAATCATCAAAACAATTTATACAAATTCTAACTCAAAATTATTGTTTGTAAGAAATATTTATAATATTTAAAACAATTCAAGTATTCAAAGAAGAAATCAAATTTCAAAATTTATAGAAAATTACATAAAGATAGTTTTTTACAAGATACTTTTTCAACTTATATTTAGTCCAATATTTGCAAAAAATAGGTTGATTTTCAAACTACTTGAAATGTGATTTTTGCACCTCGGCACTGAATTGCAGATTTTCCATAAAAAACTATATATGGGCGCAATTGGGATAGAACCCAAAAAAATCACATTGTTGTAATTTCGAGTTATGCCATGCAATATTTTTATTTTGATGCAATTCCAAATAGAGCCCATATGCAGCTTTCTAAACAGACAACCAACTCAACGCTAAGTTAGCAAAAATCGGTATGCTTTTTACAAATAGTTTGAAAACAACCCTAAATTCGCTAACAGCCTTTTGAATTAGATTATTTCAGAAAATTGTCCATTTTATATTGAAAAGGTTTTTTTGGAAAATAAGAAGCTTTTTGAAAAGGCACGAATAAGTTTCAAAAATATTAAAATATTTAATATACTCAAATTTTACCAAAATATGCAACTTTTTAAAAGCCAGAAAACTATTGGAAAAAGAAACCCTTATTTGCTTTGATTTTGATAATCACACTGTCAATGGGTACATTCGAATACGGATAGTATCATATCTGTATCCGAAATCATTTTCGGATATTCGTACCCATTTAATTTTCGAATACGGACAGATGTCGGATATTTATCCCCTCCGCTCATAATTAATAAATTTAAAAGTATAAATGAAAAGGTTTGGATCAACATAAAATAATTTTTGTACTAATGTTTATAAAAAAACCACCAAGGAATAAAAAATGTGATGATAAAATATTGTTTTATACTAATATCCGTATGCGTATCCAAAAATATTCAAAAATTAAACACTAAAACTGTCTGTTTTCATTAAAATAAGTAAAAAAATCATATCGTAGTAACATCCAATGGTTAGGAAATAGTTGAAAATTTATATATTAATTAAATATAATTTTAATTAAATATATATATGCATCAATTAATCGGACGGAAACTTTTCGGATATGGATACCACAATAACCATATCCGGAAAACTTTTCTAACATCGGATATCCGTATCCGGAAAGCTTTTCGAATAACGGATATTTTTCATATTTTCGGATACGGATTCGGACGGATATCGGATTTTTCGGGTATCCATTGTCAGCTCTACGCACAAGTATATAAAACATTATATTTGAATATGTGTGTGTGTGTTTTATGAATATTACCTCTATCAATATCTAGAGTCTAGACTATTTATAGTGTGAATAATCAAAAGACCCGTTTTTATTATAAATTATTTTAGTTCTTATTAGCTTCAAATATTCACTTGTGCCTTCTGTTTTTATTAGTTTAATTAGGTTTTTTGCATATATAGTGTGTGAAATAATATGTATTAAACATACAAAAGCAAGCAATTATATCCTTTTTTGTTTCTCTTCTTTAAAATGGAAAAAATGAAGGAATATAATAATTTTGATAAAATATTCTATGAAAAATATAGTAGAAATGATTTTAAAATATTAAATTAAAATAATGTAAAACTACAAATATACACGTGTATGTGTAATCCTGATTTTCTACTGTGATATTTCTATAAATAACGAACTTTCAAGTATGAGAAAAAAAAATGAACGTCGTACAAAATATTACCTGAAAATGATTTTATTTGTGATTAAACAATAATTTTTCATATGAAAACATACTTTTTTCACAAAGTAAGCTAAAATTATACAGAAGTTGAAATAAAGGGTGCATTTGATGTAGCTATAAAATAAATGAAAAATGAATGCAAATTTATTGATACATAGAAGATAAAATACATGAAAAAATGAAAATTAGAAAGAAAATATGTGTGAAAGATTGTCATCATTAAGATTCATACTTATAACCTTAATAATATTCCAAACTTTACAAATAATAATACTAAAAACTAATTTTTGTCATAAACATGTTTTGAACCTGTGAACTAATGTCCTCATTTAGGGTACACATCATGCTTTGAACCAGTGGATCAAAAATCTAATGGTGCATAGCACAAGTGTGTTCTAGCAATGTTATTTTTTGCTAAAGTCCATTGTTGCATGGGGTTATTAGAGATCTTTGATCCAATGGCTTGAAACACTGGGCGAACCTTTGTTTTGGTTTTGCACCAGAGCAGAGGATATAAGTCCTTTTAAAGCCACATCATACCATGTCAAAACTATTAAACTAATCGTTTCTCTTCTTTAAAATGGTAAAAGTAATAATATTTATATGTTGTTATTAAAGCTATTGATATTAAACTAATCATCTCTTCTTTAAAATGTAAATGTTATATTGCATCAAAACTACCAGATACATATGTTTCATTTGTATGATATAAATTTATGTTTCATTTTTACGCTAAATAGTTATTTTGTAAAAAAAACCATGTAATTTTTTATGTATATGTAAGATACCAAAAATGTCGTTTTATTTTTAATCGTGAATCTTTAGTATAACACATTAGATGACATGAAAATTCAAAAAGAATGCAGATTTTGTACAAATTGAAATCTTAAATTATGACTGATGACATAATTTTTGTAGTTTATTAGTTTTTCCATAGTTTCGTATATTTTAAAACAAAACAAAAAATTCACCTTTACTTATTAGGACTACGTATCTAAACTAGAATATTTATCCTTTGTCGGTACAATTAACATTGATACAATCGGTAGTCATTTTTAATTATCTTCATGTATAATGATTTTTTTGTTAATAAATATTTATTGTTAGTTTGGTTATAGCAACTTTGATGTATTTGTTTTTATTTAATAATCTAAAATAAATAAGCCCTAAATTACTTTAAATCATTTATTCTCAATTAATGGTTATTTTGTCATTTTAAATCGTGTATTTCAATAAAAAGGTGTACCTTGATTTAGTTCAGCACATATATCTATTGGAAAGTATTTAAAAAAAATGCAAATGCAAATGTCAAAGAAATATAGTATCAAAATAAATCTTTTTGTATTAAACAAAGAATAATATCTATAAATCATGATATATTCTATCATCTCTTTATTTGTATTTTTCTAAATAAATTTTGATATAATTTTAATGCAAGATTATGGATATTTGATTTATTTAAAATGAAAGAAATTTGTTCAAATTTTATTATTTTACACCATTAATAATTTAATAATTACTAGCATAAATTGCACTTATGGGCATTTAATAACTAAAGAAATCTACTTTTTATTTAATAAAAAATTAATAGACGGATGTGTTGCAAAATTTTGATAGTCGCAACACATTTATTTAAAGCAGCTTTGTTGGTGATGTAGGAGGTAAATTGATAGTGAAATTCCGTTAATAAATGATTGGAAAGGGGATGGTGGTGAAGATTATAAATCGTTGGTAAGATTCTGTCGATGGATGTAGAGTATTTTTGAAATTTCAAAAGGACGTGGTGAAAATTATATTCATTGAACCCTCTTTATTAATAGTAGAGACGATACTACGTTTTATATATTTAACAATTTTTCATACAATTATGCACTTTGATGGCATGCTAGAAGTATTGTGCTACAATTTTTTTCTACCACATGTGATATCTAGATAAACCTTTCCTACAAACAAATTAACTAAAAAATGGTAAATAAGAAAATAATCGAATTCATAGCAGATTCTTAACCATGAATGACAGATAATCCCACATCGACTATTATTGATAATGACAAAGCTATTACTTTAAATTCATTTATGCAACTATTAATGTATTTTCCTAGTTCAATATTTATAATTTCAAAATATAGTTCTGGAATCAATCAGAGTAATGTATTTTTTCTATTATTATTTTACAAACCAAAAATCCAATTCTTAATGCAAAATTTGATAATAATTAGTTTAATTCAAAATGATTTTTTACTACACGCTAAAATTTTCATATATTTTGGATTTATATTGACTCTTTATTTGAGTTTTTATATAGGTTAACTTAATTCTTAAATATCACTCATTATAAATATGATTGTTTGAAAAAGTACCACATTTATTCAATTATATGTAAAGTTGATTTCCAAAAAAAATTCATTTTATTCCTTTAAAAAAATTGCCTTTAAAATCATTTAACTAAATATTTTTTGCAGAATTTTTTTTATATAGAATATATTTCAAATGTTACCTTTTCAGATTTATTTAGAATGCAATAGTTTAGAAATCGCTTCACCTATATATTTTGTTTATATTGTAAATGTTTTTTAATTATGAATAAATATAATGAATGCAACGTCAAACTTTGATTACTTAAAACAAAAATTAAATGTCCATGCATATTCTTAAAGAATAAATCCCCTAAAAATTTGGATTTTATTATTTATTATTTATATATACTAAATTAAGTACAAATTTTAGATCACCCACACATGATCATAAATACAAAATGAAACACATATAATTACCACACATCTTTATTAGTAGTTTGAACAGAAACACAAACTTTTAGTCCGATCGTGAAATTCCAAAACTGCCCTTATATGTATTTCTTTATTAATAGTTGCAAAACATTTGATGTCACACTCTTTTGGTGTCAGCGTGAAATACCAAAATTGTCTCTTTGCGGATATTATCAAAATTTAGTATCACTTAAAAATAGAGCCTGACAATTAAACTAGCTTTACAAATTCAAGATTTCCTCTGCAAATATTTACCAAGTCTTAATATTACTTAAAAATAGGATCTGATAAATAAACAATTTTACAAATTCGTTTTTATTAATTAGTATTAAAAATAAAAATTTAAACTAACAAAAAAATTAGATATTGCAACTTCGAAATAAAAATTCAAATTAATTATGTATGGTTCAACATAGAAATATCACTAGATATTTGTGAAAATAATTTTCTTTTGAACATATTAAACAATTACGATTTGTTGAAAAACAATTTAGGTGCCTTCATCACGGGCAAAGCGTGTACCGTAACACTCGTATGAATAATTAGAGATTAACTACAAACCTATAGTTGTCATTTATGTATGTCATTGTAAGTACCTAGTAAATTAAGGTATTTGCATCAATCTGAAACAAAACCAAAGTGCTCAAATAAAATTATGTTTCCAAATCTCATGTTTTAATACTTCCATTATGGTAGATCTCGCAAAAGATATCTGCAAGTCCCTAGCGTCGATTAATAGTCGCTACGTACTGGATCGATGATGGCCAAATAAATAGATACAGAATTGAAGCGTGATAATCACAACAGCAGTAATATAAATATAACAACGATGGGAATAAATAGTAAAGTAAAGCAAAAGACAATCACACCAGAGTTTTTATACTAGTTCGAACTTCCCGTTCTACATCCAGTCTCGGGCTTCTTCTGGATTTACGACTATACCCTCACCTAACCCGAAGGAATAGGTTTTACAAACCGCCTGAGCTGCCAAACATGATTTCTATATTGCATACCGCCTAAGTTGCAAAATAGGACTTTGTGCCTGAAAAATTCCAACGGGACTTCAACTATAAATGACAGCGAGTTTCTTGAATGATTGTGTTCTAGATAACACGGATATGTCTATCAAGTACACACTTCCTATAATCTCCTTGGGATGATGATTTGAACGTGCAATTGTAGGAAGTAAATAGTTGAGAATATTTGTAATTCACAAGTGCATATAAATAAGAAAGATAGAAAGAATTAGTTCTTGATTTTGTTAAAAATAAAAGTGAATTCTCAACTCTATTTATAGATATGAAGAGTTCTAAATCAATAGTTGCAACCATTTAAAGAATTGCAACTCTTGAGAAAGAAGACGACTCTTCAAATTTTGAATTTCTATGAAGAGTTGTCTCTGTTCGTCAGGTCCAGCCGTCTGAGCAAAAGTTCCCAGATGAATGAACAAAAAACAAGCTATTCGAACGTCTGGAATTTTCGTACCAGACGTCTAGATTCAATTTAGACGTCTGGTATGAAAATTTCAGACGTCTGGTATGAAAATTTCAGACGTCTGGTATGAAAATTTCAGACGTCTGGTATGAAAATTTCAGACGTTTGGAATTGAACAGAAATGTTCTTTTAACTTGAAATTAGACAGACGTTTGTGATAAAAGTTGCAAACGTCTGGAAATGAACTTGTTATGTTCAATTTGCACTGTATTTTAAATGAAACGTACATAGACGTCTGGTGTAAAATTTTCAGATGTCTGATATTGAACTGTTTTATTCGTTTTCTTTAAAATACTATATTTTCTTTATAAGGTGATATTTTGACTTTTTTCTTTGAAAAACACGTATTATATAATAGTTATATTGCAATAATAATTTTCAAAATATATTTGTGTGTAATCAAATTGAAGATTGTACATAAAATCTGGACAGACAAAAATTAAGATATAAAACCTATTTGTTTTCTTCAATTTCAGCTCTAGTTTTAATGTCGATCATCATATCTCTCTGTATATATTCATTCGCTTTATCTCCGTCGTGTATTTCTTCTTGTATTTACAGGTATATACTTTGGCATATACCTACAAGTTAGCTTAGAGGTTCTTTGTCATAATTGTATAGTTGTTCTCATTAAAATCCAACAAGAGAGGTTCTAACAATATGAGGAAAAACTTAATGAAAGTGTCAAATTTTGAGAAAGCACCATGCATAAATCATCTCATCATCACCCCTCTTATATAAGACAACAAAATATATTTTTTAACATGTATTCTACATGTCAATGTACCAATGAGGTATGTAATTTCTGTGTTTTTTACTAACAATTTAGTATTTATATCGCACTATTGCGATGAAGTTTATAGTAAGAAATGCTTTAGGTCTGCTCTCATCGTACCATTAATTTGATAACAATTCAATACCCTAGTTTAAATTCTGCCTCCTAGTTTTATCCAACAAATTTTCATTTTTGAGCAACTTAACCTTTGAACCATTGGAAATTCCTTTTTGCTATGTTTTTTTAAAGTTCGGTTTTGATTGCTTATAAAGCTAGTTAAAATCTAATATAATATAACGAGTCATATTTTTAAATCCATTGAAGAAATAGTTAATTAGAGCTCAAATTTTATTAAATTCTAACTTTTACAAAAACGCATTTTATCTCATCTTTGTATATTTAACAATACTCATATGTTTGTTTATTTATCTCCTCCACTACTCCCACTCTTCAAAACGAAAAAACTTTCAAATAATAGTTGAATTACAAAATAGTTTGATTTTACGAAAGAACAAGTTTTCCTTAATTGTTCGAGCATTTTGTCTTTTTGAAACAAGGATTAGATACAAACTTTTGTGTTCCTTTTTTTTAAATAATAATAATAAATGCTAATAATTAATATAAAATTGAGAAACTTGACAGACTATCTGCACATCCTACGATAAATTTACCTACAATCATTTTGACATGCCTCGATGTGGGATAACCCATAACTACAAGAAGAAAATAATGTATTTATTTAATGTGCATTTGCAAATATATTGTAGATGTGAAACCAATGAAATCAAAGTAACATACAAGATATTATTATGCACGTAATAATGATATACATACCAAACCCAAGTAAACGGGAGATTTTGTTAGGATGTTAAGAAACTTGTGATGTTTTTTACCACCCAGTTTACTACAACTTTTTGAGAAGAGCTTGAAGAAGCAGATAATGATATATATGGAAAAACACATAATTCTTGGGGCGAATGTTATACTTAAACAATTTTATTATACAAGTATATACTTAATTTTATTGTTGTGTAAATACATTGAAAAAATTAAAACCCTTTTGAAACTGATCATCTCGAAAGATGTGTTATAAGAATATTTCATAAACACGAATCAAAACCATACTCCCCTTACAGACCAGAATCAGTACCCTAAAATCACGTAATCAATGCCACAAAACTCGAGAACTGGATGTTGCCGGATGAAAAATCTATATAGTAACTTTTAACATGCAATGAGGGAGTTTTAGATATTCAATTCCTAAGAATATGCATTCAACAATATATCTGGGACGCCAAGACACGATCAGAGAATCGTATTTACCCATATACTACGACCGCATTAAGAAAAGAAACCACCCGCCCCCCCCCCCCCCCCAAATAAATCGCCCGAAACTAACATCCGAACCCTAATTGAAAAATAAAAATCAAGCACCACTTGTTTCTTGGCAATCACTCGCCAATCTAGAAAGCCACTTATTAATTTATTTTTGAAAAACGAAAATGACGTTTATTTCATAAAGTAGATCAAAACTCACCGCTGCCATCTGAACGAGCATAATCCATCGCGTAACGAAACTCGATAGCAAAAATGAACAGTATCGAGATGTTTTTAGCTCACAAAACGAGAAACTGCAAGCCTTCAAGAATTTCGATAATAAATTAAGAAGAAAGCAAAGTAGGGTTAGAGGGTGAGCTGGATGGAGTTTGAATTTGGGGAAGGAGAATTTGGAATTGCGCGGACCTCAAAATCTTATTTATAGATGATTTATGGTCGGATTTGGGTTCCGTTTATTGATTCGCTGTGTTTAGGAAAAAATAGAGGCCCAAAAAATTCGGGACATTTTCTTTCATAAATAGGATAAAAAACATGAAATACCTAAAATTGTTTGATGTACTTTTCAAAATACACGTTTGTTCCTTCTCAAAAACATGCTTAAAAAAACTATTTTTCAAGATTCAATGTACTCACGGAAAACTCTACAACAGAAAGCTCCGCAAATGCTTGTAGATAAATGTGTACATGTATGATGTTTTTGGACCGCAACTATTTGCGTAGATTTTCAAAAAAAATTAGTTTTGATTAGATACATAATTTCTTATTTAATTTTAAAAAAAATAAAAAAAAAATTGTTTTATACCGAAATTAAAATTAGAGGTGTAATTAAAATATGTTTTTAAGAAAGCCTTTTCACGTATGAAAATTGAAAATTAGGTGGATCTAAATTTCCACTTGTTTTTCCTCCTTAAAAATGAATTTATAGCCTAATCTCATGATCTTAGATTTAGGACTCTTAACATAACTCGTGTCTACGAGGGGTAGATGTTTATTTGATAATAAAAAGAAAATCATATCATTACAAAATAATATTTCAGTTTGTAGTTTCGTGGTTAATTGGCGGATGTATATTTATCATTAAAAAATATAACGTGTGCTACTTTGCACTTAGTCTTCATTATCCCACGTACAACAATAATAACTGTGTATATGTGTGTAATAATGTATTAATTTCATGCTACGTTAGGAATAAAGAATTAGAAAGGCTAGATCATTTTGATAGAGTTAGGGGATGCCTTAGAGGCAATTATGTAATTTGTTACAAATATCCAACTCGATTACCAATCCTGTTCAAAATAAAAGGTATTTTCTTTCTATTATATACTTGATATAATATGTTTTATTAATTAACAAATTTAATTAAAAGTATTTTTAACAGAAAATCCATAAACGGTATATTTTGTGATAATAGTTACAAAGTGTTGTGATCGTGCGTAATTTATCACAATGAAAATAAATATACCATTTTAAATATTCCTAGTCAAGATGTACCGAGACTAGATATCGATACATCCGTTGATACTAGAGTACGTAATGCTCTACAACGGTTGGGCGGTGTATTACTCATGGCTGGTTGGGGCACCAAGGGGTTGTGTACTGATAGTTATTGGATAACCATAGAATGACTCACTCGATAGTTTTTTATTGATTAATATAACCGAAGTCAAACAAAAAATATCGATGTGATTGATTTAACAATCCTCTCAACCTAAGAATATTGTTAATCTTCAATATGAAAGCTCCGCTTTGATTATAATCAAATCGTTGGCACCAAGTCCATAGAGTGACTTTAGTTGGGTCGAGTGAAAGTATTAGAAGTAAAACACTATTCAAGAGAGGATTCTCCTCGGTTATATGAAGTTATTATCATGGTCAACCGAAGTTAACTCAATATCAAACCGTTTGGCCAGAGCATTTCGGTTAATAATAATTGTTTTTATTGAACCAAAGACTTTGTATTTGGACTTTAGAGTTGAATGTGGATGATATTGAAATTATGACCATTACCAAATTCCATAAGTCCAAAGTGGTATACTTTTGACGAAGAGAATTGATGTAAATAAAAGTCACAACCAGATAACGCTTAACAAAGTAAAATTAGATTTTATCGAAACGAATTAAGCAATAAATTTAGCCAAAATATCATACCACTTGCTAAGTGACGTTTGAACATTAACGTTCAGATAGAGATATTAATCGCTGACCAAATTTGCACACAACGAGTCGCACAACCGAAACGATGAATACTCATTTGATCAAACGATTTAATTAACTTGTAGTTATTATAAATTAATTAAATTAATTAATCTTTATGAGATATTTTATAAAATTTGATTTTGATTTGATGAATAAATATAATTAAACGTATTTATAAAGTTATAGATATATTAATCGATATACGATATCTATAAGCATTTAAATTGGATTTAAATGTATAATATTTTGTTCGAACTTTAAATAGGTTTGAAGCCCATATAGGGGTTGGTTATGTTCAGCTATAATGGGGTTATATGAGGCTATTGATGGCTTATTAGAAGGCTTTGATTTGGATGGTATAACAACCTGCATCCTAGTGGGTCTGAATTTTCGTTAAATCGAAAACTCAAGTCCATCAAAGAACGGATGGTTGGTGTTTGGTATCCTATAGATAACAAAAGCATATTAGAGCAGCGTCGATTTAAACTCACGGTGGAATAGTAAAGTATAATAAAACATATGATTACTAACCAAGGTTGACACGTTTAATCTTTAGTGTCATTGTCAGTGCCGAGCATATAAAAGAAAATCTGTCCTTTCACCATTCCCGCCTTGTACTAGTACATGTTCATCTAAAGCTATCATGTAGGCTGTAATGAGGAGGGGATCAAAACAACATTTCCGGTGCCTGGTAAATTACACACTTTATACATAATACTAATTTATGTCGATTGTCTTCCATTTCATGTCATGTATGTTGTATTACTTGGTCGTCTTGACCTCACGTACGCGTATGACACGCTCCATCTACTCGAGGTAGTCAACAACTACATATGTGTGTGTATGCAAGTACCACAGTCCCCCTTTGGACAAATATACTTCCTCTGCTAATATCCATAACCCAGTACCTCGTCAAAATCCGTAGTCAGCGCAGTATCACGTCCTAGTCGTAGTGCATACCAAGGAACTCCCGTAGTGCCTAATAACGGCATTAAAACTATTTGGATGTATTCTATTTGTTTTTGAAAGACTTAATTGAAAGGTTAATCTATCTTGCCCCCCAACAACAAACTAACTGACAAACAACTATTAGGCGGCGCATGTCCTAAACATAATCTGCACCGTACGAGGTATAGTCTGCTTAGGCGTAATCCATGTCTTTCCACTGACCACTCAGGACAAATGATGATCTCAACATATGTAAACAACTCCCACTCCTTGTATGTATGGTACCAATCTCATTGTTATTGCAACGAGCTTGGCTCACCGTTCCATTTAGATTGCCTAATGAAATCAAGGATATGCCCATTTGGTTACTTAAAACATACCCCCCTAAAAGGTTGAAACAAACTCTGTTTGTCCTTTGACACTTCGATCGGGGCAAACTCCTATTTTGATATATTTTCTTCACATATACGCAAATGTATTTTCATGGGTCTTACGGTTGGATATGTCTCACATTGGTATAATATATACACAATTGCTAGTAGCCTCTTGCAGTTGGCAGTTTTCTGTTGTGTAGCACTACTAACCTCGCATTTCACTCCATTTTAATGACTATATCATTCTTATTTAATCTAAGCTATTGGCTAAATTCAATAATTCACACCTATCATAAACACATACTTGAGGTTGTGTATATATTCATACATTTATTTAATACGCCTCTAATGTTCTATTATTAATATTTAGTTATTTTTACATAACTGACTCCTTATTTCATTAATTTTAATTTAATGTCATTTATCGCTTACTTTTTTACTTATAAGATTTAAATACCTTTTACTACTTAGTCCCACTTTATTTTCAATTCTTACTATCTTCCTTTGGCTACTGCTTTCTTACTTACTTATTTCATCACTTTATCTACAATTCGTCGCTTATTATTTCATTTCTAGTTTGTCTTTATTGCATATATTCATTTTATAATTAGACTATTATTATTACTACTACTTACAATTCTCTAGTTTATACTTAAGGATTCTGCATTTTAATACGTAGGAATTACACCTTCTCTAAAAGAAAATATTAACACCGTAAATTTCTGCAACTTATCAGAAAGCAAATTTGTGTTACGTTGAAGAAATTATCTTTTTGTTTTTATTGAAATAGTAAGTACAAAACACAGTAAACATCCACATTTTATACATCTTTTTCTTTTAGACATATTTTATACATCTTTTTCTTTTAGACATATTCCTTGTTACTTCAAACTATACATTTTTATTCACATTTATAAACTTTATAATTTATAGAAATTTGCATTGCAACACACTGCATTCCAATGAATTAAAACACTACTTCAATTCCAAAAAAATTTATAATAACTTCTAATTCATATTTACAAACATATGCCATTTGACCCACAATCTAGAATTTATATACAGTCTTGTCAATTAAGGGACTATTACTTATACCTTAACTTCTCATATTCAAGTATATGGGACATGTAATTCAAGTTAGCAGTTCACAGAATATGTAGACGTGGTTTCAATTTCTTTACGCACATAATCAACCCTACAACTCCAAAATAATTATATCCAGGTATACAAGGAATATAACAACTAAATAAATCCAATATTATGTAAAAATATATAATTTTTCAATCATCTTTCAACTTTTCAAATCCCTAGATCTAAATCTTGTTATATTTGTTAGAGTACCTTTTTCTTCCTAAAGGAATATGTACCTCAAACCTATACATACGTATAAAAAGTTTAGATCCGAGAAGAGATTTGAATTTAATTTGGATTGAGATTTATGGTTTACCTTAGCTTGGCAATTCGATTCGATCCTATTTTTATTCTCTACTATGCTCCACTTGTATATACGTATATATTATAATTTTTTTAAATTTAAGGATTTGTGGAAGAAAAAATGCAAAGTTTCACCGTGCTTTAGAAAATATGAGAAGAAAAGTGACTGATTAAACTTGTGTTTATTAGGGTTTGAATCAATGTCAGCTGTTAAATTAGATTATTTTAAATCCGGGCCTTTTGGCCTCAAATTCACAGCCGTCGCTATCTATCGGTCACCCCTATTCCCCCATAGGTCGACCACTAGCGGTCGACTAGTCCAACTTAGGGGTCGACCGGTTATTTAATTTTGTTAACAGTTCGTTCGTTTCCCTAATTACGTTATTTAATACCATTTTACACCGATTTGACTAACATTAATTATTCTTAACCGTCAAGCAACTATTAACGTTAACAAACGTTAATTAGTTATATTTTTTTTTTAATTACATATATAATTATTTATGGTTCGGAATCCTCAAACATCAAAAACTTTTTCATTTAAGCTTTGATCGAAAAAATTTGTGTGTGAAAACTGATTACAAAATATCACGAACGCAAATGTGTAAGTTTTGTGACCAAATTTTGATGTTCGTGAAAATTCTATTTTCGGCGTTACTAATTATTAATTAATTTTTTTAAATTAATTATCATTCAATTTACGGGTGTTACATTTTTTTCTCCTTAAAATAATTTCATTCCCGAAATTCATAAAGCATTGAATCATGTAACATAACGCATAACCAACCTACGCTATCTAACTAGTTAGTGTGCAACCAATTTTGCATTTAATCGTGTATAAGTGCACGGTGTATAACAATACATATGATATGTATGTGGAATATTTCTAAATCGGCCTCCTATATGAATGCACTTTAAAGTAAAATTTGAAAATACGATGCAAACAACATATATATCAGGCAGTTCTATATTTATGCAAATTCTGAAAATCAAAATCCTTATTTTTGCATTCAGATTTTCCTATACTTTTACGAATAGAGGTATAATTCAACCAATTTTGCATTTAATTTCTACCATCCAATACTTAACATACCATCTCTAACATCCAAAATTTTGAAAATTTTGGTTTCCTAAACTTATACTCTTATACCAAAAAAATGGTTTAGATGGAGAAGTCTACATTTCCATCCTTCTATCATATACCTTTTATCACTATATTTTGAAACCTTTTCATATGCCCAGATCCTTTTTTCATCTTTTCCAAGTATAGTCCGCATAAGCAAATTTAATTTATAATCTTAAAATTTCAAAACAGAATTATTTTAAAGCCAACTTTTGTTCTCCTACGAACAAGATGTGGAAAAAATAAATTCCAAAGCTAAAACAGTTTCCCTTGTTACCAACTATATTTTTGTTTACAATTACTTCTGCTGCACAGTAAATTCGTAATTACCAACCGATCAACTTTTCCTTATGCTAAGCATGTGGCATTTCAAAAATCAAAAATTCTCCTCCTTTTTCATTCAATTTTTTTTTAAATTAAATTTTGAAATATTTGAAAAAAATTAAAAATTAAAAATTAAAAATTATTTTTAAAAACATTTCATAAGTATTTTATTTTTTAAAATCAAAGAACTTTGAACATTTTTTTTGAAAAGTGTACATTTAGTTCAAATCAAATTATGCGACATCTTGTGTATTCGGAATTTAATAACAGTTTAACATCCATAATGGACTCTATCATATTACACGGTAATTTTTCAGTTCCAATTTTCTTTTCTTTTAGTTTAAATAACAACTAGTACACAGTTCATTTGTAAATTTTAGCTCTTAATTCGTAGGAATAGTGACCCGTGGTTTCGCAACAATCTTTCTCTGTCCTTCGCTTGTCAAAATTTACATCCTAAAATCTTAATACTTTTTCAGACTTAATGAGACTTAACTTTGCATTTCTTTTAGTAGCTAATCAATTTCATAATTTATTTTATAAACTTTCAGTCTTAATTTGCATTAATTAAGTGATTACGTAAGATTTCCTTATTTATTCTGCCTTCCAACATATAGCGGTCAATCCAGACAATCAACATAGTAATAAAAGGGAACTTTTCATATAAAATATCGTACGTGTTTTATACAACAGAAACAATTAATGTTTATAACCCAAATGTCCTAAAAGGAACAACTGTTGGAAACCGCTCTTCAACGTTGACTGACATTAATGATGTTGCAGCCTTATTACCTTACTTAAATTAAATGGACCTTTTTAACGTATCATTCTACCGTAACCCACGTATCTTAATCCACCTTTTTAGCTTTTAGTAAACAAGGTCCTTTGATTACTTTTAACTACTGCGACTGATTGTAGATTGAACTGTGTATTTTCACATCGTAATGGGCCAAGGAATACAAATTATGCACATTTTGAATAACTTACCAGAAACATTAGCTTGATGAAATAACTTCTCTACCTTCCATCACGCCATCTTTAACCTTGAGACAATCAACATCCTCTATGTGTGTTTGTCGTCTCGTTATTCTTTATTACTATCTTTTTTAATCCAATACTCTTGATAGTAATCTCAAATTTTGGTATTTACTTTATTTATTTTGATTTTTTTATGCGAGTATATTGTAGAACTCGCGGAAGCGCACTTTGACAACATTCATTATTCCTTCATGGGCCTTCATTCGGCTTTCACGCATATCTTACTGAATATTCCTAGGTTTATACCAATATTCCTTATGCTTAATGGGGATTCCTTGTTGCTGCTCTACTAGCATTCGTAGCTAATTTATGTATAGCCCTAATTTTTTACCCCGTTTTACCTTGACAATCATCCATATCTGTTCCGTATTTAAATTTTAGTTTGATTTTTTTCCTTTTAAAAAATCAAAACTTCACAATTATAAGGCATTTATCTAAAAGAAATCATCTTTAAAAGTACAAACTTAGAATTATTTTTATTAAATTCAAAAATAGCTTGGTGCCTTAACTTTTAAAACTATAATTTATGATTTTTGAATTAATCTTATTCATTAAATTTGAAAGGAAATGTTAGAAATTTAATTTAAAGTGTTCCTTTTCTTTTCCTTCAAAACCTTTTCACAACAAATATTTTACTTCTTAAAAAAATGGGTCTTTAATTCAAACCATCATTTGTTAAGTTTTGTCCTTAAAAGCCCAACTATTATACCAAACCATCTTTTTTTAGATGCATCTTTATAGTATTTCTAAAACATCTTTTATAAAATTTTTCCTTTTTCCTTTTCTATTAAAAACTGGAGTAGACAATGACATTTCTATCCTATTTTTTTCCCAGTACTCATGTTACTTCCACTTTCAACCTTAGCAGAGGTTCTAACAGCATATAAGGGGGCTCTAAAAGATATGTGCAACTACCGTACATATTTATAGAACTATTTTTTTTAATTTCCTACATTGTTTCCGATTACTAACATTATTATACATATATATATGTATAAATTATATTATTGTTTCTATTTATATTTCATGATGTTACTACTATTTAACTTTCTTATACCTAAACCACTCTAATTTAAATAGCTTCTCCTTATATAGCTCTTTTTATGCATAAACCTATTTCAGATGTTTTTCTCCGTATTTCCTTATACGAGAATCCCCTTTGTATCTTCACTATCGGATGTTCATACTCTTCCATTCTCTTTACCCCTTTTAAAACTAGTACCACTTCCTATTGTCCACCCTAAAAAAGAATTTTACAACTTATAAACTTTTTTCTTCATCTTAGAAGATCAACGAGCTATATACACTCTACTATTTTTCAAAAGCAACAACTTTTTAAGAAAATCCATCTACTGAAAATTTTGATTTAACAAATTTTAATCTTTACTGTAACTTTTTATTTAAATAAATTACATATATTTTACTTTTCTAAAAATTGAATATTTACTTACTTTTCGAAATAGGGTTTCTCCACCTTCAGATAAACCCTTTGAAATTCATTTCAAGTATATTATTTATATCCCAAACTTTTGTTTCAACATTTACATTAAATTCTTTCATGTGGGGTCGGATTCAGAGTGAATTTTTAATTGTCCATTCTTTTGGACTTTCTCCCTTTCTACTTACGTTTGACTTGTCTTTTCACAAAATATTAAATTTGGTCATCATCTTGGAGTGATTATTATACACCTTCTTTCAAGAACTTATTTTACAGATATCTATAACATATATATTCTTGTTTTTCATTATCTGGATCTAATGTACATCACTAGTCAGTAACCTAGCAGAGATCTATTACCATTGGGCAATCCAGGCCTAACATGGGAGTCACGTATCATTCAGCTTCAAGGACCCTTTTATATGTCGCATTCATGCTCTTCTTACATAAATGCCTTCCAATACAGCCCGCTTCCTATGGGGTAATCGGGATATGTATATATCTTCCACTATATCTATTATTCCAACTCATAGTCACATTATCCTTCTTTTCAGAATATGGCGGCAACTAGTTTTGTAGGTAGAATTTATAGATTTTGGCGCATTATATATATAATTATAGTAAAAAAACAAATACGTACCCTAAATAATTTTAGAAAGATCGACTAACCTATGCTCTGTTATCAAATGTAACAATTCACACCCCAATGGGCCTAAATTTTCGCTAAATCAAAAACTCAAATCCACCAAAGAATAGCTCTTTGGTGTTTAGTATCCTGCACGTAACAAAAGCATATCAGAGCACTATCAATATAAACTCACAACGGAATAGTAATAAAATATAGTAAACCATATTATTACTGACCAAGGCTGACAACTTTAATCTTTAGTTCCCCTGTCTGTGCCGAGCATACATAAGGAAATCTTCCCTTCCACTGTTTCCGCCTTATACCAGCACATGTCCCTCTAGAGCTTCATGTGGGTTTAATAAGGAGGGAGTCAAAATAACGTTCCAGTGACTAGTAAATTATACACTTGATACATACTACTATTTTTTGCTGATTGTCTCCCATTTGATGTTATGTTTGTTGTTTTACTTAGTCGTCTTGACTTCAAGTACGCGTACGATACGTTCCATATACTCGAGGTTGACAATATCTACATACACATGTATATATATGTATGTATGTATATATATAACTCTGTGTGTGTAAGTATTACAACCCTTTTTTGGACCAAGATACTTCCCCGCTAGTATCCTAACACAACACCTCATCAGGATCCATCGTTAATGTAGTATCACGTCCTCGTCGTCGTGCATACCAAGGAACTCTCTTAGTGCCTAATAACGGCATTATAACTATTTAGCTGTATTTTATTCATTTTGAAGGACCTCCATTGAAAGGTTATCTGGCCTTGCCTCCTAACAACAACAAAATTAATAAATAAGTATGAGGCGTGCATGTCCTAAAAGCGATCTACAATAGTAAAAGGTGTAATTCGTTATAGCATAACCCCTGTCTTTCCGCTGACCGCTCAGGACCGACGAAGATCTCGACCTATGCAAATAACTCTTGCTCTTCATACATATGGTACCAATCTCATTGTCATAGCATCAATCGTGGCTTACCGTCTTATTTAGATTGCCTAATGCAATCAAAGAAATGTCTACTTGGTTACTTAAAATGTACCCCTTAAATGGTTGAAGCAGACTTTACTTGTCCTTTACACTTCGACCGAGGCAAACCCTCCTACTTTGGTATATTTCTTTCGCCTATATGTGATTTATAAATTCATGGGTCCTACAATTGAATATGTTTCACATTAGTATAATGTATACACAACTACTAGTAGCCCCTTATGATGGGTAGACTTTTGTTGTGTAACAATACCGACCTCGCATTCCAACCTCCAATGTTCAACTGTTAATATTTATTTATTTTTACATAACCGACTCCTCATTTCCTTAATGTCAATTTAATATCAATTATTGCTTACTTTTTAACTTAAAAGATACAAATATCTTTTGCTGTTTATCTGTTATTACATACTTCCACTTTATTTCATTAGGTCTCTTTTATAGTTCCTTTTCAATACTTACTATCTTTCTTTGGTTACTACTTTCTTACTTACTTATTTCATTACTTTACATACAATTCGTCGCTTATTATTTAATTTCTAACTTTTCTTTATTGCATATATTTGTTTTATAATTAGACTGTTGTTATTACTACTACTTACAATTCTTTCGTTTATACTTAGGATTTATGTATGTTAAAGGAATTACACTTTCCCAGAAGGAAATGTTAACATCATAAATTTCTGTAACTTATCTAAAAGAGGATTTGTGTTATGTTTGAAATTACTAGGAATTGTCTTTTTGCTTTTTTGAAAGGTAAAGGCTAAGGGAACCTGGACTAATTATATCAATATAAAAATGTACAAAAGGAAAAGGGAAAATACAACCAAAAAGAGTGACTTAGCCCAACAGCCAAAAGATAGGCCCAAACATAATAAGACCATAAATCAGTCAATACTAGTTCTCAGACGAGGACGAAGCATGTTTCGCATTCTTTTGAGGTCCCTCATCATTTGATGAATAATTTGGATGATATTCACCTACGAGCCCACTGATTGATAGAATACCCTTGCATTGCATTCAATCCAACTTGTAGTAATAAATCTCTTTAGGTTTATAAGTAAAGTATATGATTTAGGTGATTGACATAGGCAATATAAAATACGGTAAACCTCCCTATTTTATACATCTTTATCTTTTAGGCATATTTATTGTTACTTCAAACGATACACTTTTATTCACAATTATAAAAGTAGATAATTTATAGAAATTTACATTGCAACACACTTCATTTCATGAATTAAAATACTACTTCATAATAAATTTTATAATAACTTCTAATTCATATTTACCAACATATACCATTTGACCCACGAATCTAGAAATTTTATACAATTTTGATAATTAAGAGACTATTACTTACATTATAACTTCCTAGATTCAAGTGTATGTGACATTTAATTCAAGCTAACAATTCACATAATATGTGGGCATGATTTTCAATTTCTTTAAGAATATAATTAAGCATGAAACTCTAAAATCATTATATCCAAGCATACAAGGAACAAATTTACAACGAAATAAATCCAACATTATATAAAAGATATAAATTCTCACTCACCTTTAAGCTTTTCAAATCTCCATATCCTATTATTTTTGTTTGACTCCCATTTTCTTCCTAAAGGAATATGTACCACAAGCATATACATACGTATTAGAAATTTAGATCCGAGAAGAGATTTGCATTTAATTTAGATTTGGATTTATAATTTACCTTGGCTTTTGCAATTCGATTCGATCCTATTTTTCTTCTTTATTATTCTCCACTATTATTCACTTGTATACACACATATAGATTATAATTTAATTTACATTTAAGAATTTGTGGAGATAAAAAAATGATAGATCTTCACCATACTCCAAAAAATATGAGAATAAAAATGAGAGATCATGCCTTATTTGTAGGGGTTCAAATCAATGCTAGCCGTTGAATTGGATTCTTTTAAATCCAGGCCGTTTGGCCTAGATCAAATTCATAGTCGTCGCCATCCACCAGTCGACTGCTATTTCCCTACCGGTCGACCGATCTAAGTTAGGGGTCACCAATTATTTAATTTTGTTAACAGTTCGTTCGTTTCCCTGATTATGTATTTAATACCATGTTACACTAATTTGATTAGGGTTAATTATTCTTAACCATATGCAACTGTTAACATTAACGAAGGTTAATTAATCACATTTATTTACTTAATTACATATATAAATATTTCCGATTCAAAATAAATAAACGTCGATATTTTTTCGTTTGAATCTTAATTGGGAAATTTTATATATGAAAATTGATCAAAAAATCGCGACGAACGCAGAAGTGCAAGTTTTATGGCCAAAATTTAATATTTGTGAAAATTCTATTTTCAACATTACTAATTATTAGTTGATTTCTTTTTAATTAATTATCATTCAATTTACGGGTGTTATAGATGGTTAGGATGGAAGAGAAGGGTAAAAGATAAAGGAGGATCTAGATCCTAATTTGTCTCTAAATTACGCTCTATAAAGGCATCTCTACCATCATCTTTTTGAAGACTTTTTGATGCCTCTATATTATCTCAATTTGGACCGACCTCACCTCTCCACCCCTCTTTCATATTAAGTTTAAATCAAATCAGATTCGAGGCTTATCATTTGCCAGTGGTCAATAGTTCAAGAACTAGCACTCTTTTGGATTTGAAATCATTTCATGAAGCTTACATCATCGTTCAAGGTGTGCTTAAGGGCTTTAGCTACAAGGTACATTCCTAATATGTTTACAAACACCAAAATATACTTGTAATGTTCACTATATATATATATATATATATATATATATATATATTATTGCTAGATGGGTAACAATTCCAACATGTAAATATATTGTGACAATATTGATTGGTTGTATGTACACGTATATATATTAAAAAATGATGACGCATCTTTGTGCAACACGGCTCAAAATTGAAAACACAATCTTTTGTATTTATATAGTTTAAAATTTAAATACTACATTATACATATGTTAAATATGAAAGTATAATTTTATATATGATGCTTAATAAGTATAACTTTTCAGTAGAAAGAAAATATGTTTTTATACATATATTATTTTAAAAAGTATTTAAATCGATTAATAATATAAATAACTATATATAAATTCATATGTGTATTAAAAATATGTTTTATATTTTATAAAATTATATTAATACGTATTATACTCTTAACTAAAATTAGGAGCATTTTATTATATTTAAATTATTATTTAAATATAAACTTAAAAATAAAATATAGATTTTAAATTATATAATAAAATTTCAAATTATAAAATTTAATAAATTTTATTGGAAATTTGATTTCAAAAAATAATTTTACATTTATTTTTAATAATTTAATATTGTTTTATTAATATATATATGTATGTATAATTAAAAAAATTGAGCCACGCGCTAGACTAGGTTATATATGTTTAAATATAAATTATTTTATGGTTTTATATGTATTTATATATATATATATGTGTGTGTGTGTGTGTGTGTATGTATTAACATACGTACAAACATATATATTTATATATTATACACACAAATATATATAAGTATTTGATATATACATATGTGTGTGTGTGCGTGAATTTTTTTTTAAAAATGTATACTTATACATGTATAGGTTTTGGCATTGCAGCAAAAAAGTAAATTATTTAATATATTTTATAAATGATTTGAAGATATATTTATATAGTTATAAATATATACATTTTGATTATATATATATACATGCACACACAAAATTTTGTAGAAATAAAATTTTAGATTATGCATATATATTTACATATTTTTGTAATATTTTATTTATAAAAGCAATATATATATATATATATATATTCAAAAATATAGATAATATATTTGCATATTGGATGAGCTAACGTGTCCATTGCGATGCAAATCTCAACATCTATACACAAACATGCATACCTTACATGGGTTGATATGTTACACATGCGCACACATATATATGTGTATATGATACACGTATTATTTAATATAATGTAAATTAAATAACACAGTATCATTTTAAATTTAAATAAAATAAAAAATTGTTTAAATATAACTTATAAATGTTCTAAATAAATTAAACTTCATTGGCCCAATAAAAATCCAATAGGGTAAAAACTGAAATTCATCCATAACTTCCACTGTGGACCGACCTAGTTCCAACAATGACATCGAAGTTCAATTGCCTAAGAGGTTTAAACTATTTATGTCACAGTTAACTAAATAAGCTCATAACCCAGTTAGAATGGTGGTGTCTAGGATTGGGTTTGGATAATTTAGTACTCTACCCTACCTAGCTACCAGCCTACCCCGAACAGATATGCGAATCCTTAGGTTGTCCCTAACAGAAAAGGTTCAATTTGAATTAGGCCTTAGGCTAATTTTCAAAATGTTTGAAAATTAAAAAAATATAAGATTTTAAATTTAAAATAAAGTATACGTATAGTATAAAAATTATAATATAATAAAAAATTTCAAAATGTTTGAAAAATAATATAAATTAATTTTGAAATTTAAATTTATTAATAAGATTAATAAAATAAATTAGTTAATTAATGAAAAAGTATACATGTATTATATATATTTGATTTATGTTATGATATTTAAAATGTTTAAGATATCATAAGTATACATGTATGTATATAATATTTTTTTTCAAGATTAATATAATTTAATTAAAATTGTTTAATTAAATTAATTAATTAAAGGTTAAATAAATTGATTAATTAAGTAAAGGTTAATTAATTAAATAAAAATACACACATATGAGATATATATGTTATACTATAAAGGTTATAGTATATAACAAATATTTAATATAAATCTTATATTAAGATAGTATAAAATTAATTAAAATGTTGATTAAAATAAATTAAATAATATTTAATTAATATAATATTATAAGTAATATGAAATATAAAAGTTATATAAAAATAAAACTTATATGATGTAAATGTAAAAATTAATGGTGGAACATTACGAAACCCTAAATCTACTTAAAGAATAAATATACACATACATAAATGTACGTACTCCATGATTTCTAGCATGTCAGACACTTGACTCAAGAAGGTATGTCATATTATTCCATAAGTTAATATCACTCAATATAATATATTGAAGATTATGAATATTCAATATAATGTTGTCAACTACCACATATATATGAATAAATTGCTTGCATACTCCTTAGTTGTTGAGCAAACTCAAGTAAAGGATGTTATGTGCAATATTATTAATATATTGAATAGATGAGGTAAGATAACTATATGTATTTCTTGAGCAAACTCAATGTACAATTACTATACTTAGGCCATTGCGGTATGGTAAGTACGAGTGTAGAATTTTGTTTCGATTTGTTGAGCAAACTCAAAGCCGAAGTGAAGTAGGACAAGGTATCAAGGGTTGTGAGTTGTATATGATACAACGATAAGGAGTTTCCATAGTTTGTGGGGCTATGACTTGTTGAACAAACTCAAGGTCAGAATCCTAAGACAGACGAGTCCTGACACCCACTAGTGAAGTTGAAAAACTTCTGTGTTTTGTCTTAGGGTTTGGAGAAATATAAAAGACTAATGGGAGCTTTAGTAGAAAATGAAACGACAACATTTAACCTTTCTAATATAATAACGTATGCTATATATAATGTTATAATAATTTACATTGACAAATTTGTGCATTCAATATAATTGATAAAATGTTAATCAATTAAGATATAAAATTGAACTAAATTGAAGATTGACACATAGAAATATAAAATACACTTACTATTAAATATTTCTTGCATCTTAATATTTTCTATACCCATTCAAGTGCCTAATTTTACAACTACTTAATACATTTATAATTTGAATACTTAAGTGTTTATTTGATTGAGACAATGTATTACATTCTATGAGTTCCGAACTTAGAAGTAATACAATACTATGGATATTTGATCTATATAAAATCGCATATAAATGTTATATGATGAACGATCATAGTTCGCAGTGTACGGTATTTCGATGAAATCAGTTCATCCAAAATAATAAAATAAACCATATTGTGAGATAGAGTAGATTAATTACAATAAAGATTGTATTATGTTAAATGTAACAGTAGACCATAAGATAGATCTAAGAGCTCAATCGCTGAAATGCTAGTTCGATAAGTTTATACAAAGTACAACATATTTGATGTCCTTAAATGTTAAGGATAATCGGGTGCCCTTTTGTAAAGAGTTCATTATGATGTTTTAGCAAGGGATTCCTTTGAATGGTTTGACCACTTAGAAGGAAAAAAACAAGCGTACAATAGTAAATATGATTTAAGGTACGGTTGGATGAGGAGGGTGAATGGTCACTTCTGCTTCATAAAGAAACATCGGATAATAATAATGATTGATACTTAACATTGGAATAAGTAACACGATTTCTATTCCAAAATGTATTTTTGTATAGAAATTTATTTTCGATGAAATTTACTTCTTTAATTTCAAGATATTTGATCAAAGAACTCTCAACTGTAAACTAGTTGTAGTATATGAAATAAATAATTTATATTAAGTAAATAATGGACCTCTGAAGTTAATATGCTATTATAGTAATGGCAGAAATAGGGAAGCATGTCATAGCACTTATTGATTGCATCAAATTATGAAAATTATTATTGTAAAACATACAAAATATTATTTATAAAATAATGAATTTTTTCCGGTAACGACTGAAAAATAGACATATTTATATTTCATTATGAAGATTATGAATATTCGTTATGAAATAAAGCTATAACATAGCATTTATTTTCACAACAAAAGTGATGCATCTGAAGTATCTAAAACTATTTACAATTATTTTGGATTTATAGACTAAGCCGTAATTTTGAGAAATAATTTTTTATTATATGATTATGAATCATATGATACTAGTTAATTATATTTCAAATAATTATGGGCTATACACCCATTTAGTGGAAGCATTATAATAGTTGATGAACTCTTATGATTGATACATACAGATGTATGCAATCGTAAGTCTATTAATGCCTAAACGGTTCCTTATACTTACCTATGAGTTAGCATGGAATGGATATGTGTATTTAATATACACGTATAAATCTATGATAAGCTCATAGAATATAAAATGAAAGTAAATAAAATAACATACGACATAAATGATTCGATTTGATTAAATGAGTGAGTATATTGGAAAGAGTTCTGTATATACCTAATATGAATAAAGATTCAATCTCAATTGCCACTTTTTCTTATAATACATAATGATGTATTGAGAAAGAATAATCAAACTTTGTTGGATAAAGCATGATTAATGATGAGTGAATTTGAGTTAAATTCTTTCTACAAGGTGTGCACTTAAGGGTAGTACACAAAGTTAAAATTAATATCATCTAAAGAGTAGTTTACAAAACCATATGAGATAAGGGTTTATAAGAAACCCTACATATTCTAGGCCAAGGAATTGAAAAGTTGTGCAAGTCGAAAGACATCATGTAATAATTGTACGTAAGGATCTTGTATGAATCATCCTAAGAGAATGGAACGATGGTCATTAGACGACTAATTTATGTTTTGAACATAAATATATTGTGAACTAATGTAAAATCAGTTTTATATAAGTCAACTCATAAAAATGCTTATGAATTCCCATTCTGTTGCATTGAGAAACAACTGTTGTTTCAAGGTATACCAACTTCACAGTAAAGGAATTTCTTTAAGAAATTATTGGCATAAAATGAATTTGGATATGATCCAATGATAAAACTAATTTCAAGGGATGAAATGAAATTGACTGAACCTAAATGAACACAATACATTAGAATGTCTAACGAGTATTCTTGTACATTAAAGAGAACTGTGTGTTTCTTGTCAACGTCAATAATAAATAATCATCGGCTGTTTTATTAAACCATTAAGAGCATTGACTCTATGATATAGTAAAATAATCACATCAGATATAGATTCCAAGTACATTATTAAAACATAATTTTGATAGTTGTGTCCAAAGGGATATGATACATTGGCTGTAAATGTGTCTTCAAGAGAAAGACTAATTTAGTTGGAATATAACGAGCCATATTGATAAAAATAAAACCATGAATTTCAATTGTTGAAATTACGTAACAGATTCATCATTCAATGTGCTCAAATTGGTTTGGATTTTGCTCACAAAATTATCGCATGGTGTGACTTTATGTTTCTGTTACATGTGTGTTGAAACAGAAAATTCTAAGTAATGACTTAAAGTAAACTATTTACATATAATAACCAAATATCTCGAAGTCAGTGGGAACAATGCTGAGTTTGTGAGTTTTAGGATATGAACTAAGAATAGGTTCGAAAGTGCCATTCTACAAGCATCAAAATTGAAAAAATATTTTAATAAAAATGTCAAATAATTTGACTGCAATTCAAAATGCAGAGTAAGCATGTGCTTATAAGAAAGAAAGTTAATAAGGTACATAGATACATACATACATACATATTTCTAAATCATAAGTAAACAATATATTGCTTATTATTAATGATATATTTGTGTTAGAGTCGGCTTTAACTGTTTTAATACTCGACATTGGATTTGTAAATGATGTCATTTATAGTAAGAATAAAAGATATTGGGAATGTCCAAAACGATATGCAAGGATGCCCTATTAAAATGTTTAATATGGAACATGCAAGATGAATTCCTCGTGCATTGGCAATAGGAATTATAATATAAGTTATATTGTCTATAGTATCGTGATTTGTTTATGTATTTGATACATGAAGCAAATATCAAATCCAAATTGATTTCACTAAATGGTTGTTTGAGGTGTTCTCATGTATTTATCAAATACTAGAGGATTGTTTATAGAAATAAAAAACTTCCTATGAAGGAGTGTTTAAGCTCAAACTTATTAAGTGATACTGAGTAGAATACGTCAATAATAAATTCAAGTTAAGAATCTTTAAGTTGTAAACACTCCAGTTAAAAGAGATTGTGGGCGATTTAATGAAAAGACTAATTACATTGCTTGAATAACACAATAATAAAAGTAATGTATATATAATAAATGCACAAATTTATAACCGAGCCGAGGATGATTTCAAATTTTGAGAATCCATTACATTGTTATATGATAACGATGTCATGATATAGTTCGTAACAGAACTTAGAGCTCACTAGAAGTCGAGAGTGATACTCTTAATTTTTCCACATGGTAAAACAGTTTATCAACATCGAAGAGGCTTGATTGACAGAGTAGATAATAAACACAGTAGCATACCCATTCATTGAGGGACCGACCGAATTGGTTTTGAGGAAGCCGATTTGGGAAGTTGGAATAAGATTCCATAATTGATCCCAAGTGCAAGTGGGAGATTAATAGAGCCAGTGGTATTCCCTAGGGGCAATTGTGTAATTTGTTACATATATTTAATTCGATAACCAATCTTTTTTAAAATAAAACGTGTTTCCCTTCTATTATATACTTGATATAATGTTTTATATTATATTAATTATAAGTATATTTAATAGAAAATATATAAATGGTAAGCTTTGTGATAGTATTTATAAAGTATTGCAATAAAGCAATTTATCACAATGAAATTAAATATATCATTTTAAATATTCCTAGCGACGATGTGATAGCGGGGATTTTCAACCCTCGAAAATCGACACTTATACATCAACTGTATTGCGTGCTGAGCAATCGAATGTCGAAAAACTCATTGTTAGGGGAAAATAAGAAGGAAGGAAGAAAGAAGAGAACTAAACAACATAGAATCCACAGTGGAACGAATAATCTACAATATTCAACAAATCTTTGCAAAAATAAAAATAATGTAATATACATACACTAATCAGAGTACACTAACCTATTTCAGACCGGACAGTTGTAATTGCCTATCCTTACAATTTCTCATAAATACAACCAATAGATACACAGTGAACACAAATAAATATGTACATACGTCTTGGACCACCAGCTCGTCTCCTAAGCTCCAATGCATCCAAAGCAATCTATATATATGCTCTGCCTGACCCAAGCATTAATATAAAATAACACCTGAATCAGTCTAGTAAACCAGTGCAAGAAAAAATATATCCAAATGGATTTTAAAGTTATTAAACTCTTTTCAAAATAAAGGTATCTCATAAGACCATGACACACATAAATATGGACGGGTTTTTACCTTACGATAACCAAAACTTTTTCTATAGAAAATACAGTGATATTATAATAATGTCTAGGGGTCAAAGTAAAATACGAATATAGCTGAAATGCTTGCATCTCACATTTCAGCATAATTGGACACAACTAAGTCTGTACGAGATGCTTATTAGAGAATGGATTCCATATAATAACTGGGCTACTGGGGTACCGCCCATCACAGTGCATATCTAGAGAAATAACACCGAGGTCAAACGTATCGACCCCTGCCAACATAGAACCGATCTACCCCTTATTTGATAGTACCGAATATGATCACCCTTGGCTAATGGCCCCGAAGCAAAAAATGAGAGATAATATCGGCTCAAGATAGGGATGATTGTACCCTACTTGGAAGCGACCCACTTAGCCCTGCTACATCTCCCATATTTTAGTCATTCCCGATTGATGATGTTTGAGGCTACGTTTTACCTTTTATATAGCACTCCCACTTGGAATTCTAACAGTGCCCTCCAGGAAACAATGCAATGCCACCATTCATCCATACAAGTTCGTCCTGGGACTGAACTAAACTGAAGGCACTATTTCTAGTACATCCTTTTTGGGATCACCCTCGTGATTAGTAATAAGCAACCCTTGCAGTTTGAAACAACATTCGACAGTTTTCGGTAAACTCAATCCCGGTTCTTTATGAAATAAACAATCAAAGATAAGAGCAGAAATCATCTCCTAACCGTTAGTGGATGGATTTTCTTATCATTTGTCCTAGGAGAATGAAATGAGATTTATACGCACAGTACAATATCATCGGAGATATCCATGCCATATAACTCACGTGTTTCTCGTACATATTTTCAAAGTTACATTTTGGGGCCATATTTGATAGTCTATTATTTAAATATCAACAACAAACACACATCCAAATCAGGGATTTAATTCCATAGGGAAAACCAACATTGGTCAAGCATATAAGCAACCACTAACCTCTTTAATTAATCTTTTCATTAGTTAAAATCACTCTGTGAATACTTGTATTACTACTTTTATAAAGATTCATTCATAAACCCTTATATTTTCAATACTTGGAAAATATCTACATACTTATCTTAATGGTATAAGTATATTCACAAAATAGAGAAAGACTTCCTTTTTACACAATTCTAGAAAAAATTTATAAATCCCTTTATAAATCTCTAAAACCCGTTTATAACCCCATTCATTAATCCTTGAAATCATTTATGAACTCCCCTTTATACATCCTAAAATCATTTATAAACCCTTTTAAAATCCATACACCACTTTTGAACTCCTTTTGCAAGTATGTAACCTATTACTAAAGTTCTTTTATAAATATTTAAAACCATTTAGAAAACTCTCTTTACCCTCTAACTAATCTTCCTTCAAGTTTCCATGCTATGTTTGAAAACCCCTCTTATAAAAACCCAAGCCCGTTTATACTATAATTATAAGTCTCGAAAACATTTATAAATAAATAGAAATCATTTTCCTCAAAACACTATTATATAATAATAATTATCAACAGTAAACACTATAAAAATAATAATTATTGTAACGATCCTGACTCGACCTTTGAAAATCGACACCCGTACTTCACTTATACTCGAATGCTGCAGATTCAAACATCGAATCTGGCTCGCCGGAGCTTATAACACATTAAGTATAACAACACAGCGGAAGAAAAGAATGAATATCATATACAACTCCAATGATACAATATCCAAATATACAACAATGATCAATATCAGAGATACAATGAAATGCTATAATGGAAACACCAATGAACTAGCAGCAGAAACAACTAGAACTTGAAACTCCAGAAGAAGCACTAATATCGGCAATCTCCATAGATAGCTCGAACCACCATCAAGTTGCACCAAGCTAAGCAAGGTCAGTCGTCCTAACCGAAGACTTCAATATCCAAAGTCTTCAAAGAATTTCAAAGAGAAAGATGAAAGCTACCGAATCGATATCTACCATCTGAAAAACCCAACTCTAGACTGCCCGTGTGGAAAATTGTGGGTACCCAAAGTTTAGGAAGGGAACAATAAAGGTTCAGTCATGGGACTGGTATGAGCAAACAAAAATAGTTTTATCTTTAAAACAACAACAAAGATTTTAAAATATTGAAAACCGCAATGCTTTTTGGAAAATGAAACTGCCATAAGGCCTCCCGCCACACACAAAATGCAAGCGCACACTTGGAGGAGATTTCTCCTTATGACAGCCAAAAATGCTTGATACGCGAAAACCATTTTGATATTATTATTAGTGCATAGTGCAAAAAATATTTCGAAACTATAATATCAATCTTAGCCAGCATACCACATTTATTCGTATGCCTACTATAGCTACCATTTAAGAACGGCAGGTTATACAATTGAAATCGTAAAGGGCACGCATTGGATGATTGGGTTTCCAACAAATGGTCAGGTTTAGGAATTTCCTTACCGAAATGGGTACGTCTCTGGAAGGACGCCCCGAGAACCTAACTGGATCTCTGCTAACAAGGCCGACGCTACCTCACGCTTTAACCAAGCTATAACATAGGTAACTAACACACAAGTATGCCACACCGGTCATTACCGACCTTTATCCAAGGCGCCTCTAAACCAACAACCACAAAGCAATAATTTTGTAGCAACCACATAGGTTAAATATCTGGGCTCCATGTCATGATATCACCTTTTATCCAGAAGGAAATGGACATACCCTAGGGACGCGACCCCTAAAAACCTTGCTGCAACATTCATGTTTCGATCATTTCCGGGGTGTGAGGTCCTGATGCAGTCTCGTCCACAAAGCTATGCTTTTCCACAAAGCTATGCTTCGATCAACAAATGATCAGCAGCACTTCGTGTGCCACATTACCAAATTGGGAATGTATCACTAGTAACCATCAACTACATAACCTCTGAGCTCGTACGTCTCAGAGAAGGGTGTTAAGCTAAGAGAATAAATCTCCGCCACCAAACATAAATGTATTTGATAGAAACCATCTTTACATCTCAAAGTGTAACATCAGACACACATCCATACAAGTCTGTTCCAGGTTCGAACAGAACCGAAGGTACTTCACAAAGAAGCCCTTGCAAATTCGGATAATCCATAATCACGTTCAAACTCCCCATCACAAAGGGTGCTCAAATCTCTATACTGGGGGCCATTCGGTGCAGAGACATTCGATGGGTTAGCTTTCGCTTTCGAAAATATCCGGTATTCACCACCGGTCTTCAATTACTATCCATAACGTCGTATCACTATTCGAAATGGGTTATATGACACAAAGTCCTCCCCCAGCTAAACCGAATAGTGAGCACAATATTTAAAAACATATGGATATGGGATCTCAGTTAAGTCACAACTTATTACCCAAAACATTTCTTTCAAATAGTAAAACAAATTACCATTTACAAATCTTTTTGAATAAAAGATTCACTTCACAAAGTTCATAAAGTTTACCAATCTTTCACAAAGATTCATTAATATCTTTCCAATTCAAATCTTTTATACAAAAGATACGCTTTTCAGATCCCTTTTCAATTTGAAAACAAACTTCACCAATCTTTAACAAAGATTCATTCATAGCCTTTTTCAAAACAATTTTCCTTTCAAATTGGATTAGCTCATCCAATATTTAAATCAAAGATTCAATTCATAGCTTTCAAAATCATTTCCGTAAAACAATTCCATTCCAAATATTTTATAAAAAAATACGCCATTTAAAATGCTCTTCAATTTCAAATCAAGGTTTGACTATCTTTCACAAAGATTAGTTAACAGTTTTCAAAATATTTCAATTCGATTTGAAATCTTTCAACACAAATTGGAAACCCTTTCCTTAAGCTATTATTAATTGAAAACAAATAGTTTTCATCTCGAAAAAATCCGATTAGATTTGCACAAGCTAAAGCCTTTCAAGTCTAAAACTTGGGTTAAATTCAGACTTCCAAAGTAATGCTCTTAAAATACTTTAAAGATGATCCATATATATTATATAAAATTTTCAAAAACCTTTCAAACCAAATTTCCAAACATATATTCATATCAATTTCCAAACATATACTTATGGAACTCAATTCCAAATCTTTAATTTAAATTTAAAACAAATCATTTAAATTCCAAAACTTTAACAAGTTATAATTTCATCTTTAAAACTACTTTTCAAAAGCTCTTCTGATTTAATCCAATTCCATTTCCAAAACCGTTTGGATTCAAAATTCAAACTTTTAAAACTATTTCAAAAATATCCGTGACTTAACCGATTTCCTCGTGAAATACATATTTGTGTGTGTATAGTGTGGTCCAGGGGTTTAACACAATAGTGCAACATCATCAATAATTACAGATTCAAGCATATCAATATCGATAAGCGGTATAATCCAATAACGCTTATCTCCATTCATAGATTCACAGATAAAGTAAATTTATCAATCACAAAGATTCATCATTATGATTCGATGTGGGTTTCGGATAACCGACTGGAATCCGACTCCCTGTCGCATCGAAATTCAAATGCCCTTTCACGGGCTAAGGGGTTTTCATATTCACACAGAAAAAAATCACAAATATCATAATTCAGCACAAAGCAATTGACATCACAAAGTATCACAATCACAACAGGGGTATTAGTCAGCTCAAGGCACTTCAATAAAAATCAATCATTAACAATGGGATGAATTAATAGTGTGATTATAATTAATTAATCACATAATTATTTTCATTAATTATTTTTAATTAATTTCATAAATTTAATTAACCTTAAGTTAATTACATAATAAATTAACCCTTAATTAATTACTTTTAAATTAATTACCCATAATAAGTGATTATCCCTAATCACTCTCATTAATTAATAATTAATTAATTATCCTCAAATTACTTAATTAAGCACATAAATTGATTATCTTTAATTAGTTATGCTTTAATTACCCGACTAATCAACTTTAGTAATTAATTAATTACTTTTAATTACCTAATTACCTTTAAGTAATTAATCTTCTTTAATTACTTTCATTAATAATTTTAAATCCATTATTTAATCACCTCATTAAATCACCTTTGAAAACATTTGGAAATCAAACTATTATATAATTTCCCTTTTTAAACAAATAATCCCAAAAAATTTTAAAACTTTGTAAAAAAAATTATTCTAAATTTTAAAAACTTGCTGCATTTCGAATATCCCGAGCCAACCTCTTATTTACCCGAGCCAAACACAGGTTTACACGCATTCAACTTCGGGTTCCCCCACCATTTACCTGCTTCGAGCTATCTCGCCATTTTCTTCGGGACGAACCCGAGTAACCCATCTCCTTCCCCAAATTCCAATAACGCAACCTGATACACCATGAACCGGTGCAACGTGCACACCACCACGACCCACTACGATCGACCTTAGCAATGTCTACAGGTCAACGTTGATCTCTTCCATTCATTCCAGCAACCCAAAACGGAGACGAGCCTGAAAATCAAATTTGAGTATTCTCGTACTCCACTGGAACAACACCCACCGACCAACGATCATTCCTACTCGACGCCACAAACCACCAGAGGTTGTGACCTCTCGCCTGAACCCTTGCTTGAGCTCCACACTCCCATTCCCCTGGCCGCGATCATCTCCGCTGAACCATTGGTGTCGCATGACTTCGAGAAACCACGACGACAAAACTAACTCCTTAAACCCTATTTTAACCTCGTACCATCAATTTGATCATTGATAAATTTAATCCGTATTTTTCCCATAATCTACATCCGTCCACCTACCTTCGCCCTGAAGCACGACCCCTAAAACGTCGGCGTTCGTCAGATATCGACAAAAGCATGATTTCTGTTCGACTCGAGAAATCTCGATCAATCCAATCTTAAAAATCATAATTTCTTTTTCTAAATTCACTATTTACAAGCACAAATCAGATTATAGAATCAAAATGCGAATTTAAATCGTTTGATTTTCTAACAAATATTGATTATCACCGTGACATCTAATTTTTGAATTATTTGCTTAATACAATTGTTTGGAATTATTTTTAAAAAATAAATTTTGATAAATACTAACCCATATCATTTAGAAAACAAATCTTAAGAGAGATTGGAAGAAGAGGAGTTTATTTTTGAAATTATTGAGAGCCTGTAGGTTCTAACAGAGGTATATACATACCTATATACAGACATGCACAATATTTCTATAGATTCAGGCATGTAATTACTATCCATATGGCCCATTTTGCAATCACATGTCAATAATAAAACTAAGCAGAAAGATACAGGGACAATTCTAAGTCAGTTTGCTCACCAGTATATGCACAGAGCAGAGAAGCAACATGCCTGGAAATTTATTTTTAAACTTGAATCTGGAAACTCATTTTGATTTTAATCTGGAATGCTTTACTTTGAAACCGGATTCGCTTTCCAGGATTGAAAACTTGATTCAGGTTTTGCTTTGATCTGAACTTTAACCATTTGAAACTGGAAATTGATTTTAAACTTGCCTGTTCTTTTCATTACACTTTGATGTTTCCTAGTTTAAGTTTGCTTTATTTGATTTTCCTAGCTTTCTTCTAATTTCAGTTTGAAAACTGGAAGCTTGATGATGTTGAATTTGAAATCTTTGAATTTGTTTTTAATGTTGAGATGATTTCAGGCTTTTGATTTGAATCCTTATTTTCTGGTTCATAAATTTTCTTAGTTTACAGGTTTGAGAGAAACTGAGAATAGCCTGGTCCTTTCTCTTATATATGTTTTTTATGGTTTCCATATTTTAAATTTTTAAAAGAATTTTTTTTGCTTTGCCACGTGTATTCTTTGTTAATATTTGTAAAATGCATGTCTCAATTCTCGTACACTTGTTTAATCCACATAAATTTATGTAAAGACATTCTTTTTAATTTATTTATAGTTTGTGTTTAAACCCTTGCTTTAAATAATTTTTTAAACTTTGTTTTAAACCCTCTTTTATTTTAATTTATGAAATAAGTTTCATGTTTTTACTTATTAATTAAGAATTATATCTTCATATGTTTATATTTTAGTTTTAAATCCTTATTTTATCATAATTATGTGATATGTTTATCTATTTTGTTTCCTTACATTCTACTTTGTACTTATACAATTTAAAACAAATGATTTGAAATAAAATTATCCATTACAACAAATAATTATATTTATCCATACATATTAGTCCTTTGGAAATATAAAATTAATAAATCCAATTTTATTTCTAAAATATTCATTCTTGAATTCCAATCAAATTTATTTTCAATACATTTATATTTAGACTTCGAATCAAATTTCAAATGATAGCCCATTCATATAAATAAATAAACATACATCTAATTAAATTTGGAAATTCAAACACAATTTAGATTTTTATTCCCAAATCTTCAAATTCATTTTCAATTAAATTTAAAATTAATATCTATAAACAACTAATATTTTGTTTTATTTTAAAAAAACTATATTTAATTTATTATTTAATTTCAAAAATTAATTCAATTATCAAATTAGACTGGGCTAAAATCCGGGGATGTTACAGATTCCCCCTTAAGAAAATTTCGTCCTCGAAATTTGAAAGCAGGGAGACCACAAAGAATATAGAAAGATCGAGAGATGAATCACCAGATCAAACTGAATATCTATTCTGCATTTGGCTTCCCAAATCAGAATATCAATAATGGATACAAGAACGAATCAAGATACTCGGGTCACCAGAACTACGAAATATACAAGGGTATTGGTTAGTTCGAAAGATAACTAACCACTCGTAGAATATACCTGGACCCAACATAATAAACAGATATATGGATGCAATCCAAAAATTTTAGTTTAAACAACCAAAATAAACTTATCAACCAAAGCAAACAATTCATCCAAACAAATAATTCTGACCTATCTGGAGTTTGTGTCCCATGCAAATATATCAAAGCTTCTTCCTGGAGCTGCCAGAAACCATCAAAGAATTGAGTAGAGATGATGAACAAAAGAGATTGATAGGAAAAGATTGTTTCCGTTGTTGTTACAGGGCATTGACCATATGAAGTGGTACTTCCCTGTCCCCTATCTCGTCCTCTTCTTGTACTCATACTCACTATTAGTGGATAGTAAGAGAATTTACTGAGGCATTTAGACGGATATCTTAGGGATATACTCATTCTAAGGTATACTTCACCCTATCTCTAATGAGTCACTTAATGTGTTATACTCCTAAGCTAAAGTTTCATCCTTCAGCTCTGATACCAAATGTAATGACCCTGACTCGACCTTCGAAAATCGACACCCGTACTTCACTTGTACTCGAATGCTGCAGATTCAAACGTCGAATCTGGCTCGCTGGAGCTTATAACACATTAAGTATAACAACACAGCGGAAGAAAAGAATGAATATCATATTCAACTCCAATGATACAATATCCAAATATACAACAATGATCAATATCAGAGATACAATGAAATGCTACAGTGGAAACACCAATGAACTAGCAGCGGAAACAACTAGAACTTGAAACTCCAAAAGAAACACTAATATCAGCAATCTCCATAGATAGCTCGAACCACCATCAAGTTGCACCAAGCTAAGCAAGGTCAGTCGTCCTAACCAAAGACTTCAATATCCAAAGTCTTCAAAGAATTCCAAAGAGAAAGATGAAAGCCACTGAATCGATATCTACCATCTGAAAAACCCAACTCTGGATTGTCCGTGTGGAAAATTGTGGGCACCCAGAGTTTAGGATGGGAACAATAAACTCCGGGTCAGTCATGGGACTGGTATAAGCAAACAAAAATAGTTTTATCTTTAAAACAACAACAAAGATTTTAAAATATTGAAAACCGCAATGCTTTTTGGAAAATGAAACTGCCATAAGGCCTCCCACCACACACACAATGCAAGCACACACTTAGAGGAGATTTCTCCTTATGACTGTCAAAAATGCTTGATACGCGAAAACCATTTTGATATTATTATTAGTGCATAGTGCAGGAAACATTTCGAAAGTATAATATCAATCTTAGCCAGCATACCACATTTCGTCGTATGCCTACTATAGCTACCATTTAAGAATGGCAGGTTATACAATTGAAATCGTAAGGGGTGCGTATTGGATGATTGGGTTTCCAACAAATGGTCAGGCTAAGGAACTTCCTTACCGAAATGGGTACGCCTCTGGAAGGACGCCCCGAGAACCTAACCGGATCTTTGCTAACAAGGCCGACGCTACCTCACGCTTTAACCAAGCTATAACATAGGTAACTAACACACAAGTATGCCACCCCCGGTCGTTATCGACCTTTATCCGAGACGCCTCTAAACCAACAACCACAAAGCAATAAGTTTGTAGCAACCACACAGGTTAAATATCTGGGCTCTATACCATGATATCACCTTTTATCCAGAAGGAAATGGATATACCCTAGGGGCGCGACCCCTAAAAACCTTGCTGCAACATTCCTGTTTCGACCATTTCCGGGGTGTGAGGTCCTGATGCAGTCTCGTCCACAAGGCTACGCTTTTCCATAAAGCCATGCTTCGATCAACAAATGATCAGCATCACTTCATGTGCCATATTACCAAATTGGGAATGTATCACTAGTAACCATCAACTACACAACCTCTGAGCTCGTACGTCTCAGAGAAGGGTGTTAAGCTAAGAGGATAAATCTCCGCCACCAAACAGAAATGTATTTGATAGAAACCAGCTTTACATCTCAAAGTGTAACGTCAGACACACATCCATACAAGTCTGTTCCAGGTTTGAACAGAACCGAAGGGACTTCACAAAGAAGCCCTTGCGAATTCGGATAATCCCTAATCACGTTCAGACTCCCCATCACAAAGGGTGCTCAAATCTCTATACCGGGGGCCATTCGGTGCAGAGACATTCGACGAGTTATCCTTTCGCTTTCGAAAATATCCGATCTTCACCACCGGTCTTCAATTGCTATCCATAACGTCGTATCACTATTCGAAATGGGTTATATGACACAAAGTCCTCTCTCGGCTAAACCGAATAGTGAGCACAATATTTAAAACATATGGATATGGGATCTCAGTTAAGTCATGACTTATTACCCAAAACATTTCTTTCAAATGGTTAAACAAATTACCATTTACAAATCTTTTTGAACAAAAGATTCACTTCACAAAGTTCACAAAGTTTACCAATCTTTCACAAAGATTCATTAATATCTATCCAATTCAAATCTTTTAGACAGAAGATACGCTTTTCAGACCCCTTTTCAATTTGAAAACAAACTTCACCAATCTTTAACAAAGATTCATTCATAGCCTTTTTCAAAACAATTTTCCTTTCAAATTGGATTAACTCATCCAATCTTTAAATCAAAGATTCAATTCATAGCTTTCAAAATCATTTCCACAAAACAATTCCATTCCAAATTTTTTATAAACAAATACGCCATTTAAAATGCTCTTCAATTTCAAATCAAGGTTAGACTATCTTTCATAAAGATTAGTTAACAGTTTTCAAAACTATTTCAATTCGATTTAAAATCTTTCAACACAAATTGGAAACCCTTTCCTTATATGAAATCTATTATTAATTGAAAACAAATAGTTTTCGTCTCGGAAAAATCCGATTAGATTTGCACAAGCTAAAGCCTTTCAAGTATAAAACTTGGGTTAAATTCAGACTTCCAAAGTAACGCTCTTGAAATACTTTAATGATGATCCATATATATTATATAAAATTTGCAAAAACCTTTCAAACCAAATTTCCAAACATATATTCATATCTATTTCCAAACATATACTTATGGAACTCAAGTCTAAATCTTTAATTTAAATTTAAAACAAATCATTTAAATTCCAAAACTTTAACAAGTTATAATTTCATATTTAAAACTACTTTTCAAAAGCTCTTCTGATTTAAGCCAATTCCATTTCCAAAACCGTTTGGATTCAAAATTCAAACTTTTAAAACTATTTCAAAAATATCCGTGACTTATCCGATTTCCTCGTGAAATCCATATTTGTGTGTGTATAGTGTGGTCCAAGGGTTTAACATAATAGTGCAACATCATCAATACTTACAGATTCAAGCATATCAATATCGATAAGCGGTATAATCCAATAATGCTTATCTCCATTCATAGATTCACAGATAGAGTAAATTTATCAATCACAAAGATTCATCATTATGATTCGATGTGGGTTTCGGATAACCGACTGGAATCTGACTCCCTGTCGCATCGAAATTCAAATGCCCTTTCACGGGCTAAGGGGTTTTCATATTCACACAGAAACAAATCACAAATATCACAATTCAGCACAAAGCAATTGACATCACAAAGTATCACAATCACAACAGGGGTATTACTCATCTCAAGGCACTTCAATAAAAATCAATCATCTAACAATGAGATGAATTAATAGTGTGATTATAATCAATTAATCACATAATTATTTTCATTAATTATTTTTAATTAATTTCATGAATTTAATTAACCATAAGTTAATTACATAATAAATTAACCTTTAATTAATTACTATTAAATTAATTACCCATAATAAGTGATTATCCCTAATCACTCTCATTAATAAATAATTAATTAGTTATCCTCAAATTACTTAATTAAGCACACAGATTGATTATCTTTAATTAGGTATGCTTTAATTACCCGACTAATCAACTTTAGTAATTAATTAATTACTTTTAATTAAGTAATTACCTTTAAGTAATTAATCTTCTTTAATTACTTTGATTAAGAATTTTAAATCCATTATTTAATCACCTTATTAAATCACCTTTGAAAACATTTGGAAATCAAACTATTATACAATTTCCCTTTTTAAACAAATAATCCCAAAACATTTTAAAACTTTGTAAAAAAAAATTATTCTAAATTTTGAAAACTTGCTGCATTTCGAATAGCCCGGGCCAACCTCTTGTTTACCTGAGCCAAACACAGGTTTACATGCATTCAACTTCGGGTTGCCCCACCATTCACCTGCTTCGAGCTATCTCGCCATTTTCTTTGGGACGAACCCCAGTAACCCATCTCCTTCCCAAAATTCCAATAACGCAACCTTATACACCATGAACCAGTGCAACGTGCACACCACCACGACCCACTATGATCGACCTCAACGATGTCTACAGGTCAACGTTGACCTCTTCCATTCATTCCAGCAACCCAAAACGGAGGCGAGCCTAAAAATCAAATTTGAGCATTCTCGTACTCCACTGGAACAACACCCACCGACCAATGATCATCCCTACTCGACGCCACAGACCACCAGAGGTCGTGACCTCTCGCCTGAACCCTTGCCTGAGCTCCATGCTCCTATTCCCCTGGCCGCGATCATCTTCGATGAACCATTGGTGTCGCATGACTTCGAGAAACCACGACGACAAAACTAACTCCTTAATCCCTATTTTAACCTCGTACCATCAATTTGATCATTGACAAATTTAATCCGTATTTTTCCCATAATCTACATCCGTCCACCTACCTTCACCCTGAAGCACGTCCCCCAAAACATCGGCGTTCGTCAAATATCTACAAAAGCATGCTTTCTGTTCAACTCAAGAAATCTCGATCAACCCAATCTTAAAAATCAAAATTTCTTTTTCTAAATTCACTATTTACAAGCACAAATCATATTATAGAATCAAAATGCGAATTTAAATCGTTTGATTTTTTGACAAATATTGATTATCACCGAGATATCTAATTTTTGAATTATTTGCTTAATATAATTGTTTGGAATTGTTTTTAAAAAATAAATTCAGATAAACACTAACCCTTATCATTTAGAAAACAAATCTTAAGAGAGATTGGAAGAAGAGGAGTTTATTTTTGAAATTATTGAGAGCCTGTAGGTTCTAACAAAGGTATACACATACCTATATAAAGACATGCACAATATTTCTATAGATTCAGGCATGAATTACAATCCATATGGCCCATTTTTCAATCACATTTCAATAATAAATCCAAGCACAAAGATATAGGGACAATTCTAAGTCAGTTTGCTCACCAGTATATGCACAGAGCAAAGAAGCAACAGGCCTGGAAATTTATTTTTAAACTTGAATCTGGAAACTCATTTTGATTTTAATCTGGAATGCTTTACTTTGGAACTGGATTTGCTTTCCAGGCTTGAAAACTTGATTCAGGTTTTGCTTTGATCTAAACTTTAACCATTTGAAACTGGAATTTGCTTTTAAACTTGCCTGTTCTTTTCATTACACTTTGATGTTTCCGGGTTTAAGTTTGCTTTATTTGATTTTCCTGTCTTTGCTCTAAATTCAGTTTGAAAACTGGAAGCTTGATGATGTTGAATTTGAAATCTTTGAATTTGTTTTGTTGTTGAGATGATTTCAGGCTTTTGATTTGAATCCTTATTTTCTGGTTCATAAATTTTCTTAGTTTACAGGTTTGAGAAAAACTGAGAATAGCTTGGTCCTTTCTCTTATATATGTTTTATATGATTTTCATATTTTAAATTTTTTAAAGAAAAATTTATTTTGCCACATGTATTCTTTGTTAACATTTGTAAAATGCATGTCTCAATTCTTGTACACTTGTTTAATCCACATAAATTTATGTAAAGGCCTTCTTTTTAATTTATTTATAATTTGTGTTTAAACCCTTGCTTTAAATAATTTTTTTAAACTTTATTTTAAACCCTCTCTTTATTTTAATTTATGAAATAAGTTTCATGTTTTTAATTATTAATTATGAATTATATCTTCGTATGTTTATATTTTAGTTTTAAATCCTTACTTTATCATAATTATGTGATATGTTTATCTATTTTGTTTCCTTACATTCTATTTTGTACTTATACAATTTAAAACAAATGGTTTGAAATAAAACTATTCATTATAATAAATAATTATATATATCCATATATATTAGTCCTTTGGAAATATAAAATTGATAAATCCAATTTTATTTCTAAAATATTCATTCTTGAATTCCAAATCAAATTTATTTTCAATACATTTATATTTAGACTTCGAATCAAATTTCAAATGATAACCCATTCATATAAATAAATAAACATACATCTAATTAAGTTTGGAAATTCAAACACAATTTAAATTTTTATTCCCAAATATTCAAATTAATTTTCAATTAAATTTAAAATTAATATCTATAAACAACTAATATTTTATTTTATTTTGAAAAAACTCTATTTAATTCATAATTTAATTTCAAAAATTATTTCGATTATCAAATTAGACCGGGCTAAAATCTGGGGATGTTACAATTATTAACTCCAAAACATCTTAAATAATAATTAATGATTTCAAACATTTTTAAATAAACAATAATAATTAATCTTTACCATTATTATAAATATTAATAATTTACTTCCAATCATTATTAATAAATCATTATTATAATTTCAAGTCTTGTTTACTATTAAATAATTAACTTTTCAAAACATTAAAATATTGATAAGCAACCTTAGAATAATATTAATTATAAATAGGTATGCAAATAAATAATCTTTAAAACAATACTAATATAAATAATATTTAAACAATATTATCTATAAACAAATAACTTTGAAAAGACTGATAAAATGGTTGGAGTAAGTTAAACCCTTTAAAACAAAATATTTTTGAAACCCAATTTCAGATTTAAAATCAATTCCTGTCTCAAAAACCAAGTCCAACTCAAATGGCAATTTATAATAATTTTAAAACACTAATTTGAAGCCAAAAGCTACCCTACGTTTAATCAATATCGATATTGATTTTCTATCATTACTGGGTTTAAGTTTTGAAATATAACAATGTCATAATCGATAGAGTCAACAATCAGGTTTAATATCCCATAATTCATATGACAGAATTATTATTAAAATTAAAATCAAAATCAACAATTATGAGGAATCCCATTGGATCCCTCCAGCATGTCCCCCTGCATCACAAACAATATATAATCATATAATATGGATCATCCGTTACTAGGCAGGTGTATATATAAAAGGTCATCCGCTCCAGGGGCAGAGATTAATCCAAATTGACTGATAAAATAGTAAATCATCCAAACATCCAATCAATAACTTTTATCGACTATATAATATTACTGGTTAACCAAAATGTCAAGTTTAACTCATAATTATTCCAGTTATCGCCGAGGCATTTTGGATTCCATCTAACTCGAACGATGTTCGATTTAGCACGAATTCAACTACCTCCAAATCCGTCCAATCCAACTCAATGTCATAGTTCTCGTTGATACGAATGTAATGCAACTCGTCACGCTCAATTCCAACCTTGTATGAATCTATTATTGCATTAATAAGATTCATAAATTAAATAATATAATTACATATACTAATTACATTATTAAACTAATTACCATTATTAACACTTATATATTAATTCGCCTTCCCCATTTTGAAACGCGTGCTGAAAACTTTGTCGTTGCAACCACCCATGGTCACAAAGCCCATCGCCCCGCCACTATGGATCGCCCTATCCATGCGTGCCCTTGTGCCACCCTCACATCGCCTTCGCGACCCCCAATCGTCGCCAAAACCCACTAAAACTGTCCCAACGTCGATCTGCTCCTGTCATCGCGACGATCACCCATTCACTACCAAACTTCAACATGACGTAGCTCTGACTTCCCTCTCTATCTTCCCTTTAGACTCCATCTACCAAAGCTCAAGACGACGCCATAAAATAATTGATGTTCAATTGAGTGCCGCTACTACCCCATCTCGAATGACGACAATCAAAACTTCCTTGTTTCGATGCCGCAAACGTATTCGTAGTTGAACACTTGTCCTGAAAATGCCTCGATTGGCTCCGATGATCTATGGACGTTCGATCGAGTCCATTTAAAATTTGAATTCGAAAATTTGGCAAACCATTCTCTTGTGCTACCATGAATTATACAGAGGAAGAGGTATAATTTGAATAGTTGGTGGCATGGGTCAGATATATGGGGTATGGTGCATGAATAGTGGGGTGATAGATTAGGTATGGGCTTTATATATATATATATATATTATTTTAATTAAACATATCTAGCTTTAAGCACTCGAAAATATTAAACTTTTATCGAGATGTGCGGCTTGGCATTCTATACTAAATACCTCTATTCCGAACACAATGGGACTAGCTTCGAGACCTAATTCGATAATATGCAGAAGTTAGCTTTTCAAACCCAACAGTATTATATAGATTCCTGAAATTAGTTTATGTGTTTCAAACTCATATAACCATACAATACGTCCGATTGCCTTGAAATTCGATGGCGTATAATAATTCACTATTATGGATCCAATGAAATTAGTTTTTTTGGAAATCCGAGACAGTCCCTCGAAAGGCTATTTTCACACGTTAATTAAAATAATTATTTTAGACACCAAATTAATCACTTTTTAAATTCAGATTCAAACATGTACTATCTTCCTTCTTATCTAAGTAGAAATTAAATCAAATTCCAAAATCATTTTCATTCACATAAAATTCAAGATTTAATTATTTAAACAGTTCCAAATATTTAAACATATTGTTCAAATAAACCTCTATTTTTGAAATTTAAGCTATTTGTGACTTATAAGACTATTATCTCAATATTTAAATAAATTAAATAGTTCAAAATCAATTAACTAAAATTTTGGGTCGTTACATAAGATGTATCCAGATTGGATATCGATATATCCTTTGAGACTAGAGTACATAACGCTCTCCAAATATTGGGCAGTGCATTGCTCATGGTTGCTAGGAGCAACAAAGGGTTACGTACTGATATTTACTGGATAACAATGGAATGACTCACTCAATAGTTTTCTATTGGTTAATATAATTAAGGTTAAACAAATAATATTAATGCGTGTAATTTGCAGAGTTCTCTCGACTTGAGAATTATGTTAATCTTCAATATAAAAGCTCCGCTTTGATTATAGTCAAATCATGACACAATATCCATCAAGGGACTATAGTTGGGTTAAGTGGATGTATTGGAAGTAAAACAATATCCAAGAGAGGATTCATCCCCTTGGTTATATGAGGTAGTATCACGGTCAACTGAAGTTAACTCAACGTCAAGTTCTTTGGCCGGAGCATTATGGTTAATAATAATTGTTATTGTTGAACTAAGGACTTTATGTTTGGACTTTAGAGTTGAATGTGGATGATATTGCAATTTTGAACATAACCAAACTCCATTAAGTCCTAAGAGATATAGTTTTAATGAAGAGAATTGGTATAAATAGAAGTCACATTCGGGTAACACTTAACAAAGTAAAGTTGGATTTTACCAAAACCAAGTAAGCGATAAATTCGGCCAAAATATGATACCACTTGTTAAGAGACGTGTGAACATAATATTCGAATAGTTTGATATTAATCGCCGACCAAATTTACACTTAAGAGTCACATAACTGAAATGATGAATGCACCTTTAACCAAACAATTTAATTTATTTATAACTGTTACAAATTAATTAAATTAATTAATATTGATGAAATATTAGTTATAAAACTTGATTTTTGTGATGAAAAAATATTATAAAATGTATTTATAAAAGTCATAAATATATATTAATCGATACATGATATCGATAAGCAACTAAAATAGATTTAAATGTAATATATTTTATTCGTACTTTAAACAGGTTTGAAGCCTGTATAGGGACTTATTATATTCGGCTATAGTGTGGTTATATGAGGCCATATGATGGCTTGTTAAAGGACTTTGATTTGGATGGCTAGGATGGAAGAGAACGAGTAAGAGATAAAGGAGGATCTAGATCCTAATTTGTCTCTAAATTCTCCTCTAGACAAGCATCTCAGCCATCATCTTTTTGAAAACTATTTTGAAGCCTCTATATCATCTCATTTCTAGGCGACTTCTCCTCTCCATCCCTCTTTCGTATTAAGTCCAAATCAAATCGAATTCAGGGATTATCGATAACCAGTGGTTAAAGTTTAAGGACTACACTCTTTTGGGTTGGAGATCGTTTCAAGGATCTTATATCACGGTTTCAAGGCGTTCTTAAGGGATTTGGAAAATATATTTGCATATTAGATGAGCTAACCTATCCATTTCGACGTAAATCCTAGCATCTATACAAAGGCATGCTATACCTTGCATGGGTTGATATGTCACACATGCACACACTTATATATGTGTATATAACACATGCATATATTTAATATAATATAAATTAAATTGTATAGTATCATTTTATATATTTAAATAAAATAAAATATTTATTTAAATAAAATTTAGAAATTTTCTAAATAAATTAGACTTCATAGGTCCAATAAAGATCCAATAAGGTAAAATATTTTGAAATTCACCTATAACTTGCACTGCAGGCTAGCCCAGTTCCAACACATTTAACATATGATATTTATTGGTTGGAATGTAAATGGTTTAAATAATTTAGATAAAAGAATAAAATAAGGACTTTTTTCAAAGATAATAATATATATTGTTATAGTGTTATTAGAGGAAACAAAAATTGAATGTCCTAATAACCAATTTATAGAAGTTTAGGGTGGTATTATTAAGACACCGGGTATGATTTCTAGTTATGGATGGTTTTACTATCAGGCTGGAGAGATGGTCGTGCTAAACTTTTGCAATCGGTTATAAACACCATTCTATACACCTTATTGTGGAATAGAGTGATAACTCAATATTTAATGGCACTATCATCTATAAACCCAACTCTTAAATTGATAGAAAGGTTCTTGAGTATCCAGAGTTTAGAGCACTTGCTTTTGGCCCATGGATTGAGGTGATTTAACGTGACAAGGTATTTAGGGTGGCGCTCTCCTAGAGAAAGCGACTTTTTTGATATGAAATAATTTGACTAGTTCATCATTAACTGTAATTTAATTGTATTACCATTAATAAGCAATAGTAGATTCACTTGGTCAAAATCTATAGGAGTTCCTTCAATGACTCTATTTGATGGATTTTTCATCAATGAAGAATTTAAAGATAGATACCATGTAACTATATTTAGCGACCTTTCGAATATTTATTCAGATAATTGTTTGATCCAATAAATATATAAAATATTTAGATTTGGAAAAATATGGATGTTAGAAAAAAACTTTATGATTTAGTTTCTAATAAATGATTTTCATTGAATAACATTTATTCAGGTAACATAACTAAAGTTTTGTAAGCAAATTAAGGGATTTAAGAATATTACTTAAAAAATGGAATAAAGTGTATTTGGTAACATTAGAGCTAAAAAGATATATTATTTTTTGAAAGTTTAAGATTAAACAAATTAGAAGAATCCAAAAATTTGAGTGTTTTTGAGTAAACGTACTTTCAAATCTTAAATATGAATTAAACTAAGTAAATTACACATAAATTACATAAAATGAAATTAAGTGGAAATAAAGGGCCAGAGTTCAGTGGATGGATGAAAGGGACAAAAACATGAAGTATTTCATTAGGTAGCTGATGGGAGAAAGTGTTGTAACAAAAACTAACTCTATTTTAGTTAACAACACTAATTAGTGATAAAAATGAATTAAATCATGCTTTCATTAATTTTTATAAATAAAAATTTGGACCAAATAAAAATTATTGGGTTAAAGCAAGATGGATGATTTAACCCTAAAGATAATAGGATAGATTTAGGTGAATTGGATATCCATTTTCGATGGAGGAGATTTTAAAGGCTATAAATGATATGCATAGTGATAAATCACCTGGTCCGGATGGGTTTACAACATTGTTTATAAAAAAAATTTGAACATTTAAAATTTGACCTAACTAAAAATGTTTAATGAATTATACAATGGCACCTTATAGTTAGATAGCTTCAACTTTGCTAATGCTGTTCACTTCATAAGAAAGTAGGGGTAAACAAACATAAGGATTTCGGCTTATCTCATTGTTAAAATGTTCTTTTAAAATTATTGCTAAGGTCTCGACTAATAAGTTAAGTATTAAAATGAATAAAATAATTGACATTTCCCAATCTGCATTCATTTAGGGTGGAAACATTATGGATGGGGTGACTGTAGTCCAAGAATAAATTAATTACTGTTGTAAAATAGTATTACCACGATTTATTAAAACTTCGTTTGGTAAGGCATTTGATTCGATTGATTGGGTTTTACTTAATAATTTGTTGATAGCTAGGCGATTTAGCACTAGGCGGGTTAGATGGATAAAAGCTATGCTTCAAATGGAAAACTCAAGTATTACGATCAATGGCATTTTAGGTAATAAATTCATAAAAGAGGGTAGAGGCAAGGCATCCATTATCGCTGTTATTGTCTAATTTATTTGTTGATTTATTTAATAGAATTATAAAACTGTCCTCTAATAATTATGTTCCAAAAAGTGAAATAATGACATTATGAGTAATGAGTTTTCTGTTCTTTAATTTGCACACGACACTATGTTATTTAGCTGTCATTTGCCTCACCATATTGCTTCCCAAAAGTTTATCTTATATAGCTTTGAAATTCTTACTGGATTAAAAATTAATTTTGATAAAAATTCCGTATTCTTTAATGTTTTCGAAAACACTAAGAATCTTGTTGCTAATACATTAATTATAAAGTTATGGAATTTCTTATGTAATATTTAGGTTTTTTATTAGACCAAATAAGCTTAATGTAACACTCCATAAAATTAAATGTAATTAATAAATAATTATTAAGGCTCAAAAATGAAATTTGAGCAAATGTCAGAATTGGCTATGAACTTACATTATTGTGTTTGTGGTGATTTTCTGAGCAACTTTTACATGTGAAGTTTTGCGATCGGAGCTCAAACGAAGAAGTTATTAACGTTTAGAGTTTTCGAAATGAATATAATTAAAAAGGAATAAAAGGAAACAAATAATATAAATAACATGGGCACCACCGGTCAATCCCTTCTTGGATCGGTCAATTGCTAGCGGTTTGATTACCTATACAAGAGCAGTCGTCTGGTCTGGAAGGTGGCAGTTAGGTTTGAACCTTGGCCAAATGACCTAGATTTATAAATCCAACGAATGCAATTAATTCGAGCACCTATAAATACGGGCCCAACCCCTCACTTTTCTTCTCATATTTTCAGACCAAAGCAGCAAAGCTCTTGCATTTTTCCTTCTTCACTATTTTTTATTAAGTACAAAATATTATATTATATGAATATATATAATCGAAGAAGTGCAGAAATAAATGAGAAGAAAAGTAGGAGGAAATCGATATCATGAATAAAGATAAATTTCATAATTATAAATCTATGTTCCCCTTAACCCCAATTCTCTTCTCATATCCATAATTATAATAATACGTATATGTCTTGTTATACTTATTTTTTGGATTGGAACGGAAAGGAAAATGGTGTAAATTAAAGAGATCGATTCAGATTTGGAAGACTTGGAAAGCTAGGAAGGTGAGTGTGAAATGATATCATTTATATATAACATTGAAATTTATATCATTGAGTTTTATTTAATTATTATGCCTACGCAAGATCTGTGGAGTTGTAGGCTTAGAAAGAACATATTCAATTGAAATATCACCTACATATTTTGCAAGTTAGGTAATTGGAATTGGAATGACATTTACATCCTGATATGGAAATTTAGAAATCAGTCCCTAAATTTGTTAAAGTAGAAGGTTTTTAAGATTGCAAGATTTATTCCAGATTAATGATAAATAGTTGTAAATTGTTAGTACATATTTAAATTACCCTAATTTGACTTGGAATGTGAATTTCTATGTTTTAGTTTATTGGAGGCGTTTTGGGTATAATTTAGTTGTATCTATTCTCGTGTAATTTCAATATGTTATCAAATTCTACAACTTTGTATAAAAAGTGCATCATTTGAAATAATAAGGAATAAACTAAAAAGGAAAGAGATGTGTAATGTATGGATGTTCTCATCCATAGTTTGCACCAACTATTTCAATAGAGAAAAGAGATAATTCCTTATAATTTAAAATGAAGCAACAGTCTCAATTTTGGATAATTTATGAAAAGTTATAATGGAAATCCTTTTTGGAAAGGCTATCTCTAATAAATTAAAAGTGGTAATAAATATTCCTTACGTAATGTGCATATAAGTATATCCTGGAATTCCTAAGCATAGGAACTAATGAGTTAGAAATAGGGATACACACACAGGCATGTGTGCGCACGTATAAACATTGCTTACCGATTAATACACACACACATACAGCGTAGTATAGGAGATATTCGTATTAGTTATAATTAGGTGACTAGTCATTAATAGCGTAGTAAATTATAAGACCATGAGGTGTAGGTGGAAAAGAGATAGTAACTCCACAACCAGTAGGATAATAAGTGTGCAGTTAATAAAGAGTTATGGGAATTAAATGGGGACACAAATGCATTTAATGTGACCGATTAAGGAGTTTAATATGATATTTATAGAGAAAGGAAATAGTCAAAAAAGGTTGAATTAGAATGAGTAAATAAATGTCATTAGTGATTGTCTAATTTGAATAATAATGACCCTTCATTACAGACAATAGACATTTATAGGACATAAGAGGGAAGTTGAGAATATATGTGATAAGCGTATAAGAAATAAATTAAATGCTAAGAGGCAGTATACTTTTCATAATAGGAAATTATATATTCTTAATAATATGTTTATAATGAGCATGGATTAGTGGCCTAGCCCAATATTTAAGCCTAGGTTAGTTGGTTTGGTTTAGTATGGATTTGGATGCGAGATCAGCAGAGTTACACAACAAAAGTCTGCCCTTTATCTCGAGGCTACCGGCAATTGTGTATACTTGCTACCGATGTAGAACATCTCCAACCATAAGACCCGTGGGGAAGAGATATGTATTGCATATAGAAAGAGAAAAATATATCTAGGGTTCGCCTCAATTTTAAGTATTAAATGACTCGGTACATTCAGGGATGTCAAGGGGTTCACTTCAAGGTGGAAGGTATTAAACGGCTATTGGATCTCCCTCCTCCCAATATAAGAAGTCCTAAATAACCTACGTCGATACCTAATAGGGAAATAGGGTATGCTCATTTCTAATAATAGGTATTGAGTATCTAGAATGAGCATTTTCTTGACTTATATTAGTTTAGTCTAAACAGGATTTCGTCTATGGGAGGTCGGCGGACTATATTAGTATTGTTATGGTATCGGTATTATAGTGACCTAGAAATTTGAACACTTCGTCTTCGAATATCGAAACATTTTGAAATATAATTAAGTGTTGTAAATATGATTTTATAACCTTGTTAGATATCATTTAGTCAATGAATAATGATAAGAAAATTGTTTTTGAATTTTTTTTTAAAATATATTCTTTGAAGAAAAATCGACAATTTGATAGGAAATCGGTTTGTTATTAAATAAATTTTCAATCGACATGACTTGTTTGAACTCTTGTGCATTTGTCTAATGATCAAATGAATATGTTAGCAACTAACTAATACACTCTCCTCTTCATAGAGCTTGGAAGGTTCTAGAATATTCTAATGGATAAAAGATATTAACACGAGAAGGGTATAAGTGTAAATAGCATTAAAGAGAAGTGGTGCGAGGTAAGGCTTCCATGGTATGGGGCGGTGAGGGCAAGCTTAAAGAGCACCATTCATTGCCTATATAAGCAAAGGCACACCCTTATATATTATTCACAAATTCACAAAGCTTAAAATAAGCAAATTTATGGCTTCTTCCTTTTTTCTCTTATGTTCTAAAGAAAATATTTACAAATCAAATCCAAATCAACTCAGACTTGGATTACAGCACATATCTCTCTTTAAGTGAAGGCCGTAAGCAAATAGCAAGGGGAGGAGGCAAAAACATGCGAAAGAGGATGGAAGGAAGAAAGGGAATGTGGTTGCAAGGTGGAGGTTTGACTTAGGTTCTCAGATCTTGGTTGTTAGTAAGGTTAAAGGTAAGATAACTCACCTCTTTGATTGAAAATATAAGCCATATTTGTTGGAGTTTGATTGTGTTTAAGTTGGTTGGATTATTGTTGACATATGTTAAAGTAATGGTTTGAATTCTTACTTTGAAAGTATGTGGCACATATGATCCATATGTATGAACTTGAAATTGTCTTGAATAGATTTATATGACATGTGACAAGACCTTGAAACAAATCACATAGGTTATAGATGGACTTTGGTTTAGATCAGACTCGGATTTGAAAGCGCACTTATAGCAATAGTCGCTATAGACAAAGTTTGGAATTGCCTTACTTTTGGCGATTTCTATGGAATTTTTTAGAGAGATCCTTACTGGTTTCTCACCACATTTATAATGTTTTATATGTATTTTTTGCTATGGAAAGCTTGGATTGTAAGAAGTTAAGTAACATCTTAAAAAGTGCGGAAAACTGCCACGTTTAGCCTTGATTTTTAGATTTTAAAGGTTTTAGAAGTTATTGAAATTTAAGTATTTTGTTTCACACTTTTTACAAGTGTTTACTAACTCATATTAGAGTATTTCAAAAGTGGTTTGAGATATTTATGAATTTTGAAGAAGTTGTTGTGAATTTTTAAAAAAGAAAATTTTATAATAAAAACTTATTTTTCCAAGCATTTTAGGAAAGTGTAAAGTTATTATTTTCAAGCAATATTTTGAGAATTTTTTTTAAAACCTATTATAAGTATTAAGTAGTATTTTTAAAGCATTTTTAAGAATAATAGTTTTTAGAAAATATACCAATTATTTTATATCTTATGAAACAAAATATCTTTTGTCTTATTTATTTAAATATCAAGTTCTATGAGTAAATTACTACATATATATCATTTTAAAAAGGGTTTTAAAGTATTAACAAAAGGTTAAGAAAGCGACTATAATTTCTTTATGGCCAAATAGTTAATTATTTAATTACTTGTTTGAAAAGTAATTAACTATGCTTAACACTAAAAGACAATGAAGTAAGGCTTATCTATTTGTGGGAGTTAAGATTGATGTTCGAGTAGGGATGGAGCAATAGAGCTCTAAGCTACCGGCTTCCCTCTTGGCTGAGAAATGGTAAGTTAGAAATGGTTGGTAAATGTGTTAACCATGTTGATTTCTTACTTGTTTATGGAAATCATTAATACTATACTTAACACTAAAAGCTAATGAGGTAGACTTAAATATTTGTGAGATTCAAGAATGAAGTGTGTAGGCAAGGCTTTGATACAACTAATGCTCTAGCTTGTCTGGCTTCACTTTTGGATGTGGAATAGTTAAGCTGAATGTTGGAAATGAGTTAAGCGAATGAATAGTGATTTATATAAACGATTATTTTTGGCTAGATAACCGATTAGTCGATTATCGAACATGACCTAATATTAACTTAAGAAGTTATTGAAAGGCTTCACGATTTCATATCAATGAGAACCCCTTGAGAAGAGGCATTAGTATGAAATGTCTCTAGCTTTCGATTGTTTTTGAAAGAATAAGAATTGATTTAGCTAGAAATTCATCGAATTATTTTTGAAGAGACCTAGATTTGTAAGTGTTTTACTTATCAAATACAACTTCAAAACTAGTATACGAGTTCTACGTTTTGGAAGTGGGTATGAAGTGAAATGATATAGAGTTGAATTGTCCATCCTATGGTTACATCCAAAGGAGAGGTAAGCATTAACATTTCAAACGATGTTATTGTGTGGGACTCTCTATCTTGAGGAGCATTTTAAGAGAAAGGACAATGTTAGCATTCGTTCGAGGACTTATGCGAAGGACCTATGCGGAGGTTTGAGATGCGCGAATCCATGTATGGTTCGTGATTTTTTTCACAATGTGGGAATCCATTTGGGGATTCATTTTCCATTTGAGTTGAGGAATCGAGTGAGAGATGCCAAACGTAGCCTCGACATCAGAAATGAATAAAACTAGAGATAAGATGCATAACAAAAGAGAACGTAGCATTTCAACAATCCCAAGGGTGCAGGCGACTCCATCTACTATCACTTGCTGATATGCATGTGGGAGCGATGCTTTCGGAAACAAGAGTGTTTTGGGCATGAGCCAGTTATGTATTTCTTACCGTACATTCCTTAGAGATGTATGTTGCTCAAAAGATATCTCTGATCTTGGTGCAGGAGTTTGGAATCGGCTTGATTCGAGGAGATCTACACGGAAAATCCATCATGCGAACGCGCCTTAGTGATATTGATTATATACCTATAATTGTTGTGACGTTCACACAAGAGCCGTTTCATGTGATTTTAATGCTACACACTAGACATTATATATCACCACTATATGTTAAACTTAATGAATGGTTGGTTTTATTTGAGGGGAAAACTGTTATGGGAATTTGTAATGTCTCAATGGTTATTATTACTTGCTGCGTATTTCTTGAGTTTCTTATGATGGTTTACCAGACTGATCTGGTGTTTTCTTTCTTACAATCCTCGGGTCATCCTCGTGTATGTTTTCAGATTTAGCTTTGGGCGCTTGGAGCTCATGGAAGAGTTGGGTAATTATCTTCCATAGTATTCTTATTTCCGCTATCTTACTATTTGATGTAGCAGCATATGTAAGGGCAGGTTGCCATACTTGTCCAGCTGATGATAGTACTTAAGTTTTAGCAACTCTGACATTTTTGTATTCAGAGTAACCCTTTGTGCCGTTCCATTGATATCATATATTATCGTTCTATTTTGAAATTTTGATGTTGTTTTCTCTCTTTCTTATTATATTCTATTTTTATTTTACCCTAACTTTATATCTTTTCGGCACTTGGGTGCTTAACACACGAATACCGTGGATGTATTTAGCATCGACATTCGAGGGTCAAAAAGTCAGGTTGTTACATTTGACATCAAATCTAAATGTTGAGCGAACACCTTGGCTTTGGTTGGGCATGACTCATTAGAGATAGGGTAAGCGACACCCTAGAATGAGTCGAGTGTATTATACATATGAGAGCGTATTTTTATTTTGAAAACTAGACTTTAAATTATTCCTTAGGAATCTCTCTTCCTTAGTAACTCTTACTTTAAAATAACTCTACCATTTCATGTTCTAAATAAGTTTTGCTTTGATTAGATAGTGAGAATTATGAGTACTAGAGCTGCCAATGCTAAAGGTGTTTGGAGTAGTACTGTCACCAATGGCGAGAATCGAGCACCGAGGAATGTTTCTCCTATTGAGGAACCAAGAATGAATGTCGTATAGGAGATCGTGTTGGTTAGGCCTCGGATGAGTTTTTCTTTGCTCTAACAATTATGAGAGACTGGGGGGTAAGAGGTTTAGTGGCACAGAGACTATTATAGAAGTATAGTTTTGGCACAGATTATGTGATTAGATATTTGGAGATATGCGTAGGTTGGCATCGCGACATCTGAAAGATGTAGTCATAGATTGGTGGAGTTCTATTACATTTGACGTCCAAAAGGATGACTTCTCTTAGGCCCAATTTAAAGATAAGTTTGAGATGAAGTTTGTTCCAGAAGTTGGAAAGACTTTGTTATTCAGAAGCTCCTTAGATCTGAAGCAGGGTGCCATGACTGTGGTGGAGAATGAGAATCGGTTCATTGCATTGTCCCGATTTTTATTAGGGTTGGTAGACACGCCGCTAAAGAAGAATGAGATCTTCATTATGGGTAAATGCGCCAGGAGTTCTAATGAGATATGACTAGTCACACAATGAGATCTTTTGTTGGTTTGGTGAAATGGCTGTATGGTTTAAGAGCTTAGCACCAAAGCTGTCTATTTCTACATCAGCTAGGCACAACAAGAGGATTTTCAACTGCTGAGAAACATCTCTAGTTTAGTTTATCGTAGGTGTAAGTAGAAGGGGCACTATGCTTGAAGTTGTAAGTAGTGGAAAGAAGGTCAAGTGGCTAAGGTGCAGATAGTGAAAGCACCGATTGCGGAGGTACCGAAGCTTGAGGCACAATTTGCACTAGAAGATTATTACTATTGCCATCAACCTAGCAATATTATTCGAGATTGTTCTTTGCTCAGGAAAGGGGAGCATCCTAGGGTCTTTGCTATATATACATCCGAGAAGGGGAAGTAGATTCTTAAGGGTATACTATCTGTTTATAATTTACCTATTCGTGTTTGGTTTGATATTAGTGCTTCTCTTAGTTTAATATCCCGTAACCTTTATTGTTTAGTCATGCTCAACATGTTGGGACATTGAGTATTGTTTATTAGTTATTTTTGCTGAACCAATTTATAAGGAGCTTTACCTTTCTATATCACTGGGTGGGTAGATAGTTATCGTGGGTATATTTAACAAACACCTTGTGAATTAAATTTCACAGTTTGACTATAAGGCGTTCGGTGATAATATTAGGTTAGAAGTTAAAATTTTGTAAAAGATGTTTATTATGATCAAAAGGAATGATAGAATATTTAGGAAATAAATATTTATGAAAATATTTCTATAAGAAAGTGATTTTATATAAGTATAGTTTATAAAATATGGTTTAAAAACAAAAAGGATTCAAATTGGGAATTCGAGAACTTCAAATTTCGTTATCTTTGAAAATGTTTTTCAAGATTTTGGAGAAAATAATAATGGTATTATTTAAATTTAAATATTTGGAAGTTGGTTTAGGCAATTGAGAGCATGAAACTTAGTATTATTATATGAAGTATTTGATATCACTTTGGAATGACTTTAGTTAAACACCAAAGGTATGGTTTGGATGTTTCGAACTCACTTCTGTCGACTTAAAAATAATTTCGATGATGACTACTACACATCAACATTCATTTTCGGTTTTCTAAGTGTGCGATGCAACAAAGTTGTTTTGGTAAAATGGATTTGATTTAGTCCCAAGTGCAATTTGACATGCAAGTATATATTATTTCAAAATGGTTTGAAATGAAAACCGGTGTTTAGTTCTAAAGTTCACTTGTTAAGTTATTTTATGGACATATGTAGCCTATGCATTAGGAAAGCATGGTTTGTGCATTATGATATAATATGTTGTTTGATAGTTTTCAATTGTTAAAATGAAATGAGATTTTCAGTGATTTTGGATAGTTCGGAACTTCCAGATTATTAAGGAACTTGAAACTAAGTGTTTTGAGAATATAAAGTTGATTTTATATACAACATAAATTGAGAAGGCAATAAGTTAAAACAAGTATTAAATGGTTAAACATACTTGTTAAGAAAAAGAAATTTGATGTTTATATACTCTTAGCATGCAATGGGGTATTACACGAGTATGAACTTAAGTTATAAAATTTAGATAAATTTGAAGTTAGGTCTTTATGAAATGATTCATAAATGATTTTAGTATTGAATGAAATACTAATTGGATAAATGAATGTGACTAAAAAGAAATTGGTGTAGCTAAAAAACCAATAGGATAATTACGTATGTTTTATGAAGATGTTTTTATTCGCATAACTATTCTTGATCTTGTATTCGAGTACATGTTTACGGGGGTGGTTTACACCGATCTGAACTAGAATTTTTCACTCGATTCTTGAACACTTGATATGAATTTGTGATACGAACCCGATGTTTTCTATCATAATATATGGCTATGCAAGGAGAAAAAAAAGTTTCTTATCACGGAACCAAATTGGAGTCCGCACTATATAGATGAAGTGATCTATATTAGTTTAGAAGTGAAATTTATGTGATCGAATAAGTGATTAGATCGAATATTGCGTACAGATGGTTTATTTGCAACATACGGGCTTTAGTGCATTTGTATACTATGTTTGTTGGCTTATGAGGAGTTCGAGGAACGAATCTTCGATTTATTATGAGGTAGTATGAATAACTGTCTAAATAATGACCCGAGGCTATTGAGCATAAGGTATGTTTAGTAGATTGTTTACCATCAATGGACCATGGGAGAGTTTTGAATCTAGGCGAACGATGCTAGTAATTATGAATACTATTTGAATAATTGTGTGCTTGTTCCTTTGTTATGCTAGAAGTACCGAGGAGTAAGGATGCTCAGGATGATACAAAGAAGACGAAGGATAGTTTGAAGGAGATCCATCCAGAGTTTCTTATAGACTAGGATTCCTTCTTATCTTAGTATCGTACATCTTTTGTAGTGTACTCAATGCTTGAGGTAGAGTCACATAGTATGCATTTTAGTTTGCAGTTTAGTTTGTATATAGTATTAACAGCATGCTATATATGTATCTTGTTTCTTCTATCTCCTTTCATTATCTTTTGAATTTCGAGGATGAAATGTTCTAAGCGGGGGAGATTGTAGTGAGTTGGAAATTCAAACACTTCATTTTCGAATATCGAAACATTTTAAAATATAATTAAGTATTATATATATGACTTTATAACCTTGTTAGAAATCATTTAGTTAATGAATAATGATAATAAACTTGTTTTTGAAAATTGTTTACAGAAATATATTCTTCGAAGAAAAATCGATAATGTGATCGGAAATCGATTTATCGGTGAGCAACTTTTCAATAGATAAAAGTTATTGAACTCTTGTGCACTTGTCTAATGATCAAATGAATAGATTAGCAACTAATTAACGCATTCTCATGTTCATAAAGCTTGGAAGGTTCTAAAACATTCTAATGGATAAAAGATATTATCATGACAAGGGTATGTAAATATAAAAAGCATAAATGAGAAGTGAAGTAAAGGTGAAGCGATGAGAGGTAAGGCTTCCATGGCATGGTTAGAGGGAGGGGGGGGGGGGGGTGAGGGTAAGCTTAACGAGCACCATTCATTGCCTACATAAGGAGAGGCATACCCTTGTATATCATTCACAAATTCACAAAAAGTAAGTAATCCATGCTTCTTCTCCTTCCTCTTCTCTTATGTTCTAAAGAAAATATTTGCAAACCAAATCCAAATCGATTCAAACTTGAAGTGAAGACTTGGGACAACATTACAAGACCTTCTACCAAGTTAGAAGTTGATGGAGGAAAGCACATCTCTTCCCTCAAGTGAAGGCCATGAGCAAAAAGCAAGGGGAGTAGGCAAAAGAAAGTGAAAGAGGGTGGAAGGAGGGACGGTGGTTGCAAAGTAGAGATTTGACTTAGGTTATTGGATCTTAGTTGTTAGTAAGGTTAAAGGTGAGATAACTGACCTTTTTGATTGAAAATATGACCCACATTTATTGGGGTTTGATTGTGTTTAAGTTGATTGGATTGTTGTTGATATATGTTAAAACATTGGTTTGAATTCTTGCTTTGAAAGTAAGTGACGCATATGATCCATATGCATGAACTTGGAATGGACTTGTATGACATATGAAAGACCTTAGAAAAAATCACATATGTTATAGATGGACTTTGTTTTAGTTCGAACTCGGATTTGAAAGTGCACTTATAACGATAGTCGCCATAAATGTAGTTTAGAATTGCCTTGGTTTTGGCAATTTCTATGGAATTTTGTAGAGACATCCTTAGGGGTTTATCGCTATATTTATAATGTTATATATATATATATTTTTTGTTTCTATTAAGATCTTGGATAGTAAAAGTTAAGTGATATCTTACAAATTGGCCAAAACTTCACTTGTGCAAAACTACCCTTGTTTAGCCTTGATTTTTGGACTTTAAAGGCGAGAAAAGATATTTAAATTAAGTATTTTGTTTCATTCTTTTTACAACTATTTACTAACTCATATTAGAATATTTTGAAAGTGGTTTGAGATATTTATGACTTTTCAAGAATTAGTTATGAATTTTTAAAGAAGAGGATTTTGTCATAAAAACTTGTTTTTCCAAGTATTTAAGGAAATTGTAAAGTTATTATTTTCAAGTAATATTTTGAGAACATATTTTAAAACCTTTTATAAGTGTTGTATAGTATTTCAAAAGAATTTTTAAGTGGATATAGTTTTTAGAAAATACGTTGATTATTTTATATCTTATGTAATAAAATATCGTTTGACTTGTTTATTTAAATATCAAGTTTTACAAGTAAATTACTATAAATATATCATTTTAAAAAGGGTTTTACTAGTATAAACAAAAGTTAAGAAAGGGGTCATAATTACTTAATGGCCAAATGGTTAATTATCTAATTACTTGTTTGAAAGTTAATTAACTATGATTAACGTTAAAAGTTGACGAAATAAGGCTTATCTAGTTGTGACAGTTAAGATTGATGTTCAAGTAAGGATGAAGCAATAAAACTCTAACCTACCGGATTCCCTCTTGAAGGAGGAATAATAAGTCAGAAAAGGTGGAAAACTTGTTAACCGTGTTGATTTCTTACTTGTTTATGGAAATCACAAATACTATATTTAACACTAAAAGCCGACAAGGTGACTTATCTATTTATGAGATTCAAGAATGAAGTGTCCATGCAAGGCTTTGATGCAACCAGTGCTCTAATTTATCTGGCTTCACCCTTGATGAGGAATGGTTAAATTCGAATGTCGAAAGCGAATTAATCGTACGAATCATGATTCATATAAGCAATTATATTTGAATCAATGATCGATTAGGCGATTATCGAACTTGACATAATATTGACTTAAGAAGTTATCGAAAGGCTCCATAATTTCATATTAATGAAAAACCTCCGGAGAGGAGCATTTGTATGAAGCTTCTAGCTTTTTCTTACTTTTAAAAGAACCGGAATTGAATTAGCCGAAAATCCATCGAATTAGTTTTGAAGAGGCTGGGATGATAAGTGTTTTACTTATCGAATACCACTTCAAAAATAGTATACGAGTTCTATGTTTTGGAAGCAGGTGTGGATTGAAATGTTATAGAGTTGAACTATCAATCCTAAGGTTATGTTCAAGGGAGTGGTCAATGTTAACTTTTCAAACGACACTATCATGTGGGACTGTTTATCTTGAGGATAATTCCAAGAGCAATGGCAACGTTAGCATTCATCAAATGACTTATGGGAGGAATCTATATGGAGGTTCAAGATCTGTTTGAGATGCTCGAATCCACGTAATGATTCGTGATCTATTCAAGATGTGGGAATCCATTTGGGGATTGTTTTTTGTTCAAGCAATTAAAACTCGATGAGAGATGCCGAGCATAGCCTTAACATTGGAAATAACTAAAACCAGATATAGGATGCATAGCCAAAGAGAGTAGCATTTTAGCAATCCTAAGGGTGCATGCGACTGCATCTAGTATTACCTATGGATATGCATGCGGAAGCGATGCATTCGGAGCCATGAGTGTTTTAGGCATGGGTAAGTTATGTATTTTCTATAGTACATTCCCAAGAGGTGTACATTGCTCGAAAGGATATCTCTAATCCTTATGCAGGAGTTTGGATTCAGCCTAATCCGAGGAAATCTTCATAGAAAATCCATTATGCGAACACGCCTTAGCAGTATTGATTGTATACCTATTATTGTTGTGGCATTCACACATTAGCTATTTGATATGATTTATGTGCTACAAATTTATCTGTCAAATTACTATATGTGAAACTTAATGAATGGTTAGTTTCATTTGAGAGGAAAACTATTTGATGCATCAGCATATAGGTTGTTATATCTATCCAGGCTGATGATAGTACTTAGGTTTTATTAACTCTGATATTTCTGTATTTAGAGTAACCCTTTGTATTGTTCCTTTGATATTATATATTATCATTCCTTGTGAGATTCTAATGTTGTGTTCTCTTTTTCCTGTTCTATTCTATTTTTTATTTTACCCTAAATTTACGTCTTTTTAGCACTTGGGTGCTTGGCATACGATACCGCGGATGTATTTGGTGTCAACATTCGAGGGTCGAAAAGTCGAGTCGCCGTAGGTATTTAGTAGTAGGGATGGCATAAAGGCTATGACCACCAGTGATCTCGAGTGGTCGTTAGCAAAGACATGGGTTATCCCCTAATGGATTTTGCTTCCTATTAGTGTAGAATTCATATGGGATACGCAAAGACCTTAGCATTTAATTAGTTATTTGTTTATCGAAGTTTGGTTAGTTTACCCATAAATAAGACTTTGAGATGCGTTAATAATATGGCAATTGAATTATTAAAGCGTATACAGAGATCATTGGTCTTTATGGCTCGAACTGATTGACTAGCGATTACATTACGAAGGGCCCGCTTTAAGGTTGAGGTATTAAATGACCACTGGGTCTGCCTCCTCCATATTTAAGAAGTATTAAGTGTGAGAAATGCGGATTAAGGATCTTAAGGCTAAGGAAAAACAATTGGGGGGGAGTGAATAGTGTTTTATAGAATTGTTAAATCTTTTTGAGTTTTTGTTAATTTAAACACAAATGTATGCAATATTCAGACATAGATATGATCACAGAATCAAGCATAAATGTAAATATAAAGTAAAAGCAGTAAAGGAAAGAACACACCGGATTTTATACCGGTTCGAAGTTACCCTACATCTAGTCCCGCACACAAGTACGGATTTCCTTTCAAAAATAATCTTTACAATTACACCCTCAATTTCAAGGCTACGAGGTACACCCTCCAGAATCATAATCCTCTGGGTAGAGATACTTGATTTCCCAGGCAATAAGATCACCCAATTGATTTCCAAGGCTACAATCACACCTTTTACACTCGATTGATTTTCAAGGCTACAATCACACCCTTTTCTCGTTAATTTGATTACAAAAGGCCTATAACTCTGAATAGCACTGAGGATCTTGTTGAGATAGTGATAGAGAATCAAACCAGAGGTAATCTAGTTAGATTCAATGTTGATTTCGACATAGTAATGATAAGAATTTGTATATAGAAATGTGGAAGAAGAAGAGGAGTGAAAAACAAGAAAAACTGTCTTAAAATTCGTTGAAACTAACCCCTATTTATAGAGGAACAACAGTCATGTCCATTCGTGAAGAGTTATGACGAATAGACACTTCTTTTGAAATTTAGATTTTGAACTCAACTATACCATGTCGACATGGGGTACATGAGTATGTCGACATCCCAAAGGGATTTTTGGTGTTTTGATTTTCTTTGAAAATAACCTTTATTTTAAATTAAAACTACTTTAAACTTTACAAATGTACCTGACTATATTTAAAATACATAAGTAAGTATAAAGAATAATATATACAAAATTTTGCTATAATTTTATATTTAAAATATAAGTATGAATATTTAAAAGTTATATATATTATATTTAAAAGATAGTTCAAAAACAAGGATAATTTGATTTTGAAATTAAAGATTATTTTGAGGCTAAAAGTATTTGAAATCAGGATGGATGTTTTTGATGCTTTTAAAAAGAAGGTTTTGAAATCATTTTGAAAACAAGATATAATTTTGAAAAATCATTTTGAACAAAAGGTTAGTGGATACAAAACAATGTTCCACTAGATTTTTCGTAGGTTCCATCCCTTTAACAGGCTCAAAGTGGATTCCATTCCACAAATAAATTGGATTTTAAGATGCCAGTGCTTTTCTAGGAGTTTTAACAAAATTTCCAATTAAAGAATAAATTACTTGAATTCTTGAACTCTTGATAATCTTGATACTCATGAGTCTTTAATCTTGATATCTTGAATCTCTATACTGTACAGTCTTCTTTCTTGGTACCTGCATGGTTAAATCCTGCATATACATATATATCTAAACTTACACTATTAGTATTTATATTTTATAATCTATTCTAAGGTTGTTGTCATCAGAACTATCATCTCACGGACTAACAATCTCCCCCCTTTTGATGATGACAACCTTTGTTTATAAAATATTATTTCTATCCGAGTAACTAATAACTCCCCCTTAATCTATGTCTAACTACCCTATTTTATACTTCTCCCCCTTTGTCATCAACAAAAACTAAGTCTAAACTATATAACACCAAATTATAGAACTCCCCTTAAATCTAATACTCCATGATGTGTGATTATAATGATAGTGTTATCATAAATAATCAATACTTAGATCTAATAATAAACCTAATCCTAAACTACTAACTATTCTAAGTATATGATAACCATATAGTTATATTTATTAATAGGGAAGAACACATATAAGAACACAATTTATTTATTAATCATATAGTTATATTTATATTTTCATTGTTAACGTAAGAAGGAATAAACAACAATGGTAAAGAAAGAGAAAAAACTAATGTATGTTTTTGAACATAGGAGATCTATGAATTGAACAGTTTGGATAGTGGAAATAGAAATTTCCACGTTGTTCGACAAGATTCCCATCTTTGTCAAAACACACTTCTCCAACGCACACGACTTTGTCGTCATCTTCCGCATGCGCTTCTTCCATGGGTTCTTCTTCTACTGCTTCTTCGCTGGCCTCTTGTTCTTGATCTCCTGAAGAGTCTTCGTCAATCAAGATTGGGTTAGCATGATTGTCCATTAGGAATTTTTGCAAATTCCTAAGGATTTTGCCTTGCCTCTCTTGTTCCTTGGCCATTCGAAGTTGCATTATTTGAATTTCAGTCATTAATGAAGTTCATCCTTTAGAGAATCCTCCATTTTAGTCACACGAGCGAGAGTAGTACGTTGAAATGGACCAACGTAGGAAAAGGGAACGAAAAGGTTGATTTTATGTTTGATTTGGAAGAGAAGGCCATTGATTATTTGATTTCAGAGAAAAGAACAGAGATATAACAGAAAAGATGAATAAAATTTCGAAAATGTAAAGAATATATAACCAATTATTTGAGTTTTGGTGGGAAAAATTTCAAAAAATTTAAAAACGTTGTATGTCGACATAGGGTAGAGGGGTATGTCGACATGGTTCTTGAATTTTTGCCTATTTAATTTATTTTGAATTAATTTTTAATTATACTCTGTTTATTTATATTTTATATTTCAGTTATTGAACAAATATCTAATTCTCTTCTTAATTTAGTAAATATAGATTCATTTAATGGTTTTGTTAAGATATCAGCAATTTGATTCTCAGAATTGATATAATCTAGAGTGTTTACTTCCTTACTTATATTATCTCTGAGAAAATGATGTCTGATATCAATATGTTTACTTCAAGCATGTTGAGTAGTATTTTTGGATAAATTTATCGCACTCGTATTATCACAATAAATTAGTTATTTTGAAAAATTTAAACCATAATCTTTTAAAGTTTGTTGCATATATATTACTTGAGAACAAACCAAAGCAGCAGAAATATATTCTGCTTCAGTTGTTGATAAAGAAACCGTGTTTTGCTTTTTACTAAACCAGAAAATCAGAGAATGCCCCAAAAAGTGACAAGTTCCACTTGTACTTTTTCGGTCTGATTTACAACCAGCATAATCAACGTCACAGTAAGATATTAAGTCAAAAGAATCATTTTTAGTGTAAAATAAGCCATAATCAGAGGTGTGTTTAATATATCTTATGATACGTTTTACGGCTTTTAAGTGGGTCTCTTTAGGTTGGGATTGATATCTTACACAGAGACAAACACTATGCATGATATCAGGTCTACTTGCAGTAATATAGAGTAGTGATCGAATCATTCCTCTATATAACTTTTGATCTACATCTTTCGAGAGATCTTCTTTACTAAGGTACACATTGGTTGTCATGGGAGTGTGTTTTCCACTTGCAGTAGTCAAACCAAATTTATTAATTAGGTCTTTAGCATATTTTTCTTGACTTATAAAGATACCATTATCTAATTGTTTTATTTGTAATCCTAAAAAGAAATTTAATTCACCCATATGACTCATCTCAAACTCTTTTGTCATTATTTCATAAAATTCTTTATTCATTTCAAAATTAGTTGATCCAAAAATGATATCATCTACGTAGACTTGAACTAGTTGAATATCATTTTTATTTCTTTTAATAAAAAGAGTATTATCTACTTTAAAATTCATTTTAGGGAGACCTCTTACTAGATCATGTTTTGACAGTCTAGATAAGAGTTTGAAATTCAAATGCCCAAATCTCTTATGCCAAATCCAAGGGTCACTTGTATTTGCCAAAAGACATAAGTTATCATTTGAAACTTTTATACTAAGAATATAAATATTCTTTTTCCTAACTCCCTCGAATATTGTGTTTGAATGGTTATCTTCAGTGTGACATTTATCTTTTTCAAATTTAATTTTATATCCTTTATCGCAAAGTTGGCTTATACTTAGCAGATTATGTTTCAGATTTTTAACTAGAAAGGCATTAGTAATAATAGGAGTTTCAGAGTTACCGACTTTGCCGATGCCAATCACATATCCTTTTGAATTGTCTCCAAAGTTAACCAATCCTCCGTCTTTGTATATTATATCATTTAACATATTTGGATTGCCAGTCATGTGTCTAGAACATCCACTATCGAGTATCCATTTGTCCTTTCTAATCTGCACAATTTGTGCATTGTGTATTGATTTCTCAATAGCCATAAAACATGATTCCTGCACATCAAACAATTTTGGTAGACAACTTGAATTTGAACATTGATTATATGTAGACTCAAAAGACAATGATGATCTGAATATTTCTAAACTAGTATTAACAAACATAGCCATTTTAAAACTTTTTCAAAAATTTGATTATGAAACTTTGAAAGCCTTGCTCCGATACCAAATGTGAGAAATGCGGATTAAGGATCTTAAGGCTAAGGACAAACACTAGAAGGGAGGGGGGTGAATAGTGTTTTAGAGAATTGTTAAATCTTTTTGAGTTTTTGTTAATTTAAACACAAATGTATGCAATATTCAGACACAGATATGATCATAGAATCAAACACAAATGTAAATATAAAGTAAAAGCAGTAAAGGAAAGAACATACCGGATTTTATATTGGTTCGTAGTTACCCTACATCCAATCCCACACATAAGTACATATTTCCTTTCAAAAACAATCTTTATAATTACACCCTCGATTTCAAGGCTATGCGGTACACCCTCCAGAATCACAATCCTCTGGGTGGAGATACTTGATTTCCTAGGCAACAATTCACCCAATTGATTTCCAAGGCTACAATCACACCTTTTACACTTGATTTATTTTCAAGGCTACAATCACACCTTTTCTTGCTAAGTTGATTACAAAAAGCCTATTACTCTGAATAGCACTGAGGATCTTGTTGAGATAGTGATAGAGAATCAAACTAGAGATAAAATAGTTAGATTCAATGTTGATTTCGGCAGAGTAATGATAAGAATTTGTATATAGAAAATGTGGAAGAAGAATAGGAGTGAAAAACCAGAAAAACTGTCTTAAAATTCGTTGAAACTAACCCCTACTTATAGAGGAATAACAGTCTTGTCCATTCGTGAAGAGTTATGACGAGTAGACACTTCTTTTGAAATTTAAAATTTGAACTCAATTGACACCATATCGATATGGGGTACATGAGTATGTCGACATCCCAAAGGGATTTTTGGTGTTTTGATTTTCTTTGAAAATAACCTTTATTTTATATTAAAACTATTTTAAACTTTATAAATATACTTGACTATATTTAAAATACATAAGTAAGTATAAAGAATAATATATACAAAATTTTACTATAATTTTATATTTAAAATCTAAGTATAAATATTTAAGAGTTAAATATATTATATTTAAAAGATAGTTTAAAAACAAGGATAATTTGATTTTGAAATTAAAGATTATTTTGAGGCTAAAAGTATTTGAAATCAGGATAGACGTTTTTGATGCTTTTAAAAAGAAGGTTTTGAAATCATTTTGAAAACAAGATATAATTTTGAAAAATCATTTTGAATAAAAGGTTAGCGGATACAAAACAATGTTCCATTATATTTTTCGTTGGTTCCATCCTACTTAGGGTTCCATCTCTTTAACAGGCTCGAAGTGGATTCCACTCCACGAATAAATTGGATTTTAAGATGCCAGTGCTTTCCTAGGAGTTTTAACAAAATTTCTAATTAAAGAATAAATTACTTGAATTCTTGAACTCTTGATAATCTTGATACTCATGAGTCTTCAATCTTGATATCTTGAATCTCTATACTGTACAGTCTTCATTCTTGGTACCTGCATGATTAAATCCTGCATATACATATATATCTAAACTTATACTGTTAGTATATATATTTTATAATCTATTCTAAAGTTGTTGTCGTCAAAACCATCATCTCACGGACTAACATTAAGTGTCCGGGGTTTTCTTTCAAGTAGTACAACACACACACACACACACACACACACACACACACATATATAGTTATGGTTATACACATTATGCACGTAGATGGAATTACATGGAATAGCTGTGAATAATGGACATAGCACTTAAATAGAAATCAATCAGCATAAATTAGTGTTATGGATAAAGTATATAATTTTCCAGTCACTAGAAAGCCGTTCTGAACCCTTCCTTTTTACAACACACATGATTGGTTTAGAGGGATATGCTGCTGGTGCAAGATGGAAACTGCAGATTGTGAAGTTTTCTCAACATGCTCAGTGCTGGAAAAGGCAATCAAAAGGAATAATATTGATTACAAGGTAGTAGCCTTGGTTAGCATATATGTTCTATTTTATTTTTCTATTCCGCTGTAATTTTTTTAGACAGGTCTTTGACATACTTATGTTTTTACAGGTTACCAAAAGAAATGATCTTTATCCTAATGGACTTAAGTTTTTGTTTAGTCAAAGTTCAGGTCCATTAAGGTATGAGTTATTTCACTTAAGCAAGACGATTGACTAACCATAACCGATAAAATTAATATAAAAATATCTAGTTTGAATGATAATTTTTTTTATCTAGAGCGGGTAGAGTCATTCTAAATAATTTTGTTTTATCAACTTTACCCATTTATTGGATTTGTTTCTACCTATTTCCAAAATGTGTGATGGATAAAATAGATAAAATTAAAATCGATTTTCTTTGTAGAGAGGAAAACTCCTATGATAGTACAAATTGTCTAGTTATGTAGGAAACAATTTGTAATCAACAGAAGAAGGGGGCTTAGTGTAACGTTCACCTTTTTGACCTTCGAATGTCGACACTAATACATCCATGGTATTCACATGCCGAGCATCTAAGTGTCGGACGTTAGGGTAAAATAAAAGAAGAAAAGAAAAGGAATAAGAAAAAAGAACGCAATATCAAAATCTCACTATGGAGCGATGATATATAATAACAAAATGATACTTTTAATAAGGAAAACTGTATGGATACAATAATCAAAGTAAACTAACATATTAGCATCCTGGACTGTTATAACAACCTGTCCTCACAATTGCTGATATAAAAATAAATAATGTAATGCAGTGGAAATAAAATATATAGTAGGTAGTCATCCAACTTCTCTCCTAGAGCTCCAATGAATCATCAACAATATTTGGAAATATACACGGGATGACCTGAGCATTATAAGAAGAATAATGCCTAGACCAGTCTAGTAAACCAGCATGAGAAAACTCAAGTGATTTGAATTAGTATATTTGTAAAACCCTTTAAAGAATAAAGGTATCTCGTAAGACCACACCACAAATAAATACAGACGGGTTTCATTACGTTATAATAGCTAAATCATTATATAGGGAAATTTAATGATATTATAATAATGTTTAGGCTGTTTGATGTAAATGTAAAGCATAGCTGAAATGGTTACATTGGTTACATTTGACAGCATATTTAGGTATTCAAACAAAAACCGCCAAGGGACGTTCGTATAAATGGATTTTTCCATTAGAGGATCCTCAGTACCTCGAGGCAAGTCTCATGGCAACGGTTAGAAATTACCTTCCAGCGTCGTATATCTCTAGATAAAATATACCAAATAAGAAAGTCATAGCTGGTTCACGTAGAGAATGTGTCCCGAATACGATCAACTCCCGCTAGCAAAATCGACGAGCATACTTTAGATAATGCAGTTGATTGATACCCTCTGAGGTTAGTTAAACCTAGTTGGCTATGGGCCTACTCTATTTTTAACCATTTTTTATGTCGAGGCCACGTTCTTCACATGAGTTTTCAACAAAAATCAATCACATAATGAATCCCACATGGATTCCATCATCTCAACAGATTTCAAAACCACACAAGGTTTCCATCATTCACTTCCAAAATAGAGAAACCATATCTCAGCCTTGAAGTGGTTTTCGATAAGTAAAACACTTACCAATTCTAGCCTCTCCAAGACTGAGTCGATGAATTTAGTCTTATTCAACAATAATGAGAATGATCACATAAGTGAACTAAGTCCTGAATACTTTCTCATAAGCAAGTAACATACCTGCACTATCATTTCATGCAAGGCATGGTCAAGTCACATAAACGACTTTTATTCCCTTTTTAATTAATTTATCTTTTATTAATTAATACCATTTTTATTACTAAAACATCTTTTTATCTAATAAAACTTCTTTTATAAATGAAGTCTTCCTTTATTAATTAATAATCTTACTTCCTTATATACTTGTATAAATATATTGAATTTCTCTTTCTAAAAGATATATACTTGTCTTTACCATTGATTTATTCTTTTAATACTTCAAAAGTATACATATACTTATTCCCATGGTATAACTGTATTCACAAATCATTTAACTTGTTTTACTTACTTGAAATATAATTAAAACGATTAAATCAATTACCACCAAAACATTATTATAACGAACTCCTTTTCTTTTATAAATTAAGCATATAAAATTTTCTATCTCATTATAAAAGATTTCAATACTTGTTGTTATTTTTAAATTCCATCGTTAAAGATTTATAATATTTCTTCCAAAATATAATTCAAGGGTTTAAAGACAAATTTTGCTAAAACATTGTTTACTACAAACCCAAAACCATTTTATTTAATCATTTTCTTTAAAACTCTCCTTTTAAAGGTTTAATTACATCTTGGGGTTGAAGACAAGTGTTGCTAAAAACAATTTTCATAACAAACCCAAACATTTCATACTTTTTTGAAAACATTCCTCTTTAAAACTTTTCCTTAAAGATTTATTTATATTTCGAGTTAAAGAAAAGTGTTGTTTATCACACAAACCCAAACATTTTATTTGAAGATCAAAGCATATTCACACTTATTAATTAAGGCGATAAGCTTTTAAAATTCCAATAAACCTTTTGTTTCGACTTAAGTATTTAAAATAGAAACCGCCTTTATTATATTTATAAAATACTTAATTTAATATTTAAAACCTATATATATACATAAAGAAATATATTTAAAATAATTATTAATTTGTTAAAATACTTTTAAAACTAATTTTAAAACTACTTAAAACATATGATAATTATTTATGTAGACATGTAAGAATAATGAATTTTGAAATAAATAGAAAAACGAGTTTTAATTTTAAAAGCAACTTAGTTTAGAAATTCATAGTTAATTGATAAAAATATATTTAAACTTGAAACTAATTTTAAAACTCTCTATTATAAATTAGAAAACAACCCTAAAAATATTAGAGGAAATATTAAATTTAAATATCATTTTTTAACAATTCATAGTTCAAGATAGAAAAGGTGCATTTATAGAAGTGCTAATTAAAGTTTTGTTACCATTGTCAACATTGTTTTGCCGCAACTTTGAGCCTAGATTTCAATACTTAAACAAATGATTTTTGATTCATTCATTTTACATTAGTTAGTGTAATTTGGATACTTGGAAACCATGAAGAAAAATCCTAAAGAATAACTTCCAATTATTTTAGAGAATTTTCTGAAAACATGGTAATGTAACCTTTTGTATTTCATTCAACTAGCTATCAAATGAATTAGGATTCAAAAATTTACCAATTATAATAATATATTATTTACTCCTTAAATACAAAAAGAAACTTCAATGAAGTTTGTTGAAAAATATCATTTTTTCGCTAAATAAAAAGAATCGTTATAGCGACCTTTTTACTACAATATTTTGTTGCTTTGATTTACTTCTTCTATAACTTTCCAAAACATATTCTTTGATTTTCTGAACACTTATAGAAGTGTAAATAATAATCAGTACGTTAATATTAAGATATGTTATTAAATCTCCATTTTCATAAGTTATAGTTCAAGGGATTCAAAGTGCGCTTATAGCGACTATCGCTATACGGACAATTCCGTATTCAATTCAATATCTTATGTCATTCACTTTTATACACGTATATAATTCCAAATTCAAACCATATCTCTATTAAACATGTATTAACATATGTACTAAAAATCTTGTCCATTTGAGATGTTTAAATGTGCTTAATTTAAACAACTTAATCACATTCTCTTTAAGGCAACTACTTTAAAAAATCATATGCTTTTGGAAGCACATGATAAAAGGTTATAAATTTAAGTAGTTAGTGTCTATTATTACATATAATAGAAATCATATTAACATGTGATTAACAAGCAATTATCAAGTGATATAACAAGCAATATTATCAAGTTAATAACTTGATTCGAAGTGAGATTAACTCACTTTTCTTTTACCAGAACACTTCCTACCAACATTCAGTCAATCAACACTTCTACCATCATATCCATATAACCCAAGAACACATTCATGGCCTCATTCCCTCAACATTTGCTCACGGTCCAAGGCATGTTTGCCTCCCTCATGCTCAAGCCTCAAGGCCATTTCCCCATGGCTCCATCTTCATTTGGCTTTCTAGAGGCTAAAGCATGTTCTCTAATTGATATAAGAACTTTGGTAGAGTTTGGAAGAGAATGAAGTTGAATTGACATGAGCTTAAGAAAGTTAGAGAGGAGAAAGAAGAAGAAAACATTGTATTAGAAGTGGAGTTGTGTAGAAATGAAGTGAATGTGTGTGTATTTATATAGTTAGGAAATGTGTGGAAAAAATCTTAAAAGCCCTTCCTTAACCTTGAAGCAAAAGGACTTAAGAATGTAAGGCCATACCCTTACACAAACGTACCTTCCTTTAATCACTCTTTGAATTAGCGCTTGATTTAGGGGTCCTTTTGTCTCCATAATTAAATCCTCTTACTTAATTAATTTGCTTAGGAAAAAGATGTGTCTAATTTTTATCATATGTTTACACATGATAACTATTCAAGTTGCAATATATTTACACAACTTATATTTAATAAAAAGTTGATTTTTAACAAAACATTTTCCGGTCACATTTTCAATATTCATTCAAAGTGTATATTTTTATAAACATATTTCAAAAATAAGTCTTATAATATTAGTTTTAATTAAAAAGTGTTTAACATGGTTATAGAATCATATTTAATCACATCAAACCTTGGATTCAAATATTTAAATAATTCCGATATTTTAATACGAAGTGTTTGAAATTCCGGGTCGTTACATTCTCCCCCTTAGAATATTTTGCCCTTGAAATTCCGACACAAGAAATTGAAGAAACAAACATACGTTAATACTAACTAGTATTATAATCAAAAGTAACATAGCTTATTGTTTGCCTATGTCAAATCTTCTAGTCGCATGAGGATGATAAATAAACTATTAAGTGTACCTTTTGCTTAATAGCCTCAGGTTATTACTTATTCGATTATTCATATTACCTTAAACAATCCAAAGAGTCATTTTATAAACTTACCACAAGCCAAAAACATTGTACGTAATCATACTTAAGCTTGTATGATATACATATATCATTTGTATGCAACATCGATCGGACTACTTGCTTGTCACATAGATTTCACTTCCGAACTAGTATATCTCACTTGACTTCTTTAGCACAGACTCCGATTTGGTTCCTCGATTGGACACCTCTGTTCTCCTTTCATTGCGATAACTACGATAGAAAACTTAGATCATATCAAGAATCCGTATTAAGTGTTCGCCATCAAGAATTTAGTGGAAAATCCTTGTTCGGATTGGTGTATATAACCTTAAAATCATGTACTCGAATCTTAGATCAAGAACAATCATGCAAATAAAATGATCTACATGCAACTCACACACTTAGCTCAATTGGTTACTTAACCACACCATTTTCTTTTCTAATTCTCATTTATTTACAGAAAATTATTTCTTATGTAATATTAAAATCATTTATGCAACCTTTCTTAAAACATTACTTAAGTTTATGAACATTTCATAAAGACTTATAAAATATTTATTTTGTAACAACCCTGTTTTTATTACCGTCGAAATAAAATTTTTAAATAGAAATTTTAAATTGAGATTTGAAAAAAAAATTGCATTGCAAAATAATTGCAAGTCAGCTAAACACTTTTAAGTGGTAGCATATTTGATGCAATTGCCTTCACGTGTGTGAATTGGCCCATATTAAAGCAAAAGGCTTTGCTGTCACACACAAAATTTTGTAAAGAAATTATTTGAACACCTTGCTTTTACAACCATCATTATTTATTTGCAACGTGTCCTTTTCTTCAATTGTGCACGTCTCATCTTTAATGCATTTGTACCCAAAATACATGCCATCACTTCATTTTTGACTTATACACATTTTGAAAGAGAAAAGTAAACTGCAACATTCTTTTGCTCATTTTTCCAGTAGCTTCATTCTTTCGTTTTCATTTATTTCTAGTAGCTCCGAGAAAACATTAATGGCGTTTCAAAAATTTTGCTCCCTCTTGGATTTTTGTTGCTAGTTGTTTCTGAAACCAAATCTAAAGTGAGTGTAAAACTCACATTTCTAATTTATTCATTCCTTCATCTTTGCGTGAAAACTTTGTTGCCCAGTTTTTACTTGCATGCTAAATTATATTTATTTGACTTCATTGCATGCAAAGTGTATATGCTCAGATCTTGTGTGCATATGTTACATTGCGTGCACGATAGTGTATATTATCCGGGCTACATATCTTGTTCTTGCGTGCATGAAATGGTAGTGTTGCCAAGTTACCAAACATATTGTAAAATCATCTACGTATAGGGCCATCACTTGTTACCAGTAAAGCACGAAACCAAGTTCAGGGTCCAGGTCATTTTTATCCACTTCAATTCTTGCGTGAAAATATATAGTACGTGTGCGTGAAAATGAAGTGTGCATGCATGATAGTAAGTGACCAATTTCAAGTTTCAAGTCATTCAATTATTTTTGTCTATATTATTATGTGTGTACATGTATAACTATGCCCTGACCTTCATTTTATTTCGTACGTGTATGTAAGTTGAATTTAACAAAAATTGGGTCTAAGTCCAATTTTCGTGCTATAATGTACAACACGTATTTAAGTCAAGAGTTCAAGTTACTTCCTTCCGTGCGTGCATGCACGTTGTGCATTTTCGCATTTTTACTTTGCACGCATATAGCCAGGTAGTTTTAATTTTTGTTCAACTTCATATTTGCATGTAGAGTATGTGTCCAGGCCTTTCTTAAAAGTTGTTTAGTGCGTGCGTGTCCAGGTAATATATGTGGTTGCATGTTTGTGCAATGGGGGACACGTGTAAATTGCCCATAACATTTATATCTTTGCCCAAAAGTGTTGCGTGCCTGCTTGTTATTTTCATTATTTGCATTAAACATGTTTTGCAAAGTGTAAATCAAGTCGAGGCAGTGTTATATTCGTGAATATATAGTAGCGCAGTCTACTGTTTAATTTACATGAACCGGTGTTTCGTTTTGAAATGTATTTTATTGCCGTTAATTTTATAATGGATTTTCACCCTGGTGTTTATATTTGAAGCGTGTTATTTTGATGAGATTTTTGATGAATAAACTTACCGTTGTTTTTACTTCAGTAACCGTCAATTTAAAGTGAATTTTCAAGCGGCTATCTTGGAATCAAGAAAACCCGCAACGCTATTTTTTTATATCCGTTTTTACAGTGTTTCGTGAAGCGCAATTTCCTTGTTGAAATTGCTATAGATGTTGCCGTTCTAAATCATGTGTTTTTTTAAATCGTTTTAAAATATAATCGTTTCCAAAATTTTTACGGTTTATGCTTTCAAAAGAATGAGGAATCGATTTAAACGCTTCAGCAAAATCAAGGACTATGAACCCTTACTTTTACTGATTCGATTAATTCCAGACTTATCCATTTGAGAACTTAAAAATTATTTATATAAAATACACAATTTTGCACTTTCATGGAAACGATGATGAGAATTAAATGATTTAGTAAAAGTGCGGAGTATGGAACCATGCTTTTACTAATTCGGTTAATTCCGGACTCGTTAATTGAAATTTTTGACGTGGAGTTGTTGTTTGAAAATTTTGATGATTTTGTTGGGCTTTCGAGCCACTATGCTGGACCTTCGGGTCAATTACCAGTACTAGGCCTTTGGGCCATATGTTGGACCTTCAGGTCATTTGTTGGGTGCCAAATATTATGATGACAGTACTTGGCAGGCTTCGGCCATTTGAGATGCACGTGCGGCGTAGCTTAGATTCGCCATATGCTGGGATCGATCCACTTTTATGCTGATTTTCTAGTTATTTTATTTTGATTTCTAGATTTTTGTGTATTGCTGTTTTGAATTCAATTTTGAATTTGGAGGTTGATTTTGATGGAGTTTAATGAGATTTCTTTATTTAAACAATGTTGATTATTTATGCTGAATAGTCTCATTTGAGATTATAATTAACTTGCTTTGGTGTAGTTTATCCCGCATTCATTTCTAAGTTTAAATTAGACTGATCCGTTTATTATTTTCTTTTAAATAATACTCGGGTCAAACCGAGTTATTTCAGGATAATCGCTATCTCTGATTCAGTTGCTGCTTCAGCTTTTGGGATTTCACCTCATCTTTTGTTTAGGCTTCGAGATGTTACTTTTGGTGTATTGACTCTCGTCTCATGTATGTATTGATGGCTATGTATATGTACATTTGGTTCATGTGAACCATCGAGTGTTGTAGCATGTATCCAGACTTCCCTTCCGCTATATCTGATGTATCTGTTAGATGTGATTATACTTATCTGCGTTGTTGTTATTATGATTTGTTCTGAATTTTCAATAAGCCACCGTAGTTTCGTTTTAGATTTGGATTGATTATATATCAGTGGGAGTAATTTACACCACTCCTATTGATTTAATCAATACTCGTCTAAGGCATAACTTACTGATGGTCGCTTCTAACAAGCCTTATTCTTCGCAATAGCAGATGCTATTCCTTATAATAAACTTTGTTATTGTGGGTATAGATGTAGGGCGTCACAGCTTGGTATCAGAGCTGAGATTCAGAACAAATTATAATAAACACGGCACAAAAGCAGAATGGAACATGTGTTATAAATATTCGAGGGTTTTATTCGTGCCTTTCTAATCTATTCCTTCATTGTTCTTAAACTTTTATCCTCTCTAACATGTTGGAATATGTCTAGAAATAAATCTCATAATTCCGTAGTATTCCATTTGTTAAATTCCTAATCAATCTTGTGTTGTTTTAACCGATCCTTATCTTCTCTTGTTCTCTCAGCCTATGGCTGGAAGAGGTAGAGGGAAGCATTCTACTACAGTTGCATCTAGTGGTTCTCATCCGGACGGAGTCTATATGTCGGCTGATCAGTTTATGGAGCTATTTCGAGGTACCCAGCCTTTTGTTGCTACTCCCGCAGCTCCTACTCACAAGTCTGCCTTCGCCCGCATGTGTAGTGACTATTCCCACCTTGGAGGCAAGCCTATCAAGGGATCAGAAAGTGTATTGGAGGTTCAGACTTGGTTGCTAGTGAGCGCATATTTTCTCAGATGGATCTTTCTGATCATCATCGCATTCTCGTGGCATTTAGCATGTTGCAAGAACGTGTGCTTAATTGGTTTGAGCTTTTGATTGCGGAAATTGATGAATCCTCTCTCTCGTGGAATCAGTTTAAGGGACGATTCGAACTTAAGTTCGTTCCTGAATCAGAAAAGGCCAATCTTGCTCGTAGTTTCCTAGAGTTAAAACAAGGAAAGTCCTCTGTTTCTGATTATGTTGCATCTTTCGAGGCCTTATCCAAATACGGAGTTGAGTTCATTAATACTCCGCGTAAGAAGAATCTTAGATTTGTAGAAGGTTTGAAGAAGTATTTGAAGAAAGTCCTTTGCTTCAGCTTAAGCTTCCTTTTGAGGAACTTGCTGATTCGGCACTTTGCCTTGAAGCTATCGAAAAGGAACGTGATAGTAGTGATGAGGTTGAGGTTTCTAAGAACCCTAACAAGAAGAGGTTTCCATTTCATAAGCCTAATTCTTCCAAGGAGAAGAAGAAACAAGCTACTCTAGTTCTCAGCCTAGTAGTGCACCTTCTATTCAGAGGGCGTGCTATAATTATGGTTCTCTGGATCATCTTCTCCGTAGTTGTCCTAAGCCTCGCATTTACCGCTATTGCAAGAAAAAGGGTCATTGGGTTTCTGATTGCCCTACTGCTCCTAAGGGTTTCAAATCTGGGAAGTTTAATGTTGCCAAAGCTTCTGGTGATTCTTCTCATCCCAAAGGTATTCCTCCTTCTATTTTGGAAGGTTTTATTTGATTTCATGGCCGTTCTACTAGAGTTCTTTTCGATACGGGTGCATCACATTCATTCGTGTCAAAGGAGCTTGTTGATGCCATTCCTTTGGATATTGTTAGTCTTTGCGACCCTTTGAGGATTGTGAATCCTATTGGTGGATCCGCTACTCTTGGTTTGTTATGTGTTGATGTTGAGATTATTCTATGTGGTTTTTCCTTTCATGCGAATCTGCATGTCATGGATCATCTTGGTTTTGATATGATTTTGGGGATGGATTGGCACGTCCATTATGAAGTTCAAATCCTATGTACTGAAAGAACTTTATATCACAAGCATCCCAATGCTATCGAGCAGTTATCTATTATATTTCAAAGCATGGACCATATTTCAAATGCTCTCATTTCTTCCTTCGAATCGGAGGATGTCATAGCTAATATTCTGGTTGTTTGTGATTTTTCTGATGTCTTTGAGCTTATTTCGTGTTTTCCACTGAAGAGGGCAATTGAGTTCCATATTGATCTTATCTTTGGTGCTTATCCTGTCTGTCATCCTCCCACAAGGATGTCTGCTAAGGAAAATGAGGTACTCAAGGAACAATTATCTGACTTGGAAGCCAAGCAATTTATTCGTTCTAGCTCATCTCCTTGGGGTGCCGCCGTTGTCTTCGTCAAGAAGCCAGATGGTACTCTTAGGCTTTGCATTGATTATCGCAAGCTTAACGAGCTCACTATCAATAATAGGTATCCATTACCTAGGATCGACGACATATTCGATCAGTTAAGTGGCACTAAGATTTTCTCCCAACTCGATCTTGCTATCGGTTTTCATCAGTTACGAGTTGCGGAAGATAACTTCCCTCTTACCGCATTCCGTACTCGTTATGGTTCTTACGAATGGCTTGTTATGCCGTTCGGTTTGACGAACGCTCCAGCATATTTTGTTGATCTTATAAATCAGATATTCCAGGAATATCTCGATAAGTTCGTCTTGGTTTTCATAGATGATATTCTTATTTATTCCAAATCTGAAGCCGATCATATTCAGCATTTGGAGATTATTTTGAACACTCTTCGTCAGCATCAGCTTTATGTCGAATTCTCCGAGTGTCACTTCTGGGAGAATAAGGTGAAGTTTCTCGATCATATTGTTTCTTTCGATGGTATCTCTGTCGATCCTTCCAAGGTCGAATCTATTCAGAATTGGAAGAGGCCCGAGACCGTTACTGAGATCCGTAGTTTCCTTGGATTGGCGAGATATTATCGCCGATTCATTAAGGACTTTTCTCGTATTACTTTACCGCTTACCACTCTTACGAGAAAAGCTGTTCCTTTTATTTGGTCTAATAAGTGTGAGATTTCTTTCTTGAAGTTAAAAGATCTCCTTACTCATGCTCCTATCTTAGTGGTTCCCGAAGGGAATCATGATCTTGTTGTTTATACCGATGCCAGTGGTTATGGACTCGGTAATGTTCTCATGCAAAAGGATAGAGTAGTTGCCTATGCTTCTAGACAACTAAAGCCTAACAAGATTCGTTATGCTACCCATGATTTGGAGTTAGCCACCGTAGTCTTTGCTCTAAAGATTTGGCGACATTATTTATTGGGTGAGCGCTTTGTTCTCTTCACTGATCACAAGTCTTTGAAATATCTCTTCACTCAGAAGGAACTTAATATGAGGCAACAGTGTTGGCTCGAATTTCTTGCTTCATATGATTTCGATATTCAGTATGCCCCTGGTAAGGGTAATCGAGTTGCTGATGCGCTTAGTCGCAAGCAGCAAGTTGTTGTTTCCATGATGCTAGCAGAGTGGAATATATTGGAAGCTTTATCTCATTGTGATATTAGAGACCGTCCTTCAGTTTCTGATTCTTCCATGCTTTTATTTAGCATGGAAGCTCGTCCTACTTTGTTGGATCGTATTGTCGATGCCCAGAAACAAGATCCAGATCTCCCTTATCTTATTCAGAGTTGTAAATCGGAATCCCGAAGTGATAATCTAAAGGATTTCGATATTGATATTCATGGTTGTATTCGAAAGAAGGAAAGGTTGATCGTGCCTAATGTTTCTAATCTTAGAAATGACATTCTTGAGGACTGTCATCGTTCTAAGTATACTGTCCATATGAGTAGTAGTAAGATGTATGCTGACATGAAACGCTTATACTTTTGGGAAGGTATGAAGCGTGATGTTGCCAGTTATGTGAGTCGTTGCATGACTTTTCGACTTATTAAAGCGGAACACCAGTGTCCAAGTGGTCTTTTGCAGCCTCTTGAGATTCCATTATGGAAACGGGATCAAATTTCTATGGACTTCATTGATGGTGTACCTCGTTCGAGGTCGGGCCATACAGTATTTGGGTGATTGTTGACAGATTGACCAAATCAGCCCATTTTATTAACTATCAAGTCCAATCAGACTACTCCTTTATCGGCTAAGCTTTTTATTAAAGAAGTCGTTCGACTTCATGGAGTTCCTAGTTCTATTGTTAGTGATAGAGATCCGCTTTTCACTAGTGGTTTCTGGCAGAGCCGTGATAACCCGGATTTGTAACAGCTGATAATTTAATAATTAACCGATTTTAAACTATTAAAGTACTGATTTTATTTGGATTAAACAAACAAATTTGATAATTAAGATGTATGGATGTATATATAAATGATGAATCTTATAGTAAATTATTAAATATATAAATAGATATGTGAAAACTCTATGATATTGAAATTTCATGTTAGTGCATATACAAATCCATTGTGAATATACAATCACAGTAAACATATTTATATAATTATTTAAAGTGGCAAAATTCATCCTTTACAAATAAAATATGTATTTGATTTTGTGTATATATAAGTTGATTGTAAGTAGAACTCAGCTTTGAAATTCAAAGTAATATCTTAAAATTTTCTTTAAAGGTATAATTACAAGTGAAGAGGAAATGTGTTAATGAATATATATAAACATATCATATTAATAGAAAAGCTAGAATAATTAATATGAAAATGGATATAAACATTTGGAATATTTAAATGAAGTTTATGACATTTGTATAATAATAACAACACATACGACATTTGTAAACCTAGAGTGATTAAAACTAACAAGTGTCTTTTTTTAATAAAAATAAAAATAAAAGATAAATAAGATATGAATAAGGTACATACATCTCTACTCTTTCTCAGTTCTCTTTTGTTTTATTTTCAAAGAAATAAGAAAGCCCAAAGATAGTAAAATTGAAACCTGGAAATAAAAGAAGTCGGGCAAAGGTCAAAAGATAAATCAAGATCAAGTTCAACTCTGAAAAAAATATGCACAAGCAAATCAAGTTTCAGATCAAGTAAGCTAACAATTCAGGGTTCAATGGCAAGATGGATTCAACAGATAAAAATCAGATTTCAGATTCTAAGATATACTGTCCTCTGTTCTTCTTTAACTGTGAGTAAACTGCAATTTTTTTTTTCTCTCTAGTGCTTAAACCTGTTTAAACCGATGCTCGTGATAAATCATTGAAATAACCTTATGAAAATTTGTTGCATGATGCAAATATGATTGTATATAGATAATATGCAGATGTTTGAACCTGTATGCTTAATCATATGTATATAAACTCCTGTTCTTGGTTACAGAATTATAAATCAAGTTCGAAATTTGATTTCTCATTATATAGTTATTATTAGGCTAAGATTTTTAAAAAGGAATTGATCATGGCAATGAAAGTTTTTTTTACTAAAGAATTCCATGTAGAAATACGAAGAAAATGATGTGAAAACATGAAATAACAGTTAAATTAATTTTTAGATGAAAAATCAAATATTGAAATTTTAAGTTTTGAATTCATGAATGAATTCGAGCATCAAAATCATGATTTGTGGAATGAATTTCATGATTTTTAAAGTTATGGATGTTTGGAATTTCCCATTTGATCGAAGATAGCATTTTTGGCATTTGCCGACGATCAAGGAGGAGTTGGGTGTCATGATCGGGGCTGGAGGAGGCTGGCGAAGCGGGGATCATCAGAAAAATACTCTGGTATTTTATTTGTTGCCGGTGTGATCTGGCGAAGGTGATTTAGGGCTTTGAGGCCGGGTTTAGTTATCAAGGTTGCCGGTGATCGTATGTCATCGTTGGCTCATCGGAGACGATCAGAGTAGGGGAAAATTGTTCGTTAGAGTGTGGCATAGCTTGAGGATGATCGTCGCATGATCCAGTGATCGGAGGTTAAGGCTGGTGATGGATTTTCGATTTGGGTTCGATTTCTGTTGACGATCGAATGCCTCGATTTCGATTGGTCGTTGTTTCCATCGATCTGGATTACTAAGGGTTGGGCGTAGGTGATCGTCGATGTATGGGAAGTACCGGTGGTGGTCGAAGCTGTGCCGTGGACGGTGCAGGTGCACGGTGTGTCAGTAATGTTAGTTTTGGAGTTGTGGGGGAAAAGAGCAGTTGTCTCGGGGTTGGTCTCGCTTAAAAGATGTTTTGGCTCGGGTTTCGTCTTCAAGTGTACGAAGGAATTTAAGCGTAAACTGTTAAGGTTTTAACAGTTTTTAAATTTTCAACTAAACTAGTTTTACTTTAAAAAAAAATAGAAGGAAGAAAGAATACTCGGGTTTTGATTCGAGCACATCCGGGTTGAACCCAAAGTAAATGATTTATAACCGTTTTAAATTTAATAAAGCAAGTTTTAAAATCTGTTTCTTAAAATCTATTTCTTCATATAATAAATGTTTTTATGATTGGGTTAAGAAAGTTATGTGACTTGTTTAACTTAAGCTTGTTAAGTTAAATTCTGTAGTTATTTTAAAAACTTAATTTCGAAATATAATTAAGTGTTGATTAAAAGAATAAAATGTTTAAATTATATGCTAATGAAAATTTAGTAGTTAATAAGATAATGTTTTATCTTAAAATTTGTTAGGGTTTAATTAATTAAATAATTAAAGATTGAATAGAAAAGGATTAATTAATTTGTAATTAAGGGTTGTTAATTAGATAATTAGAGATTAATTAATTAAGAAATTAAGTTGCAATCTAGTTAATGAAGTTATTAGAGATTTATCAATTGTTAATTAAGGATTAATTAACTAGTAACTAAGAATTAATTAATTGGAATTAAGTTTCATTATTTAATAATTAAGGTTTATTAATCAATGTTTACGGGATAATTAATTACTGAATGAGTTTAATTAAGGTTAATTAACGAATGTGATTAATTTAAAAATTTCTTGTTAAATGTATTAATTAAAAGAATAATTAATTACTAGAAGTGATTAAGGATCACTAATGAATGTCATTAATTAATTAAAAATTAATTAATGTGAATGGTTAAGGACAATTAATCTATGTGATTAATTAAAGGTTAATTACTTCTTGTAATTAAAGAATAATTAATCAAGGAGGATTAATTAAGATGACGATTAAAGAATGATTAATTAATTAAGTTGTAATTAATTAATGTTAAATAAGCAGGATTAAAGTAATCCAAGTGATTAAAGTTGGTAATTTATTTAATTGGAGATTAATTAAATTAATTAAGAATTATATACCTTATAAATCTTGCTTATGGATGATTGAATGATATTGAATGACTTGAATTAGTTAATATCTCTGAGATGTGATGCTTTGAGACATTTTGGTTAAACTGTGATTATGGTTTATCTGTCTGAGATAAATTGTTGTTTGAATATGAAATCCTGAATATAAACTGTATTGTTTAACTTATACACTTGGTTAAATGAATAACTTTGGATTCGAAGAGGCCGAGGTCGAGTACCAACAAATACCCGAAACCACTTCGATTCTTATAAATTCGAGTTTAGAAATAAACAGACTAGAATGAAATAAGTTAAGAATCATGGATATCTAAATTAAGTAGTGATTCTTTGACATTGTTTGAAATAAGTAATTCAAATAAGTCAAGAACTCGCAGAATGTACGAGTTACCTGGGTTTTCATTTATGATGTAAGACTTAGTATTTCAAATTATATGGGTTTACTCACGCTGGTTTCCAGCCTGACCCGGGTGTTACTTTGATGTAATGCTCGGGTCAGACCGAGTATTATAGATTTTCAAGTAAGGACGTTATGGAGCTCAGAAGACGAGCTGGATGGCAGGAACGTATGGAGTGTTTCTGCTGTGTTATATTATTGTATATATCTGAGACATGTTGATTGTATCTGCCCAGTGTTAGTATATATGTTGTAACTCTGATGTAAAACAAAAAAGTGAAATTTGACAAGTACAGTTTTCCTTTGTATAAATTTTATTATTTGATATATTATATTTTGCCCGCTGCGAATGTGAGAATCTGTGTTTTTTTTGGTGTTTCTTTTCTTCTTCTTCTATCTCTTTTCTTTCTTTTCCTTAACTACCTGGAATTTTCTGGATCGAAATTTCCAGGTCGTTACATTTGGTATCAGAGCAGAAGGTTAAGCGAGAACCTTGGCTCTGGTGGGTGTACTCATTAAGGATATGGTCAATGGTACCCTAGAATGAGTTGAGTGTATATATAAATATATGAGAGCGTACTTGTTATTTTCTTATATAAAGATTTTAAATGATTTTATATAAGAATATATTCTGATATATAAAGTAATATAAATTAAGTGGTAATAGAAATACAACCAAATTGAAATTAAATAAAGATAAGTTGAATTGGATTCAAACCGAAATTAAATCTTGAATTTGGAGAAGAGTTTTAGAATAAGATAATAATGAATTGGTTTCCAGATATGATAATCTTAGTTATTATCATAAATGATTGTTATGTTTAATAATAATTTGTATATTAATGAGTAAGCAAAATGAAATGTTTTAGAGAAATAAAACATTTAGGCAAGTATGACTTATAAATTGGAACTGAAGATGATCTAAATTGTAAAGTTTTAAATCTAGGTCTAGAGATTTGATTTTTTTTCCAAAGTGATAAAGAAATAATAAATAATATTATTTAAAATATTTGAATGAAAGGGTCCTATTTCAAACAAGAGTTGTTTGAAAATTTAAAGAAATTTGTTTTGAATTAAAAACCAAAGGCGGTTTAAAAATTTAGGATAACTTGGTGTGCAAAGGAAATAATATATACATATGAGGAATATACATAATATCAAAGATGGTTTGAAATAAACTCTAAATGTTGAGTTTTAAATTTGGAATGAGATGTGATACCCAAAGTGATAAGTTTTTGAACTTAATAAGTGGGAAGATTATTTGTGAGAAATTTAAAATTTGAAATAGGAATTCAAATTGGGTAAGGTTGGCTGGATTAAGTAAATTGAATTTAACTTTCGAAAAATTAAATAATTTAACTTTCGAAAAGTTAAATAATTTAACAAACAACCTGAATTGGAAATTTCAAGATGAAATTGGTATTTAACTTGGGAAGTTAAATGGTTAATTTGAATAGGGAGTTTGTGTGATCTCAAAATGGGTTAGAAATCTGGAGATTGGAAATGGATGGATGTTTTGAAATAATTTGGATGATAATATCCTGTTATTGTTAAGATAAAATGGAATCATTTTGGACTTAAGATTTGAATGTTTAAGATAAAACTTCAAAGGTTTGGTTTCAAAATTGAAATTTGATGATAAACTGAATTTCAAAGATTTAGTTGTTTAAAAAAGAATTGAATTATTATTTGAACTTTGAAATAAGTTTGAAATGAAATTTGGATTCAGAATTAAATGGTTTAAAGATATAAGTTGATTTGATTTTATTTAAAGGATTAAATCAACATTTAAATATTTAACTCGAATTTATATAATTCTGGATGGTTTAAATTTGAAATTTGAATTGAATTAGTTCAAATTTAATTTGATCTAAATTAATTGGAATTGCAATTGAAGATGTATAAGTTTAAAAATTCAAATGGAAAATTTGAATTGGATTGTTTTGAAATGAAATTGAAGTTGAATGAGTTCAAATTCAAATAGAAATTGAATTTTTTTAAATTAAAGTGGGTTCAATTTGAAATTAGTCCAAATTGATTTGAATAATTTGGAATTGTAATTAAAGTTGAATAGGTTTAAAATTCAAATGGAATTTGATTTGAATTTGGAAAGAAATTGAGGTTAATCCAACTTGAATTGGGATTAAATCAATTTCAATGGAAATTGGAGTTATTAAGCCAATTTAAATAAAAGTGGAAATTTAAATTGAATTAATTTAATGGGATAAGAAATTGATTGGAAATGAAAGTTGGGAATTGAACAGCTTGACTCTGGACTATTTTCAAAATAAATTATTTAAGTACAAATTTTTTTCCCAAGCTATTTATTATATATACAACCTTTCTTATTAAACCCAAAACTATCTTATACTTGTTTTATGACTACTTATGGAATTATTTAACTATTTTGCAACTGTTTTATAAACTAATTACTGTTTTTCGACTACTTTATAACTAATTACTATTTTACAACTATTTTGCAATTATTTAAAATTTCTATAACTATTTGACTATTTTCCAACTATTTTACAATTACTTAACTGTTTTACAGCTATTTTACGAACTAATAATTAGTTTTCGACTACTTATCTATTTTTAACTTTTCAAGCTATTTTCTAAATTTAAGCTGGTCAGAGTGCAAACTGTTTATGATTGAATATCCATTTGAGATAAGGATTGAGGTGATAATCCAAATGAGGATTTAAGCAATTGTGGATAAGTGGATAGAAATTTAAGTGAATGTGAATGGAAAAGAGAATTGATTTGGTTAATAATCAACGAAGATAAATACGTAGGATATACGTATATTATTCTATTCGCACAACGATTTGATCCAGATTTGAGCATAGAATTTCGAGATAGTATATCAATCCGAGTTGGGAGCTTTCACTTGATTTTCGACTACGAACCTGGATATGGATTGTTGATTGGTTCTGAATATTCTCTATCATAGTTATGGCTATGCAAGGAAAATGACGGTTTCTAATCAAGAAACTAGATCTGAGTCCGCACTAGGAAGTCAGGTGAATGATACTAGTTCGGAAGTGAAATTGTGTGATCCAGTGAGCGACCAGATTGATATAGCGTACGGATGATATGTGTACATCGTACAGGTTTGAATGAAATTGATACTGGGAATTTGTGGATAAGAAATGTGAAATGGTTTTTGAAATGAAAGATATATTTTTTGAAATATAAGATGAAGTAAAATGGAAATTGGATATTTCTATGATTAAAGGTTCACTTTATGAAGAAAAGTAATGAGTAATCAAATTTGAATATTTGATTTGGAGTAAACAAAGTTATATATCTGTTATATAAGATAAATCTCCCCTTGTTGAATCTAGCCAGAATTAAAGGGTTTTATACAAGTTTGAAATGATCCAAAGATTTTTCAAGGTTATATATATATATATATATATATATATATCTATATATATAAAGGATCTTGTGAGAATGATTTTGAAAGAAAGGTTTTTGGAACCTTTGGATTTGAAAAGGCTTTTTGATCTTTGGGTAAAATCAATATTGGAATTTGGAAAAGCCTAATTTGGGAATTATCGATTCTGGGATAATCGATTTTGAGAAAGGATATTTATTTGAGATTCATACTAGGTGTATGATTTGGAAGATACTATATGTGTATAGTATAAAGTGTTTTGAAAATGGCTCTGGGGAAAAAGACGCTCCCTTGAAATGAACTTCTCAGGAGTACCATAGGTTGGTACTGCCTTGAACCCTAAGGGGGGGGGGTTCTAAAGTTGATCCCGTGAGGAGTCCGGACAAACTAGTTTCCAAGGATTATTGGGTAGCGAAAGTCGAGGGCGCTGATGCGTACAGAGGCATTTGGGTTGTATTGTGACGACAGTGTAACTCGATGTCGCTGCGATCTACTGTGTGGACCATAGCGGAAATCGTGTGGAGGTGAGTGTCAACGGTCTACGCTTGATTTTGCCGGGAAGGCAACGTAACATCGGTAGACTGCGATCTATGGTCGAGTGGAGTGGTGAAGTTTCATTCTTTTGGAAACGAAATTCGAGGGCGCTAAGGCCTACAGTTATATGGGTTTCTGCTATGATGGCAACGTAACCCCAGTTGTAGCTGCGATCTGTAGCGGGTTCCATGGTGTAATCGAGGGGCGCGGAGGCCTACAGTTATCTATGGATTTTGTCAGGATGGCAACGTAACCATCGGGTTAACTGCGACCATGGATGGAGGTGATGATTTCCAGAGCATTCTCGCCAAAGATATTTCCTCGATTTCAAAAATGTTTTCTATATTTTCAATAAAATTATTTTCCAAGTATTTTCACTGGGTGTTGAAATCGGGTCTGCTGAGTACTTATAGATTTTCAGTCTTACGCCTGATCAACGTATGATCGAATTTCTGTGAGAACAAGGATGGATTGGTTGAGACATCGAGTTATAAAAAGTATCTTTATAAAAACTATTTTATAATATTTTAAAGTCTTTTAAAAATTTATCAAAGAGTAATTTTTCTGGTAATAACCATTTTAATAAATTCTGGCCTCGTTCCTTTTCGAGGACGAAAAGATTCAAAGGGGGAGGAATGTGATAACCCGGATTTTTAACAGCTGATAATTTGATAATTAACCGACTTTAAACTATTAAAGCATTGATTTTATTTGGATTGAACAAACAAATTTGATAATTAAGATGTGTGATTTATATATAAATGACGAATCTTATAGTAAATTATTAAATATATAAATAGATATGTGAAAACTCTATGATATTGAAATTTCATGTTAGTGCATATACAAAACCACTGTGAATATACAATCACAGTAAACATATTTATATAATTATTTAAAGTGGAAAAATTCATCCTTTACAAACAAAATATGTATATGATTTTGTGTATATATAAGTTGATTGTAAGTAGAACTCAGTTTTGAAATTCAAAGTAATATCTTAAAATTTTCTTTAAAGGTATAATTACAAATGAAGAGGAAATGTGTAAATGAATATATATAAACATATCGTATTAATAGAAAAGTTAGAATAATTAATATGAAAATGGATATAAACATTTGGAATATTTAAATGAAGTTTACGACATTTGTATAATAATAACAACACATATGACATTTGTAAACCTAGAGTGATTAAAACTAACAAGTGTCTTTTTTTAATAAAAATAAAAATAAAAATAAATGATAAATAAGATATGAATAAGGTACATACATCTCTACTCTTTCTCATGTTCTCTTTTGTTTTATTTTCAAAGAAACAAGAAAGCCCAAAGATAGTAAAATTGAAACCTGGAAATAAAAGAAGTCAGGCAAAGGTCAAAAGATAAATCAAGATCAAGTTCAACTCTGAAAAAAATATACACAAGCAAATCAAGTTTCGGATCAAGTGAGTTAACAATTCAAGGTTCAATGGCAAGACGGATTCAACAGATCAAAATCAGATTTCAGATTCCAAGATATACTGTCCTCTGTTCTTCTTTAACTGTGAGTAAACTGCTATATTTTTTTCTGTCTAGTGTTTAAACCTATTTAAACCGATGCTTGCGATAAATCATTGAAAAAACCTTATGAAAATTTATTGCATGATGAAAATATGATTGTATATAGATAATATGCAGATGTTTGAACCTGTATGCTTAATCATATGTATATAAACTCCAGTTCTTGGTTACAGAATTATAAATCAAGTTCGAAATTTAATTTCTCATTATATAGTTATTTATTAGGCTAATATTTTTAAAAGGGAATTGATCATGCCAATGAAAGTTTTTTTTAAAAAGAATTCCAGGTAGAAATACGAAGAAAATGATGTGAAAACATGAAATAACAGTTAAATTAATTTTTAGATGAAAAATCAAATATTGAAATTTTAAGTTTTGAATTCATGAATGAATTCGAGCATCAAAATCGTGATTTGTGGAATGAATTTCATGATTTTTAAAGTTATGGATGTTTGGAATTTCCCAGTTGATCGGAGATAGCATTTTTGGCATTTGCCGGCGATCAAGGAGGAGTTGGGTGTCGTGGTCGGGGCTGGAGGAGGCTGGCAAAGCGGGGATCATCAGAAAAATACTCTAGTATTTTATTTATTGCCGATGTGTTCCGTCGAAGGTGATTTAGGGCTTTGAGGCCGGGTTTGGTTATCAAGGTTGCTGGTGATCGTATGTCGTCGTTGGCTCATCGGAGACGATCAGAGTAGTGGAAAATTGTTCATTGGAGCGTGGCATAGCTTCAGGATGATCGTCGCATGATCCAATGATCGAAGGTTAAGGCTGGTGATGGATTTTCGATTTGGGTTCGATTTCTGTTGATGATCGAATGCCTCGATTTCGATTGGTCGTTGTTTCCCTCGATCTGGATTACTGAGGGTTTGGCGTAGGTGATCGTCGATGTAAGGGAAGTACTGGCGGTGGTCGGAGCCGTATCGTGGATGGTGCAGGTGCATGGTGTGTCAGTAATGTTAGTTTTGGAGTTGTGGGGGAAAAGAGCAGTTGTCTCGGGGTTGGTCTCGCGTAAGAGATGTTTTGGCTTACGTTTCGTCTTCAAGTGTACGAAGGAAGTTAAGCGTAAACTGTTAAGGTTTTAACAGTTTTTAAATTTTCAACTAAACTAGTTTTACTTTAAAAAAAATATATAATAGAAGGAAGAATACTTGTGTTTTGATTCGAGCACATTTGGGTTGAACCCAAAGTAAATGATTTATAACCGTTTTAAATTTAATAAAGCAAGTTTTTTAAATCTATTTCTTAAAATCTATTTCTTCATATAATAAATGTTTTTATGATCGGGTTAAGAAAGTTATGTGATTTGTTTAACTTAAACTTGTTAAGTTAAATTCTGTAGTTATTTTAGAAACTTAATTTCGAAATATAATTAAGTGTTGATTAAAAGAATAAAATGTTTAAATTATATGCTAATGAAAATTTAGTAGTTAATAAGATAATGTTTTATCTTTAAATTTGTTAGGGTTTAATTAATTAAATAATTAAAGATTGATTAGCAAAGGATTAATTAATTTGTAATTAAGGGTTGTTAATTAGAAAATTAGAGATTAATTAATTAAGAAATTAAGTTGTAATCTAGTTAATTAAGTTATTAGAGATTTATCAATTATTAATTAAGGATTAATTGACTAGTAACTAAGAATTAAATAATTGTAATTAAGTTTCGTTAATTAATAATTAAGGTTTATTAATTAATGTTTACGGGATAATTAATTACTAAATGAGTTTAATTAAGGTTAATTAACGAATGTGATTAATTTAAAAATTTCTTGTTAAATGTAATTAATTAAAAGAATAATTAATTACTAGAAGTGATTAAAGATCACTAATGAATGTCATTAATTAATTAAAAATTAGTTAATGTGAATGGTTAATGAAAATTAATCTATGTGATTAATTAAAGGTTAATTACTTCATGTAATTAAAGAATAATTAATCAAGGAGGATTGATTAAGATGACGATTAAAGAATGATTAATTAATTGACTTGTAATTAATTAATGTTAAATAAGCAGGATTAAAGTAATTCAAGTGATTAAAGTTGGTAATTTATTTAATTGGAGATTAATTAAGAATTATATACCTTATAAATCTTGCTTATGGATGATTGAATGATATCGAATGACTTGAATTGGTTAATAACTCTGAGATGTGATGCTTTGAGATATTTTGGTTGAACCGTGATATTATGGTTTATCTATCTGAGATAAATTGTTGTGTGAATATGAAATCCTGAATATAAATTGTATTGTTTAACTTGTACACTTGGTTAAATGAATAACTTTGGATTCGAAGAGGCCGGGGTCGAGTACCAACAAATACCCGAAACCACTTCGATTCTTATAAATTTGAGTTTAGAAGTTAACAGACTAGAATGAAATAAGTTAAGAATCATGGATATCTAAATTAAGTAGTGATTCTTAGACATTGTTTGAAATAAGTAATTCAAATAAGTCAAGAACTCGCAGAATGTACGAGTTACCCCGGTTTTCATTTATGATATAAGACTTAGTATTTCAAATTATATGGTTTTACTCACGCTGGTTTCCAGCCTGACCCGGGTGTTACTTTGATGTAATGCTCGGGTCAGACCGAGTATTACAGATTTTCAGGTAAGGATGTTCTGGAGCTCAGGAGACGAGCTGGATGGCAGGAACGTATGGAGTGTTTCCGCTGTGTTATATTATTGTATATATCTGAGACATGTTGATTGTATCTGCCCAGTGTTAGTATATATATTGTAACTCTGATGTAAAATAAAAAAGTGAAATTTGACAAGTACAGTTTTCCTTTGTATAAATTTTATTATTTGATATATTATATTTTTCCCGCTGTGAATGTGAGAATCTGTGTTTTTTTTGGTGTTTCTTTTATTCTTCTTCTATCTCTTTTCTTTCTTTTCCTTAAATATCTGGAATTTTCTAGATCGAAATTTCCGGATCGTTACAAGAGCCTTCAAAAAGCTTTGGATACTAAGCTCAATCTTAGTACAACTTATCATCCACAGTATGATGGTCAGACTGAAAGGGTGAATCAAGTAGAAGATCTCCTTCGCGCTTACATTCTTGATTTTGGTGGTAGTTGGGAAGACCACTTATCTCTTGTTGAATTTTCTTATAATAACAGTTTCCAATCCAGTGTCGGTATGGCTCCTTTCGAAACTCTTTACGGAAGGCCGTGTCGATCACCATCTTGTTGGTTGGAATCCGGGGAAAAGTTAGTTCTCGGCTCCGACTATATTCGTGAATCTTCTGAGAAGATTGATATTATTAGAAAGAGAATGAAAGAGGCTCAGAATAGGCAGAAATCTTATGCTGATCATCGTAGGAAGCCTTTGGAATTTTCTATTGGCGATCGCGTGTTCATTTGTGTTCCTCCGATGAAGGGGGTGGTGCATTTTAGTAGCTCCAGGAAATTGGCTCCTCGATATGTTGGACCATTTCCTATTATGGAATGCATTGGCGGCCCTGTTGCTTATCGTGTATCACTACCTATTTAGTTTTCGAAAATTCATGACGTATTTCATGTATCCCAGCTTCGTCGATGCCTTCGAGATTCGGATTCTATTATTGATCCTCATGTGTTGTAAGATCTTGAGATCTCACCCGACTTGTCTATGGTGCAAAATCCTATTCGTGTGCTAGCTTCGGAAGTTAAACGTCTTCGGAACAAAGAAGTCCCGCTTGTGAAAATTCAATGGTCCGCTAACCCTAAAGATTCTCTTGGGAAACCAAAGAATTCATCGAGCGTTCTTATCCCGGTTTTCTCTCCTCTTCGGGTGGGGGTAAGCATTCTTGATCCATCTTTTCTATTTTAAATTTTTGTTGTGATGAATAATTTGTGTTATAAACAACTTCTAGTATGAAAATTGCGGGGACGTAATTTTTATCAGGGGGAGTTTGTAAAAACCCTGTTTCTATTACCGTCGAAATAAAAATTTAAAATAGAAATTTTAAATTGAGATTTAAAAAAAATTGCATTGCAAAATAATTGCAAGTCAGCTAAACACTTTTAAGTGGTAGCATATCTGAAGTGTAATGCAATTGCCTTCATGTGTGTGAATTGGCCCATATTAAAGCAAAAGGCTTTGCTGTCACACATAAAATTTTGTAAAGCAATTGTTTGAACACTTTGCTTTTACATCCATCATTATTTATTTGCAGTGTGTCCTTTTCTTCAATTGTGCACGTCTCATCTTTAATGCATTTGTACCCAAAATACATGCCAGCACTTCATTTTTGAGTTATACACATTTTGAAAGAGAAAAGTAAACTGCAACATTCTTTGCTCATTTTTCCAGTAGCTTCATTCTTTCATTTTCATTTATTTCCAATAGCTTCGAGAAAACATTAATGGCGTTTCAAAAATTTTGCTCCCTCTTGGATCTTTGTTGCTAGTTGTTTCTGAAACCAAATCTAAAGTGAGTGTAAAACTCACATTTCTAATTTATTCATTACTTCATCTTTGCGTGAAAACTTTGTTGCCCGATTTTTTACTTGCGTGCTAAAGTATAATTATTTGACTTCATTGCATGCAAAGTGTATATGCTCAGATCGTGCGTGCATATGTTACATTGCGTGCATGTATAGTGTATATTATCTGGGCCACATATCTTGTTCTTGCGTGCATGAAATGGTAGTGTTGCCAAGCTACCAAATTTTTTGTAAATTCATCTACATGTAGGGCCATCACTTATTACCAGTAAAGCATGAAACTAAGTTCAGGGTCCAGGTCATTTTTATCCACTTCAATTCTTGCGTGAAAATATATAGTACGTGTTCGTGAAAATGAAGTGTGCGTGCATGATAGTAAGTCACCAATTTCAAGTTTCAGGTTATTCAATTATTTTTGTCTATATTATTTTGTGTGTACATGTATAACTATGCCCTGACCTTCATTTTATTTCGTACGTGTATGTAAGTTGAATTTAACAAAAATTGGGTCCAAGTCTAATTTTTGTGCTATAATGTACAACACGTATTTAAGTCAAGAGTTCAAGTTACTTCCTTCCGTGCGTGCATGCACGTTGTGCATTTGGCATTTTTACTTAACACGCATATAGCCAGGTAGTTTTAATTTTTGTTCAACTTCATATTTGCGTGTAGAGTATGTGTCCAGGCCTTTCTTAAAAGTTGTTTAGTGCGTGCGTGTCCAGGTAATATATGTGGTTGCATGTTTGTGCAATGGGGGACACGTGTAAATTGTCCACAACATTTATATCTTTGCCCAAAAGTGTTACGTGCCTGCTTGTTATTTTCATTATTTGCGTTAAACATGTTTTGCAAAGTGTAAATCAAGTCCAGGCAGTGCTATATTCGTTGAATATATAGTAGTGCAGTCTACTGTTTAATTTACGTTGAATCGGTGTTTCGTTTTAAAACGTATTTTGTTGCCGTTATTTTTATAACGGATTTTTACCCCGGTGTTTATATTTGAAGCGTGTTATTTTAATGAGATTTTTGATGAATAAAAATTACTGTTGTTTTTACTTCAGCAGCCGTCAATTTAAAGTGAATTTTCAAGTGGCTATCTTGCAATCAAGAAAACCCGCAACGCTGTTTTTTATATCCATTTTTACGGTGTTTTGTGAAGCGCAATTTCCTCGTTGAAATTGCTATAGATGTTGCCGCTCTAAATCACCTGTTTTTTTAAATCATTTTAAAATATAATTGTTTCCAAAAATTTTACGGTTTACGCTTTCAAAAGAATGAGGAATCGATTTAAACGCTTCAGCAAAATCAAGGACTATGAACCCTTACTTTTACTGATTCGATTAATTTCGGACTTGTCCATTTGAGAACATAAAGTTATTTATATAAAATACACAATTTTGCACTTTCAAGGAAACGATGATGAGAATTAAACGATTTAGCAAAAATGTGGAGTATGGAACCACGCTTTTACTAATTCGGTTAATTCCGGACTCGTTAATTGAAATTTTTGATGTGGAGTTGTTGTTTGAAAATTTTGATGATTTTGTTGGGCTTTTGAGAAACTATGCTGGACCTTCGGGTCAATTACCAGTACTAGGCCTTCGGGCCATATGTTGGACCTTCAAGTCATTTGTTGGGCGCCAAATATTATGATGACAGTATTTGGCAGGCTTCGGCCATTTGTGACGCACGTGCGGCCTAGCTTAGACTCGCCATAGCTGGGATCGATCCACTTTTATCTTGATTTTCTAGTTATCTTATTTTGATTTCTAGATTTTTGTGTATTGCTGTTTTGAATTCAATTTTGAATTTGGAAGTTGATTTTGATGGAGTTTAATGAGATTTCTTCATTTAAACAATGTTGATTATTTATGCTGAATAGTCTCATTTGAGATTATAATTAACTTGCTTTAGTGTTGTTTATCCTGCATTCATTTCTAAGTTTAAATTAGACTGATCCGTTTATTATTTTCTTTTAAATAATACTCGGGTCAGACCGAGTTATTTCGGGTAATCGCTATCTCTGATTCAGTTGCTGCTTCAACTTTTGGGATTTCACCTCATCTTTTGTTTAGGCTTCGAGGTGTTACTTTTGGTGTATTGACTCTCATCTCATGTATGTATTGATGGCTATGTATATGTACATTTGGTTCATGTGAACCATCGAGTGTTGTAGCATGTATCCAGACTTACCTTCCGCTATATCCGATATATCTGTTCTGATGTGATTATACTTATCTGTGTTGTTGTTATTATGAGTTGTTCTGAATTTTCAATAAGTCACCGTAGTTTCGTTTTAGATTTGGATTGAATATATATCGGTAGGAGTAATTTACACAACTCCTATCGATGTAATCAATACTCGTCTAAGGCATAACTTACGAATGGTCGCTTCTAACAAGCCTTATTCTTCGCAATAGCAGATGTTATTCCTTATAATAACCTTTGTTATTGTGAGCTAGAGGTGGGGCGTCACAATTTTATTACATAATCATTTCAAAAGCCACAACTTTATTTATAAAACATTTCATTGGCTTAAGTTCATATTCATTTACCCAAATAGTTTTCTCTTTTACTACTCAGATTATTTATAAAACATTTCATAAAATGTTGACTGGTTTATAAACATTTCTATAACAACTTAACGTTACAATAAAACATTTCTTAAAACATAACTTTATTTTAAAACATTTTAAAACTTCAGTTCACTATTCCTATAATACTCAAATATACCTTATGAGTACATACAAACATTCTTTTACATTTTGCTTCCTAAAATTTTGACAAAGACTAAAAATAAATTTGGATCTTATAGTTGAGTCAACCATCTAAACTTCTCTGTCCATCGGGTTAGGCAAGTAGCAAGGTAGAGTAGGACTCTAGTATCCAAACTCAAAACTAAAGTCTGCTTTCCTTAGACAACCCTAAAGTAAAGATGTTTGTTAGTTGGCCCAATAACATCGAGTGTTCTTAACAAAGATGCTGATGAGCCGTTAAACTTGTTTTTTGAGAAAAATGTGTGATCCTCCGTAAATTGAGGAGTGCACACATGCAAATATATATATCACAATAATAAGGTATTGCCAACATGCCTAGCAGGTAATAAAACTAAATACAAGTATCAAAGTAACTCAGGTACCCCTAAGATGAAATCCGGCAAGGCCACCACCCATCACACCCAAATATCGAGTTCCGGCATGGCCACCACCTGATACTAAGGTGTTAGAAGTACCTTAAAGAAAAGAAAATGAAGCTCCATGCAACTGGATCGGAAGCTTCACGCATCATAAACTAAGAAAGAAGCTCCATGAAACTAGATCAGAAGGAATGAAGAAGCATCTACTCTGAAGTGGAACTGAATATGATGCTGAATGGAAAATCTGCACTAGAGACTCTGTACAGAGGAAGAAGTGCCAAGCTGAAAAATGGAGCCTCTTGAAGATAATACGCTAAAATAGAGATGAAAGTATCCTGTATTTGTGGTGGAACTGCAAGTAATCCTGAGTAGAAAGCTCTACTCTAGTGGCCTCTTTATACTCCGAAATCCTGCAATCCGAAGACATGAGAACCTACAAAATGAGCCTGATGCCGTATCATCCATACCTGTGTCTGAAGAATGACTAAGGAAAAAGTTAGAATGATACATATATATATATTTATATAATTAATATACATATATATGTATAGATGAGGTAGGAAATAAAACTTAAATAAGACTAAATTGGACAAATATAATAGAATTAAAATACCTATAAACTAATCTAACAAAAACAAGAATAATAACTAAAACAAATTTTAAAAGATTCTTATGAATCTTTAATCATAAGTAAGTTATGATTAACATTAAGATCGTCATATAAATTTGAAAAAATATTAATACTAATACTGTTAATGTTAAATATATTACTGTTATGTTTAAATAAGTTAATATTATAACCAGGCTTATCAAGATACCCTTTAAAAAAATTATTTTTAGCTAATTTATATTTGGGATTAGAAATCGAATTAAAACGAAATGAAGAAATTGTAAAAATCAATTTGTTAAAATGACTATTATTATTATTAAAAATTCTTTGATTCTTTCAAACCATATATACCAACTAATAATTATGAATAAAGTGTCATGTAAAAATCTAATAGTCTTTTTGAATCTAAATCTAAAATTATTCCAGAAGAAATCACAATCCAAAATTTTAGTTATTATATTGAATTAATTTTTTTAAGAATATTATTTAGAATGTAATAAGAATCCATGCAATCATAGTATATATGTTTTATATTTTCAAGATGTCGATTACAAAAATAACATTTATTGTGATTTTGAATGTTTTTTCTTTCTAAGAAATCTATTGTATTAAGTTTTCCATGCAATATTAACCACATGTGAAGTTTAGACTTAGGAGGAGAATTAGATTTCCAAATAAATTTAAAGCAGTTGTTTATTATACTTGACAAATTAATAAATCTCTAAAAAGAATTAGAAGTATATTTCTTACTCTTATCCCATTCCCAACTAATAATATCATTATCATTATCAATATTATAAAGATTTAATCTTGCATAAAGCAATGAAAGTTGCCTAAGGGTTGAACCTACTAAAATTCTATTAAAACTAAAATTCAAAGGAGGATCATTTTCAAGAGAATAAACTTCTTTTATTAAAGAAAACTTAAAATTACAGATTTCATAAAGCTCTTTAAATTCCAATTTAAGAGGTAAGACCGAAATCCAACGGTCGTGCCAAAAAGAAGTACCATTATCAGAATGAACTATTGTATTTATTCCAAAGTTAAAAATCTCATGACATTTTAAAATATTTATCCAAAAATTAGATATAATTTGAGTGACTGGAGAAGCAATTTGATGAAAATTGCTATTACCATTACAATAATATTTAGAAATGATCTCTTTCCAAATAGAGTTATCATTTAGATCCTTAAACTTCCTTAACCATTTTCCTAGCAAGGACAAATTCATATTACGCAAATTAATAACTCCTAAACCACCTTCCTTTTTGGCTTTACAAACGGTTTTCTAGTTTACCAGACATTTTATATTATTATTTGGGTTTTCTCCACTCCATAAGAAATCTCTTTTAATTTTATCAATTTTATCAATAACCCAATTTGGAAATAGATGCATGGACATCCAATAAATCGAAAGTGCTGATAAAACCGAATTAATTAAGACAAGTCTACTTGCTCTAGATAAAACTCTCCCATTCCAATTGGTTATCTTATTTTTAATTTTATCGAAGATAATAAGCCAATTATCATGTTTGAGTTTGGTAGGTCCAATCACAAAACTAGATATTCAAAAGTAAAGTTCATAGTTTTGCAATTTGGAGTATTAGCAACTAAACCTTCGACTTTTTCAAAATCATTTAAAACTAAAACCGAACTTTTGTCAAATTTTATTTTTAAACCTGATAAAAGTTCAAAACTATATAAAATGAAATTAAGGGTAATAATGTGACTAGGTAAATGAGAAGAAAAAAGCAAGGTATCATCGGAAAATTGGAGAATTGATATACCATTACGCGATATGTCATTGCCTACATACCCTAAAGACCCACTATTCACTGCTCTTTTAATAATCTTAGAAAAAACATCATCAGCCAAGTCAAATAATAAAGGCGATGAAGGATCCCCTTGCCTAAAATACCGTTAACTATACTAGAGTTACTGGTTCTAAGAAAATTTATAATCCAATTGGTCCATCTATGACCAAAACCTATAGCATGAAAGATATCTACGAGAAAATCCCAATCTACTGAATCAAAAGCTTTTGCAAAATCCTGTTTTAAAATCGCACAAGTTATGTTATTCTTACAACAGTGATTAATATATTCTTGAACAACATCCACACCATCATTAATATTTATCCCTTTAATAAAAGCCGGTTAGGAACAATTAATTAAATCATTCATTCTTGAACTAAGTCTATTAGCAAGAACTTTAGAAATGATTTTAACTGAGCAGTTAATCAAAGATATAGGTCTAAAATCTTTAAAGTTTTTGGCTCCTACTTTTTTATGTAATAAAATATCATTTGCGTAATTAAATCTCCCTAATTGCAATTTACAATTACAAAAATCATTAAACATATTAACTAAATCAAATTTTAAAACGTCCCAAAAAGTTTTATAAAATAAAATAGAAAACCCATCAGTCCCGGGGATTTATCACTTGGCATGTAATTAATCGCTTTTCTAATTTCCTCTTTAGTAAAATGATTATCTAACTCAGATAAATCAACAATAGAATCAAATGGATATAGATCTATTTATCTAACATTGATTCTATGTTTGATTTTTGTACCCAAAATATCCTTATAATAGTCTGTAAAAGCCTTGTTAAGATCTCTTTGATCAACTAACTCTTCATTATTAACAATAATAGAATTAATCGTATTACTACATTTTCTACCATTGGCTATATTATGAAAAATTTTGGTATTATTATCTCCTTCATCGATCCACTGAATTGTGGATCTCTACTTCCACATAACCTCTTCCTTTTCTTAAATTGAATTTAGTTCATCTTTTAAATTAGCAAGAACGTTACGTTCACCTATATTTAATTGTCTAGATTCTTCTATCTTATTAATTTAATTATCTCATTAAGAATGTTATCTTTTTTAATTTTTATGTAGCCAAAAACATTCTTATTCCAGTTTTTAGGGAAAATTCTAAGCTCCCTAAGCTTTGATACAAAAGATTTTGCTGAATTATCCTTATTTATAATATTATGATAATTCAAAGAAATCCATTTACCCTTAATTAAATTCACAAAGTTTGTTTCCAAAAGCCACATCTTTTCGAATTTAAAATTATTAATAGTAACTCTATGATGCTCGTAGGAGAGGATAATAGGACAATGATCTGCGTACGTATAGGGTAAACGAGAGACTCTACAGATTGAAAATTTATCTTCAATCTCATCCTAACAAAAAATCTATCAAGAAGCAATGAATGGAGATTCCCTTGCATTACTCCATTTAAACTTTCTATTAGAAAGGGGGATCTCGATCAAATTAGAATTAATAATAAATTGATCAAATTCCTCCGTAGTAGAGTAGTCCCCTTCCCTAGGAGACCGCTCTCCTATAAAGGGCGTAACATTAAAATCACCCCAAAATCCAAGAAACCGGAGCGAATGATCTAAATTCAAGGCATTCATTCCATAAAATTCTCCGATTAATTTTTGAATTAGGCCCATAGACATTAGAAATGTTTAAAAGAGAATTATCTAAAAGATTAATAAAAGTTATATGAAGAGAATGTTGTTTAGTAATACATTGAAGCAACTTAAAATAATTATCACGCCACCCTATCATTAATCCCCTTGAAGTTCCCACAGAAGGTAGAAAAACCCATTTTCTAAAATGATACCCGCCTAATCTTCTAAAAAACGAACATCAGGACAATTAATTTTGGTTTCCTGAAGTAAAGCAATATCCATAGAGAAGTCTTTAAAATACACTCTAACCTTATCACATTTGTTCAAATCATTCAATCTTCTAATGTTCCAACTAATGATCCTCATAAATGAACTGTACCATCCCTCTCTAATTCCTTACCTCTAATATAATCTCGATCTATCTCGACATCAAAAAAGATAAAAGATGTATCACTAGCTAACTGACTAAACTCAACAGATGATAAACTGACTAATGCATAAGAAGAGTACATACTACCTAAAGTAGAACTCATACCTAAGCCTGGATTCGTAGCACCACTCGTGGCACTCGATCCAGGTAACTCACTTATAGATGACGTCTGACAGATGTGAATTCTAGCACTACGCCGAACCAATCCATTAGATACTACTGATTTCTTGCACTTTCCTCTCTTCGACGATGTGGAATTAGGAATTGAGCTGATATCACACACCAACCTTTCAGATTCTAAAGTATTTTTTACTCCATTCCCCTCACTAATGTTCGAAGAAACAGATCTATCTCCTGTAACAAGATCCAAGGAAAAATCAGCAAGACCATCTGAAGAAATCTCATAATTTGGAAACCTCTCTTCTATAGAGTCACTCAATAACAAATTATCAAAATCACTAAATCTCCCACTGACTGATACAAAACCAATAGTTACGTCCTCCTCAACATTTGAGGTTTGGAGTGAAATCTTTTTCTCCTCATTTATATAAGCCTCTTCTTCAAAACTACCCATCTACACCAATGACAACACATCAATTGCTGCTTCATTATCAGAGCAAGCAAAACTAAAGTCTTTTCTGTCTTCAACTGTTATATAAGGAACATCACCGATATGAACTATTATCCGAGCATTAAACTCGCCATCAACAACAGATGAACACTATGCACCATGCACAACTGCTACAACGTGCACATCATCTAAATAATCAAGGAATGAAAACAAGACACTCTAGCAATTTGAGATTCTAGTTCAACAGCTAAATCAACATCCCTCTGCTGTTCATAGAACGAAATCCAGTCACAAAAAACAACCAGCTTTAACAAATGTCCATCACCTGGATAGGCATCTTCATCAGAAACGATTGATTCTAATTCAGCACAGTGCCAAGATACTTTATTATCGAAATAAGCAAGGGTCTCTTCCTCAGATGTATCTTCCTCAGCTACAAATTTGTTATTTCAATCCAGAATATTTACTAAATTTGATTCACTCAATAAGCTGTTGTAAATATCAATGCCCAAATCTGAGGAATTAACAAAAAATACGTCTTCATGGATTGTCTCCGATTCATTTCCAAGCTTGATGATTGAATCACACATAAACTAGTTGAATCCAACACTTTATCAAAACAACTGCTCACATCATACTTCAAATAGGCTACAAAACTCTTAATATCATAAACCACTAGATCACCAGAAATGTTACTGCTTAGCACCATGGAATCCTGCTTCTTCAATTCTATTTCCATAAATTTAAGATCATCAGATATATCAGTCATACCCATATACAACAGACTGTTGACAAATGTTTTTGCATTATCCTAGATTACAGATGTAGTTATATTAACACTCGAATCAATCGATGAATCATCAACAAGATGTTTAGAGTTAACCATCAGTCCCTCATTATCATCAAGTCTATCAAAATCTTTTCTTGAGGAGAGACAATCAAATTTATTAAATATAGTTATCTCAAAACTATCTTGGTCGCAGAATTTGGTTTTGCGACATTTACTACGAGAAGGAATGAAATCATCTCTCTATTCAACTACTACTAACTGCTCTTCAACAATTTCAAAAACATTCGATGCTGGGATTAAAGAGGACGAATTAGAGCATGAAGAAATATCTGGATCTAAAAGAATAGGGTCGAAACCCAAATTAACTTCTTTAGCGGCAAAAGACTTAGATGAGTTTGAATCTATTACAGTATCCCTTGAGAAATCAGACTTTATCGAATCAACATAATTGCCAACTAACTCCTTAGTATTACCAAAATTTTCAAAATAACCTTTGCCAATGTTCGGCGCATTTATGATGTCAAAGTGGTGAAACGGATCGTCAAGAAGATTGATTCCTGCATCTTTCTTATACCAGAGATGATCGATTAAAATTGCCCTTAGTATCAAGAATTTCAAATCAAATTGGAATCCATGATTAACCAGACATGGGGTAGAAAATTGCTCTTTAACAACATCAATTTCTGATTTGCCAAAATAATCATCTGGGTTACCAAATCTTTCTTCATATCCTTTACCTATGTTTGGCTCGTTAAAAATGTTGAAGTGATACAATAACTCTTCTAGATATTTGATTTCTACATCTCTCATATACCAGTGATAATCAAGTAATAATCCCTTCAATCTCAAGAATTTCAGAGCAAACTGGAAACCATGGTTGATCAAATAAGAAGAAATGTCAAAAGAGGCCGACGAACATTCCTTTCTTTTAGGCCCAAAGATACCGCAATCAAAACATCTGATTGGGTCTCGGCATTGTTTTGCAACATGATTAAGATCCCCACATCTGAAACAAAAGATCATTCCCTTTCTAGAATCGATCCACTTTACTTTTGATTTGCGAGTTAACCGTCCTTGAGATTGAGAAGGGGAGTAATTCTTAACGGCTTGAGCATACGAGTAAGGATAAGAATTACGATTGAACAAATTAGAATGCCTTTGGATTAAAGAATTTCCAGAATACATTGAATTTTTAGATCGGAATTCTTGAGAAGACGCCATTAATTTGAAACCAGTTTTTGATGAGCTGTTAAACTTGTTATAATTACTATATTTTCAAACTAAGAGTTATAAAAGTTTTACTTTTATATCTTCACAAAAATACATAGCTTCAATTATATTAATTTGGAAGTTTTCGACTATCCAGAATTATCGAAAATTTTATTTTAATAATTGAGAACTAATAACGTAACATAATAAGATGCACAACCAAACTATCATAATGCACAGGATACATGAGTCTATCTTTATCGAAAACTTATGAATTTAAACACCGGGTTTTTTTCCAAGTCATTTGAAATAATAATATATACATATATCTTTTAGATATCAAATCATATTTTTCAGGATTAAACCAATACCATTTTCAAGACCAATTTCCAAAATATTTTCTTTTAAATTCCATAGAAAATATTTATATAGATCAAGTAACAACAGAATGATATAAGGAACTGGGTTCTTCCAAATAGTATCATATATCCCCTTTCCTAAGAAGGGTAATACTCAAGAGAAGTGTTTTCCAACCGAACATATCTCCTCCTTATTTTAATCACTTTCGAGCCACTCGAACTAGCTAACATAAAAATACTTTGTTTTTCGAATCGATTTGTTATTTCCGAGATTAATCTCAAACTTAAAAAATCTTAAAGCTCTTTTAATAACATTAGTCCTATAGAATAGTTTTAAATCATACTATTATTGTTTTCTCAAAACCCATATAAACAATCTCCAAAAACATCGTGATTTATGTTCACAAATTCTCAATTTAAATCCTCCTTATTTATACAAACCATATTTGTATAAACCATATTTATGTAAACCATATTTATATAGCTGATATTTATATAATCCACATTTATATAAGTCATATTTAGATAAATCAAGTGATATTTATATAAACCATTTTTATATAAGTCATATTTATATAAACCATATTTATATAAGTCATATTTATATAAATTTACTTTCTTATATTAGATCATTTCATAAGAGTTTATCTTTTTAATATCTTACCTTCTTTTAGGTTATGCTAAAAACCTTTTTAACCTAACATTTTCATCGAACGCCTTATAGTCAAATTATGAAACTAATTCACAAGATGTTCATTTCAATGTAACTATAAATTACTATCTACCTAACCTATGTTGTGAAAAAGGTAAATTCAATAAACAATAGCCAATGCCTTTAAATTTGCCGAGCATGACTAACCAAGTAATAAATAATAATAATAATTTAATATTATCATTTCCTAACAACCAAAATCATTATAAATAACTATATTAATTATTTGAAAATTATTATTTTATATAAAATATAATCCTAGGTAAATTATTTCATTAACCAATTTTGAAAATAATACTATGTAGGTTTGTTCTATTTAAGTGTTTAGAATCCCTATTGATTACGCTGATCAGATGCATCGACCAGAATCCATAAGCACTCAGCAAACCAATCAACATAATATAAATTTTTTGTTATAGCACTAAAACACGCTCTCATATGTGTAATACACTAAAACTCATAATAAGGCATTCTATTACCCTATCTCTTAATGAGTTATGCCCAACTGAACCCAAGATTCTCGTTTAACGTTACGCTCTGATATTAAAATGTAACGTTCACCTTTTCGACCTCTGAATATCTATACTAATGCATCCACGATGTTCATGTGGTAATCACCCAAGTGCCGGAAGGGCAGAAAGTTACGGTAAAATAAAAAAAGAGAAGAAAAGGAACAATAAAAAAGAACAATATCAGAATCTCACCATGGAGCAATGACATATAATAACAAAATGATACTTTTACAAAGGAAACCGTATAGATAAAATAGTCAGAGTAAACTAACATATCATCGGCCTGGACAATTATAATAACATGTCCTCACAATTACTGATATAAAAATAAACAAAGTAATGCAGCAAAAATAAAATCTACAGTAGGTAGTCATCCAACTCCTCTCCTAGAGCTCCATATACAAAGGCTGACTCGAGTATTATAAGAAGAATAACACCCGGATCAATTGGTAAACCAGCATGAGAAAATTTAAGTAATTTGAATTAACATATTTGTAAAACCCTTTAAAGAATAAAAGTTTCTCGTAAGAACGTGCTGCAAATAAGCACGAACGAGTTTTTTTACCTTATGATAACCACACCATTTTATAGAAGAATTAGTGATATTATAATAACGTCTAGGGTGTCCAATATAAATATAAAGCATAGCTGAAATGGTTACATTTAACAACATATTTAGGTATACAAACAAAAACTGCTAAGGGACTTTCATGTAAATGGATTTTTCCATTGGAGGGTCCTTTGCACCTCAAGGAAAGTCTCCTAGAAAGGGGCAGAGAATATCTTCTGAGTGCCGTATATCTCTAGATAAAATATACCAAATAAGGAAGTCATGGCTGGTTCACGCAGAGAACATGCCCTGAATATGATAAACTCCCGCTAGCAAAATCGATGAGCATGCTCTAGATAATAGAGTTGATCGATACCCTCTGAGGATAGCTAAACCCCGTTGGCTACGGGCCTACTCTATTTTTAGCCATTTTCGATGTCGAGGTCACGTTCGGCATCTTCACACGAGTTTTCAACAAAACTCAATCACATAATGGATCCCTCATGGATTCCATCATCTCAACAGATTTTGAAACCACACATGGTTTCCATTATTCGCTTCCAAAACAGAGAACCATATCTTAGTCTTGAAGTGGTTTTCGATAAGTAGAACACTTAACAATCCCAGTCTCTCTAAGACTGAGTTGACGAATTTAGTCTTATTCAACAATAATAAAAATGATCGCATAAGGAAACTAAGTCTGAATACCTTCTCATAAGCAAGTAACATACCTGCACTATCGTTTCATGTAAGGCATGATCAAGTCACATAAACGACTTTCAATCCCTTTTTAATTAATTTATCTTTTATTAATTAAAACCATTTTTATCAGTAAAATATCTTTTATGTAATAAAACTTCTTTTATAAATAAAGACTTCCTTTATTAATTAAAACTTCCTTATATACTTGTATAAATATATTGGAGTTCTCTTTCTAAAAGATATATGCTTGTCTTTTACCATTCATTTATTATTTTAATACTTCAAAAGTATACATATGCTTATTCTAATTGTATAAGTATATTCACAAATCATTTTATAGGTTTTACTTACTTGAAATATAATTAAAGATATTAAAACAATTACTACTAAAACATTGTTATAGTAAACTCCTTTTCTTTTATAAATTAAGAATATAGCATTTTATATCTCTTTATAAAAGATTTCAATACTTGTTATTTTCTTTAAAATTCCGTTGTTAAAGATTTATAATATTTCTTCCAAAATATAATTCAAGGGTTTAAAAGAAAATGTTGCTAAAATATTATTTACTAAAAACCCAAAACCGTTCTATTTAATCATTTCCTTTAGAACTCTCCTTTTAAAACTTTAACTACATTTATGGTTTAAAGACAAGTGTTGCTAAAAACAATTGTCACATCGAACCCAAATATTTCATACTCGAAAAACATTCCTCTTTAAAACTCCCTTCTTAAAGATTTATTTATATTTAAGAGTTAAAAACAAGTGTTGCTCAAAACATTTGTCACAAAAAATCCAACTATTTTATTTAAAGATCAAAGCATATTCACACTTATTAATTAAGGCAATACACTTTTAAGTAATTGTAATGACCTGAAATTTTCGACCCTGAAAATTCGACACTAGTACGTTCACTGAAGAATTGCCGAGTAACCGAGTGCCGGAAATTCCAGATTGTTAGGGTAAAGAAGAGAAGGAGGTAGAAGAAGAAACAGAAAACAACAGCACATAATCTCTTAATCGCAGCGGAACAAAATATAATATCAAATAACAACATTTATACAAAGAAAAGCTGTAACTGTCAATCTACAGATGTTATATCAGAGTACAATCATTCACAAATAAACTGGACAATTATAACACTTGTCATGCCTTCTATTAATAATACAAACTCAAATATACAACGGAATATACTCCATACGTTCTTGCCATCCAGCTCGCCTCCTGAGCTCCAGAATATTTAACCTGAAAATCTGTAATACTCGGTCTGACCCGAGCATTACATTAAAGTAACACCCGAGTCAGGCTAGAAACCAGCATGAGTAAACCCATATAACTTGAAAAACTAAGTTATAAAACTTCATTGAAAACCCAGGTAACTCGTACCTCAATACGAGTTCTTTCCTTGCTATAGCCAATATTTATTCTACAAAATAAATCTAAGTATCGTTACTTAGTTTAAAAGGCCTAGTTCACCTAACTATTCCATTTCAGCCCATTTGATTTTATAATCAAATCTATAAAGAATTATAGATTACTAATCGAAGTGGTTCCGGATATTGCTGATATCGATCCTGATTTCTTAGAATCCAAATGCCATCTTTTAAGCCAATACGAATCAATTTATCTTTAGAATGTTAAATTCACGCAGAGATTCAACACAGATAAAATGTCTCACATTTATTAACAGTTCAATCAAAACATTCATATCACAGAACATCACAGATTATTAGACTAGAGATATTAATCAATCAAATCATTCAATATAATTAATCATCCATAAGCAAGATTATTTAATATCACTATTTATAATTAATTTAATTTAGCACAAAATAAATTAATTATCTACAACCCTTCTTAATTGTTATTAATTAATTGCAAGCCATCTTTTTTATTTAATTAATTAATCAATTATCATTCATAATTACTTAAGACCCTAATTAATTAAAAGTATAAACCCATTTATCTTGATTTTTCACTTAAGTACATTTAAGTTTATTTAATAAACCTTTGGAATTAGTTTATTATTAACATATAAATTAACTAAGATCTTTAAGTTAGTTAATAGTTGAAAGCATCTCACCTTCTTTAATCATCTACTAAATTACACTATTTAATTTTATGTAATAGGCTTAAGAATTAATTTAAAATAACGGACGCAGAAAAATATACTTTTAAACTTAATTATTTTGAGTTAAAAATAGATTATTATATAACCTTTAACCAATTTAACACTTAAACAAAGTATTTATTATTTAAAGAAGTGGGTTAGGAAAATTGTTTTAAGTAAAACTTGTTTTCTTTTAAAAATTTTAAAATCTTGTTAATTCAATTCCTACCCCGTGAATCACTCGGGCCCTAGCCCAAAAATCCTGATCAAAAATTCGATCCATACACCAACTTCTCCGATACCCTCCTTCCTCATCCTTTGAACCTGCTAAACACTCGAGTACAAACTCGAGCCAATCCCTTCACTTCCTCGAGTCCAACCCGATACCTCTTCTGCTACTTCTTCACAATACAGCAAACACCCAAATCTTCAGATACAACTGACACTAGTGCACGTGGACGCATGATTTGATCACCTCCGACCATCGCTACGTCCACCCACTAGTCGTTGAAGACCTCATCGACGATCCTGACCACCTAGAACTTCGAACATGCCTGGAAATCAAAATCGAGCAGGTCGAGTCGCCACAGAACCCTGACCAATCATCAAAAATGCTCTCGCGCTACCACCTACGATGACCAGACACCCCACCGATCAACCTAAAGTTGCGTCTCGAAACCATGGATCGTTTCCCCTACCTTCGATCCATCCCGGTGCACCCACGACGAAGCTATGCCCTCGAAAACAATATCGACCAAAACTGGTCATTAAACCCTAAATCGTCGTCGCCGGGCCACCCCAACGATCTAAAAATCCTCTTGCCATTTTTTCCCTTGAACCCCGACCTTCACACTACCTCTAGCAACGGACACGACACTCAACCATCTCCGATCGCCGAGAAATCAAGCAGAGCTCGATTTCTGTTCAACTCGAAAATTCTCCTCAATCCCAAACTTAAAAATCATGATATTGTTATCAAAATTTATCATTTTTGAAAAAGAATTTGATGATATAAACAAAACAAGAAATTGAACTATCGAATTTCTGACTTTAATTGATCGTCACCGTTCTTTCTTCTTCCAATAAAATTCCATGCTAATTATACTTTAAAAATATTTTTAAAAATGGAATCTGGTAAATATGAACAAATTTATTTTAAAGATCATAACATAAAACTATTCATATAGAGAGGTATGAATTTTGAACTTGATTTAGTCTATTGAAAACAAAGACAGAGGAAAGATCTATGTACACACATGCATTTATATATAAATAGTAATTGAGCTATTGTAACAACCCTAGATTTTGTATATTATTTAAACTGGATTTTTTATTTTTAAATTAATTTAAATTTTTTTTATTTCAAACAATTCATTTTTAAATATAAATGTTGATTATTAAGTGATTTATGGTTCAAACTAGTATAATTTGAATATTTTACTGTAAAGTGAATTTCTGGTCAAACTGTTCAAACTTTGACTTTTAAACTTCAAATTTAAATTATTTTAAATCTTAAATTTTATCTTTTTTTATGAAAATAGATTTAATAACTTGAACACTGCTTTTCGTTTCGTTGAAAACGGAGTTAAACTGTAAAAGTTATGTACATTTCAATTTTGAGTGTAATTTGATTTATTTAACAATTTTGTCTATTTTAAATTATATAAATTATATTTTCTTTGTCATATTTTTATTTTAATATGTGTTAATATGTTATTTTATGTATATTTTTGTCTTTTAATATTTTTGAAGTGATAGTATAATTTTTCTAAAGTTTACTTGAACTTATTTCAATTTTTAAAGCCTAGTTTGCAATTTTAAGTCATTTTCTTAATTTAAATTGTGTTTAATTAAAATTTATTCATTTATTTTTGTGAATGCATTTTTATTTTATGTTCTTATATTTATTTATAAATATTTTTCAAGTACATAATAATTTTCCAAAGTTTGTTCCATTTATTTTCAAATTTGCTAGACTAGTTTACATTTTTCTTTGTTATTTTCTTAATTTAATTATATATATTTAATATTTATTTATTTATTTTTGTTTATTTACTAAATTTTCGTATTATTATCTGAATTTATATATATATTTCGGTTATATAAAATTTAAAAAAGAAATAAGAGAAATTTGAAGAGTTTGAAACCTTTTGTATGCTTTGTCTTTTCGTATTGCACCTTTTCAATTTCCAACCAACATTTGCTTTTATTTTTGCCAACCTTTTTCTCATTGCTTCAGCCGCTTCTCTCCTTCATTTTCACGTGAGAAAACATTTCTCATCTCACAAAAAAATTACACGGCCATGGCTTCAAGTGTTTGGGTAAATTTCTTCCTTCTTTTCTTTGTTTTTTCTAGTTTTCTACCTTGATTTTGCATTTGTTCTTCACTTTGTAGATCAGCTCCTCCTTCCTCCAGCCCTTGGCTGACCTCCACCACCTCCCATGCCGTTCACCAACCACTCCAGATCACCTCCTTCCCAGGTCGACCATCACCAAGGCTTGAACATCCACCAAAAGTTCACAAAACCATTCACATGCATGCAAACCGAGCTACCAATGTTTCAATCACCTACCCCAACCTTCAACCACCATTAGCCGCCACTTCCTCCACCACCACCACCTCTGACCTAACCTCCACCCTCTGCCATGTCACTCACCAAACCTGCACCCACTGGCCATGCCCCATAGCTTCTGGCCGAGCCAAACTTTAGCAAAGAAATGATGTATGTTGCCTTGTCTTGCCTCGTTGTTGAAGTTTATGCACCTAGACTTATGCACCATCTCCAAACCCACCTAGGACGACCTGTTTGGACCCAAACCCAGCCCTTAGTCCCTGACTTAGCTGAGCTTATTCCATCACTAACTGAACCATGTGAAGTTGAGAACAAGTGCAAACCATTTGACTTTGTTTTGGACATTGATTTTTAGTGTTACTTAATGTTACATTGTTTTGTAACTTATATGTCGTATTGTTTTGTTGAAATGTTTGAACAAGGCAATTAGCTTTGACCCTCCACTCTTCAGTCATATTCGAGTTGTCGTGCCTTCATAGAGTCTCTGTTGTGTGCTTTGTTGGCTATCTTCAGCTTTTAACATGTGAGTAAATCTCACCAGACTAATATGTACTTATACAGTTGATAAACGGACATCATTTGAATCTGTAACTTATATCATCTTATTATAACTGCTATATTATTATCACATGATGTTCACACCTGTTATTACACCTGTTATATCATATGTTACTGTTATTTCATGCTATTCAGTTATTTATATCAGTTATCACCATTGCAAGTTCCCTGTAGACTAGAATCACTATGGGTTGAAATGATACATACCCGAACGGACTTTAGAATAAGGGAAAATCGTTATGGGCTGAAATGATAGGCCTGAGCGGTTTTCTTGTGGGTTTGAAATGATAGAACCCGCGTTTTCTTTGTAAACTGCGGATTGAAATGATATACATCCGTATCACTTGACCTAGGCTAGAAAACTATATACAGACCCGTGGGTTATAAATTACTTTTTGAAATGTTTTAAAATTATTTTTAAAAGTAGAAGTATAATATATTGAATTAAAATGAATAAAATGATTTTTTATAAAAATAAATGTGATTTTTGAATAAATGAAAATGTGAATAAATGAATGTTTTAAGTCAAAATTTTGAAATATAACTTATTGTGGGAAATTTTGAACTTTTGTTAAAAAATGACATTTTTATTAAGTAAAATAAATAGAAATAAGTTATAATTTGGTAATTTAAAACTTAATGGTTAAGTAATAAAATTAATTAAAGAAATGGGATTTAATACTTTAATTTAAATAAGAAATTATGTTAAAATTTGAATTTTGGATGAAATTTAACTTTATAAAAATCATAAAATTAAGAGTACTGAAATGATGATTTTAAGATGTGAAATTTTATGATTTTATAAGTTAAATGGTTTAAATTAAAATTAACTATTGGTGAAATTTGTATTGAAGCCTTGAATTTGATTTAACAGCAATTTTGAAATGTAATGTAAGGGTATTACAGCATTATGTAAATGCTGTAATTGTTTTAAATGAACTAAAAAGTTAAATTGAAATAGAGGCTATTATAGCACTCTGTAAATGTTATAATGGTTAAACTTAACATTTAAGTTATTTGAAATTTAAAGGAAATCTATTACAGCACTTAAATGCTGTCTTTTGTCAAATGAACTATTTTAAACTATAACTTTACGTAGCATTTTTAAGTGCTACGGAAATTATATTTTTGTTGTTTTAATAACTTTTATGGAAAAATAATCTTTGGAAAAATGATAAAATTTTGGAAATTAAATGTTAAATTTCTAAAGATAATGAAGAGACATTTATATGGCTTTAAATGGAAGGATTTAAGTTTTGGAAATTTAATATTTAATTAATAAATATAAGGAATTGACTTTAAATGATTTAAATGGAGAGATTTAATTTTTGATATAAAATCTTTTGAAACGTAAGTTTGAAATGGTAATTAATTCCTAAATAAAACGAAGGGATTTAAAAGTTATTTAAATGAATAAAAATGAATGTTGTTTTGAATAATATTTGACATTTTGATATTTTGAAATGATATTGGATTTCTGATTTATTTAATTTATTTGATAAATGAATATTTGAAGTATATATCATTTGAGTTTATTTAAATGATATTGGATTAATGAAAGGTGGGATATTCAAACTTGAAATATACTAAAGATTGAATATTGTATTTTGTGGATTAAACCTATATTTAAATTTGATAAGATTTGAAATGGTTTGCTAGTAAACTGAATTTGAATTGAAAATGATGGTTTGAATTAAATTAAATTGAAATTGAAATTTGGGTTTAATTTAATAAATTTGTAAATGTATAGAATTAAAGGGTGATTGTAAATGTATGATTTCAAAATGTTCTGATTTTTAAAGTGTAATGATTTTAATGTTTTGGTTTCGAAAGAGTTATAACTTTGAAATTATAAACTATTTTGAAAAGTGAACATATGTTTGGAATGGAAATGATATTGTTTTTTTGAAATAAATATAGTTTTGAAATAAAAATGATTTTGGGTTTTCGAAATATAAACTATCTTTGAAATGGTATTTTGATATTGAAATGATTTGAAAAGGAAGTTTTGAAAGGATATGCTATTTTGATATATTGAAATGGTTTGGAAATGATTTAATCTTTATTTTGATAAAGATTTGGATTTGAAATGATATTCTATTTTGAAGTATAAAATATTATATTTTAAAATTATAACCATGGGTTATAATAACGATTGGTTGTTAAAGAGACCGGGATCAGATATCTGGCATACTCTCTGTCGATACCGAAAACCACTTTAACAACTGTGTACGCGGTGGAGATTCCAGAATGAAGTAGGATCGTGGCGACGTTCTTGAGGTATATTACGTGGACCCAACTCCCGTGAATTGGCATAAGGTGGCTAAAACAGGAGCGATCTCGGGCCAAGTGAGGTCATCCTCCGATCGGACACATTCCTTCGATACTACTCTCTTACTGGTGATTGATTAGATGGCATCCTCCGATTTTGATTGGGAGTGTATTCCGAGGTGGGCGTATGTGGCGGCTGCGTTACCACCAGCCCGTGTGCGTAATTGGTATATCTACCCTGGCATTGCCTTGTGTGCCGTGTCACCTACCATACTGAGCCTTTACTACGAGTTTGTTTTTCTCCCGTAGCCCGTGTGGTATCCTTTGACAGTCACCCGGTGTGGAGATGTCATGATATTGGATGGACTGCTGGGACTATTATGTGTGAAGGGTGATATGGGTAGCCTGGAACGCTGTTTAAAAGTAAGTTTATTTTACTGTAGACATTATTATAATAGCGCAATATTACTACATAGTAAATAGTTTAACGGATTCTTAGAGGATGGGCGGTCCCAGGCATCCTTTAAGTTACTTGTACCTTATTACAGTTCACTTGAGTTGGTTTACATTATATAAGTATATATTGTCCTGATTCGAGTGTTTGTATTTTTGTTTACGCTCGGGTCAGCCTGAGTTATTCACAGATTTAGATTCCACTTTCTGGAGATTGGAATCGCTGGAGATTATCTGCTTATCTAGTTTTATCTATTCCAGTTCTGTTGTCTATTCAGCTTGTACTCGGTTATCATCTTGAGGCTTCTGTTGTACTTTATTTCTTCTGTTGTATTTTATTTAACTCTGATATATTTATATAGTAGCTTCATGAACTACTATTTCTTTTACTTCCGCTGCATTATTAAATACTCCGTGTCTGTGATCTGTGATTATTATTTACTGTATGTTTTGAGATTTTTCAAATTTTATTTACAACGTGGTATTTTGAGCAATTCAAGTCCGACATGTGCGGATGCGAATGGTTGAAAATATCGGGTTGTTATAGTTGGTATCAGAGCTTTGGTAGCTCTAGGCAAAACTCAACATATATGGTAAATGTATTTACAGAATCACTTTCATTCGGGTTTAAATCTCTTCCTTTTTGGATCGATCCCTTTGAATTTTGGAACGTTCCCTGCGGTTCCAAAATTCATTCGTGTCCCTCACTATTCGTCTTCCTTTGATTCTGGAGTATCCCATAACTCCACTTCGAATGAGCTTTATAGTGAATCGGCGGTCCCGCCAATCTCAATAATTCATTTGTAAAGGGGGAAGACTCCTTTACAATTAACATCGATTCACCAGAGATTTATATCTATCCTTGGTTTAGATGCTAATATCTTTTGTTATTCCAAACTCTATTTATTGAGATCGAATGTAGATTTACCCTAGAAAATCCACATCGATCTTATTCTTTAAGTCACGGTTGATCCGGTTAAGGTTGCCCATGATTTATTTAAGCTTATCCACCTCCCTATTTTGTTATTCAATCATCTTGTCTTTTGTTTCCAATCTATCTTCCAAACATTTTGAATTGTACTTGTAAATCAATATTAATTATTTGTTTTATATTGTGTTGTTTGAGTTGTTGATGTTGATTTGGGTTTCCGATTGATTCGTCTAATCAACGCTATCAATAGGATTTCTTAAACACTTTGATAGAACAAACTGACACAATATTATTTTAAAATTTGGTTAATGAAATAAATTTTGATATACAAGTAAATTTATGGAACTTAATAAATTAATTTAAATTGATTATTTGAAATGATAATGCTTGACTTATCATTTATAGTTCTATAAATGAATTTATAAATAGTTGTTATAAATTGATTTAGGAACTGAAATGAATTTAAAACAACAATTTGAGAATTTAATTTCCGATGGTTTCAAACCATGTGTTTTCAAGTTTTAAAAGGATATATCATTTAAAGTATTTTCGAATAAGAAATTTGTTTCCAAAGAATTTTAAAGTTTAAAGAAATTAATGCTCTTTTTTTTGTTGCTGGAAAATAATTTCGGTGATGACCGCGACATCATCGACATTCATTTTCGAGTTTTGAAGTGAAGAGACCGTTCTGTAGTCTTGCTACAACTTTGTTTTGGGAAATCTAATTGATTTGAAATTTTAAAATATGATTTGATTTATATTATATATAGATATATGATTTAAATTTGATCTGACATATTATGTACATATATTTATTTATCTCTAAATGGTTTGAAGGGAATCGGAAATTTATTCTTAAGTTTTACCTTAAAAAATAATTTCAGTTATAATAAGAAAATCAAATTTTTTGAATAAATGATTCAAACATGAGATGATTGAATTAGAAAGCTTTACTTGTATAATACACTTTCATTCAAATATAACTTACCTTAAATTTTAGAAGTTAACAATGTAATTGGATAATATACAATATATATAAAAAAAATTATAAAAAAAATTTGAGTGGTTATAATAAATATTATACACTTAAATTTTAGTTATAAAATGATTAACAGTGGTAAATAAAGAAAAGGTAATGGAAAAATTTATAATATAAAATGATGATAAAGGAACTAAGAATAAATTAAAGCAGTTATAATTAGTATAAATATATTTAACATGGGTGATAAGATATACTGAGAGAAATAAACTTAATTTTAATTAGAAATGAAGAAGAATTAAATTTTATTTGGTACATTTTGAGTATAATAAAATATTTTCAAATACATGATTTTATGGATTTGTTAATTTAAGATAATTGGATAATAAGCTAATGAAATTGGAGACGATTAAGATTTATTCAACTTATGTAAAATTAATTTCCAATTTAAGTTGAAATTTTTAGGGTTTTTAATTTATTATATTATTTTATTTTTCAAACTATCTTCTGATTGTCCTTATTTTCCTTATCTTGCTACAGAATGGGGAAGCTACTGCTTATACCAGTCTATTTAGAAATCTTTCATAATCTTTGAAAATCTTTGGTACTCATCTTGAATCTGAGCACTGCTTGCCATCCACAGACCGTCGGTCAAGCGGAAAGGGTGAATCAGATTCTAGAAGATCTTTTTCGTGCCTGCGTTCTTGATTCTGGAGGATGTTGGGAAGATCATCTCCACCTTGTTAAACTTACCTATGAAACTGTTATCAGGTACAAATTTCAATCTTCTTGTCATCTTGTCTTAATCTTATTTCACTCTATTTTTTCTTCAGTGCTTTCCCTTTCCTCATTCCTTTTCGGGGACGAAATTTTTTGAGTGGGGGAGAGTGTAACAACCCTAGATTTTGTATATTATTTAAATTGGACTTTCTTTTATTTTTAAATTAATTAAAAATTTTTTATTTCAAACATTTCATTTTTAAATATAAATGTTGATTATTAAGTGATTTATAGTTCAAACTAGTATAATTTGAATATTTTACTGTAAAGTGAATTTCTGGTCAAACTGTTCAAACTTTGACTTTTAGACTTCAAATTTAAATTATTTTAAATCTTAAATTTTATATTTTTTTGTGAAAATATATGTAATAACTTGAACACTGCTTTTCGTTTCGATGAAAACGGAGTTAAACTGTAAAAGTTATGTACATTTCAATTTTGAGTGTAATTTGATTTATTTAACAATTTTGTCTATTTTAAATTATATAAATTATATTTTCTTAGTCATATTTTTTTTATATGTGTTAATATGTTATTTTATGTATATTTTTGTTTTTTTTAATATTTTTGAAGTGATAGTATAATTTTTCTAAAGTTTACTTGAATTTATTTCAATTTTTAAAGCCTAGTTTGCAATTTTAAGCCATTTTCTTAATTTAAATTGTATTTAATTAAAATTTATTCATTTATTTTTGTGAATGCATTTTTATTTTATGTTCTTATCTTTATTTATAAATATTTTTCAAGTACATAATAATTTTCCAAAGTTTGTTCCATTTATTTTCAAATTTGCTAGACTAGTTTACATTTTTCTTTGTTATTTTCTTAATTTAATTATATATATTTAATATTTATTTATTTATTTTTGTTTATTTACTAAATTTTCGTATTATTATCTGAATTTATATATATATATATATATATATATTTCAGTTATATAAAATTTAAAAAATAAATAAGAGAAATTTGAAGAGTTTGAAACCTTTTGTATGCTTTGTCTTTTCGTATTACACCTTTTCAATTTCCAACCAACATTTGCTTTTATTTTTGCTGACCATTTTCTCATTGCTTCAGCCGCTTCTCTCTTTCATTTTCACGTGAGTAAACATTTCTCATCTCACAAAAAAATTACACGGCCATGGCTTCAAGTGTTTGGGTAAATTTCTTCCTTCTTTTCTTTGTTTTTTCTAGTTTTCTACCTTGATTTTGCATTTGTTCTTCACTTTGTAGATCGGCTCCTCCTTCCTCCAGCCCTTGACTGACCTCCACCACCTCCCATGCCGTTCACCAACCTCTCCAGATTACCTCCTTCCTAGGTCGACCATCACCAAGGCTTGAACATCCACCAAAAGTTCACAAAACCATTCACATGCATGCAAACCGAGCTACCAATGTTTCAATCACCTACCCCAACCTTCAACCACCATTAGCCGCCACTTCCTCCACTCTGACCTGACCTCCACCCTCTGCCACGTCACTCACCACCACCTAGACCCACTGGCCATGCCCCATAGATTCTGGCCGAGCCAAACTTTAGCAAAGAAATGATGTATGTTGCCTTGTTCTTGCCTCGTTGTTGAAGTTTATGCACCTAAACTTATGCACCATCTCCAAACCCACCTAGGCCGACCTGTTTGGACCCAAACCCAGCCCTTAGTCCCTAACTTAGCTGAGCTTATTCCATCACTAACTGAATCATGTGAAGTTGAGAACAAGTGCAAACCATTTGACTTTGTTTTGGACATTGATTTCTAGTGTTACTTAATGTTACATTGTTTTGTAACTTATATGTTGTATTGTTTTGTTGAAATGTTTGAACAAGGAAATTAGCTTTGGCCCTCCATTCTTTAGTCATATTCGAGTTGTTGTGCCTCCGTAGTGTCTCTGTTGTGTGCTTTGTTGGCTATCTTCAGCTTTTAATATGTGAGTAAATCTCACCAGACTAATATGTACTTATACAGTTGATAAACGGACATTATTTGAATCTGTAACTTATATCATCTTGTTATAACAGCTATATTATTGTCACATGATGTTCACACATGTTATTACACCTGTTATATCATATGTTACTGTTATTTCATGTTATTTCAGTTATTTATATCAGTTATCACCATTGCAAGTTCCCTGTAGACTAGAATCACTATGGGTTGAAATGATACATACCCGAACGGACTTTAGAATAAGGGAAAATCGTTATGGGCTGAAATGATAGGCCTGAGCAGTTTTCAAAATCATTCATTTTACTTGGGACTGCGGGTTTGAATTGATAGAACCCGGGTTTTCTTTGTAAACTGCGGATTGAAATGATATACATCCGTATCACTTGACCTAGGCTAGAAAACTATATACAGACCCATGGGTTATAAATTATTTTCTGAAATGTTTTAAAATTATTTTTAAATGTAAAAGTATAAAATTTTGAATTAAAATGAATAAAATGATTTTTTATAGAAATAAATGTGATTTTTGAATAAATGAAAATGTGAATAAATGAATGTTTTAAGTCAAAATTTTGAAATATAACTTATTGTGGGAAATTTTGAACTTTTGTGAAAAAATGACATTTTTATTAAGTAAAATAAATAGAAATAAGTTATAATTTGGTAACTTAAAACTTAATGGTTAAGTAATAAAATTAATTAAAGAAATGGGATTTAATACTTTAATTTAAATAAGAAATTATGTTAAAATTTGATTTTTGAATGAAATTTAACTTTATAAAAATCATAAAAATAAGAGTATTGAAAATGATGATTTTAAAATGTGAAATTTTATGATTTTATAAGTTAAATGGTTTAAATTAAAATTAACTGTTGGTGAAATTTGTATTGAAGCCTTGAATTTGATTTAACAGCATTTTTGAAATGTAATGCAAGGGTATTACAGCATTTTGTAAATGCTGTAGTTGTTTTAAATGAACTAAAAAGTTAAATTGAAATAAAGGCTATTATAGCACTCTGTAAACGTTATAATGGTTAAACTTAACATTTAAGTTATTTGAAATTTAAAGGAAATCTATTACAGCACTTAAATGCTGTCTTTTGTCAAATGAACTATTTTAAACTATAACTTTACGTAGCATTTTTAAGTGCTACGGAAATTATATTTTTGTTGTTTTAATAACTTTTATGGAAAAATAATCTTTGGAAAAATGATAAAATTTTGGAAATTAAATGTTAAATTTCTAAAGATAATGAAGAGACATTTATATGGCTTTAAATGGAAGGATTTAAGTTTTGGAAATTTAATATTTAATTAATAAATATAAGGAATTGACTTTAAATGATTTAAATGGAGAGATTTAATTTTTGATATAAAATATTTTGAAACGTAAGTTTGAAATGGTAATTAATTCTTAAATAAAACGAAGGGATTTAAAAGTTATTTAAATGAATAAAAATGAATGATGTTTTGAATAATATTTGACATTTTGATATTTTGAAAGGATATTGGATTTTTGATTTATTTAATTTATTTGATAAATGAATATTTGAAGTATATATCACTTGAATTTATTTAAATGATATTGGATTTATGAAAGGTGGGATATTCAAACCTTGAAATATACTAAAGATTGAATATTGTATTTTGTGGATTAAACCTATATTTAAATTTGATAAGATTTGAAATGGATTGTTAGTAAACTGAATTTGAATTGAAAATGATGGTTTGAATTAAATTAAATTGAAATTGAAATTTGGGTTTAATTTAATAAATTTGTAAATGTATAGAATTAAAGGGTGATTGCAAATGTATGATTTCAAAATGTTCTTATTTTTAAAGTGTAATGATTTCAATGTTTTGGTTTCGAAAGAGTTATAACTTTGAAAGTATAAACTATTTTGAAAAGTGAATATATGTTTGGAATGGAAATGATATTGTTTTTTTGGAATAAATATAGTTTTGAAATAAAAATGATTTTGGTTTTCGAAATATAAACTATCTTTGAAATGATATTTTGATATTGAAATGATTTGAAAAGGAAGTTTTGAAAGGATATGCTATTTTGATATATTGAAATGGTTTGGAAATGATTTAATCTTTATTTTGATAAAGATTTGGATTTGAAATGATATTCTATTTTGAAGTATAAAATATTATATTTTAAAATTATAACCATAGGTTATAATAACGATTGGTTGTTAAAGAGACCGGGATCGGATATCTGGCATACTCTCTGTCGATACCGAAAACCACTTTAACAACTGTGTATGCGGTGGAGATTCCAGAATGAAGTAGGATCGTTGCGATGTTCTTGAGGTATATTACATGGACCCAACTCCCGTAAGTTGGCATAAGGTGGCTAAAACAGGAGCGATCTCAGGCCAAGTGAGGTCATTCCTCCGTTCGGACACATTCCTTCGATACTACTCTCTTACTGGTGATTGATTAGATGGCCATCCTCCGATTTTGATTGGGAGTGTGTTCCGAGGTGGGCGTATGTGGCTGCTGCGTTACCACCAGCCCGTATGCGTAATTGGTATATCTACCCTGACATTGCCTTATGTGCCGTGTCACCTACCATACCGAGCCTTTACTACGAGTTTGTTTTTCTCCCGTAGCCTGTGTGGTATCCTCTGAAGGTCACCCGGTGTGGAGATGTCATGATATTGGATGGACTGCTGGGACTATTATGTGTGAAGGGTGATATGGGTAGCCTGGAACACTGTTTAAAAGTAAGTTTATTTTACTGTAGACATTATTGTAATAGCGCAATATTACTACATAGTAAATAGTTTAATGGATCCTTAGAGGATGGGCGGTCCCAGGTACCCTTTAAGTTACTTGTACCTTATTACAGTTCACTTGAGTTGGTTTACATTATATAAGTATATATTGTCCTGACTCGAGTGTTTGTATTTTTATTTACGCTCGGGTCAGCCTGAGTTATTCACAGATTTGGATTCCACTTTCTGGAGGTTGGAATCGCTGGAGATTATCTGCTTATCTAGTTTTATCTATTCCAGTTCTGTTGTCTATTCAGCTTATACTCGGTTATCATCTTGAGGCTTCTGTTGTACTTTATTTCTTCTGTTGTATTTTATTTAACTCTGATATATTTATATAGTAGCTTCATGAACTACTATTTCTTTTACTTCTGCTACATTATTAAATACTCCGTGTCTGTGATCTGTGATTATTATTTACTGTATGTTTTGAGATTTGCCAAATTTTATTTGCAACACGGTATTTTGAGCAATTCAAGTCCGACATGTGCGGATGCGAATGGTTGAAAATATCGGGTTGTTACAACTATATTCTAGGAAAAATACACCCATGCAATTTATATTCTCAACATTACAACAATTATTTATCACATGCATCAGTAAATAATGATGATTTAATTTAAAAGGTTTAAGGTTTTACTCACAGTATTTTGAAAACAGAAAGCCTATTTTATTTGATCTGGAACTTGATTCTTTATTTGAAACTGATCTTCTTTATGTTGCGTTTGCTTGAATTTGAATTGCTTTAAACTTTGCTCAGGTTGAAAACATGAAGTAGTTTTTTGACTTGTATATATTTTCTCTGGTTTTAGTTTGATGAAAGATGAAAGAAAAATGAAAAAAGGAGTGGAGATGAATATATAGCCTTATTTTATTATTTTAAAAAAATGAAGAGAACACTTAAGTTTGACACTTGTATTTTTGCATTCTTACTTAGCTTACAAATGTCTTTTGCATGCATTTGTGTTTATTTATGTTTTTATATTATATTTTACATTTTTATTAATACATTCTTTTTTTATTTATCCTTATTTTAATTTTAAACTAAGATTATAAATATTTTAAATCAATATCTAAATATATACTAGTATTTAAAAATGTAGAGGTTCAAATTTAATTTACTTTATAATCTTAAAGGAAATAATATAAACCCTTTTTATTTATTTTTTTAAGTCAAAGCTAATTATACCTTAATTATATACATATTAGTGCTTAGGATGTAGAGTTTTAAATTTATTTTGAAATATACAACTTGACTTCAAATCATAGTTCCATTTACAATCTACGTACCTATATCAGATTGCACATTTTTTGTTTGAGTGATAGGTTTGTAAATTTCAAATAATTATATAAGAAAATTATTAAAATAATATTTATATCAAGATATTTTAAATTATCAGAATTTATTTGTTCAACTTACAGATCAGTATTTTTTATAAATTTAATCCTGTTAATTACTAATTAACATATGTTCAAAAATCCAGGTTATCACTGTAATTCCACAAAAACCAATTGTTTCTAGTTAGGTATTTAAAATACAAAATCCCTTTATTATATTTATAAATTACTTAAGTTAATATTTGAAACCTTTTTTAGCAAGGCTAGCGGGGTTGACTGGTCCCCCACTAGATTTTATTGCAAAGAAATAATAAAATAAACATAGCTCGAAACAAGCTCCAAGCTAAAGACACACAAGAGGAAAAACAAAAGAGATACAAACACACAAGGATACAAACTGGAGGAAGAGCAAAGCAAAATAACACAAGTGAAACCCGAAGCAATGCTGGAATTATCTCCAAGCAGAGATCGAAGCTTCAGAGAAGTTTTACCATCCTCATATTGCAACTGACACTTCATTTTTCAATACCTTCCAAAGCATTTCACTGTCTCTTCTTTTCTTCTCAAAACATATAAGATCCATTTCCTTCCAAATCAAATACAAATACTTCTTAACACATATAGCATTAAGTCAAGAAATAGGAGTTCACAATCTTGTCGAGTTATATATCATGTTCTAGTCAATTACAAAAGGTCCAGCCAAAGAGTTGTCATCTGCCTTAGCCATCAATATTATCCATAGAATAAGATTAACATCACAACTAAAGAAAATGTGATAACATGTCTTATTGTTCACACCACATAAAGAACACAAGTTTTCAAGATCAAGACCAACCCTATCAACATATATATATATATATCATATATATATATATATATCTTTAAAACACTTTTAAAACTACTTAAAATATATGATATTTATTTATATATAATTACTAGTAAAAATAAGGAATTTTGAAATAAATAAAAACAAGTTTTAATTTGAAAAGCTACTTAATTTAGAAATTCATAGTTAATTTTGAAAAATATATTTAAACTTGAAACCAATTTTAAAACTCTCTATTATAAGTTAGAAAACAACCCTAAAAATATTAGAGAAAAATATTAAATTTGAATATCATTTTTAAACAATTTATAGTTCAAGATAGAAAATGTAGCATTTATAGAAGTGCCTCTAAAGTTTTGTTACCATTATCAACATTGTTTTGCTACAGCTTTGAGCCTAGATTTCAGCACTGAAGCAAATGATTTTTGATTCACACCTTTTACATCAGTTAGTACTTTGGGTACTTGGAAACCATGAAAACAAATCCCAAACTATAGCTTCAATTATTTTAGAGAATTTCCCGAAAACATGCTATTTTATCAAACTGCATTTATGACGATTATTTCGCTATAACCATTTGCACTTCATTCAACTAGCTATTAAATGAATTAGGCTTCAAAAAATTTCCAACAATAATAATATATTATTTAATTCTTAAATATAAAAAACCTCCAAAGAAGTTGTAGAAAAATATCAGTTTTTCGCTAAATAAAAAGAATCGTTGTAGCGACCTTTTTACTTTAATATTTTGTTACTTTGATTTACTTCTTCTATAACTTCACAAAACATATTATTTTCTTTTCTAAAAACTTATAGAAGTGTAAATAATGACAAAACAAGTTATTATTAAGATATGTTATTAAATCTTCATTTTCATGAGTTATAGTTCAAGAGATTCAAAGTTCGCTTATAGCGACTATCGCTATATGAAGAATTCCGTATTCTGTTCAATATCTTATGTCATCCTCTTTTATACACATATATGATTTCAAATTAAAATCATATCACTACTAAACATGTATTAACATATGTACCAATAGCTATGTCCATTTTAGATGTTTAATTACGCTCAATTTAAACAACATAATCCCATTCTTTCTAAGGAAACTATTTTAATAAATCATATGCTTTTGGAAGCATATAATAAAAGGCTATAACTTCAAGTAGTTGGTGCCTATTATTATATATAATAGCAATCATATTAACATGTGATTAACAATCAATTAATAGCGATATAACAAGCAATGTTCAAGTGATATAACAAGCAATGTTCAAGTGATATAACAAGCAACGCTATCAAGTTAATAACTTGATTCGAAGTGAGATTAAATCACTTTTCTTTTACCCGAACACTTTCTACCAACATTCAATCTATGAACACTTCTACCACCACTTCCATATAACCTAAGAACACATCCATGGCCTTACTCCATCAACATTTGCTCACAGCCCAAGGCATGTTTGCCTCCCCATGCTTACGTCCACAAGGCCATTTCCCCATAACTCCATCTTCCTTCGACTTTTTAGAGGCTAAAGAATGTTTTCTGAGTTATATAAGAACTTTGGTAGAGTTTAGAAGAGAATGGATTTGAACTGTCATGGTCCAAATTTCAGCGTTCGAAAATCGACACCCGTACTTCACTTGCACTCGAATGCCGCATATTCAACCGTTGAAATCCGACTCGTGCCAGAGCTTATAGCACATTAAGTATAACAACACAACGGAAGAAAATAATGAATATATCATTGATACAACAATGAATACAATATCAGATACAACTGAGTATCAATAAAAATCAGAGCCAAAGAAATACAATAGCGGAAGACAGCACCAGAAGATGGTCTAGACTTTGCAACCATCGATAGCGGAAAGATAACTCCAAAAGATAAAATCTTTAGAACTTAACAAGATAGATACTCCAACACATAGCGACTCCATTGCTAAAGCTCCAAAGCTAGAAAGACTCTAAACCAGAAAGAGAGAACTACCATCAACGCTGAAGTGAAGCAACTCGATCCAAATGCGATTGCCAATATCCAGAGATTGAATGCTATCGAATTTACACCTACTATTCGACTATCTGAAAAACTCAACTCTAAACTGCCCGTGTGGAAAACTATGGGCACCCAGAGTTTAGGAAGGGAACAATAAACTCCGGATCAGTCATGCCACTGGTATGAGCGAACAAAAATAGTTTATCTTTAACAAAAGCATAACAAAAGATTTTTAAAGAAATCCGCAATGCTTTTTGAAAATGAAACTACCATAAAGCCTCCCATCGCACACACAATGTAAACACAGAATTGGAGGAGATTTCTCCTTATGATAGTCAAACATGCTTGATACGTAAAACTCTTTTGATATTATTATTAGTACATAGTGTAGAAAACATTTTGAAAGTATAATATTAATCTTAGCCAGCATAGACATTTCGCACTTATGCCTACTATAGCTACCATATTCAATAGCAGGTTACCGCCACATTCCATGGCAGGTTATACAATTAAAACCATACTGAGCTCATATTGTTTTATTTGGATTTCCAACGAATGGTTAGGCAAAGGAACTTCCGACACAAAATGGAATACCTCTGGAGGGACGTCCCCGAGAACCTAACCGGATCTCTGCTACACAAGGCCGGGTTACCTTTATAACTAGGTAACTACTGACACGAGTATGCCACCCCTCGGTCGTTACCAACCTTTATCCGAGGCGCCTATCAACAACCACAAAGCAATAAGTTTTGCAGCAACCACAATGTTAAGTATCTGGGCTCCATACCATGATACCACTCATAATCCAGAAGGAAATGACATACCCTCAGGGGCGCTACCCCCAAATAACCTTGCTGCCACGATTCCTGTTTCGACCATTACCGGGTTATGAGGCTCAACAAAGTCTCATCCATAAAGCTACACTTTTTCAAAAATCCATGCTTTGATCAACAAATGATCAACAGCATTTCGTATGCCACATTACCAAATTGGAAATGTATCACTAGTAACCATCAACTACATAATCTCTGAGCTCGTACGTCTCAAAGAAGGGTGTTAAGCTAAGAGAATAAATCTCTGCCACCAAATAGAAATGTATTTGATGGAAACCAGCTTTACATCTCAAAGTGTAATGTCAGACACACATCCATACAAGTCTGTTCTGGGTTCGAACAGAACCGAAGGCACTTCACAAAGAAGCCCTTGCAAACCCGGAAAATCCCTAATCGCGTCCGGATTCCCATCACAAAGGAAGATATAAATCTCTATACCGGGGCCATTCGGTGTAGAGACATTCGACAGGTCATCTTTTCGCTTTCGAAAATATCCGGTCTTCACCACCGGTCTTCAAATGCTATCCATAACGTCGTATCATTATTCGGAATGGGTTATATGACGCAAAGGTCCTCTCCCGACTAAACCGAATAATGAGCGCAATATTTATAAACATATGGATATTGGGAATTCAGTTAAGTCACAACTTTAAAAACAAAAACAAATGGTTTAAACAAATTACCATTTTAAATCTTTTTAAACAAAAAGATTCACTTCACAAAGTTCACCAATCTTTCACAAAGATTCATTTATAGCCCTTTAAAACAATTCCATTTCAATCCCAAATCTTTTGTACAAAAGATACCTTTTTAAAATCCTTTCCAATTTCAAATTAAAAGTTCAACAATCTTCCACAAAGATTCAATTATAGCTTTCAAAACAATTCACAATTCAAATCTTCAATACAAAAGATACATCTTTAAGATCCTCTTATTTTGGAAACAAAGTTCATTAATCTTTAACCCAGATTCATTAATAGCTTCCAAAACAATTTATAATTCTAACTTGAAATCTTTTTCAACACAAATTGGAAATCCTTTATTTACATGAAAGCTATTATTTATTTGAAAATAATTAATTTTCGTTTCGGAAAAAATCCGATTACATTTGCACAAGTTGAAGTCTTTCAAACTTGGGTTAAATTTAATTTCCAAAATAATACTTTTAAACGGTTTAAAACCCATATAAACACATTTATAAATTGTATTACCTTTTTAAACCATGATTTCCAAAACATAGAATTCAATTTCAAATCTTGAATTCAAATTCAAATCAAATTATTTAAATTACAAAACTTTATTAAGTTATTCAGATAGCTTTTATATTTGAAACTCCTTTTCAAAAGCTTTTCACATTTAACCCAATTCCATTTCCAAAACCATTTGGATTCAAAAATTCAATCTTTAAAACCATTTCAAAAATCTATGACTTACCCAATTTTCTCATGCAATCCATATTTGTGTGTGTATGGTGTAGTCCAGGGGTTTTACACAATAATGCAACCTCATCAATCATCACAGATTCAAGCACAAAAATATCGATAAGCGGTATAATCTATAATGCTTATCTTCATTCACAAATTCACAGATAATTAATATAAATTTATCACAAATAAATAAATTACATTCATCACAGCTCAAAACAAAATAATTCAAATCACACAGCATCACATAGCAAAATATCAAACAATATCCAAAAATCCCATACTCAATTGAATCCAAACACCCATAAGTCAGATTAATTAATCATCTGACTAGTTTAAATCAGATAATTACTTTAATAATCCTAGTTAATTAATTACAAATCATTTTGATTAATTTTTCTTTAATCATTTATTGTTTGACCGCTACTAATAAATTAATTAACCTTTAATTATTAATTAATTAACCTTAATCATTAATTGATTATCCTTTAATTAATTTATTATCCTTTAATTAATTATTCTTAATTAATTCCATTAATTAATTACTCCTCAATTAAATAATATTCCTTAATCACCTTTATTAACTAATTATCCTTAATTAATCACATTAATTAATTATTCTTAAATTAATTATTCTTTAATTAATTGATTAATTAACCCTTAATTAATCACCATTTAATTAATTATCCTTAATTAATTACAATAAGTGATTATCCCTAATCACTTGATTAATCAACCTTAATTATTAATCCCATAAATTAACTATACTTTAATTTATTTCTCTTTAATTATCAAGTAATTATAATAATTAATTATTTAATTATCATTGCATGTTTAATTAATAAACGTTGTATCTAATATAAACTAACTTTACTTTTAAGTTAATATTTTTAAAACATTTGATTAACTTTTTAATTTCATTATCAAGTTTATTTAAAATAAACTTTTAAAGACAAAGGTTAAATACATTTTAAAACATTTTAAAACATTGTAAACTTAACAATTTTTAAAATGATTTATTTTAAAAACCCTTTACCAATCCCAAATTTAAAACAAAATGTAGTTCATTTAAAATGAATTGAGTTAAACATGTTTACATTTTAATTTATTTAAAATTTAAAAACCGCTCTATACCAACCCGATATAACCCCGAGCTACGACCCAGTTTCCCGGAGACCTCCCTCTAGTAAAATCTCAAAACTCCGAGCCATTTCTTTTTAAACTGGTTATGTTTTAAAAAATTTAAAACCTATTATAATCACTCTCAAACAACTCAGCAACGAACCCGAAGATCTCTTCGAGCTATCGTTACGTTTTCACAAGCACAACTGCGAGTTTCCCATCTTCTTTACCAAACTCAAAACCCACTTACACAAGCTAAACGCTCGTGCACGTGTACGATCGACGCGATTACCTCCGGCCAAATCTTCGAGCACCACCTAGTCGCCATTGATCAACCCAAGCCTCCAGACCACCCAAACCTTCAAGATGAACTCGAAATCAAATTCTAGCTATCGAAACAGCAGGACCCCAAAACTCGATCAACCAATTAACCTCGTCGACGTCAATTCCATTCACTAGAAAACCTGCTCATCCACTCGAAGCTTCTCTATAACACAACCCAACGATTTAGTCACCTCTGGTAGGTTACGATCCATCTACCACATTACACCAGCTCGACGAACGACTCTGTTTAAACCGGGTCCTTAAACCCTAAATTGATGCCGCACCATGACTTTGATCATCGATAAATACCCTGAGTATTTTTCTGACGCTCCACGGGCCTCCACCTTCCTCCAGTGACGAACACGACCCACCTCCCTACGCTGATCGTCAGGAATTAATGATAAAATAAATTCTGATCAACTCGATAATTCACATTATTTACTGACCTAAAATTTTTGAACCCTTCATCTAAATTCATCATTGTTGACTCAAATATAGTTATGCAATCCAAACACATTTTTATGATCATCAAAATTTTAACATATATAAGATTTTCTCTGTATATTTTAAATTTCTCCAGGAAACTTAAACTAGTTATTAAAAAGAAATATTTTTACGATTAGATCTGGTCTGATAAAACATGTTTCATTTAGTCCTCAAAGTCTATAAGAAAACGATGGAGGAGATTTTGAATTTTGATTCATTTTCTAACCTGTAAAGAAGAACAGGTATATATACACATACATACAGACATGCACACCTTCATGTCTGCATATTTATAATTATGCAAACCAGATTTCACTCAATCATTTAAAAACATTTCAAAGATTATCTAATTTCCTGGTTTAGGATAAAAAAATGTTTGCTCACCTGATTTCCAGAAAACAGAGACAATCTTGAACCTGGAAAGTGTTTATCACCTTAAAATATGAAACCTTGTTTTGTTATCCTTTTGACATTGGGACTTGGATTGATCCCTGATTTGTAAAACTGAATTGATGCAATGCCAAATCTGGAAATTGATGAATTGTACTGAAGCTTGGATTTGATTTGTTGAGTTGTTGAATTTGCTTGGACCTTGGTTTTAAAATTGAGATGCTTCAGTTTTGTTTTTCTTGATCTTTTGCATTGATTTCTCGCTTCCAGGCTTAAGTCTGATTTTATTTTGATTTCCAGGTTACACTTGATCTGGATCTTATTTTTGGTTGAACCTGATCTTGTTTTTAGGTTTGTGTTTTTTTCCTTCTGTTTTTCATTTCTGGTTTGAGCTTTTAGCTTCCAGGTTTGAGGGTTTCTTTTGATAAATTTTGAAAAAGTATGAAAGAAATGAGGAATAGGAGAAGAAAAGGTATATATACAACTTGTTTTCATTTTTTGAAAATAGAAATAGTGACACTTGTCTTTGCTAAGCCTACACTTGTTAATTTCTTGTAAAAATCATTTCACAAATGTCTTAATATAATTCCAAAGATGATTACACTTGTTAAAACAAACAATTTTATGTTTTAAGTCCTTTTCTTTAAATTAATTTACAATTTTGTGTTTTAAATCTTTGTTTAGAAATTACTTAAAATTTTATGTTTAGCCCATTGTTTAAATTAATTTATAAATTATGCTTTCAACCCTTAAGTTCTTATGTTTTTAAAATTTAACATATGTATTATATTTATGCATTTTCTATTATTTACATTTTATACTTTTATAACTTTTAAATAGCAATTCAAATTTTTTTGTATTTAATTTCAAAATATAATTTTCAAATCAAAATGTCTATTTAATGTAATTTGGAAAATAAATCTTTATTAATTGAAAATATAATGTTTTCAAACCCAATATATTTATAAGATTTTTAATTTTGAATTTCAATTCCAAGATTCAATTTAAAATAAATTTATAAATAAAACATATCTTTTATAAATATAAATATTTTATTCATTCCCAATCTATAAATATTTTTCAAGTATTTATTTTCAACATATATGTATTTGAATTTCAAATTCAAATTCCAAATTATAATCTATTTATCAAATATTTAGATTTTCCGAAAGAAATCCTTTATTTAAAATCTTATATATATTTTTATTCCATTTTCAAATGAATCCACAATTAAATTTAAAATTCATATATTATTCAAAATATTTGTTTTTGAATTTCCAATTAGAAATTGTATTGAAATCATTCTTATACACATTTATATTAATAAACAAACAAATGCGTATTTAACTTGGAAAATACCAAATTAATTCACAATTTAATTTCAAAAATTAAATTAATTACCAATTATTTCATAATTTAATTCCAAAAATTGAATTTATTATCTAGTTAATTCTGGCTAAAATCCGAGAATGTTACATGAATTGACATTAGTTTAAGAAAGTTAGAGAGGAGGAAGAAGAAGACATTGTTTTAGAAGTGGAGTTGTGTAGAAATGAAGTGAATGTGTGTGTATTTATACAGTTAGGAAATGTATGGAAAAGATTGGAAACCCCTTCCTTAACTATGAAGCAAAATGTTTTAAGCATGTAAGGCCATACCCTTACACAAACATACATTCCTTATATCACTCCTTAATTTATGGCTTGATTTAGGGGTCCTTTTGTCTCCTTTTAAATCATCTTACTTAATTAATTTGCTTAGGAAAAAGTTGTGTTTGATTATTATCATATGTTTACACATGACAACCATTCAAGTTGCAATATATTTACACAACTTGTATTGAATAAAAAATTGATTTTTAACAAAACGTTTTATGGTCACATTTTCAGTATATATCCAAAGTGTATATTTTTGTAAACATGTTTCAAAAATAAAATTTCTAACATTATTTATGAATTAAAAAGTGCTTAATAAGGTTATAAAATCATATTTAATCACATCAAATCTTGGATTTAGATATGTAAAAAATTCTGATATTTAAATACGAAGTGTTTGAAATTTCGAGTCGTTACACTTAGGGACTATTAACCTTCATAATCTTAACATTTCTTTATTAAGAAAATGGTTGTGGAAGTTTAGTGGTAACAGTGAAAACTTATTTGGAAAGAATTGATATCTGATCCATTTTTTGGCAGATTTGTTTGGCAGTAAATGCAATTGGGTAAATTTCAAAAAAATTCCCTAAGGGATCTTAATAGGCCTATATGGATAACTATTCAGCATTCATATCTGGTCTACATTTTAAATTAATGTTTTATTTCAATTTAAATATGTTTATGTTATATGTACGTAAATTTGAGTGAAAGGATTAAACCCTTATTTTTAGTTTTGGTAGTTGAAAAACCCTTTCAAAAACATGTTTTAAATTATGCTCCTATTTTTATTTTTGATTATAATTTTTTTTAGAAATTAAATCTAAACATCTATCGCATGTTTCTATGATCAATTTTTTTCTTCTAGAAATGTAAATATTTGCAGATTTCCCTACAATATTTGCAGGAAATTCTGTAAATATTTATTGTCCAAAAACTTCAAATATTTATAGATTTCTTTGCATATATATATATATATATATATATATATATATATATATATATATATATATGAATTATTTACTAAGTTCTCTGCAAATATTTACAGAGTTTTTCGCCTATATCCTAAAACTTAAAAAATATGGATTTTTACTAAAACCTGTTTTTTTAGAAGGGATGGCCATGTATTTTAAAACTTAAAGTGGGTGTGAAACTTCTATAATTATTGGAAATAATAAGGTGTTTACCCAATTTAACGTGTTTGTGTTTCTCAAATATAAGGAGTTTTTTATTTTTATTTTGAGTATGTGAAAAGTAACATTGATATACATGACATGACAACAATTGTGATATACACTCATAGTGGAATAAAAATAAATTTAAAGCATATGGAAGTTGTGTGTATGTGTGTGTGTGTGTATATAATTGTTGCAATTTGCAACTAATGTATGGAATACATATGTATACATGATAAATTTGAGTTATTCACATGTCGAATTAAAAATTACAAGCCTAAGACTCTTTATATTCCACTTGTTTATCATGAACCAATAAAAACAATTAAAATTTGTTAAATTATAATCAATATTGATACGCGCGCACGCACACACACACACATACATACATATATATCCTTGTGTGTGTTGTATGTATATTCCAATTTAGAATTAATTTCAAAATTAGTACGTATATATAACTAATAAAACTCAAAATATCTTTTATTTAATTTATGCATATGTTAATTAACAAATCATGACTTTAATTTATGCTTATGCATACTCATCATAAAATCCAAAATAATTTTATTTAACATTTTAACGTCATAATTTATATGAAGTCCAAAATTTAATTTATCTATGAAAATCATAAAATCCAAACTAATTTTATTCAACGTTCCAAAGTCATAATTTATATATAAGTATAAAAATAATTTATGCATACAAATCTAATAATTAAAGTTATAAAATCATTAAATTCTAGCAAAGAAAGGTTAAATGTAATGTTTATATGATTTGCACAATGAATTATCAATAGTATTATGTAATTTTCATTAAGGTTTAATTTCATAATAAATCAGTTCATGTACACAAATTATATTTAATTAGTTATTAATTTTAACAATTATATAAAAAATTTATGAACAAGAGTTATCATTATATATATAGGGTTTAAGTATCATGAAATCAAATAAATACATTGTTTACTAATTTTGCGATCGTGTCGCTTGTCGTACCTTGATCTATGTATGTCTCCTAGGAATTTGATTCCACGTTCTTAATCTTGCAAGGATCAAAGAATTATCACCATTGAAAGAGAGAAGATTTTTGGATTTTTAAAATGGACCAAGCGGTTTTTGGCCTTGTCATAGGGGGTTAGGTTCTATTTCATTTTTCCACGTGAAGAATGAAGGATTTTGAGATGTTATTTATATAAGAGTTTTTTAATTACTTAGAGAATCAAACTTCGCTTGTAAACTCTAAGCAAGTATGTGTTAGCCAAATACTTACTCCAAGTATTTGTTATAGGGTTGTTAGTTTCGAGATTCAAATCCACAACCCTTGAACTGCGCCAATCCTGTTGGCTTTGGTAGAGTTAGGGAAATGCCCTATGGGCAATTATGTAATTTGGTACATAAATCTGACTCTTGTTCAAAATAAAAGTTTTCTTATATACTTGATATAATGTGTTATATTATTTATTCAAAAGTATATTTAACATAGAAAATCCATAAATGGTATGTTTCATGATAATGGTTACAATATGTTGTAGTCATTAGTGATTTGTCACAATAAAAATAAACATATCATTTTAAATATTCCTCGTCAAGGTATATCGAGACTGAATATCGATACATCCATTGAAACTAGAGTACGTAACGTTCTCTTAACGCTGGATAATGCATTGCTCATAGCTGTTGGATGCATCAAGAGGTTACGTACTGATAGTTATTGGATGAATATGGGACTTACTTGATATTTTTTGTTGGTTAATATGCAAAGAATATCGACGCGACAATATTACACAATTCCCTCAACTTGAAAATACTATTGTAACGACCTGTAATTTTACCACTTTGAAATTGAATATTTTATTTAATTTATTTTAATGTTCAAATATTGGATTACCAAACTTAAATAATTATGTTTCATTCGATAAATAAGAATGGTGAACTTATTTTTAAAACCGAATAGAGATTTTGAGTTTCATAATAAAATTGACAAGAGCCGATTTTCGATAAAATTGGATTTTAATATTTTAAAAATGGTTTTATAATTAAAATACACTTGTTTTGGTTATTTAAAGATGATAAGAAATGTAATTTTAAGTTTTTTTTACATAAATAAATAGTTTAATTAAAAACTAAAAATGTGACCGAAGATCATTTTTCGGATTTTCGATCGTTCGTCAAATGGAAATTGTCGCAACGTTAGTGCACCTTTGTTGACATGTAGATGCACACATTTTATAACATGGCATGTAAAATGAAATAACTAAGCAAAGTTTATTTTTACTAAGCATGGTTAGAAAGTTCTAGATTTTAATTAGTAAAAGTTAGTAAGATTTTATCTTTTCAAAAACAAACATCAAATCAAATCTCACCAAAACAAAGGCAAATCTCCTCCTTAGTCAACAAATACACCTAGATTCATCCCTTAGTAGTAAGCAAGGATGATATAAAGTGATGAAAAAGATGTGATGTAAGCGATATTTTGAAGGAATGGTATTTTTGTCTTTGCACATAAAGAATTTTTCAAAATTTCTAACCTTATAAATACCCACCTCCTTCTCCACTTTCATTCACACTTAATCTTTTTTTTTCTAAGCCTCTTCATCTTCTACTTCTCTTTATAATGGCTTCCAAGCCATAAAAGAAATTAGAAATAAATAATGTCGAAATATATACAAAATATACAAAATGAAATCAATATCCATTCGCCTCAAAACCAAACTCATTATTTTTCATATATTACCTCATTTTCTCATGGCTATAACTTCCTAAAATAGAACCAAATAGGTAAATTATTTTCTTCAAAACATGTAGAATTTTAGTGGCTTCAACTTTCTAGTTGACACTTCTTCTTATTCTAAGCTTAGTTATACTCAAAACTCCATTCTTTCCAAAGCATTCTCGAGCATAGTTTTTAGGCTGAGAATACCTCTTTTCCATTCGAGCATAACTCCTCCAAAACTGATCCAAATGAAGTAATTCTTTTTCATAAACATTGTATAATTCTAGTGGCTACAACTTTTATGTTCATCTCTTCTTCTAGTTTTGAGCTTAACTATTTCAAATTTTCACTTCTTTATAGTGCATTTTCGGGCTTCATATTTGTCGACCCGAGAATACCTCTTCTTCATTCAGTCATACCTCCCTCAAAACTACTGGAAATCAAGTGATTCCTTTTTTCAAATTCAAGAGAAAATAAATTTCAACAGCTTTCTAGTTAAAATTTTCAAATTTTAAGAAAAGGTTCAAAAATCAGAGAGAAAATGACTTACTTTCGGGTCTAGATTTGGAAAACTTAAGGTCGTAGCTTCAACACTTATCTTCCTCCTTCCTAAAGCTAGGTCGTGAGCACTTGAAGGTCTTGAAAGTAAGAAAACATGGTGAAAATGAGCTAAGGCCAAGAGCAAAAGCATAGAGGAGGGGGTGGCCGAGCACTTGGATAAGGATATGAAGTTGTTTAAGTGATGGTAGAAGTATATAGGTGAAGTGTTGTGGCGATATGAATGATGGTAGAAAGATTGGTTTTAATTATGATGAGAACTCTTACTTTAAACCATTAAAAGTAGTTATAAATGCTTAAAAAAACTATTTGGATGCTAATGATATTTGGATGTTTGGTTGACGAACGTTCGAAGAAGTAATTAGCAACATATAACTAAAAGTGAGGTGTAATGACCGGGCATTTTCGACCCCGAAAATCGACATTAATACGTTCACTGTATAGAGTGCCGAGCAATTGTGTGCCGAAAATACCGGTTGTTAGGATTAAAGAAGAAAACAGATAGAAGAAGAAAGCAGAAATAATAATAACAAAGAATCTCACAATCACAGCGGAACAAAATATAACATGCAACAACAACATTTTATACAAAAGGAGAATTATAACTGTTAATATACATACAAGTTTCAGAGTACAATCATCAACATATAAATCTGGACAGTTATAACAACTTGTCCCTAAATACCGAATATACAGCTTACAATACACAGTTGAATATAATCAAATACGTCTCTGCCATCCAGCTCATCTCTTGAGCTCCAAAGCGTTTTAACCTAAAAACTATAATACTCGGTCCGACCCGAGAATTACAATAAAGTAACACCCGAGTCGGGCTGGAAACCTGCGTGAGTAACACACACCTAATTTGAAATACTTATCAAAATCCTTTGAAAACCAAGTAACTCCTACAAACACGATGAATTTTTTATCTTATAATAACTAAAACATTTTTTTATAGAAATCCATGATATTATAATAGTGTCTAAGTGCAATATTATTTAAAATAGTCGAATTTCTTAAATTTATCCAATTCCAGCATACATGGCTCTATAATCAAAACCGTAGAGGTTCGAAATGAGTATTAATTCGAAGTGGTTCCGGTAATGCAGATATCTGATCCCAGTCTCATCAAACTCAAAACAATAAATTTTAAATGTTCAAACCGTTTTAAATAAACAATTCATTTTTAGGAGTCAACATTTACATGTAGAAATTAATTACATGTTATTTCAAATAAAACGTGTCAACGTTTTATTCTAATTTTTTTAACCGATTTGGCTACTAATGGAATAAACAAGAACAATAAATATTCAAGAATAACAAAAAAGGCATAGATCATTAACTAGTTTAACGATTAATAATCAATACCAAATAACTCACACCACAGGATTTAATTTACTTTAATTAACTAAATCTGTTTTATATCACTAATCCAAATTGCTTAATAATTTAAGAACCAACAATTTATATTAGTTAATTTGGATTAAACAAAAAAATTAATAACTAATTTTATTAATTAAAATAAAATTAAGCCAATTTAAGAATTTAATTTATAACCAACTTAAATTATTATAAAATAATTACAAAAAAAATCAACAACATTAATCTTAGACCAAAATATTGGGTGATAGGACTTCAATACAAAATCTATCATGTTGGCTTGATTTTTTTTAAATGAAAAAAACCTATATTTATTTAAAGTTAAAAGATTTTGACATAATACTTATGAAATTCCTTTACCAAAAAAAGGAATATGAAATGCCCGGCCTAAATTGTTTGGTCCACCCAAAAAGAGCTCCACCCCTTACTTTCCTTTCTTCCTTTCCCCTACTTCACTTCTCCCTTCTTCATTTCGAATACCCCATGCATTTTGCACACAGACGTGCACATACAAGTGCACGCTGCCTCTGACTGCCGCAGTTTTATGTCGGTCACCCCTACGAGTCGCCGTCGACCTCCACTCAATGCTCCACCACCTAAAAACTCGGGATAACTCCTCATTCCAAAGTTCGAACCCAAGAATCAAAACTGGAAACACCACCGCGGCCTTCCCTCCCCTCGCCATGAGACTACTGTACCCCATCCATCATCAAAATCGACCTACGAGTACGCCATCGACCACTCCTCCGTTTCCCCTAGATAGCACTAATACTTTGCCTCCTCCACGTCACAATCTGCCTACAACCGAAACCACCATAACCACCTTTTAAACTCTACTCCGACCACGTCTCGCCTCCACACTCCATCAGAAATCGCCACACTATTTTTCTTGGATGCCCCATTACCCAACCCTCCTCCACGATGAACCCCATGCCACATAATAGTCTTGCTCGTCGAAATTCGACAATATCCCTAAATCCGTTCAACTCAACGTTTCTTTCTCCATGCTTCATTGAAAATCTCCAAACCAAGCCTAAAATTCGAATTTTCCAATAACGAACAAGTCTATATAATCCAATCATTTAATTATGATATTCGAAATTCGACCTTACCTAGGCTACTAACTGTAAAATAGGTTTTCTTACCTCTACACTAATGAAATTTAATGGAACCAATTTTAGGTTATTCTATACTCAGAAACAATGAACCTTGGTTTTGGAATCATTGACTTAAAGATAATTAGATATGAAGATATTGATTTTTAAAGGTGAAAAGTTCAACTGTTTTAACCCAAAATTATGAACAGAGCCCTTTGTAGAAGATGCACATGGATTTTGCCTGGAACTGCTCATGTTTAATACATACATAAAAATACATCTTTCCATAACAACACATAAGTACATGGCATATGTTACAATTCATACCAAATCACTAGATATATATATAAGTGTATGCCAATATCTGTAAACAAAAATGTTTATTCACAATTTTTAATAGAGATGAACTACTACTTTGTTTTGCTCTTCTTCAAGCTTTTACTGTCTGGATATTTTGAAGTTTAATGGCAGATTATTCTTCTTTTATTTTTATTTTTATGTTTATAAGAGTATGAATATGTGAACAAGCTTGGTTATGTTTATATAGAAGATGAAGGCAAATAGTGGAGTAGGGTGGCTATGTACATATAGATAGGCTAAAACATCATGCACAGGCTTATTTTATTTTATTTTTCTCTTTTTGGTGATTTAATCGAAAGGTCTGATTTGATTTTTATTTAAGTGATTTGATTTTTAGGCTTGATTTGATTTATTATGTGGATTAGATTTTATATGTGACTTAATTTTCTGTTTTGCCATCATGATGTTCCCTTATGTTTATCATACACACATATATGGATATATATATGTTCTCATATGCATATGTTCACCATACACACACACATACATTTATATGCTTGCATATTCACAAATCCATTTGCTTTCATACATATTTACATACCTATATATTCATCTATACATTTAGGTCTACACATGCTTACACATATATATAGATATTTCTATTCCATATGCACTACTTTAATAAACATATACCTATATACATATTGTCACATATATTACCTCATATGTTTGAAATCTGTTATTTTTTTTAAAGTTCATACATTCATGTATATAAATTTATTTACATATACAATATTTTTATAAACGTATATACAAATATATAAACTTATATATATATTTTTAAACATCATAAAACTTGTATAAACTCATATATATACATGTAAGGATATTCTATCTTAAATTCTAAAATGGTGGAGTTTATATACATATATCAATAAGATTTATCATATTCAAAAATTTATATTTTAAAATTAAACATAATTTCAATAATATATAGATTCGGATATTTAAATATCAAAAAGTACATCTATTCGACTTATATAAATTTATATTCTAATAACTAAAATTAGTTAATCATCCTAATAATAGGCGTTAAAAATCCAGGTCGTTACATTCCTTCCCTTTTAGAACTTTTCATCTTAAAAAAGGAACGAAGCGAGAGTTTGAATTTTTATTTATATTATTTAAAAAAATCATTTTAAACTCCTTGCTCTTTTGCTATACATTTTAAAAATACATACACTTTAAATTACATAGTATCACCAAGCTAGTGTAATATTAAAACATTTTTCATAACTCAATGTCTAAACAAGTCCATCATTGTTCTTACAGAAATTCAGTCATACGTTGATCAGGCGCAGGACTGAAAATTTATAAGTACTTAGTAGACCCTTTCAACACCCAGTGAAAACACTTGAAAAACCTTTTTCAAAAATAATATGGAAAGTATCACCCCCTTTTCCCACCATGGATCGTAGTTAACCCGATGATTGCGTCACCATCCCGACGAAATAAAACTATAGGCATCAATACCTCTCGACTTACGCCATGGGAACACCATAGTCCACAGCTACACAAAGGTTGCGTTGTTATCACAGCAAAACTGTAAGTAGTCTATAAACAATCACTGCCCCTCAGATTACACTACTAAACAAAACTAAACCACATAGATCGCATACTACACAAAGGTTGTGTCACTACCTCAGTGAAACCCAATGTAGACAGTAGGCAATCGCTGTCACCCGAATTATGCTATGGAAACAAACCACATAGATCGCAATGTACTGATGTTACGTCGCTCTCATAGCAAAATCAAACGTAGATTATAGGCAATCATTAACACCCGAATTACGCTATGGAACTGCGATAGATCACAATTACACAAAGGTTACGTCGCTATCACATCAAAACCCAATGTAACTGTAGGTATCAACACCTCTCGACTTACGCTACCTAACAAATGATCACCAGGAACTCATGAGTTTGTCCGAACGTCCTCTAGGATCCCAATTCTCATTGAACCTACCCTGTGGATTCCTAAGCAGAACCACCTAGTGGATCTCCTACTTTAAGTTTCGACTTTTGTGGGGGTACCTTTCCATACTTTTGTCTCAAAACATATCATACTATATACATAGTACCTTTCAAATCATACTCTTTATGTGTATCACATATAAACTTTATCTAAAAATCGATATCATCAAAATCGATAGTTTTCAAATTTGGTTTACCAAATTTCCAAAATTGACCATTTGCCAAAATAAAAAATCTTTTAAAAAAATCAATGGGTTCCAAAACTATTTCAGTTTCATTCTCATACATATATAAGATCATTCCTTTCAACTTGAATAAGTTTCAGATCATAATTTCTGAGTCCACCCAATTCTTAGATATGCTCCATTTGGTACTTTCAAATATCTTTCAAAGATTATTTCTTTCTGGTTATAAATTCAACAAGGGAAGTTTGAATATACAACTAATATATATAACCTTATTTATGCCAAATCAAATTTTCCAAGTTCAATTACTTTTCAAAGTTATCGGTAACATTTCTTACTTCTTATGAGTAAATTTCAACTATGGTAATTATCTAATTTTCATTTTAAAGTCATCACATTTGCTCAAAATATATTATTTTCCTTTAAAAATCATTTTTGCCTTAATATCTCGATTTTGATTCCAATTCAAAATTGCTTCGAATTCCTATTTGGGTTATAACTTTAATTTTATCCCAGTTTGTATTCGAATCCATGATTTAAATATAAAAAATTTCCACTTTGACCAGTTTGAATTTAGAAAATAGCTTGAATAGTTTTAAAATAGTGAAATAGTTAATATAAGATAGTTTGGGTTTTTAAAAAATGGTTTGAATGGTAAATAGCTTGGAAAATCAAAATAATTTGAATATTTAAGGAGATAGATTTTTAACAGTTTATATTAAAATAATTTACTTGAAAATAGTTCCAAAGTCAAACTAATTCTATTCCCATTCTCCCAATTCAAATCAACTTCAGTTACCATTTCCATTTAAATTGATTCAATTTCGACAATTCAAATTAACTTCGATTCCCATACTAATACAAATCAGTTCCTATTTCGATTTCAAATTAGTTCAGTTTCGATTACGATTCCAATTAATTCAATCCAATTCTAGTTTGAATTAATTCTCAAATCTAAACTATTTCGATTTATATAAAATTGAGTTCGATTTTCAAAATATCGATTAAATCATTTAAATCAAATTAACCTTAAATATTTAATTTAAAAATCCAAATCTTTCAAAATAATTCGTTTTCGAGCCCAAATTTCGAAATATCCATTAAATTGCTTTTACTTGGATTTATTTCAATGTTCGAGTGAGAGTTCAAATCATTTTAAAACAAATCAATTTTCGGAATTCAACTGATTTCCCAATCATAACTTCAAAATTTCAAACTCGATTCTTTAAACAATTCCGGTTGCCAAGTTTATTTGAAATTAAAACTAAAATTCAAAATGACTCCATTTCCATAAATTTGAATTTATTTCTTGAAATCAAAATCATTCAAACTTTCAAATCAAAATTAACTTTATTAGAAAATTAGAATCATTCAAACTTTATTATGTTGTGTCATAATAAAGGATGTTCATTACAAATAAATGACATTTCAACCCACTTCTTAATTTATTCGAAATAATATGATTCATAGTTTTATATACTGTAAATAATATACAGGATGATAGCAGGATATATAAAAATAAATAAATATCCAAATTATCTAAACATCAATCAGTAGCATCCATCACAAATTTCCAAAATTCGAAACCCATTTTGCTTCAAAAATCGTTTTGAAATCATCTATACATATTTAACTTCTTTTGCAACTCTTATCAAAGCTATACCTTTTCTTTCACAATTTAATTCATTTAACTTCCATAAATTAAATTTTATTTTCACCTTGAAATTTCCAATTTCAGGTTATAAGTTCAAACTTTTTTAACTTGGCCTGAATTAATTCCCAGTTCGTTCAATCCACTTAACCTTCTCAATTTAAATTTTTTACCTTCCAAATTTTAATTTCTTATTAATATCACCTCCCATCTATAAGTTCAAAAACTTACTTTCCTTTTTGGTTATACTTCTCATTCTCATGGGCATTCCAAAATTCAATACCTAGTATTTATTTCCTTAAACACTGTGAAACACATTTCAAAATTTCCAGGGCTTAGATTCAAAACTCCTCAATTTAGATCCATTTTAATTTACAAGTCATATTTACATATTATGCTTATATAATTCCACTTCCTTAAAATATTCCAAATGTTTTCTCATTGTTTATTTTGTAATGAACATCCTTTATTATGACACAACACCCAATTTATGATAATAATCAATATCATCATATCTAGAAACCCAACACATCATATAATCCACAATTATTTCCTAAAAAATTATTTATATATATAAAATATAATCAGGGTAAACTTATTTCATTTCAAACACTTGAAAGACTCTTTTGAAATTTTCAAAATTTCAAATTCTAGTTTGAATCCACTTTTAGCTTAACTTGTTTGCATAATTCATTCTTACCAAAATTTCTATTTTGTTATATATACATTACCACTAAAATCTTATAATCTTATTTGATTATAATAATAACAACCAATCGCCTTAATATACTATAATAATTCAGAAATATTATTTCTTTTTATATCAAAATATAAGGTTATATAGAAATTATTTTAAAATCGTTTTTAAAATCATTCTATAAGAAAATAATAAGTACGCCCTTATATATAATACACTCAACTCATTCCCGGGTACTACTGACCCTATCTCTAATGAGTAATCCCCACCAGACCCAAGATTCTCGCTTAACCTTCAGTTCTGGTACCATGTGTATTGATCGGGAGTTTTCAACCCCAAAAATCGACAGTAATACACTCACTGTATAGAGTGCCGAGTAATCGAGTACCAGAAATACATGGTTATTAAGGATAAAGAAGAAAAGAGATAGAAGAAGAAACCAGAAATAACAACAACACAGAATCTCATAATCACAGTGGAACAAAGTATGATATACAATAACAACATTTTATATAAAGGAAAGCTATAACTGTTAATATACATACAAATTATCAAAGTACAATCATCAACATATAATATGGATAGTTATAATAACTTGTCCCTAAATGTCAAATATACAGCCTATAGTACACAACGGAATATAATCAAATACATATCTGCCATCTAGCTGTCTCCTAAGCTCCATAGCATTCTAACCTAAAAACTGTAATACTCAGTCCGACCCGAGCATTCCAATAAAGTAACACCCACGCCAAGCTGGAAACCAGCGTAAGTAAAACACACCTAATTTGGAAATACTTAAGTTATCAAAATCCTTTGAAAACCAAGGTAACTCGTACAAACATGACGAGTTTTTATCTTATAATAATCAAAACATTTTTTTACAGAAATCCATCGATATTATAATAGTGTCTAAGTACAATACTTTTTTAAAATAGTCAAATTTCTTAAATTTATCCAATTCCAGCATATAAGGCTCTATAATACAAACCGTAGAGGTTCGAAATGAGTATTATGTCTATGTAGTTTCGGATAATGCAGATTTCTGATTCCGATCTCTTAAACTTAAAAAGATAAATTTTAAATGTCAAATCATTTTAAATAAACAATTCATTCTTATGGTGTCAACACTTACATATGGAAATTCATTACATATGTTATTTTCAAATAACTTTTTTAACCGGTTTGGTTACTAATGGCACAAACAAGAACAATAAATATTCAAGAATTACAAAACAAGGCATAGATCATTAACTAGTTTAACGATTAATAATCAATACCAAACAATTCACACCATAGGATTTAATTAACCTTAATTAACTAAATTTGATTTATATTATTAATCCAAATTACTTAATAATTTAAGAAATTAGCAACAATTTATTATTAGTTAATTTGGATTAATCAACCAAATTAATAACTAATTTTATTAATTAAAATAAGATTAAACACATTAAGAATTTAATTTATAACTCATTTAAATTATTATAAAATAATTACAAAAAATCAATAACATTAATTTTAGACCAAAATATTAGGTGATGGGACTTTAATACAAAATCTATCATGTTGGTTTGAATTTTTTTTCCTTTTTAAAATGAAATAAAACCTATATTTATTTGAAGTTGAATATTTTAACATAATACTTATGAATTTCCTTCACTAAAAAAAAGAATATAAAATGCCTGGCCCAAATTGTTCGATCCACCCAAAAAGAGCTCCAACCCCCTTACTTCCCTTTCTTCTTTTCCCTTACTTCACTTCTCCCTTCTTTAATTCGAATACGCCAGGCATTTTGCATACAAACATGCACATATATGTGCACGCTGCCTTTGACTATCGTAGTTTAACACCACTCACCCATACGAGTCGCCGTCGGCCCCCACTCCATGCTCTACCACCTAAAAACTCGACATAACTCTTCATTCCAAAATTCGAACCCAAGGCTCAAAACTGGAAACACCACCGCGGCCTTCCCTCCCCTTGGCACGACACCACCATACCAAATCCATCACCAAAATCCACCCACGAGTACGCCATCGACCACTCCTCCTTTTCCCCCCAGACCGCACCCCTACTTCGCCTCCTCCACGTCACCATCTGCCTGTAATCGAGACCACACATAACCACCCTTTAAACCATACTCCTACCTCGTCTCGCCTACACACTCCACCAGAAATTGCCACACCATTTTTCTTGGATGCCCCATCACCCAACCCTCCTCCACGACAAACCCCATGCCATATAATAGCCTTGGTCGTCGGAATTCGACAACATGCCCAAATTCATTCAACTCTACATTTCTTCCTCCATACTTCATTAAAAATCTCCAAACCAAGCCTAAAATTCGAGTTTTCCAATAATGAATAAGTCTATATAATCCAATCATTTAATTATGATATTCGAAATTCGACTATACCTAGGCTACTTACTGTAAAATAGGTTTTCTTACCTCTACGCTTATCGAAATTTAATGAAACCAATTTTACGTTATTCTATCCTCATAAACAATGAACTTTGTTATTGGAATCATGACTTAAAGATAATTAGATATGAAGATATTGTTTTTTAAAGGTGAAATTTCAGCTGTTTTAACCCAAAACTATGAACATAGCCCTTTGTAGAAGATGTACAGGGATTTTGCCTGGAACTGCTCATGTTTAATACATACATAAAGATATATCTTTCCATAACAACGTGTAAGTACATGGCGTAGGTTACGATTCATACCAAATCACTAGATATATAAGTATACGTTGATATCTGTAAACAAAAATGTTTACTCACAATTTTTAGCAGAGATGAACCGCTACTTTGTTTTGCTCTTCTTCAAGCTTTTACTATCTGGATATTTTGAAGTTTAATGGTAGATTATTTTTTAATTTTTTTAATTTTTTTAATTTTTTGTACGAGTATGAATAAGTGAACAAGGTCGGTTATGTTTATATAGAAGATGAAGGCAAATAGTGGAGTAGGGTGGCTATGTACATACAGATAGGCTGAAATATCACACACAGCTTCTTTTATTTTCTTTTTTCTTTTTGGTGATTTGTTCAAAAGGGCTGATTTGATTTTTATTTAAGTGATTTGATTTTTAGGCTTGATTTGATTTATCATGTGGATTAGATTTTATGTGACTTGATTTTGTATTTTGCCATCATGATGTTCCCTTATATTTTTCTACACACATATATATATGGATATATATGTTCTCAAATGCATATCTTCACTATATATATATATATATATAATTATATGCTTGCGTAGTCATAAATCCATTTGTTTTCATCCATATTTACATACCTATATATTCATCTATACATTTAGATCTATACATGCTTACGCATATATATAGATAATTTTATTCCATATGCACTACTTTAATAAACATATACCCATATACATATTTTCACATACATTACCTCATATGTTTGAAATCTACCATTTTTTTAATGTTTATACGTTCATGTTTATATATTTATTTACATGTACAATATTTTTATAAACGTACATACACATATATAAACTTATATGTTTTTAAACATCTTAAAACTTGTATAACCTCATATGTACACATATAAGGATATTCTATCTTAAATTCTTAAATGGTGGAGTTTATATACATATATTAATAAAATTTATCATATCCAGAAATTTATATTTTAAAATTAAACATAGTTTCAATCAATATATAGATTCAGATATTTTAAATATTAGAAAACTCATCTATTCGACTTATAAGAATTTATTCCAATAATTAAAATCAGTTGATCATCCCAATAACAGGCGTTAAAAATCCAGGTCGTTACATGAGGAAATTCCTAAAATATGGCTACATATATTATTGGATGATATATATGTTTGGATATGATTGTAAATGATGGTTTTTTGTCATATCTGAATATGATAATATAATACGATTGTTGAATATATATGCACAAGTCACGTTAATACACATCGATAAGTACAAAGCTAATCACTTTCCTTTATTTAATGAAATCATGTATATGAAATGTTTAAACCTCTTAAAAATGGTTTAATATGGTTTAGAAATGTTTTATAAACATTGATAAGTGTTTTGGCAAAGATTAAATGAATTGAGTCAAAATTAGGCGCGTCGCGCGGTAGTTCGCGATTTCACGGTGTAATAGTCAAATGAATTTATAGAATGGAATATAGCTTGGAGTTCTTCGAGATAAGAATTTTCTGAACTATTATGTCGATAGTTTTCAAACAAAGAAATAAAATAAAGATTTCATCTTGTAAATTTTTTAAGGAGTCCAAAACTAGTTTTTAGCAAAATCGTGGTTTTACAGTTTAAAACCTGAATTTAAAATTGATTTAAAATGAATATTTTTAAATATTTAAGAATATGAAATAAATTTCATAAAAATTTCAATATTTTTAAAAGTAATTTGAGTTATAAAATGAATTTTCCAATTGATAGAAAAGTCATTTTGGTAAATATGGCTTTTTAAACACTTTTCGCAGCAGTTTTAAATAACCCGTGAAATCTAGATTTTAAACTTAAATATTCTATTTCATATCTTTTATAAATAATTTAAAATGAATAATCAAGTGTTTTAAATTAAGATTTGAAAGCTTTATAAATCATTTCTAAAAATGAAACGATTAGTACATTGTCCCGCCAGTGAGATCTAAATGGTAAAATAAGGTGTGTAAGTAAGATTAGGAATGGAGCAACCAGTGCCCTGAACTTACATGGCCTCTATTTTCTCTTTTAGATGAGGGGTGAACTGATCGAAGTGAATTCCAAAAGTAAGGAATTTTTTAAAAGAGTAAATGAAACCAGATTTTTAATAGTATAACGCATATTCTGGTCAAACTTTGTATTAAGGTCCGAGGAGGGAACTTGCACTATCTACGTGAATTTTAAAGGTGATTCCACCGCTATTCTATGAATAGTACGAGTTGAATATAATTTTTTTATCTTAGTACGACTGGTTTAGTCTTTTACTCAATACAAGTTGGTTTGGGGTTTATAGTAAATGATGTCTTAGATAACATTGTTTTTGACCCATTTAAAAGTTATGAAATCTTTGATTTAGATTAACGAAATGATTTGAAAATGTTTTCCTATGTAAAGGTGAAATGATTTGGGATTATTCTAAGATTAAAAAGGGTTTTAATTAACCAAAAGATTTGATAAATGAGGCTTAATAATTTCATATACCGTTAAATGGATAAATGGAATAATTTAAAATAATAGCCTCTGCGAGTTATTTTTAGTGAATAAAAAGATGAATTAAACTGAATGATAATCACCTATGAACTTCACTTCTTTTTATCGATAATTGAATTTCGATGGGATCCGTGTCAGATTTGGACGATTCTTGTTTGAAAACCACTTCGAACCAATTTATGTATTTGAAGTGAAACATGTTAACGACAAAGATCATAGAAGATGAAGATCTTCTTGATGAAGGGCTACTTGGAACTAGAGCCTTGGTGAAATTTACCATATCATATATTATGGTGGCAGTAGTGCTCAGTTATGAATATCTTCGATTTGCAAGGACTAATCGCTACTGATCCTAGGGGTGATTCCCAAAAAAAGATATGGTAGGAGGAGTGCCTTCGGTTTCATTCAGTCCCAAAATGAACTTGTATGTACGAATGTCTGACATTGCATTATAAAATCACATTAATTGATCTCTATAAATGTATCATCTATTTGGTGGCGGGGAAGCCAGCTATTCTTAGCTTAACTCCCTTTCCTGAGACGTACGAGCTTAGGAGTTATACGTTTGTAGAAATCAGTTATGTAATTATGGAGTGGCAATGTGACATTCAAAGTGAAAAGTGATGTTCTATGAAAGGTAATCGTTACCTCAGGCCTCAAACCTAGAAATGGCTAAAACATGCTAGATGCGGCAAGGCATGTGGTTTGCAACCATTAGGGTATGATCATCCCCTTCTAGATATATTTATTCCCACTATAATGTTGAGTATGGAATTGAGGTGTATGCAAAGACAGCTCCTGGATAGGTCGGTAACAACCGAGTTGATATTTCGGTATTATCTAGTTAGAGATAGTCGGTATTGTGTTGGTAGAGGACCATCAGTTGGGCCTCAGTATATTCGTCTTGAGATCTACTACCGGAAGATAGTCCCTTTACCTAGTCATTTGTTGGGAATCCATTCTCCATTACATGCCTGCCATTTTGATTGTCAAGTATAGTATGCTGGAGTTTAATAATGGTAACAATTTCGGCTATTTGAATATAATTACTTGAAAAGTATTTTCAAAAGAATGTCATTAAAAATAACATCAAATGATTTTACGTAGCAAATATTTTTGGTTATCATAAGGTAAAAGCCCATTCCGTCTTTATGTGCATCATGGTCTTATGAGATTCCTTTTCTTTTTAAAACATTTATATTTTGAGTTTCTCACACCAGTCCCATGAATGACTCAGGGTTTATCTTACTTTCCCTTAAACTCTAGATGCCAAAATTTTCCCAGGCAACCTAGTAGATCAGGATTAGCTTGGAGTATTTGGATGGAGCTTGGAGCCGAAGATTTCCTGTAGGTAGTCATCCATACGCATTTCCACTTCCACTATATTTATTTATTTATTTTTCAGCATTTTTAAGGACTGATATTTATAACTGTCCAACTGAGCTTAGGATACACTCTAATATATGTAATTTAAAAGATTTTCCACGGTAAAGATTATTGTTCAGTAATATATGTTATTCCGTTCGAGTGAGATTCTGTTCTATTTATTTTTCTTTCTTACCTTTGAAGATCCATCTTTTTATTCAGTTCAGATTAGACATGTGTGATTTATTGTCAACTCAAAGGGCATGGAAATTTGGATCTTTATATCTATTAAGCATTAATATGGAAACTCTACTTTGATTATAGTTAAATCATGGCATGGTGCCCATCGAATTATTTAGTTGGGTCGACTAGAAGCATTGGAATTGAAATACTATTTAAGAGAGAATTCATCTTCTCGGTTATATGAGGTTAATATCATGGTAAACAATAGTTAAATCAAAATTAAAGTCACTGGCCAGAGCAGTATGTAACGACCCATAAATTTTAACGGTTTTAATAACGTAATTAACTGATTTTTTATGAAATTTTAATTAATTGAATTTGGAAATAAAAATTTAATATTTGGCATGCATCATATTTAAACGTATCAAATGTCAAATTTTCATCAGATAATATGGAAGTTTATTTTTTTTAATGTAATTTCTAGTTTAAATTCAAATCGTTTAATATTTGATGGAAATAAAATATTTTTTAAACCTGAATATTTTTATACAATAATTTTTTTATCATTTTCTGGGTGAGAAGTCATAATTCGTTTCGTCAAATTCGGAATTCTCTAGCCCCATTTATCTTAGTTTCGGCAAATTTGCAGCATTTTCGATACCGAATATTGACTTTTGATAGGATGATCACATCACTTATATCTGTGTACCATTCTATTCATCTCGTCATGATGATCTCTGCAACAGATTTATTCATGCATTCCAGAGTCCAATGCGTAGAGAAATCCGCGGAACAGATATTCGTATCGATTCCGTATTTGGGCCTTTTGGGTTTCTATGTCCTTTCGTATATTCATCATGCAATATCAACAACTATTTAGCATAAATATTCTAGAAATTCAGATTTAATCGTTGTCATTCCACTAGTTTCAATTTAGGCCTGTTCGTTTTCTTTCATTCATTTGTTCTCTTGGAAAAAATTTATATTTATAATCTACAGTTTTGTATTGTGATAGACTGCTCATTTTTTTCTCCATCCCCCTTCCCATACATGCAACTGCATCTTACTGGCCAACCCCGAGCACCCCTAAACCCATCACCCTCCTCCGAGACCATCCTTCTGGCTGCATGACCTCTGCCACCCGCTGATCTTCCTAGACCCACAACTATCAGCCTCTCCCATCACTTTGGCCATCCTCCCTTCGCCGGCTAGCTCCACCTTTAGCCTTCCTCTTTCCACTTGAACAACACCTTCAAGCCACGACCTGCCTCCCCTCCCCGTGCTCCGTCACCAAGTCACCTCTGGTCGGCCGCTTGCCCCTCCACCTTGCAACCCTCTATTGTTTATAAGGTATTATATATATATATATATATTATATTATGTTAGTTTGTGTATATATATATATATATGTTTATGTAGGTGTTTGTATGTATATTGTTTATGACAACATGTTTACGTGAGTTATATATATATATATAGTATGTTGTTTGTATTTATAGGTATATATAAGTTTATATATGATATATTTAAGTTTATATATAAAATCTTTTGTTATATATGTGTGTAATATATCACCTATTGTTCATATGTAAGCTTATGTAATATTATATGCCAGTTTTTTGGGTTAGTTTATATAAACATTTATAATATGTTTGGAAATACTCTATTATACGTTTAAAAGTGTATATATATGTGTTATATATATATATATATATATATATATATATATTATGGCAGCCAAGTTAAACATATTGCCAGTCTATATATGTTGTATATATATGGGCTTCTATAAGTTTATATTGACCTGTTGAGTTATTTATATATATATATATATATATATATTGATTTTAATAAAGTACTGATTTTATAATAAAGTAACTTTTTCAAACTTTCATTTGTATGTATATATTACAATAAAGTATGTTTATATGCATTTTTATAATAAATATTGATCTTAAAGTATAATATGTATGCAAGTTTAAATATATACATGTTTATATATATATATATATATATATATTAGTTATATATATACAAGTTCACATGAGTTTGGGTTCTAAATATATATATATATATATATATTATTTTATTGGTGTTAAAGTTAAAATATTGATTTGAAATATATTTTAAATATATGTTTTAAAAAAGTTGGTTTTGGAGAAATATTATAACGTATATTTTATTCAGCTTATATCGAGCTAATTTGATTTGTTCTCATCGATTCCTATTTATCAGCTTTGTTTGCCAATTTCGTGCCAATCTTGCTTTACTTTAGAATTCGTGCTTGGATTCGTGACTCAATTTATTGTCGAATCTCTCCAGTCTCGAAAGGTTTGCAACCACTCACGATTAACACTCTTATATTTAGTAAATTTAATTCACATTGAAATGACAATTGAAATATGCTATTAAATTTGAACCGTTAATTATTTAATTGTTATATATGATATGCCATCATCTATAATTATTCACCTATGACCTCTGACACCATAATCTGTTATTTATGCTATATTTAAATTTGTTACTGATGATATATGTCTGTTGTCGATATGTTATATTGTTATCATATGTGTTCCCACTTTGTAGGTTCCCTGTTAATTTAGAATCCCTATGGATTGAAATGATATATACCAGAACGATCTTGTAGAATAAGGGAAAATTGTTATGGGTTGAAATGATAAACCCAAGTGATTTTATTGATTTTGAAATTTTGGGATTGCAGGTTGAAATGACATATACCGCTAAATATTTAAATTGCGGGTTGAAATGACAAATATCCGTATCACTTGATCATAGGATAGAAAATTATATACAGACACCGTTGGTCTATATTTTCCAACATTTTGAAAGGAAATATATGATCTTTTATCAATATTGATTTTAAAGTATAATATATAAATGTTATTTTTATATATATCTAAATTTTAGATTTTTAAAAATTATATGTTTTGGAAATTTAAATTTATAAGCTAGTTTTGAAATTATAATTTTTAAGATTTTACTAATAATTTTAATATTTTAAATATATAAAAATACATTTAATACAAAATACATTTAATAATAAGATTTCATTTAATAATTTTTTTTTAATTATTTAAATTTGTATTGATATTTTTTAAAAATAGATTTTATAACTTTAATAATAAAGTTGGGAAGTTAAATTAATGTTGACTTGGAATTTAAATTAGTTAATAATTGAATTTAAATTAGAATTTATTTGAACTTATTGATTTTGAGATTTTGGAAAATATAATTTATAACTTGATTTGATAAAAAGTGATTAAGTGAACACTCTCAATTTTAAATAAAATTGAGATTGAATATTTAATATTTATTTAAATATATAAATTGGGATTTAAATAAATTGTTAAAAAAACAGTCAAGGCAATAATTTTCATTTTGGATAAATTTAAAGTTAAATGTTGAAATATAAATGGAATTTATATTGTAAATGTTTGAATACTTAATGTCACGACTTGAAATCCAGCATCTGAAAATCGACATCAAATAACTCATTTGTATTCGAATGCCGAAGACTCAAACGTCGGACTCCAGTTCGGTGGAGCTTATAACAACATTAGATGAATACAATACGGGGAAACAAAATGAATTATCATTGATCACAACATATAGACACAACACCATTACAACAATTGAACACCATCATCAGAGTGCCATGTACATAATACAACAACAGAATGATAACATCACAACAGAACTGTAACATTCCTATTTTTAAATCAAATTTAAATTGGTAAGTAATTAAATTTTTGAAATTTAATTGTGAATCAATTTGGTATTTTTCAAGTTAAATAGGTATTTGTTTGTTCATTAATATAAATGTATATAAATATGATTTTAAAATAGGATTTCTAATTGGAAATCCAAAAATAAATATTTTGAATAATATATTAATTATAAAATTAATTGTGGATTAATTTGAAAATGTGGGAATATATATATATATAATTTTTTTTTAAATAAAGGACTTAATTCGAAAATCTAAATATTTTATAAATAGATTATAATTTTGAATTTGAATTTGAAATTTGGATTTAAATTTGAAATTTAAAAAGAATATATATATCTTGAAATTATTTTCGATAAAAAAGGATATATGAATAAAGTTTTTATTTAAAATAAGATTTGTTTATATTAATTTAAACAATTTTTTTTATTTATATAAATTTAGAAAGTATTTATTTAGTACTAAATAAATACCAAAGCTTTTAAATTAACATTTAAAACAATGGATTAAATATATTATATATTATTTTATTTAGAATCTAATTGGTTTTTATTTTCTTTTAAAAGTTTTATTTATACATAATTAAGAAAAGCATTTATAAATTATTAAAAGCACTTATTTATTTGGAAAATTAATAATAAAAGCTTTTAAATCATTTGAAAATAATTTAAAATAAATAATGACAAGTGTTTAATTATGAAGCTTGTAGTTAACATGTGTTAAGAGTTAAATAATGGATATTGACAAATGTTAACTATTGTAACAAGTATCATAATTTTTTTTCCATTTTCTTTAATTTTAATAAATCTTAATAAACTCTTTTTATATATACACCTCCTCTTTCCCCTCTCCTTTCCTATCTTCTCATTTTCTAAGGCAGAAACTTTACCTGTAAACTACTTTAAACCAGAAAATCCAGAAGATCAAAACCTGAAAACATCTTCTCTAAAACAAATCAAACTTGAAAATATTTTCCAAATCTAAAAATCTTCAACTAGAAAAAAATCAAAGCCCTGTAACTCAAGTCTGTTAATATTCAAACCAAATCAAACTCAAACCCTGTAACAAATTTTTCCAAAAGCCTGTAACCAATTCACAACTCAGATCAAAACCTGAAGCCTTTTTTCTCAAACCTGGAAATTTATTCAATCTACAAACAAGCTTCTACCTGAAGTAAACCAAAATCTTAAAGCATTCCAGTCTCAAAGTTTCAACCTTCTCAAGCAACCAACAACAAACAAGCTTCAATCTGAATCAACTAAGCAAGTTTCCAGTGTTTGAATCAAAAGCAGTAATTCAAAGCATTTCCAGATTTCAAAATACAAGCTCTGTTCATCTTTTCAAAACTGGTAAGTAAACATATATTAATAAGCTTAAGTAAATAATTGTTGGTTGCATGTGAATTTTCTGTGATGAAGATTGCTTTGCATATGTATGATACCTGTGTATTTGTATATGTTGAATGTGCATATATGTGCTTCTCTATTTCCATATTACAGAGTTTAAGATAAAATCAAAAATTCAATATCTTTTTATTTAAATCATTGCTAGGACTTAGATTTCAACAAAATAGTACAGTTTTAACATAATCTAAGTACTAAAAATATGTACAAGTAATTAAGTTTGAAAATATGCTTGCAGTTGGAAAATACAGCAGCAATCTTAATAATTTGATAAAATCAAATGTTGAATTTTATTGATTCAAGCATATATCTTGAATTGTCTCTGGAAGTTAGGATTTTTAAAATAAAAATCACAATTTTTAACTTGGTATCGAGTGTGCATTTTGGTGATGTCTGGAAAATGGTTTTTGGGCATTTACTGGTGGTCGGAGGTACTCGAGTGGTCAGGATTTCGTCTGGAGCTAGAATGATGATTGGGGTCTTTGGAAAAAATGGTGGAAGTGGTGATCATGGGCCGTGGCGTCGGCGGTGGGTTAAATGGGTTTTTAACCCTAGTTTTGACTAGGTCGGAAATAGGATCACCACGACATCTATGGTGATGCAAGTGGCACGAAATTTGGGGAAGGCAGCGTGGATGGTCGGGGAACATGTGGCCGGAATCTCAGGACTTTTGGTGATCGGCGTCGGATGTTCGAGGCATTTTCAAGTTTGGGATTTTTGTTCCAGGTCTGTCTGGATTGCTTGAATCTGATCTATGGCTTGTGTGAGTGTTTTAGTGATCGGGATTGGTGGCAACGGTGATGGGTGACGTGCCGAAAGGTTCATCGATGGTCGAAGGAGCTTCAGCCGATAGTGCACGTGTATGGTTAGGAGTTTCGTGTTTGTTGCTTTGGTTTGGGGTTTTGACTCAAAGGGAAGATCAGGTTGTGGGGATGGTGACTCGAGTTTGTACTCGAGTAATTTTTAGGTGACAGAGCCGAAGGTTTTTTACTGAAAAAAATATATAAGTTTTAAAAAAAATGGGAAGAAGAGGTGGTTAACTCGGGGCTGGACCTGAGTGGTCTACGGGCTTGACCCGAAGCAACAAGGTTGAGTAGTTTTTAAAGGTTTTAAAATCAACGTTTTTGAAATTTAAAATTTAATATAGTTTAAACTTTCTTATTTAATCTTACTTTTTTTTATATTGTTTTCTTTAACAATAAATTGAGAAGTTTTGAAAATTAGTTTAATTTAAATTTTATAAAATTTAAAGTGATTTTAAAACTCAAGTTAAAAATGAAATTTTAAGATTTTTATAAAAGCAAGTTTTAAAATTCAAATTGAAATTAGTTTTAAAAACTACTACTTGATAATGTTTAAAGTATTTAAAGGTAGCTTTGTTAACTTTAATTTATCAAGTTAAATGATTATTTTATTTTAAAACTTAATTAATGATTTAATTAAGTAAAGTTAATCACAATGATTAAATGGTGCAAATTTGTTAATGGTAATTAAGGCACTAATAAGATAATGTTTTATCTTAAGATAATTAGCGTTTTAATCACTTGAGATTAATTAAGTTAATAAGTAATTTAAGTATAATTTGTTGATTTAATTAATTATTAATTGAGGATTTATAAATTTATAATTAGGAATTATAAGTTAATTATTTAAAGGTTAATTAATTTGTAATTAAAATCTAATAACTTGATAATTAGAGGTTATTAATTAATGATTAGAGATTAATTAAGTAATTAAGATTTATTAATTTGTTAATTAGAGATTAATTAATTAAATAATTAAGGAATGGTCCAATGGTAATTAAGGATTAATTAATTTGTAATTAAGTTTTGTTAATTAATAATCAAGGTTTATTAATTAATAATTAATGAATAATTAATTAATTTAATTAATTAAGGGTTAATTAATTTATTAATTAATCAATTAAGGGTAATTAATTTAAAGGATAATTAAATAATTAAAGGTTAATTATTTAACGATCAAAGGTTAATTTATTTATTAATCAAGGTTGATAAATTAATAATTAAAGGTTAAAGGTTGATTAATTTATTTTTTAGGCTAATTATAAATGATTAAAGGTTAATTAATTAAAATGGTTTGTAATTAATTAACTAACTAACCAGGATTAATAATTTAATCATAAGTGATTAATTTGATTTAAACTTAATCAGATGAATAATTAATCTTATTTATGGATGCTTGAATTGTATGAAATGCTTTGAATTGTTTGATATCTCTGTGCGTAATGTTTTGTGTTATATTCGAGCTGTAATGAATGTAATTTATTTTATCTGTGATGAATGTATATTATTTATCTGTGAATCTGTGAATGAATGATAAGCGTTATAGATCATACCTCTTATCGATATTGATGTGCTTAAATTTGTGATGATTGATGATGTTGCACTATTGTGTGAAACCCCTGGACTACACCCTACACACACAAATATGGATTGCACGAGGAAATTGGTTAAAGTCACAGATATTTTAAATCTAAGGAAATGGTTTTAAAGATTGAGTTTTGAATCCAAATAGTTTTGGAAATAGAATTGGGTTAAATATGAAAAGCTTTTGAAAAGGCGTTTTAAAGATAAAAGTTATTTTGAATAACTTGATAAAGTTTTGGAATTTAAATAGTTTGATTTGAATTTGAATTCATGATTTGAAATTGAATTCTATGTTTGGAAATTTTGTTTTAAAAAGTTTATAAACATGTTTATATGGGTTTTAAACCATTTTAAAAATATTATTTTAGAAATTTGAATTTGACCCAAGTTTTATACTTGAAGGGCTTTAACTTGTGCAAATGTAGTCGGATTTTTTCGAAACGAAAACTATTTGTTTTTAAATAATAACAGCTTTCATATAAAAAAATGATTTCTAATTTCTGTTGAAATATTTCAAGTTTGAAATGGAATTGAAATAGTTTTGAAAGCTGTGAATGAATCTTTGTGAAGAATGGTTGAACCTTGTTTTGAAATTGCAGTTCAGCGTTTGAAAATCGACATCCGTACTTCACTTGTACTCGAACAACGCAGATTCAACCGTTGAAATCCGCTTGTGCCGGAGCTTATATCACATTAAGTAAAGCAACAAGGTGGAAGAAATGAATATATCATTGATACACAATAGTTGATACAACAATGGTACAAATGATATCAACATCAGAGATACAAGATAACAGCGGAAAATAACACAAACAGATTGTCTAGACTTTGCAACCATCGACAGCGGAAAGATAACTCTAATAGAATACATCTCTAAAAGAATCCAACACCAAAGATAGGTTAAACCAAAAGCTCGAAGCACCGTCATCAATGCAATAAGCAAGATCAGCCTGGAATGTTGAAAAGAAACAAATGCTGTTGCCAAATCCAAAGGCTGGATGCTGTCAAATCTACTCCTACTATTTGATTATCTGAAAAATCCAACTCTAGACTGCCCGTGTGGAAAATTGTGGACGACCAGAGTTTATGAAGGGAACAATAAACTCCAGGTCAGTCATGGAACTGGTGTGAGCAAACAAAAACAGTTTTATCTTTTAAAACAAACAACAAAGAAGTAGAAGAAATTCGCTATGCTTTTGGAAAATGAAATTGCCATAAGGCCTCCCGCCACACACACAATGCAAGCGCAAACTTGGAGGAGATTTCTCCTTATGACAGTCAAAAATGCTTAGTATGCGAAAATCTCTTTGATATTATTATTAGTGCATAGTGGAAAACATTTGCAAGTATAATATAAATCTTAGCCAACATACGTACCACTATAGTATGCCTACTATAGCTACCATATTAGATGGTAGGTTCTACAACTAAAACCGTATAAGGTGCGTATTGGATGATTGGATTTCCAACAAATGGTCAGGTAAAGGAACTTCCCACACCAAATGGAATGCCTCTGGAGGGACGCCCCCGAGAACCTAATTAGATCTCTGCCAATATAAGGCCGGGTTACCCCTGCCCGGAAGTAACTACTGACACGAGTATGCCATCCCGCGGTCGTTACCAACCTTTATCTGAGGTACCTCTACACCAACAACCACAAAGCAATAAGTTTGCAGCAACCACAAAGTAAAGTATCTGGGCACCATACCATGATGCCACTCATAATCTAGAAGGAAATGGACATACCCTCAGAGGGCGCTACCCTCAAATAACCTTGCTGCAATGATTCATGTTTCGACCATTACTGGGTTGTGAGGCTCGACGAAGTCTCGTCCTCATAGCTACACTTTTCATAAAGCCATGCTTTGATCAACAAATGATCAGCAGAACTTCGTATGCCACATTACCAAATTGGGAATGTATCACTAGTAACTATTAACTACATAACCTACGAACTCATACGTCTCAAAGAAGGGTGTTAAGCTAAGAGAATAAATCTCCGCAACCAAACAGAATTGTATTTGATAGAAACCAACTTTACATCTTAAAGTGTAACGTCAGACACACATCTATACAAGTCTGTACTAGGTCCGAACAGAACCGAAGACACTTCACAAAGAAACCCTTGCAATCCGGGTATCCACAATCTCGATCGGACTCCCCATCACATATGGAGATCTCTATACCGTAGCTACTCAGTGCATAGTCATTCGATGGGTAATCCTTTCGTTCTCGAAAATATCCGGTCTTCACCACCGGTCTTCAAATGCTATCCATATCGTCGTATCATTATTCGGAATGGGTTATATGACACAAGGTCCTCTCCCGGCTAAACCAAATAGTGAGCGCAATATTTTAAAAACATATGGATATTGGGGTCTTAGTTAAGTCACAACTTTAACCCAAACCTTTCTTTCAAATGCTTTAAACAAATTACCATTTTCAAATCTTTAAACGAGAAGATTCCCTTCACAAAGTTCACCCATCTTTCACAAAGATTCATTCATAGCCTTTCTAAACAATTTCCCTTTCAAATTGGATTAATTCGTCCAATCTTTAAATTAAAGATTCAATTCATAGCTTTCAAAAACAATTCCATTTCAAATCTTTTATACAAAAGATATATCTTTAAGATCCTCTTCAATTTCAAAACAAGGTTCAACCATTCTTCACAAAGATTCATTCATAGCTTTCAAAACTATTTCAATTCCATTTCAAACTTAAAATCTTTCTACACAAATTGGAAATCATTTTTTTATATGAAAGCTATTATTATTTAAAAACAAATAGTTTGTATAAAAGAGTTAAAAGCTATTATTAACCAAGTTTGTCACGACCCATATTTCAACGTTCGAAAATCGACATTCGTACTTCAATTGTACTCGAATGCCGTAGATTCAACCATTTGAAATCCGATTCGTGCCGAAGCTTATAACACATTAAGTGCAACAACACAGCGTAAGAAAATGAATATCATATAACACCAATGAGTACAATACCCAATGATATACAACAATGATACAACCACCCAACATATATCAGAGATATGATACTACAAATCACAGCACAAGATACACAATACCAGCGGCGGAACAATAACATAAGCTTGAACTCCAAAGAAGGAACTCCAATATCAGCAATTTCCATCTCCAAAGTACCAATCCAGAAACAGCTCGAACTCCCCATCGCGTCATGTTGTACTAAGCAAGGTCAGTCATCAGAATCCAAAGACTGAACTAGCTCCAGATAATCTAATAAACCTGACTCTAGGCTGCTCGTGTGGAAAATTATGGGCACCCAGAATTTAGGAAGGGAACAATAAACTCCATGTGACGCCCCACCTCTATACACACGCTAGCCAAGAACACTACGGTGTAGTGCTGTCGACTAGCACGGAGAATGAGGCTGTTGAGGAGCGACCATCCGTGTAATTGCCTCGTGCGAGCACCGATATGCCAGATAGTAAAAACGTGCATTCTATTTCAGGAGGGAATCCGACATGCCGATGCAAACTCAAAGCTACTACACAGTGGCTATAATAGTCTAGGACAAAATATAAACTAATAACACAGATAATATAAATGCGAAACATAGATGAAACAGAAAGTTTCATATATATATATATAATAACTGATGTCAGTTACAATACATTTGACACGGTACATGTGATACAACTACAACAGTCGACTCAGGAAGTTACATATACAAGTACATTAACGTATATAATATACACGAATACATATCTTCCAATACAATTACACTGACTACTATAAATGACGACGACTACTCCAAAAGATATGAAAGGACTTCATAGCTCTAGCAACATCCCAAAGCAGAATATCTACAACCTGAAATAACTCGAGTCTGACCCGAGTATTACATTCAAAAGAAAATAATACCCGGGTCAGTCTAATTCAAACTCAGTTATTAATGCACAGAAGCAATAATAATCAAATAACGAATAGATGACAGTGACAATAAATCTCTTCTATCCAATCACTAATAAGGATGAATTGGACAAAGGAAACAATCTAGCAATTGGAAACATCAATTAAAACGTCAACTCGAGTAGGGCTGCAGTATACGCAAGCGTGTACTGCCTCGCCACTACAACATATGGAATACGAAATAGATCCATAAATCAAAAGCAAAAGAAATAACAATAAAACCAATACCGTGTGGCTGCAGTTCACGCTTGCGTGCACTGCCTTGCCACTACAGTGATGACGTACCCAACGAATACCGTGTGGCTGCAGTTCACGCTTGCGTGCACTGCCTTGCCACAACAGTGATGATATACCCAATGAATATTCACAAGCAAACACAAGATCAAACCCGGGTTACTGGATTCAACTCAAGTATATTTCGAAAATCAAGCAAAATGCAAAGGTCAAGTCACGACAACCATGACTCAACGCAAAGCAACAAGACACTACAAACTCAAGTGAAAACAAAACTCATATATGCCAGTGAATGCAGTGGTCAGTGCAATGCACGAACCAATTTAAACGACAACCATCACAAGAATACAAGTCAGGATACTGCAAGCTCCAGGTGGTCAGTAATGACCAAGGAAAAATGAAACAGAGTGCAACCTGGAAGATATGAACCAGCATAAGCAAATGAATGCATAGGGGTGCAACAGGGAGGATGCACAGAAATGCAACAGGGGACTTAGTCACATATGAAAGGGTAAAGTATACATGCATTCAAATGCAATTCAGACCCTAGGTGACAGAGATGCAACATGGTCGGACACAAAGGCAACTGCACTATGCAAATGAATATGAATCATGCCAGTGACTAAAGTGAAGGCATGGACTGCCACAAAACAGATATTGCTCGACCCAAGACACAATATAGTGAATTGAAGGCAATGCAACAGTAAAAAGAAACAACATCAGTGGCTTAAACATGACACAGTGCAAATTTACTCAATGATACAACATGGTAAGACCAACGCATCAATAACACTAACAATAATCGAGCATCAACATGTACAGGTTAGAAGGCAGAACAGGGTTCGACAATATCGACCAAGTCAAAGCCAGAAGATCGAATAAGTCCAGGTAGTCTCGGCCAAAGTCAAAGCAAAAACAACATGCACCATAGAAGCAATATGACACAGTTACAATATGAAATGCATCAGATAGCAAATGATGGTAGCAGTTTCAAATCACGAAGCATGCAGCATTCGACAGTGCACACAAATGCACAAAGAATCAAAAATACAACAGAGAGCAGGGATGCAGACTCAAGTACATCAAACCGAGAACTCAAAGACGTTATCAAGTCAATGTCGAAGTTCAACTAAAACAAGTTCGAACAAATCCAGTGCCAAAGCCACAGTTAAAAATGCAGCAAGCACAAATAAAGGCAAGGCAAAAATTGAACAGCGAGAACAAGTCAGGAATGAACACAATTAACTAATGCCGAGCATAAAAATGTTTCGATAAGTCAAGCCTAAAATCGAACAATACAGTGGTAATACACGAGTATTACCAGAAGTCAAGACCGAAGTCACGATGGGAATCAATGCTCAGGTCACAGACACTCGGCAAATTCAAGTAAAACACAGTAAGGAGGTTTAACCATCAAAGTGACCGAAGTCAACAAAAAATGAAATTCGTGATGGTCACGAGATATTAAACAGCCCAAAAAATCATAGTCGAGTTAACCAAATATCACGAAATTGCACGAATTTGACAAGATCAGAGAAAGCATCAACAACGAAACCAAATCGAACACAAAACTTTTTACTAAGTCAAATTAGATGTGAGTAATAAAGATTACTCACCTTATCGACGAATTAGAAGAAGCCGAGCAACGAAACCCATCATTCGATCGAGCAAGCCGAAGTCGCGGCACCTAGGAGCTGAACGAATCCCTAATTTTTGAAAAGAGGGGCGAACGAAAAGGGGGCCGCCATTTCGTTCGTATGTTTCTTAATTTAGGTTTCGAATGAAAGTTGAAATAGTGAAAAGGGGAACAGGTTGAACAGAAATAAAAGGGAATGGGTTGAACAGAAATAAAAAGGGAACGGTCACTTGCCTTTGTTGATAGTCACGGCATCAACAAAGAAAACATGGGCCAAATTCAATTGAAGCCCGCAACTATTTTCACCAAAATTTTGAAATGAATTTAATCCGGGTTTTGTAAACCCTAAACAGCAATTTGCTATCGCCACAAACCGTTTAAAGATGATTATAAATTGGTGAAAATTCCGGGTTGTTACAGACTCCCCTCCTTAAAGAAATTGCGTCCTCGCAATCTTAAGGAATAAATGGACAAAAGGTAACAACCATAAAAGCATGTCATCACAAAATGATGAAATTTAAAATAGGAAGTTCACCATAAAAAGCATGAAAGAGTAAGCCTGAACGTGTTTGCTCGATGAATTCTCTGGATTCCAAAGAGAAATCCCTAGAATTTGAGAACCATTGAGAATCTCCTCAATAGAAACATCTTTATTTCGAAGGTGCTCAACCTCCGAAGCGATCATGTGAATAGAATGTTGCCCAAAGTCAAATCTGGTGAAACTTCAATTTCTTCAATAATACCGGGCTCGAGAATAAAATCAGAATCCCTAAGGCATTTCCGTAGAAGGAAGACGCGTAAAACACGTCATGAATAACAGAGAATTGAGCCGGTAATAAGAGGCGATATGCCAAGAAACCAATACGTTCAGTGATAGGAAATGGTCCAATATATCGAGGCACTAACTTTCCCGACCGACTGAAACGCACAACACCTTTCATAGGTGAGACACGAATAATTTGGAACAACAGCGTAGTACAATAACGATACGCCAGATGAATCAAAGCTTCATTAATTCGGAACGCCGTCGTAGTACAAAACGGTACGTCCAATGAACCTATCAACATAAAAGAACATCAGACGTAAGTCCATAAAAGGAATGAGACAAAGCTTAATAAAATGAAATACATCAAAACGCCTGATGAACTTGGTAAAAAGGTGATTCCATTCGGACATCATCAAAGAAACAACCACTTGTTGCCTATGACAAGTGCATCGGTAACAAGATTTTCCCTTCCGGGAAAGAATAACAAGATCATAAGATATAAGGAACTCGAGTCAACGTGGTTGACGTAAATTAAGTTCCTTAAGAGAAAATAAATATTCCCAAGATTCAAGATCTTCACCCAAAAATAATGATGCCAAATTTTCAAGAGCGAAATCAATAGCCACGAGCACTAGATCATGAGTGGCATATCTAGTCTCAATAGGCATTAATGATTAAGAAACACAAGAGACAGAACGTTCTCTTATGCAAGAGAATGGCATGCAAACCAATACGATTAGCATTGGTACAAACGATAAAGTCTTGGTTCCCTTGGGGAGTTGCAAGAGTAGAAGTATCGGAAAAGAGTTGTTTTAAATAATATTCTTCCCCGAAAAGCTAAAACTTTCGAAATTTACAATTTACTTTATGTAATTATCTTTTCAGGCAAATTTACATTTTAAAATTCAATTTACTGTGTCTGATTGTCTCATCAAAGCGTCTAGGAGATTCCTATCGATAACTTTGATCAATCGCATCGACCAGAATTCTTAAAGCACTCAATGGACAATACAATCACAAAATATTCAATTAACAGGTCCGGAATTAACCGAAATAGCAAACGCACATGTCCCATAACCACGAGTTTTACTAAATCGTTTAATTCACTTCATCGTTTCCTTGAAGGTGCAAGAATTGTGTATTTTAAAATAACATTTCACATTCTCAAACGGACAAGTCCGGAATTAAGCGAATCAGTAAAAGAAAGGGGTCATAGTCCTCGATTTTGCTGAAACGTTTAAATCGCTTCCTCGTTCTTTTGAAAGCGTAAACTGTAAAAATTTTGAAACAAATTTTAAAACACGTGACTAAAAACAGCGACATCAGTAGCAACTTCGATAAGTGGATTTTCATTCATAAAAAAAATGTCACAAGAATCTTCCCAAAGATAGAAAGGGATATCGTACCCTAAACTTGTATTCATAACAAGTCAATGACACATGAATTCACCAATGCATAAAAATTGATAAAACTTATCAATAGAAATCATGAAAATTGGTGAAGCACAAATTCTAGAAATCATCACTAGAAATCCAGAAATCACAAGATGAGAGTATGAAAACTCGAATGGGAGTACGAAAACTCGAACGGGAGTACGAAAACTCGAACAGGAGTACGAAAACTCGAACGGGAGTACGAAAACTCGAATGGGAGTATGAAAACTCACCTACACGCGAGCATGAAAACTCACCAACACGCGCAACACAAAGCGAGAACGGGAGCATGGAAACTCACCTACACATGAGCATGAAAACTCATCAACACGTGTAACGCAAATCGAGACGCTATCTCATGGTGGCTAACCGAAAAGCAAAAAGGTATATGTGAATGGAATCACACAAGTGGTGTCTAGCCTAACCAGAAAGCAAAAAATATGTGTGAATGGAATCACACAAATGGTGTCTAGGCTAACCAAAAAGCATAAAGGTATGTGTGAATGGAATCACACAAGTGGTGTCTAGCCTAACCAGAAAGCAAAAATATATGTGTGAATGGAATCACACAAATGGTGTCTAGGCTAACCAAAAAGCATAAAGGTATGTGTGAATGGAATCACACAAGTGGTGTCTAGCCTAACCAGAAAGCAAAAAGATATGTGTGAATGGAATCACACAAATGGTGTCTAGGCTAACCAAAAAGAAAAAAGGTATGTGTGAACGAAATCACACAAGTGGTGTCTAGCCTAACCAGAAAGCAAAAAGGTATGTGTGAATGAAATCACACAAATGGTGTCTAGGCTAACCAAAAAGCAAAAAGGTATGTGTGAATGAAATCACACAAGTGGTGTCTAGCCTAACCAGAAAGCAAAAAGGTATGTGTGAATGAAATCACACAAATGGTGTCTAGGCTAACCAAAAAGCAAAAAGGTATGTGTGAACGAAATCACACAAGTGGTGTCTAGCCTAACCAGAAAGGAAACAAAGAGACATCGCACAATTGCTAGTCTAAATCACAAAGATGATCGTCATAATCATCCAGAGATCAATCAATATCACAGAAAAAGGGAAAGAGGCCTATCACATGACGGTCCGAAGACCATGGGGAGCTACCCCATATGGATGAGTCTGAATCACCCGAATGAGGTCAAGGCTAACCAAAAAGCAAAAAGGTATGTGTGAGCGAAATCACAAAAGTAGTGTCTAGCCTAACCTCGCAAACAAAAAGGTATGTGTGAATGAAATCACACAAATGGTGTCTAGGCTAACCAAAAAGCAAAAAGATATGTGTGAGTGAAATCACACAAGTGGTGTCTAGCCTAACCTTGCAATGAAAGAGACATCGCACAATTGCTAGTCTAATTCATAAAGTGATCGTCAAGATCAACGAGAAGTGTCAATTACACTAAGCTAGTAAATATAAAAGTTTAACTTCATGTCCCATAACCACTTGCTTAACTTAAATATTTACGAACAAACTGTAAATCTTCACTAGAAAATTGTCATAAGAGATTCAATTGAATAAGTCCAAGAATTAACCGGCGAAGTAAACGCAAGCGTTATATACCACTCGTTTTACTATGTCGTTTAATTAGATTTCTCATACGAGTGAGGTAAAGGTTAGTATATAATAATAGATTGGAAAACGGTTTAGGAGAAGAATTTTGTAGTAAAATAGTTTTGAAATCGTTTGGAGAAAAGGGTTTTGATATTTACTACTAGTATAGAAAACCTTTATATTTTTAAAGTGACAAATCACAAAAATGATTGTAGGAACAATCAATCATAAGAATTCACATGCAAATATGTGAATAGAATCCAAAGAAATCGATACTGTATCCATCAAAAGGTATGTTCACAAAAATACCGAAGAAAATGTTATCAAAGTTGCTAATAAATGATAGCAACAAATCGGGGGATTAACAAGAATCGATTAAATTTGGAAACCAAATCATTTCACTAAAATTCACATTCGAAGACGTGAATAAAATCCAAAGAATTCGATTCTAAATCCATCAAAGTAGAAATACCCAAAAATTCCAGAAATAGAAGTTATCAAAGTCGACAAAGAAGATAACAACTAATCGAAAAAGAAGAATCGATTAACAATTGGAATAACGAAGCAGAACGAGCATAAATGCATAAATGACTTCAACAAAATAAAAATCAAGTCAATGCTGAAGTCAACAATTATTGGCCAAATTCAAACAAAATCAAAGTCGGCTAACTCAATTTAAAGCCGAAAACACGAGAACAAAATCCTCATCATCAAAAATCCAACTTGAGTTCGTAAAGCAAACGGAGGCCGAAGCCAAAATACTTTCGCGAAATCAAAATCAAAGGCACATGAATAAGCGTTAGGAATTCATACCTAACAATCAAAGATAATCATATGCAAAGATGAGAGATAAAATATCGACAAATAGTTGTAACACATGTTCCATCTAAGTTATGTTTTATATTTGTTCTAAACCCCAGGCTTTGATACCAAGCTGTGACGCCCCACCTCTATACCCACGCTAGCCAAGAACACTACGGTGTAGTGCTGTCGACTAGCACGGAGAATGAGGCTGTTGAGGAGCGACCATCCGTGTAATTGCCTCGTGCGAGCACCGATATGCCAGACAGTAAAAACGTGCATTCTATTTCAGGAGGGAATCCGACATGCCGATGCAAACTCAAAGCTACTACACAGTGGCTACAATAGTCTAGGACAAAATATAAACTAATAACACAGATAATATAAATGCGGAACACAGATGAAACAGAAGGTTTCATATATATATATATATATATATATATAATAACTGATGTCAGTTACAATACATTTGACACGGTACATGTGATACAACTACAACAGTCGACTCAGGAAGTTACATATACAAGTACATTAACGTATATAATATACACGAATACATATCTTCCAATACAATTACACTGACTACTATAAATGACGACGACTACTCCAAAAGATATGAAAGGACTTCATAGCTCTAGCAGCATCCCAAAGCAGAATATCTACAACCTGAAATAACTCGGGTCTGACCCGAGTATTACATTCAAAAGAAAATAATACCCGGGTCAGTCTAATTCAAACTCAGTTATTAATGCACAGAAGCAATAATAATCAAATAACGAATAGATGACAGTCACAATAAATCTCGTCTATCCAATCACTAATAAGGATGAATTGGACAAAGGAAACAATCTAGCAATTGGAAACAACAATTAAAACGTCAACTCGAGTAGGGCTGCAGTATACGCAAGCGTGTACTGCCTCGCCGCTACAACATATGGAATACGAAATAGATCCATAAATCAAAAGCAAAAGAAATAACAATAAAACCAATACCGTGTTGCTGTAGTTCACGCTTGCGTGCACTGCCTTGCCACTACAGTGATGACGTACCCAATGAGTACCGTGTGGCTGCAGTTCACGCTTGCGTGCGCTGCCTTGCCACAACAGTGATGATATACCCAACGAATATTCACAAGCAAACACAAGGTCAAACCCTGGTTACTGGATTCAACTCAAGTATATTTCGAAAATCAAGCAAAATGCAAAGGTCAAGTCACGACAACCATGACTCAACACAAAGCAACAAGACACTACAAACTCAAGTGAAAACAAAACTCATATATGCCAGTGAATGCAGTGGTCAGTGCAATGCACGAACCAATTTAAACGACAACCATCACAAGAATACAAGTCAGGATACTGCAAGCTCCAGGTGGTCAGTAATGACCAAGGAAAAATGAAACAGAGTGCAACCTGGAAGATATGAACCAGCATAAGCAAATGAATGCACAGGGGTTGTAACGATCCTGAATTTTGAACAAATTAATTTGTAAATATTTAATTTATTTTAAATATTTAAATGATAATTTAACTTAAATTTCAAATTATCAGAATGAATTGGTGATTAAAATTTAGAATTTAATCTATTTAAAAGTTGAATAGAAATTTAAATTTTGACTTTGAAGTTGAAATTTAATATTGAACTTATATTTTAAATTTGAATTAATGATTTAGAAAAAAATAATTGGATTTAAAATAAGAAAGAAAATATAATATAAAAATAAATAAAGAATATATATTTAGTTAAAATTTTAACAACAAGATTAAACAAAAAACATAATTTTAACAAAATAAAAACAAAGCAAATAATTAACAAAAACTAATTAAATTTAAAAGAGAAAATAAAATAAAATAAAATAAAATAAATAAAATAATAAGGTATACATTACCTTACTTCGTTCAGCTGTTAACACGCCGCTTCACACGCCATAACTCACGCAAAAATTCACGTTCTTTTCTATTTTATACCCTACTCCTTTCCCCCTTCTCTCATTCGAAACCATCAGTAAATAAATCAAGAAAAAAAAAAGAAACTGTAATGGCCGAAGCCCTAAGTCGAGCGCGCGCGCAAATTCGAGGAGGAGGGCGAAGCAAGTGGAAGCAGCGACGATGAGGGCGGTCGCAAGCGCGAGGCTAGCATGGAGGCGCGTAGGGGGGCCGCGCGCGACAGTGAAGCGCACGCGAAGGGAAGCGCGTGTGGCGGAGGGGCGACGCGATGGATGGAATTGGGAAATGGCGCTCGGCAATTGGCGCGCGCGATGAGGGGATTCGCGATTGTGGTTGTGGCGAGGCAAGCGGTGGCGTGGGGACTAGGGCATGGCGATTTGGTTGACGCGATGCAGGTGGTTCGAGCGTGCTCGCGCGTGGTGATTGCGGCGACCTGGAGGAGGGCAGTCGCGAGAGAGAGACAGTAAGGTATAGTTTAAATAATTTAATTTAAATTATTTAGTTAATTTTTATAATATATGCATTGTGTGTATATGGATATATAATAACAGTAGAGAAAATATGGGATTAAGAAAAAAAAAAAATAACAGTAAAGAAAAAAAAATTTACAGTAAATATTTATATATATCTTTGGAAAATCAATTTATTAAGTAAAAGATTTATTTAAAGAGAATTTAGTTTAAATTTAAATTTATAAAAAGAGAAATTGTTGTTTAAAACTATCAAAAGAAATTTGGAATTTTAAAGGAATTTATAAAAAAAGATTTGTTTAAAATTAAATTTATTTGTTAAAACAAAATTATCAGTTAAATATAAAATTGAGTTTCAAAATGAAAAATATTTTTTTTTTGTAAAAGAAAATTTGTTAAGAATTCAAATCATTTGATAAAACGATTTATTTAAGGGAATTTGATTTTTAAGTTAAATAAAGAAATAAATTAATTAAGTTATAAAAGGGTAAGTGATTTTTCACTTAGTTCAAATATTCTATGTAAAAAGAAAAATTTATTTATAACAAATTAATAGTTAAAACAAAAATGTGTTAGTCGATTTAATTTATATAAAAAAAAAGAAATTTAGTTCAATTGGAAATTTCTAGTTAAAAATTATTTTAAAAGTAAAATAATTAGTTAAAATAAATTTATTAAACAAGAAATTGGTTTAAAACGAAACCATGAGTTAATTTAACCATTAAAATGAAATCACCAATGAATCGAAATTATCTAATGAAAATTAATTATTCGATCGTTTCGAATATTAATAAATTGTGTATAATATTTATACAAGGTATAAATGAAGAAAACAAGTTGAATTGGAAGTGGATGGCAAACGGGAATAAAGGTGAGAACTTCTCACTCAAAAGGAATTTTGTTGTTTATTTAAATTTTAAATAGTTAGATTTAAAATTAATTGACTGTGTTGATTGAATGCTTGAATGATGATTGTTATATATATATATATAAATATTGGATGTGAATAGACCCTATACGCCGTTAGTAAGCGGATATATATATTTATAAAATCCCATATACCGCGATATTCCACCTCGAAGTGGAATTGGTATTATATTATATATATAGCAATATATATATATTGGCATATGTATATATTGCAGTTGATTGATTTCCCGCATTTTCTTTTAGCGGATGAGACCCTATGCGCCGTTAGTAAGCGGATATATATATTTATAAAATCCCATATACCGCGATATTCCGTCTTGAAACGGAATGGTATTGTGCTAATGTCTGTGGATGCAGGGAAACAGGTTGGAGGGATCCAACTGGATTCCTCACAAATATTTATTGATTTTAAATATTGTGATGTTTGATTGTTTATCATATCGATATATGATATTGGAAAATCGTGATTGACTATTTGATGTGTTGCATCATCGGATCCAATTTTTGAAATTTAAAAATAACGATTTTAATTTCAAAAGGGATTTTTGGAAATATACGTTTATTAAATATATTTGGAATTGATCCATTAAAATAAATAAACGTTATAATTTTTAATGTTATAAAAATTATATTTTTGAGAAATATAGTTAAAAAATTTGATTTTTGAAAATATGGGATTGATGATTTTATAAAATAGTTTAAACTGAGATTTTTGAATCTATTATAAAAAAGTTTAAAAATAGGATTTATGAAATTGGATTATTTTATAAATCAAAATGATGGAATTCTAAGAGAGTTTAAAAGATGTTTTAAAATAATAATACAAATTTATTTGTATTGAAAGATTTATAAATTGACATTTGTAAATTAAAAATATTAGAAGTGTAAAACGAACTTTTCTAAGTGTTAGAAAGAATTTTGAATAAATTTCATAAATAAATGAAAATTATAGAATTATAACGATGAAGTTATAAATGGAATTTTATAAGCAGTAGGTTTATAAAATTTATAAAGTTATTAAAGGAATGAGTTGGATAAATAAATGAATCTTATAAGTTATAAAATTTATAAATTTGAGAAGTTCAAAGAAACAATTTTTCAAATAAATAAATTTTAAGTATTTGACTTATAATATGAATTTTTAGTATATCATTGTGATATGAATTGAGATAGGTTAATAAAGAAAAATTTATAAAAGGAAGTTGATATAAAATAAATAGAATAGAATTTATAGACGTTGTTTTATAAATTCAAAATGACTTATTTAATAAGTAAATTGTCCTAATTTATTTATGGAGATATATTCATGTTTTAAACAGTGAATAATTCCTTAAAATAAAAGGAATAGAAGAAATGAAATTTATTAATAATATATATTCACGTTTTTGTATAGTGAATATTATGTTAAAGAATTATTTGGAATGTGATGTTTTAAACAGAATTAAAACGATCTAACGATGTTTTAAAATGTATCGAGATTCGAAATTATAGATTTCAATATTTATTGTTGAAATAGATGTTTTCGAGAAATAGAAGGAAATAATAGATTATAACACTGTTGTTATAATAGATAATTTCCGAAAGGAAATGTTTTGTATAGTATTGGGATTTATATATCTATTTTATTTCGAATCCCTATACTAGTGATTTTGGGTTGTCGTAACGATGTTTTACGCAACATCGTTTTGGCCCAAATAAATATGGTTAAGTGAATGATTTCCTTAAAGAAAGAAATATATACTTAATTTCGATTTAAGTATATAGAATATTTTCTAAGTGTTGAAAATAAAAGATTGTGAATCACTTATTTTTAATAAGTATAGAAATGTTTTCCAATGGTAAGTGAATATTTGGAATTTATCTTTTTGAAGATAAATTGAAAATGAATATTAAAAATTAAATGGAAATCGAATATTCATAAATATTTTGGGAATGTAAATTCCTTATGGAATTTATAAATGAAAAGGAGATTTGTTTGAAAATAAATGTTGATTTATTTTTGAAGTGTGAAAACCATCTATCTTATAAAGATATTTTTGTGAAATAAATAATTTGGAAAATTATTTGGAATCTGGTGATGCTGGCATGTCTATTGATAGTTCAATGACCGACTATCAATATTTACCTTTAATAGGTATTTGTTGTGAATTGTTTGAAATTGAATGCCACACTTATTTTTTTAAAATAAGCGCTCACTATTCGGGTTAACCGGGAAAGGACCATGGGGTCGTATAACCCATTCCGAATATGTGATACGTCGTTATGAATTGCATTCGAAGACCGGTGTTGAAGACCGGATATTTTCGAAAACGAGAGGGTTTCTTGTTGATTGTCTCTGCACTGGCTGATCCCCGGTATAGAGATCTCCATAAGTGATGGGAAATCCGAACGTGATTAGAGATTATTCGGATTGCAAGGACTTCTTTGTAAGTGCCTTCGGTTCTGTTCGAGCCCGGAACAGACTTGTATGGATTGTATGTCTGACATTACAAGTTGAGATATAAAGCCGATTTCTTTCAAATATATTTCTGAGGTGGCGGAGAATTTATTCTTTTAGCTTAACACCCTTCTCTGAGACGTACGAGTTCAGAGGTTATATAGTTGAAGTTATCAGCGATATATTCCCAGTTTGGCAATGTGACATGCTGAGTGATGCTGAAATGATCATTGTGGTGATTATTTGTGATAGGATTATTTATTTGATCGTCTATCTTAGTGATCATTGTGTTGATCATTTGTTGACCCAAAGCACGGCTTTTTGTACAAAGTGTGTTTTTGTGGACGTGACTTCGTCGAGCCTCACATCCCGGAAATGGTCAAAACAGGAAAAGATGCGGCAAGGTTATTAGGGGTTGCTGTAGCTCCCCTTAGGGTATGTGCATTTCCTTCTGGAAAGGGGTGGTATCATGGTATGGAGCCCAGATACTTACTCATGTTGAAAACACTCTATTTATTATGGTGTGATGTTGGATATCGAGCGCTCGGTTGAAAAGGTCCTAAAGGACCGGGGAATGGCGTGCTCGTGTCAGTAGTTACCCAGTTAAGGGGTAACCCGGCCTTGTGTTGGCAGAGTTCCGGTTTGGTTCTCGGGGGTGTCTTTCCAGAGGCATTCTCAGTGGCAATGGGAAGTTCCTTGGCCTGACCATTTGTTGGAAATCCAATTCCCAATACGAAACTTGTACGGTATTAGTTATAGAACCTGCTATTCACTTATGGTGGTCACCACTGTTTGGATAGTAGCTATAGTAGGCATACGATAATGGTCGTATGTTGGCTAAGATTTATATTCTACTTTCGAAATGAATTTGTTATACACTATGCACTAATAATAATATCAAATGTTATTTTAAATGCGTACCAAGCATCTTTGACTATCATAAGGAGAAATCTCCTCCGATTCTGCGTTTGCATTGTGTGTGTGTGCGGGAGGCCTTATGGTAGTCTCATTTTTAAAAGCATTGCGAATTGAATTAAGAATATTCCTCTATTTTGATTTTAAAGATAAATAAACTGTTTTGAGTTCTCACACCAGTCACATGACTGACTTGGAGTTTATTGTTTTCCTTCCTAAACTCTGGGTGCCCACCAATTTTGCACACGGGCAGTCAAGAGTTAGGTTTATCAGGATATTCTGGATATTCAGGAGTTGCTGGAGGCAAGCTGGATGGCATGGCGTATTACTAGTTTATATAGTATTTCTTTTTCCGCTGCACTGTTGTTGTTGTATGCTGTTGTACACTCTAATTATTTGATGTAATGTAATATAATGTGATGTAATAACTGATATAGTCCCTTATTTAAAGATTATTCATTTATCTACTATATGATGTTCCGCTGCGAATTGTAAGATTCTGTTGTTGTTCTGTTGTTTCCTTTCTGTCCCGTTCTATTTTAAAATTCTCTATTTTTCTTTCTTCTATCTTCTATTTTCAAATTTCCTATTTTCTTTTCCCTCTCAAAATTCTCTATCTTCTTCTCTTCTTTTCTTCCCTTTTCTTTTCTTAAATTCTTTCTAAAACCCTAATGGTTCGGTTTTTCGGCAACGAAAAATCGCTTCCGTTACATTTTGGTATCAGAGCTGTTGGTTAAGCGACAACCATGGTTCTGATGGGTATTACTCGTTAGAGATAGAGTCAGCAGTACTCTAGAATGAGTTTGAGTGTAATAATAGATATGAGCGCGTATTTGTTAGTGAATATAAAATTGATTTATATTATAAAATAATTTTTTGCCCAAAACTATTTTTGGTATAGAAAGAAATGATTTTTTATGAATTATTATAGTATATGGTTGCATGATTGCTAGGAAGTGATAATATTGAATTATTATCATTAGTAAATTGAATAAATAAAGTAGAATTGGATTTCTAAGTGAAAATGAGATGAATTGAAATATTGAAATGAATTAGTGAATGAAACTAATTTATAATAGTAATATGAATTACTAAATAAAAGTTAATTGATAGAATTCAATATTTAGAATTGAGAATTTAATTCAGATAGAATTTAAATTGAAAATTGAATTCGAATGAAATCTAAAATTGAAAATTTAATTCAAATGAAATTGAAACGTAGAATTGAAGGAAAATTAAATATATAACTTCAATACTGAAGTAAAAACATATAAAGAAGCATATATTGGAAATTTTGCAATAGAATTGGCAAATTAGTTTGAATGTAGGATTTGGATGCTACTACTAGCAGATTATACAGGTTATACAGGTATATAAAGAAATTGAGATTTTGATTTCAAAGATAAAAATTGAATTGCTCGACAAAAAGGTACGTATTTCAATTTCAGTATGAGATTTGATGACTTTCTTCTCTAGCCACTTGGCTTTTCTCTTTTCTTTTTGATTCTGAGGGGCCGTGGTGCCATTTTGTAGTTGTACCGATCGAGCCGCGCAAAGGAAACGCTGGCAAAATTTTTCGAAAATTTAGGGTGTTAGAAAATTTTTGAGAAAAATTTGAAAGTTTGAAATTTGAATTTGAATTTAAATTTGAATTTTGAAGTAAACAATATTGTTTGAAACTTATAATTGAAGTTGGAAAGCTAGTTGAAATAAAAGGTAAATCTCTAGTAAAAAGATTTAGGCTAGAAAGTCGATAAAATTATTTGAATTGTGAAAAATAATAGACGGGATTAGGGACATTCTTCTTAACTTGTAATTTCGGGACGAAATTCTTTTAAGTAGGGGAGATTGTAACGATCCTGAATTTTGAACAAATTAATTTGTAAATATTTAATTTATTTTAAATATTTAAATGATAATTTAACTTAAATTTCAAATTATCAGAATGAATTGGTGATTAAAATTTAGAATTTAATCTATTTAAAAGTTGAATAGAAATTTAAATTTTGACTTTGAAGTTGAAATTTAATATTGAACTTATATTTTAAATTTGAATTAATGATTTAGAAAAAAATAATTGGATTTAAAATAAGAAAGAAAATATAATATAAAAATAAATAAAGAATATATATTTAGTTAAAATTTTAACAACAAGATTAAACAAAAAACATAATTTTAACAAAATAAAAACAAAGCAAATAATTAACAAAAACTAATTAAATTTAAAAGAGAAAAAAAAATAAAATAAAATAAATAAATAAAATAATAAGGTATACATTACCTTACTTCGTTCAGCTGTTAACACGCCGCTTCACACGCCATAACTCACGCAAAAATTCACGTTCTTTTCTATTTTATACCCTACTCCTTTCCCCCTTCTCTCATTCGAAACCATCAGTAAATAAATCAAGAAAAAAAAAGAAACTGTAATGGCCGAAGCCCTAAGTCGAGCGCGCGCGCAAATTCGAGGAGGAGGGCGAAGCAAGTGGAAGCAGCGACGATGAGGGCGGTCGCAAGCGCGAGGCTAGCATGGAGGCGCGTAGGGGGGCCGCGCGCGACAGTGAAGCGCACGCGAAGGGAAGCGCGTGTGGCGGAGGGGCGACGCGATGGATGGAATTGGGAAATGGCGCTCGGCAATTGGCGCGCGCGATGAGGGGATTCGCGATTGTGGTTGTGGCGAGGCAAGCGGTGGCGTGGGGACTAGGGCATGGCGATTTGGTTGACGCGATGCAGGTGGTTCGAGCGTGCTCGCGCGTGGTGATTGCGGCGACCTGGAGGAGGGCAGTCGCGAGAGAGAGACAGTAAGGTATAGTTTAAATAATTTAATTTAAATTATTTAGTTAATTTTTATAATATATGCATTGTGTGTATATGGATATATAATAACAGTAGAGAAAATATGGGATTAAGAAAAAAAAAAAAATAACAGTAAAGAAAAAAAAAATTACAGTAAATATTTATATATATCTTTGGAAAATCAATTTATTAAGTAAAAGATTTATTTAAAGAGAATTTAGTTTAAATTTAAATTTATAAAAAGAGAAATTGTTGTTTAAAACTATCAAAAGAAATTTGGAATTTTAAAGGAATTTATAAAAAAAGATTTGTTTAAAATTAAATTTATTTGTTAAAACAAAATTATCAGTTAAATATAAAATTGAGTTTCAAAATGAAAAATATTTTTTTTTTGTAAAAGAAAATTTGTTAAGAATTCAAATCATTTGATAAAACGATTTATTTAAGGGAATTTGATTTTTAAGTTAAATAAAGAAATAAATTAATTAAGTTATAAAAGGGTAAGTGATTTTTCACTTAGTTCAAATATTCTATGTAAAAAGAAAAATTTATTTATAACAAATTAATAGTTAAAACAAAAATGTGTTAGTCGATTTAATTTATATAAAAAAAAAGAAATTTAGTTCAATTGGAAATTTCTAGTTAAAAATTATTTTAAAAGTAAAATAATTAGTTAAAATAAATTTATTAAACAAGAAATTGGTTTAAAACGAAACCATGAGTTAATTTAACCATTAAAATGAAATCACCAATGAATCGAAATTATCTAATGAAAATTAATTATTCGATCGTTTCGAATATTAATAAATTGTGTATAATATTTATACAAGGTATAAATGAAGAAAACAAGTTGAATTGGAAGTGGATGGCAAACGGGAATAAAGGTGAGAACTTCTCACTCAAAAGGAATTTTGTTGTTTATTTAAATTTTAAATAGTTAGATTTAAAATTAATTGACTGTGTTGATTGAATGCTTGAATGATGATTGTTATATATATATATATAAATATTGGATGTGAATAGACCCTATACGCCGTTAGTAAGCGGATATATATATTTATAAAATCCCATATACCGCGATATTCCACCTCGAAGTGGAATTGGTATTATATTATATATATAGCAATATATATATATTGGCATATGTATATATTGCAGTTGATTGATTTCCCGCATTTTCTTTTAGCGGATGAGACCCTATGCGCCGTTAGTAAGCGGATATATATATTTATAAAATCCCATATACCGCGATATTCCGTCTTGAAACGGAATGGTATTGTGCTAATGTCTGTGGATGCAGGGAAACAGGTTGGAGGGATCCAACTGGATTCCTCACAAATATTTATTGATTTTAAATATTGTGATGTTTGATTGTTTATCATATCGATATATGATATTGGAAAATCGTGATTGACTATTTGATGTGTTGCATCATCGGATCCAATTTTTGAAATTTAAAAATAACGATTTTAATTTCAAAAGGGATTTTTGGAAATATACGTTTATTAAATATATTTGGAATTGATCCATTAAAATAAATAAACGTTATAATTTTTAATGTTATAAAAATTATATTTTTGAGAAATATAGTTAAAAAATTTGATTTTTGAAAATATGGGATTGATGATTTTATAAAATAGTTTAAACTGAGATTTTTGAATCTATTATAAAAAAGTTTAAAAATAGGATTTATGAAATTGGATTATTTTATAAATCAAAATGATGGAATTCTAAGAGAGTTTAAAAGATGTTTTAAAATAATAATACAAATTTATTTGTATTGAAAGATTTATAAATTGACATTTGTAAATTAAAAATATTAGAAGTGTAAAACGAACTTTTCTAAGTGTTAGAAAGAATTTTGAATAAATTTCATAAATAAATGAAAATTATAGAATTATAACGATGAAGTTATAAATGGAATTTTATAAGCAGTAGGTTTATAAAATTTATAAAGTTATTAAAGGAATGAGTTGGATAAATAAATGAATCTTATAAGTTATAAAATTTATAAATTTGAGAAGTTCAAAGAAACAATTTTTCAAATAAATAAATTTTAAGTATTTGACTTATAATATGAATTTTTAGTATATCATTGTGATATGAATTGAGATAGGTTAATAAAGAAAAATTTATAAAAGGAAGTTGATATAAAATAAATAGAATAGAATTTATAGACGTTGTTTTATAAATTCAAAATGACTTATTTAATAAGTAAATTGTCCTAATTTATTTATGGAGATATATTCATGTTTTAAACAGTGAATAATTCCTTAAAATAAAAGGAATAGAAGAAATGAAATTTATTAATAATATATATTCACGTTTTTGTATAGTGAATATTATGTTAAAGAATTATTTGGAATGTGATGTTTTAAACAGAATTAAAACGATCTAACGATGTTTTAAAATGTATCGAGATTCGAAATTATAGATTTCAATATTTATTGTTGAAATAGATGTTTTCGAGAAATAGAAGGAAATAATAGATTATAACACTGTTGTTATAATAGATAATTTCCGAAAGGAAATGTTTTGTATAGTATTGGGATTTATATATCTATTTTATTTCGAATCCCTATACTAGTGATTTTGGGTTGTCGTAACGATGTTTTACGCAACATCGTTTTGGCCCAAATAAATATGGTTAAGTGAATGATTTCCTTAAAGAAAGAAATATATACTTAATTTCGATTTAAGTATATAGAATATTTTCTAAGTGTTGAAAATAAAAGATTGTGAATCACTTATTTTTAATAAGTATAGAAATGTTTTCCAATGGTAAGTGAATATTTGGAATTTATCTTTTTGAAGATAAATTGAAAATGAATATTAAAAATTAAATGGAAATCGAATATTCATAAATATTTTGGGAATGTAAATTCCTTATGGAATTTATAAATGAAAAGGAGATTTGTTTGAAAATAAATGTTGATTTATTTTTGAAGTGTGAAAACCATCTATCTTATAAAGATATTTTTGTGAAATAAATAATTTGGAAAATTATTTGGAATCTGGTGATGCTGGCATGTCTATTGATAGTTCAATGACCGACTATCAATATTTACCTTTAATAGGTATTTGTTGTGAATTGTTTGAAATTGAATGCCACACTTATTTTTTTTAAAATAAGCGCTCACTATTCGGGTTAACCGGGAAAGGACCATGGGGTCGTATAACCCATTCCGAATATGTGATACGTCGTTATGAATTGCATTCGAAGACCGGTGTTGAAGACCGGATATTTTCGAAAACGAGAGGGTTTCTTGTTGATTGTCTCTGCACTGGCTGATCCCCGGTATAGAGATCTCCATAAGTGATGGGAAATCCGAACGTGATTAGAGATTATTCGGATTGCAAGGACTTCTTTGTAAGTGCCTTCGGTTCTGTTCGAGCCCGGAACAGACTTGTATGGATTGTATGTCTGACATTACAAGTTGAGATATAAAGCCGATTTCTTTCAAATATATTTCTGAGGTGGCGGAGAATTTATTCTTTTAGCTTAACACCCTTCTCTGAGACGTACGAGTTCAGAGGTTATATAGTTGAAGTTATCAGCGATATATTCCCAGTTTGGCAATGTGACATGCTGAGTGATGCTGAAATGATCATTGTGGTGATTATTTGTGATAGGATCATTTATTTGATCGTCTATCTTAGTGATCATTGTGTTGATCATTTGTTGACCCAAAGCACGGCTTTTTGTACAAAGTGTGTTTTTGTGGACGTGACTTCGTCGAGCCTCACATCCCGGAAATGGTCAAAACAGGAAAAGATGCGGCAAGGTTATTAGGGGTTGCTGTAGCTCCCCTTAGGGTATGTGCATTTCCTTCTGGAAAGGGGTGGTATCATGGTATGGAGCCCAGATACTTACTCATGTTGAAAACACTCTATTTATTATGGTGTGATGTTGGATATCGAGCGCTCGGTTGAAAAGGTCCTAAAGGACCGGGGAATGGCGTGCTCGTGTCAGTAGTTACCCAGTTAAGGGGTAACCCGGCCTTGTGTTGGCAGAGTTCCGGTTTGGTTCTCGGGGGTGTCTTTCCAGAGGCATTCTCAGTGGCAATGGGAAGTTCCTTGGCCTGACCATTTGTTGGAAATCCAATTCCCAATACGAAACTTGTACGGTATTAGTTATAGAACCTGCTATTCACTTATGGTGGTCACCACTGTTTGGATAGTAGCTATAGTAGGCATACGATAATGGTCGTATGTTGGCTAAGATTTATATTCTACTTTCGAAATGAATTTGTTATACACTATGCACTAATAATAATATCAAATGTTATTTTAAATGCGTACCAAGCATCTTTGACTATCATAAGGAGAAATCTCCTCCGATTCTGCGTTTGCATTGTGTGTGTGTGCGGGAGGCCTTATGGTAGTCTCATTTTTAAAAGCATTGCGAATTGAATTAAGAATATTCCTCTATTTTGATTTTAAAGATAAATAAACTGTTTTGAGTTCTCACACCAGTCACATGACTGACTTGGAGTTTATTGTTTTCCTTCCTAAACTCTGGGTGCCCACCAATTTTGCACACGGGCAGTCAAGAGTTAGGTTTATCAGGATATTCTGGATATTCAGGAGTTGCTGGAGGCAAGCTGGATGGCATGGCGTATTACTAGTTTATATAGTATTTCTTTTTCCGCTGCACTGTTGTTGTTGTATGCTGTTGTACACTCTAATTATTTGATGTAATGTAATATAATGTGATGTAATAACTGATATAGTCCCTTATTTAAAGATTATTCATTTATCTACTATATGTTGTTCCGCTGCGAATTGTAAGATTCTGTTGTTGTTCTGTTGTTTCCTTTCTGTCCCGTTCTATTTTAAAATTCTCTATTTTTCTTTCTTCTATCTTCTATTTTCAAATTTCCTATTTTCTTTTCCCTCTCAAAATTCTCTATCTTCTTCTCTTCTTTTCTTCCCTTTTCTTTTCTTAAATTCTTTCTAAAACCCTAATGGTTCGGTTTTTCGGCAACGAAAAATCGCTTCCGTTACAGGGGTGCAACAGGGAGGATGCACAGAAATGCAACAGGGGACTTAGTCACATATGAAAGGGTAAAGTATACATGCATTCAAATGCAATTCAGACCCTAGGTGACAGAGATGAAACATGGTCGGACACAAAGGCAACTGCACTATGCAAATGAATATGAATCATGCCAGTGACTAAAGTGAAGGCATGGACTGCCACAAAACAGATATTGCTCGACCCAAGACACAATACAGTGAATTGAAGGCAATGCAACAGTAAAAAGAAACAACATCAGTGGCTTAAACAAGACACAGCGCAAATTTACTCAATGATACAACATGGTAAGACCAACGCATCAATAACACTAACAATAATCGAGCATCAACATGTACAGGTTAGAAGGCAGAACAGGGTTCGACAATGTCGACCAAGTCAAAGCCAGAAGATCGAATAAGTCCAGGTAGTCTCGGCCAAAGTCAAAGCAAAAACAACATGCACCATAGAAGCAATATGACACAGTTACAATATGAAATGCATCAGATAGCAAATGATGGTAGCAGTTTCAAATCACGAAGCATGCAACATTCGACAGTGCACACAAATGCACAAAGAATCAAAAATACAACAGAGAGCAGGGATGCAGACTCAAGTACATCAAACCGAGAACTCAAAGACGTTATCAAGTCAATGTCGAAGTTCAACTAAAACAAGTTCGAACAAATCCAGTGCCAAAGCCACAGTTAAAAATGCAGCAAGCACAAATAAAGGCAAGGCAAAAATTGAACAGCGAGAACAAGTCAGGAATGAACACAATTAACTAATGCCGAGCATAAAAATATTTCGACAAGTCAAGCCTAAAATCGAAAAATACAGTGGTAATACACGAGTATTACCAGAAGTCAAGACCGAAGTCACGATGGGAATCAATGCTCAGGTCACAGACACTCGGCAAATTCAAGTAAAACACAGCAAGGAGGTTTAACCATCAAAGTGACCGAAGTCAACAAAAAATGAAATTCATGATGGTCACGAAATATTAAACAGCCCAAAAAATCAAAGTCGAGTTAACCAAATATCACGAAGTTGCACGAATTTGACAAGATCAGAGAAAGCATCAACAACGAAACCAAATCGAACACAAAACATTTTACTAAGTCAAATTAGATGTGAGTAATAAAGATTACTCACCTTGTCGACGAATTAGAAGAAGCCGAGCAACGAAACCCATCATTCGATCGAGCAAGCCGAAGTCGCGGCACCTAGGAGCTGAACGAATCCATAATTTTTGAAAAGAGGGGCAACGAGAAGGGGGGCCGCCATTTCGTTTGTATGTTTCTTAATTTAGGTTTTGAATGAAAGTTGAAATAGTGAAAAGGGGAACGGGTTGAACAAAAATAAAAAGGGAACGGGTTGAACAGAAATAAAAAGGGAACGGTCACTTGCCTTTGTTGATAGTCACGGCATCAACAAAGAAAACATGGGCCAAATTCAATTGAAGCCCGCAACTATTTTTACCAAATTTTTGAAATGAATTTAATCCGGGTTTTGTAAACCCTAAACAACAATTTTCTATCGCCACAAACCGTATAAAGATGATTATAAATTGGTGAAAATTCCGGGTTGTTACACTCCAGGTCAGTCAGGGGACTGGTGTGGGCAAAAAAAAAAGTTTTATCATTATCAAAAGTAAAACAAAAGATTTAAAAGAAATCCGCAATACTTTTTTGGAAAATAAAACTACCATAAGGCCTCCCACTACACACACAATGCAAGCGCATAATTGGAGGAGATTTCTCCGTATGATAGTGAAACATGCTTGATGCGCGAAAACCTTTTGATATTATTATTAGTGCATAGTGCAGAAAACATTTTGAAAGTATAATATTAATCATAGCCAGCATAGACATTTCGTACTATGCCTACTATAGCTACCATCTAAATAGTGGTGACCACCATAAGTAAATGGCAGGTTATACAACTAAAACTGTACAAGCCGCATATTAAATGATTGGATTTCCAACAAATGGTCAGGCAAAGGAACTTCCTCATCAAATGGAACACCTCTGGAGGGACCCCCAAGAACCAAAACGGTTCCCTACCAACACAAGGCCGGGTTACCCCTGCCCGGAAGTAACAACTACATGTATGCCATCCCCGGTCGTTTGCGACCTTTATTCGAGGGCCCTCAACACCAACAACCACAAAGCAATATATTTGCAGTAACCACATAGGTTAAATATCCGGGCTCCATACCATGGTATCACCCTTTTCCAGAAGGAATAAACATACCCTAGGGGCACGATCCCTGATAACCTTGCCGCATCTTTCATGTTTCGACCATTTTCGGGGAGTGAAGTCCAACGAGGTCTCGTCCACAAAGCTACGCTTTTCACAAAAGCCTTACTTCGATCAACAAATGATCAGCAACAATCAGTAGCACTTAGCATGTCATACTACCAAATTGGGAATGTATCACTAGTAACCATCAACTACATAACCTCTGATATCGTACGTCTCAGAGAAGGGTGTTAAGCTAAGAGAATAAATCTCCGCCACAAAAAAGAAATGTATTTGATAAAAACCAGCTTTACATCTCAAAGTTAGTGTCAGACATACATCCATACAAGTCTATTCCGGGTTCGAACAGAACCGAAGGCACTTCGCAAAGAAGCCCTTGCAAATCTGGATAATCCCAAATCATGTCCGGACTCCCCATCACAAAGGATGATCAAATCTCTATACCGGGGATCAATCGGTGCAGAGACATTCGACGAGTTATCCTTTCGCTTTCGAAAATATCCGGTCTTCACCACCGGTCTTCAAATGCTAACATAACATCGTATCATTATTTGAAATGGGTTATATGACACAAGGTCCTTTCCCGGCTAGACCGAATAATGATCGCAATATTTAAAAACTTATGGATAATAGGATCTCAGTTAAGTCACCACTTATTACCCAAAACTTTTCTTTCAAATGGTTTAAACAAATTACCATTTTCAAATCTTTAATCAAAAGGATCCACTTCACAAAGTTCACCAATCTTTCACAAAGATTCATTCATAGTATTTAAACAAAAGATCTATCTTTGAGATCCTCTTTTTTTTTGAAAACAAAGTTCATCAAATATTTCACAAAGATTCCTTCATAGCTTTCGAAACAATTCCATTTCAAATCTTTTATAAAAATGATACACCTTTAAGATCCTCTTCAATTTCAAAACAATTCAACCATCTTATACAAAGATTCATTCATAACTTTCAAAACTATTTCAATTCCATTTCGGACTTGAAATTTTTTCAACACAATTTGGAAATCCTTTCTTTATATGAAAGCTATTATTATTTGAAAATAAATAGTTTTCGATTCAGAAAAATCTGATTACATTTGCAGGAGTTAAAGCCTTCAATTATAAATTGGGTTGAATTCAAATTCCCAAAACAATACTTTTAAAATGGTTTTAGAACCCACATAAACACATTTATAACTTGCATAACCTTTTTAAACCCTAATTTTCAAACATAGAATTCAATTTCAAATCTTGAATTTAAATTCAAATCAAACTATTTAAATTTCAAAACTTTATCAAGTTATTCAAAATAACTTTTATCTTCAAAACTCCTTTTCAAAAGCTTTTCATATTTAACCCAATTCCATTTTCAAAACCATTTGGATTCAAAATTCAACTTTTGAAAATAATATTTAAATTCGAAATATCTGTGACTTAACCGATTTCCTCGTGCAATCTATATTTGTGTGTGTATGGTGTAGTCTAGCGGTTTTACACAATAGTGCAACTTCATCGATCATACAGGTTCAAGCACATCAATATCGATAAGCGGTATAATCTAAGAACGTTTATCTCCATTCACAGATTCATAGATAAACAATGTAAATTTATCACAGTTAAATAAATTACATTCATCACGGATCACACCAAAACAATTCATAGCACAAAGCATAACATATCAGGAATATCGAACAATTAAACAATCAATAGAATTCAAACATCCATAAGTAAGATTAATTAATTATCTGATTATTTTAAATCAGATTAATCACTTATGAATAAATAACTAATCTTGGTTAATTAATATTAATTAATTACAAACCATCTTAATTAATTAAACTTTAATCATTATTAACCTTTAAACATAAATTAATCAACCTTTAATTATTAATTTGTCAACCTTGATTAATAAATAAATCAGCCTTTAATCATTACCTTTAATTATTTAATTATCCTTTAAATTAATTGCACTTAATTGATTTATTAATAAATTAATTAACCCTTAATTTATTACCATTAAATTAATTATCTTTTAATCCTTAATTGTTTATTAATTAAATTAATTTATTACTCTTAATTAATTTCTCAATTAATCCTTTATAATTAATTAAATTAATTAATTATACTTAATTTCCTTTATTAATTTAATTAATATCAAGACATTAAAACCTTAATTATCTTATTAATGCCTTTATATTTATTAACATATTTACACCCTTTATCTTCATAATTAACTTTACTTAATTTAATCATTAATTAAGTTTTAAAATAAAATAATCATTTAACTTGATAAATTAAAGTTAACAAAACATAAATTCCTTAAAATAACTTAAAACATTTATCAAATAATAGTTTATAAAAACTAGTTTCAAATTTGAATTTAAAAACTTGCTTTAATAAAAACATTTAAAATTTCATTCCTAACTCAAGTTTTAAATTCATTTTAAATTTACTTAACAAAATTTAAATTAACGAATTTCAAAACTTCTTAATCAAAATGTTAAAGAAAACATTTATTATATATAAAGTAAATTTATATAAGAATATTTAAACTAAATTAAAGTTTTAAATTTCAAAACTTAGTTTTTTAAAACTTTTTTTAAACAACTGCTCAACGTATGCATCGGGTCAAACCCGAAGTCCACTAGGGTGTAGCCCCGAGTTTCCTCTGCTTTTCTTCCATTACCAAAACTTTGATTAATTATGTTGTTTTTAAGTTTAAAACCTACAGGCCTATCACCCACAATTACCCGAGTTTACACTCGAGTCATCTACCCCCAAATCCCGACCTTTCCTTCGAGCAAACCCGCAACAAAACCCATAGACACACAAGCTCCACTGTGCACATGCAGCATCGCCGGAGTCGCCTTCGACCTTTGATGAACCTTCCGGCACATCATCCATCACCGTTGCAACCAATACTGACCACCAAAACACTCGCATGAGCCTCAAATCAAAATCGAGCAACTCAGATGGGACTGGAACCCAAGACCACCATCGAAAAAGCTCCTCGAACCCTCGTCTTCGACCACAAACACTACTGCAACTCCGGCTACGCCTTGCCGACCCTTCACACCACCGTTTCCCAGAGTTTCGTGCCACTTGATGCACCATAGATGATGCAGTCATCCAAATTCAAACCATGACCCATATTAGGGTTTAAACATAAATTGATCAACCCCCAATGCCATATTGGTTTAACCACCTTCCAGATATTTTTCTCGGCCTCCTTGATCATCAACCTTGCTTCAGCCAAAGCCTCGACCATCTAAAGTTCGTCGATCACCTGAAATAGCTTAAAACCCAACTTCTGTTCATCCTTGAACTGCTTCCAATACACTTAACTAGAAATCGTGATTTTTTTAAAAAAATCATAACTTCCAAAGACGATTCAAGATATATACTTGAATCAATAAAATTCAACATTTTGATTTTATCATATTATTAAGATTGCCACTGTATTTTCTTGATTCCAGGAAATTTCCAAACTTAAAATACTTGCACTTGTTTTTAAAACCTAGATGATGTTTAAACTAAACTAATTTGTTTGAAATCCAAAGCTTTACAGTGATTAGATAGGGAGTTTTGAATTTTGATTCATTTTTAAATCTATGTAATCTTGAAAAAACAATGAAGCACAGACATATTAGACATGCATACTTAAATACATTCATATACACAGAGGTACTACTTATATATATACAAGCAATCATTTATCTCAGAGATTCACAAGTAACAGACACTCATTTATTTAAGTTTAAAAAAAAGTTCACTCACAGGCATTTCAAAATAAAGAAGGTTAAGTTTGCTCACTTGACATTTGAGAGCAGAGAAGAACAAAGGCATGAATACTGGGAAGTTTTTGAATTGATGTGTTCTTGTTTTTAATCTAAAATGCTTTAGTTACTGCTTTTGATTTAAACTCTGGAACTTGAATGCTTAAAGACTTGATTGATGCGTTGAAGCTTTGAAGCCTGCTTTAATTCTAGGTTTTTGAAAAGAAATGGTTTACAGGTTGATTTTTTGATTTGAAAAAGATTTATAGGATTTTGATTTTGGTTTGAAGAATGTTTACAAGGTTTGATTCTTGAGTTTGAGATTTTTTTTTCCAGATTTTTATTCTTGATTACAGGCTTGAGTTTCTCAGGTTTGAAAAATAGATTTTTACATGGTTTTGAATTTTAGAATGGAGAAGATAAGAAAAGAAATAAAAAAGAGGAGATGATAGTTTATATAATGTAAATTATAATTTATTAAAAATTAAGGAAAAAATGAAACAACTTATGACACTTGCTCAGATTGTTTACATTTGTCATTACCCATTTTTAATTAACTTACACATGTGTTCACAAGTTTTAATAATCCAACACTTGTAATTATTTCATTTTTAATAAATTTTAAAATGATTAAAAATCTTTTTAAATTAAATTTCCTAATTAATTAGTACATTTGTAATTTAATAAATGCTTTCTTAATCTTATATAAATAAAACCTTTAAAAGAAAAGAAAATAAAAAAATCAATTATATTCTAAATAAAAAATAAAATCATATATGATATATTTAATTCCTTTTTTAAATGTTAATGTAAAACTTTTGTATTTATTTTACTATTTAATAAACACTACCATAATTTATATAAATAAATTCGTTTAAGGAAAACAAATCTTATTTTAAATAAAAAATTTATCCATATATTTTTATATCCAAAATATTTTCAAGATATAAACCCTTTTAAATTCCAAATTTAGATCCAAATCTTAAATTCAAATTCAAATTTAAATTTTAAAATCCAGTTTATTTTTCAAATATATTTATTTTGAATTTCAAATCAAAATTCTATTTAAAAATCAATTTATATACATATATTTAAATAACAAACAAATATCTTATTTTGTTTGGAAATTTTAAATAAATTCACTAATAAAATCCAAAAATTTATATAAATTATCACTTTAAATTTTACTCAAAATCAGGATTGTTACAAATTTCCCCCCTCAAAAAAAATTTCGTCTTCGAAATTTGCTAGACGAGAAGACAGCAAAGAACAGATGAACACACAGAGGAATGGTTCACTAGATCAAATTGAATATTTATTCTGCATTAGGATTACCAAATCAGAACATCAACAATAGATATGAGAACAAACTCATTTAATATCTCACAAGATACTTGGGTCATTCGGTCTACGAAATATGCAGGGGCACTGGTTAGTTCGAAGGGATACTAACCGTTCGTAGAACATATCTGGACCCACGGAACAAATAATGGATACTCAATCTTGGTTGGAATATCCCAAAGTATACACCAACTTATCCCTATCTGGATTTGATTTTCACAAGAAATTACAATAGAATTTCAAATGTTTTTCAATCGAAATCATTTTATCGATACAAATTAATTTTAACTTTATACTTTATTAACCAATTTGTTTCAATTTAAAATTTCTAATTTATTAAAGTTAACAATGATAGGGATCGATGAAGAGAATACGAAATAGGAACTTATTAACAACGATTCGCAAGGCTACCACCACACCAAAGCTTCTCCCTTGAGCTGCTACGAAGCAATCAAAGAATCAAAGTTGAATGGTGATCAAAAGTGATTGATAGGAAAGGATTATTTCCGTTGTTGCAGGGTATCGACCATTGTAGTCGTATTTCCCTGTCCCATACCTAATCCTCTTCTTGCACCCATACTTACTACCAGCGGATATTAAGAGTGAGGCGTACAGACGGATATCTTAGGGATATACTCATTCTAGGGTATCTGTAACCCTATCTCTAATGAGTTACCTATTGTGTTATACTCCAAAAGCTAAAGTTCAACCTTCAGCTCTAATACCAAGTTTGCCACAGTCTAGGCTTTTCAACCATCAACAACGACCACTCTCAACTGGTAGGCTTTTCAACCATCCCAGCCCCACCGTGGCAAACAATGGTACCCTGACCTTGCTTTTACGGCAAGCCTGTCGACTCTGAACCTGCCCTATTAGCCAACCCCTCCCCAGTGACATGTAGGGGTAAGATTCTCACGTTCGCCACCAAACGCAAAGCGAAAACCCTCTATCACGTTGTATTAAATAAGGTTAGTCATGGGCTAATTAAAGAACAATTAAATAATTAAGGGTAATTAATTACTTAAAGTAATTGAGGGTAATAAATTGATGATTTATGATTGATAAATCAAGTGATTAAGGATAATCACTTATTAATTAAGGATAATTAATTAAATGGTAATTAATTAAGGGTTAATTAATTTATTGATTGATTAATTAAGGATAATTAAATAAGAGTAAATAAATAATTAAGATTAATTCTTTAATAATTAAAGGTTGATTAATTCATTACTTAAGGTTAATTAATAAATAATTAAGGGATAATTAATTAACATAAATTGTAATTAACTAATGTAAATCATCTAGGATTAGTGATTAATCTGATTTCAATAAATCAGACGATCAATTAACCTTACTTATGGATGTTTGAATTGTATTGAATGCTCGAAGTCGTTTGATATCTCTGCTGTATGATGCTTTGTGATATGAATTGTTTTAATTCAAGCTATGATGAATATAATTTATTTTATCTGTGATGGAAATATTTTATATATCTATGGATCTGTGAACGGAAGATAATTGTTATAAGAATATACCGCTTATCGATATTGATGTGCTTGAATCTGTGATGCTTGTTGATATTGCACTACTATTGGGTAAAACCCTTGGACTACACTAACACACAAATATGGATTGCATGAGGAAATTGGTTAAGTCATAGGTTTTTTGAAATGGTTTTAAAGTTGAATTTTGAATCCAAATGGTTTTGGGAATGGAATTGGGTTAAATGTGAAAAGCTTTTGAAAAGGAGTTTTGAAGATAAAAGTTATTTTAAATAACTTGATAAAGTTTTGGAATTTACATAGTTTGATTTAAATTTGAATTCAAAATTCAAAATTGAATTCCATATTTGGAAATTATGTTTTAAAAAGGTTATACAAGTTATAGATGTGTTTGTATGGGTTTTAAAACCATTTTAAAGTATTGTTTTGGGAATTTGAATTTAACCTAAGGTCTTTAACTTGTGCAAATGTAATCAGATTTTCGCGAAAACGAAAACTTTTTGTTTAATATTTGCTTTCCAATTTGTGTTGAAAGGATTTAAAGTTTGAAATGAAAATGGTCTTCCAAATTATGAATAAATCTTTGGAAACGATTTTGAAAGCTATGAATTTAGTCTTTGATTTAAAGATTGGATGGGTTAATCCAATTTGAAAGGGAAACTGTTTTGAAAGGATATGAATGAATCTTTGTGAAAGATTAGTGAACTTTGTGAAGTAAATCTTTTTATTTAAATATTTGAAAATGCTAATTTGTTTAAACCATTTGAAAGAAAGGTTTTAGATGATAAGTTGCGACTTAACTGAGATCCATATATTCATATGTTTTAAAATATTGCGGTCATTATTCGATTTAGCCAGAAGAGGACCTTATGTCATATAACCCATTCCGAATAATGATACGACGTTACGGATTGCATTTGAAGACCGATGGTGAAGACCGGATATTTTCGGAAATGAAAGAATTACCAGTCGAATGACTCTGTACTGAGTAGCTACGATATATAGATCTCCATATGTGATGGAGAGTCCAATCGGGATTGTGAATACCTGGATCGCAAGGGCTTCTTTGTGAAGTGCCTTCGGTTCTGTTCGAACCCAGAACAGAATTGTATGATGTGTGTCTGACGTTACACTTTGAGATGTAAAGCTGGCTTCTATCAAATACATTTATGTTTGGTGGCGGAGATTATTCTCTTATCTTAACACCCTTCTCTGATACGTACGAGCTCAGAAGTTATGTAGTTGATGGTTACTAGTGATACATTCCCAAATTGGTAATGTGGATACGAAGTGTTGCTGATCATTTGTTGATCAAAGCATGGATTTTGTGAAAAGCGCAGCTTTGTGGATGAGACTGCATCAGTTGCTCACAACCCGAAAATTGTCGAAACAGGAAAGATGCGGCTAGGTTATCAGGGGTCGCGCCCCTAGATTATGTCCATTTCTTCTGGAAAAGGGTGGTATCATGGTATGGAGCCTAGATACTTAACTCATGTGGACACTGCAAATTTATTACTTTGTGGTTGCTTTGTGGTTGAGGATCCTCGGATAAAGGTCGCTAACTACCGGTATAAAAGATTTGAAATGGAATTGTTTTTGAAAGCTATGAATTGAATCTTTAATTTAAAGATTGGATGAATTAATCCAATTTGAAAGGAAAATTGTTTAGAAAGGCTATGAATGAATCTTTGTGAAAGATGAGCGAACTTTGTGAAGTGTATCTTTTTGTTTAAAGATTTGAAAATGGTAATTTGTTCAAACCATTTAAAAGAAAGGTTTGGGTTAAAGTTGTGACTTAACTGAGATCCCAATATCCATATGTTTTTAAAATATTATGCTCACTATTCGATTTAGCCAGGAGAGGACCTGGTGTCATATACCCATTTTGAATAATGATACGACGATATGGATAGCATTTAAAGACCGGTGGTGAAGACTGGGTATTTTCGAGAACGAAAGGATTACCCGTTGAATGACTCTGCACTGAGTAGCTACGGTATAGAGATCTCCATATGTGATGGGGAGTCCGATCGAGATTGTGAATACCTAGATTGCAAGGGCTTCTTTGTGAAGTGCCCTCGGTTTTGTTCGTACCTGGGACAGACTTGTATGGATGTGTGTCTGACGTTATACTTTGAGATGTAAAGTTGGTTCCTATCAAATACATTTCTGTTTGGTGGCGGAGATTTATTCTCTTAGCTTAACACCCTTCTCTGAGACATACGAGCTCAGAGGTTATGTAGTTGATGGATACTAGTGATACATTCCCAATTTGGTAATGTGGCATACGAAGTGCCGCTGATCATTTGTTGATCAAAGCATGGCTTTGTGAAAAGTGTAGCTTTGTGGACGAGACTTCGTCGAGCCTCACAACCCATTAATGGTCGAAACAGGAATCGTTGCAGCAAGTTTATTTGGGGGTAGCGCCCCCTAAGGGTATGTCCATTTTCTTCTAGATTATGAGTGGTATCATGGTATGGAGCCTGGATACTTAACTTTGCGGTTGCTGCAAACTTATTGCTTTGTGGTTGTTGGTGTAGAGGTACCTCGGATAAAGGTTGGTAACTACCGACGGATGGCACACTCGTGTCAGTAGTTACTTCCGGGCAGGGGTAACCTGGCCTTGTGTTGGTAGAGATCCGGTTAGGTTCTCGGAGGCATCCCTCCAGAGGCGTTCCATTTGGTGTGGGAAGTTCCTTTGTCAGACCATTTGTTGGAAATCCAATCATCCAATATGCACCTTGTACGTTTTAGTTATAGAACCTTCCATCTAATATGGTAGCTATAGTAGGCATACTGTAATGGTATGTATGCTGGCTAAGATTTATATTATACTTGCAAAGGTTTTCCACTATGCACTAATAAAAATATCAAAGGGATTATCGCGTATTAAGCATTTTTTACTGTCATAAGGAGAAATCTCCTCCAAGTTTGCGCTTGCATTGTGTGTGTGGCAGGAGGCCTTATGGCAGTTTCATTTTCCAAAAGCATAGTGAATTTCTTCTACTTCTTTGTTGTTTGTTTAAAAAGATAAAACTGTTTTTATTTGCTCACACCAGTCCCATGACTGACCTTGCTTAATACAATGTGATAAAGGGTTATCACTTCGCGTTTGGTGGCGAACGGGAGACTCTTACCCCTACACGTCCCCGAGGAAGAGTTGGTTAACCAGGTAGGTGAAGAAGTCGAAAGGCTGGCCATAAAAGCAAGGGTAGGGTACCATTGTATGCCACGGTGGAGCTGGGATGGTTGAACTACCAGTCGAGAGTGGCCGCCGTCAATGGTTGAAAAGCCTAGACCGTGACAACTTGGTATCAGAGCTAAAGATTGAACTTTAGCTATGGAGTATAACACATCAGGTAACTCATTAGAGATAGGGATGTAAATGCCCTAGATTGAGTATTCCCCAAGATATCCATTCGTGTGCCTCGGTAAATTCTCTTACTATCCACTGATAGTAAGTATGAGTGCAAGAAGAAGACGAGGTAGGGGGACAGGGAAGTACCACTACAAATGGTTAATACCTATAACAACAATGGAAACAACTTTTCTCATCAATCTCCTTTGATCCGGTTTCAAATTCTTTGATTGCTTCGTGGTGGCTACAAGGAGAAGCTTTGATGTGGCGGCGGCTCTGCGAATCCTTGTAGAAAGTTTCTATTTCGTATTCTCTTCGTCAAATTTCTATCAATTTTTCGTTTTTAACTCTAATGAATTTGAAATTCTATTTGAAATAAATTGGTTAATAAAATATAAAGATTTGTATCGATAAAACGATTTCGATTAAAACCAAAGTTTGAAATTTCTATTATAATTTCTTGTGAGGATTAAAGTCCGAAGAGGGACAAGCTGGTGTAAACTTAGAGATATTCCGACCTGAGTTTGGAATTCATACCTAGTGTTTGAAAATTATGGAAGATTAAATCCATTTATCTATTGTTTGGGTCTCGATATATTCTACGAACGGTTAGTTATCCCTTCGGACTAACCAATGCCCTGTATATCTTCATAGATCTGGTGACCCGAGCATTTTGTGAAATATGGAATGAGTTTGCTCTCATATCTATTGTTGATGTTCTGATTTAGTACGCCAAATGCAGAATAAATATTCAGTTTGATCTGGAAAGACAATCCTTATCTATTCTTTGCTGTCTTTCCGTCCAGCAAATTTTGAGGACGAAAATTTCTTAAGGGGGAATCTGTAACATTCCTATTTTTAAATCAAATTTAAATTGGTAAGTAATTTAATTTTTGAAATTAAATTGTGAATTAATTTGGTATTTTTCAAGTTAAATAGGTATTTTTTTATTTATTAATATAAATGTATATAAATATGATTTTAAAACTAATTGGAAATTCAGAAATGAATATTTTGAATAATATATTAATTATAAACTTAATTGTGGATTAATTTAAAAATATGGAAATATATATATATATATATATATATATATATATATATATAAGATTTTTATAAATAAAAGACTTGATTTGGAAATCTAAATATTTTATAAATAGATTATAATTTGGAATTTGAATTTGAAATTTGGATTTAAATTTGAAATTTAAAAAGAATATATATATATATATGTATCTTGAAATTATTTTCGATATAAAAGGATATATGAACAAAGTTTTTATTTTAAATAAGATTTGTTTTATATTAATTTAAACAAAAGAATTTTTATTTATATAAATTTAGAAAGTATTTATTTAATAGTAAATATAAATACAAAAGCTTTTAAATTAACATTTAAAAAAATGGATTAGATATATTATACATGATTTTATTTAGAATCTAATTGGTTTTTATTTTCTTTTAAAAGTTTTATTTATATATAATTAAGAAAAGCATTTATAAATTAATAAAAGAACTTATTTATTTGGAAAATTAAAAATAAAAGTTTTTAAATCATTTGAAAATAATTGAAAATAAATAATGACAAGTGTTTAATTATGAAGCTTGCAGTTAACATGTGTTAAGAGTTAAATAATGGATATTGACAAATGTTAACTACTGTAACAAGTGTCATAAATTGTTTTCCATTTTCTTTGATCTTAATAAATCTTAATAAACTCTGTTTAAATATGCACCTCCTCTTTCCCCTCTCCTTTCCTATCTTCTAATTTTCTAAGCAAGAAAGTTCACCTGTAAACTACTTCAAACCAAAAAATCCACAAGATCAAAACCTGAAAACATCTCCTCTAAAACAAATCAAACCTGAAAACATTTTCCAAATCTACAAATCTTTAACCAGAAAAATCAAAGCCCTGTAATTCAATCTGTTAATATTCAAACTAAATCAAATTCAAACCCTGTAACAAATTTTTCCAAAATCCTGTAACCAATTCTCAACTCAGATCAAAACCTAAAGCCTTTTTTCTCAAACCTGGAAATTTATTCAAACTGCAGACAAGCTTCTACCTGAAGTAAACCAAAGTATTAAAGCATTCCAGTCTCAAAGTTTCAACCTTCTCAATAAACCATCAACAAACAAGCTTCAATCTGAATCAACTAAGCAAGTTTCTAGTGTTTGAATCAAAGCAGCAATTCAAGGCATTTCCAGATTTCAAAATGCAAGCTCTGTTCATCTTTTCAAAACTGGTGAGTAAACATATATTAATAAGCTTAAGTAAATAATTGTTGGTTGCATGTGAATTTTCTGTGATGAAGATTGCTTTGCATATGTATGATCCCTGTATATTTGTATATGTTGAATGTGCATATCTGTGCTTCTCTGTTTTCATATTACAGAGTTTAAGACAAAATAAAAAATTCAATATCTTTTTATTTAAATCACTACTAGGACTTGGATTTAAAAAAAAATTGTATAGTTTTAACATAATCTAAGTACTAAAAATATGTACAAATAATTAAGTTTGAAAATATGCTTGCAGTTGGAAAATACAGTAGCAATCTTAATAATTTGATAAAATCTAATGTTGAATTTTATTGATTCAAGTATATATCTTGAATCGTCTATGGAAGTTAGTAATTTTAAAAGAAAAATCATAATTTTTAACTTGGTATCGAGAGTGCATTTTGATGATGCCTGAAAAATGGGTTTTTGAGCATTTACTGGTGGCCAGAGGTACTCGAGTGGTCGGGATTTCGTTTGGAGCTAGAATGATGATTGGGGTGTTTGGAAAAAATGGTGGAAGTGGCGATCATGGGCCGTGGCGTCGGCGGTGGGTCAAATGGGTTTCTAACCCTAGTTTTTGACTAGGTCGGAAGTAGGATCACCGCGGCATCTCTGGTGATGCGAGTGGCACGAAACTTGGGGGAAGGCAGCATGGATAGTCGGGGAACGTATGGCCGGAGTCTAAAGACTTCCGGTGATCGACGTCGGCTGTTCGAGGCATTTTCAGGTTTGGGATTTTGGTTCCAGGTCTGTCTGGATTGCTCGAATCTGATCTATGGCTTGTGCGAGTGTTTTGGTGATCAGGATTGGTTGCAACGGTGATGGGTAATGTTCCAGAAGGTTCGTCGATGGTCGGAGGAGCTTCAGCCGATGGTGCACGTGCACGGTGAGGAGTTTCATGTCTGTTGCTTTGGTTTGGGGTTTTGACTCGAAGGGAAGATCGGGTTTTCGGGGTGGTGACTCGAGTTTGTACTCGAGTAATTTTTAGGTGACAGAGCTGTAGGGTTTTTAGTTTAAAAAAAAATCTAAGTTTTAAAAAAAATGGAAGAAGATGTGGTAAACTCGGGGCTAGACCCGAGTGGTCTTTGGGCTTGACCCGAAGCAACAGGGTTGAGCAGTTTTAAAGGTTTTAAAATCAATGTTTTTGAAATTTAAAATTTAATCTACTTTAAACTTTCTTATTTAAACTTACTTTTTTTATATTGTTTTCTTTAACAATTGATTAAGAAGTTTTGAAAAGTTGTTTTATTTAATTTTATAAAATTTAAAGTGATTTTAAAACTTAAGTTAAAAATGATTTTAAGATTTTTATAAAAGCAAGTTTTAAAATTCAAATTGAAATTAGTTTTGAAAACTACTACTTAATAATGTTTAAAGTTTTTAAAGGAAGCTTTGTTAACTTTAATTTATCAAGTTAAATGATTATTTTATTTTAAAACTTAATTAATGATTTAATTAAGTAAAGTTAATCATAAAGATTAAATGGTGTAAATATGTTAATGGTAATTAAGGCATTAATAATAAGATAATGTTTTATCTTAAGATAATTTGTGTTTTAATGTCTTGAGATTAATCAAGTTAATAAGTAATTTAAGCATAATTTATTGATTTAATTAATTATTAATTAAGGATTTATAAATTTATAATTAGGAATTATAAGTTAATTAATTAAAGGTTTATTAATTTGTAATTAAAATTTAATAACTAGATAATTAAAGGTTATTAATTAATGATTAGAGATTAATTAAGTAATTAATATTTATTAATTTGGTAATTAGATATTAATTAATTAAATAATTAAGGATTAGTCCAATGGTAATTAAGGATTAATCAACTGGTAATTAAGGATTAATTAATTTGTATTTAATTTTTGTTAATCAATAATTAAGGTTTATTAATTAATATTTAAGGAATAATTAATTAATTTAATTAATTAAGGGTTAATTAATTTATTAATTAATCAATTAAGCGTGATTAATTTAAAGGATAATTAAATAATTAAAGGTTAATTACTTTATGATTAAAGGTTAATTTATTTATTAATCAAGGTTGATAAATTAATAATTAAAGGTTAAAGGTTGATTAATTTATTTTTTAGGCTAATTAGTAAATGATTAAAGGTTAATTAATTAAAATGGTTTGTAATTAATTAATTAACCAGGATTAATAATTTAATCATAAGTGATTAATCTGATTTAAACTTAATCAGATGAATAATTACTCTTATTTATTGATGTTTGAATTGTTTGAAATGTTTGAATTGTTTGATATCTCTATTGTAATGTTTTGTGTTATATTCGAGCTACAATGTATGTAATTTATTTTTTATTTTTGGCAAAGCCAGCGGGGTTATCTGGGCCCCTACCAGTTTTATTGCAACAAACAATAAAAAAAGAGATACATAGAAAAAACAAAGAGGAAGATAACTGAAAAATAAAAAAGGAAGAGAAACATCAAAATCAAGTCCAAGCTTGTAACATAGACAGCGGGATGCTACTAGCACAGTGCTTCAGTTGCTTGTGTATACTGCATTTCATTTCTTTCCATAAGACCATGTCATTCCTTTTAACATTTTCAAAAACTCTTAAATTTCTTTCCCTCCAAATCACAGCCACGAAGACCTTCAAACACACAGTGAACACTCTACTATCAACTGTTCTCCATTTGGTTGCTTTGTGTATTATATTCCACTGTATGTTGCTAGTTCGACCAGATAGATATGTACCAGTTTTACCACCTAAGTGGAATAGCAAGTTGTTCAAGGCAGAGCACTCAAAAAAAATATGGTCGGTTGTTTCCTCTTCAAAATCACAGAATAGGCATTGCATGGGACAGATCATTCCAACCTTTTGTAACATAGATCTAGTAAGCAAAGCTTTGTTGATCACTTTCCACATCAAAAGATTGTATTGAGGGACTGTATCAGTAGACCATATAACATCATGCCAGATAGCAGCAGGCAATGGATCACTTTCTGTTAGGGAACTGTAAACACCCTTAACAGAATGTGGTTTGCCATTCCACTGAACAGAGTTGATTTGCATAGCAGTGAAATTAGTTTGTTGTAATATATTCCAAGTTTGCTGAATTTCTTGATTACTGGTGGTAGGCAACTGAATATTACCATTGATCAAGTAGGAATTAGCATCAGCAGTTAAGGAAATACCTGTTTGGACAATTTGTGAGTAGGAAAGCAATTTAAATAAAATTAGGCCTTGTCTAACCCATGGTTCCTTCCAAAAATTCACCTTTGAACTGGCATTAACTGGGTATTGTATAAACGGCAGAAAGACTTCTCTATACTTAAGGATGCTTCTCCATGTCCAACTACTTTGTTGAGGGATCTCCATAACCCAGAAATCCTTGTTCTTGATATTGTGATGCCATGTCCATTCCACCCATAAACTTTCCCTTTTTTTAATGATTGCATCAAACTGTTTGCTTATAGCCGCTATGTTCCACTTCCTTATGTCTAAGATACCAAGCCCACCAGATTTAAAGGGAACTTCAAATTTTGTAAAAGCACATGGGACAATTTTCCTGTTGTGAATACTTCCAGTCCAAAAGAATCTACTCATAGCAGATCTGAGTAAATGTAATAACTTGATAGGAAGAATTATAGTGCGTGCCCAGTAAACAATAGAAGAGAAGACAACAGATTTGATGAGAACAAGCCTTCCAGATTGAGTTAATTTCCTATTATCCCATGCTGTCATGATTGAAGTTATTTTATGATATAATGGATAACAGTCATTCTTAGTAATTCTTTTAGTTATAAGAGGCAGACCAAGGTACTTCATGTCATTCTCCATACTTGTGAAACCAGACTGCTGATGAAGGAAAGCAGCTTGTTCATTACTGATACCAGAGACTAGCATAGAAGATTTATTTTGATTTATGGATAAGCCAGTCATTTTTTTAAATATATGCAGTGCTTCTTTAATTCCATTCAGAGAAGGCAACTCAGGCTTTGTAAACATCATGACATCATCAGCAAACATGATGGATGTAATAAGTTGTTGAGAACATTTGGGATGATACTTTATTATTTTCCTGTTGTAACTAGTTCTTAGAGTAACAGTTAGCACTTCCATAACTATCAGAAACAAATAAGAAGATAACGGGTCTCCTTGCCTGATACCTTTTCTTCCTCTAAAATTTCCTACAGGTCTGCCATTAATCACAATAGAGTAGGATGGAGTGGAAATACATACATAGATCCAAGACACAAATGTTTTAGGGAATCCCATAACAGCCATAATTCTAACTATGGATTCCCAATGGATAGAGTCGTAAGCTTTAGTTATGTCAATTTTCAGAGCTGCAGCAGGGGTGCTATTGCTATTACCATAACATTTGAGAAGTTCTTGAGCCAAGAGAACATTATCAATGATGTCTCTGTTAGGAAGAAAAGCTGATTGATTTTTAGAGACAACAGATGGAAGAACTGAGACTAATCTGGCTGCTAGAATTTTAGATATGCACTTGTACACTACATTACAACAAGATATGGGCCTATAAGAACTAACAGTGGAAGCTGGAGAGTATTTGGGAATTAATGCAATATTGGAACAGTTGATTTCTCCAAGAATCTTGCAAGTATTAAAGAAGTTATGTATTGCCTTGCAAAATTCACTTCCAAGAATACTCCAAGTACTAATAAAAAACACTACATTTAGACCATCAGGGCCACCGGATGAGTGTTTGTTCATAGAGAAAAGGGTTGCCTTGATTTCTTCATCAGTAACAGGACTGACAAGAAATGATGCTTCCAAATAATTGATGTTTGGGAGGTCAGTTTCAGTAATTAAGTCAAGATCTGGAGTAAAGCCTTCTATATTACCATACTGCTTGGTGAAGTATTGTATAAATGCATTGTCAACAGTTTCAGGAGAGGTGTGCAAAATGCCCTGGTCATCATACCATTTGGGATGAATGTATATTATTCATCTGGGAATCTATGAATGAATGATAAGTGTTATATATCATACCGCTTATCGATATTGGTGTGCTTGAATCTGTGATTGATTGACGATGTTGCACTATTGTGTGAAACCCCTGGACTACACCCTACACACACAAATATGGATTGCACGAGGAAATTGGTTAAAGTCATAGATATTTTAAATCTAAGAAAATGGTTTTAAAGATTGAGTTTTGAATCCAAATAGTTTTGGAAATGGATTTGGGTTAAATATGAAAAGCTTTTGAAAAGGAGTTTTTAAAGATAAAAGTTATTTTGAATAACTTGATAAAGTTTTGAAATTTAAATAGTTTGATTTGAATTCAAGATTTGAAATTGAATTCTATGTTTGGAAATTTTGGTTTAAAAAGTTTATAAATATGTTTATATGGGTTTTAAACCACTTTAAAAATATTATTTTGGAAATTTGAATTTAACCCAAGTTTTATATTTAAAGGGCTTTAACTCGTGCAAATGTAATCGGATTTTTTCGAAACGAAAACTATTTGGTTTTAAATAATAATAACTTTCATATAAAAAAATGATTTCCAATTTATGTTGAAAGATTTCAAGTTTGAAATGGAATTGAAATAGTTTTGAAAGCTATGAACGAATCTTTGTGAAGAATGGTTAAACCTTGTTTTGAAATTGAAGAGGATCTTAAAGATGTATCTTTTGTATAAAAGATTTGAAATGGAATTGTTTTTGAAAGCTATGAATTGAATCATTAACTTAAAAATTGGATGAATTAATCCAATTTCAAAGGGAAATTGTTAAGAAAGGCAATGAATGAATCTTTGTGAAAGATGGGTGAACTTGTGAAGTGAATCTTTTTGTTTAAAGATTTGAGAATGGTAATTTGTTTAAACCATTTGAAAGAAAGGTTTAGGTTAAAGTTGTGACTTAACCGAGATCCCAATATCCATATGTTTTCAAAATATTACGCTCACTATTCGGTTTAGCCGGGAGAGAACCTTGTGTCATATAGCCCATTTCGAATAATAATACGACAATATGGATAGCATTTGAAGACCGGTGGTGAAGACCGGGTATTTTCCAGAATGGAAGGATTACTCGTCGAATGACTTTGCACCGAGTAGCTACGGTATAAAGATCTCCATATGTGATGGGGAGTCCCATCGAGATTGTGAATACCCAGATTGCAAGGGATTCTTTATGAAGTGCCTTCGGTTCTGTTCGAACCCGGGACAGACTTTTATGGATGTGTGTCTGATGATACACTTTGAGATGTAAAGCTGGTTTCTATCAAATGCATTTCTGTTTGGTGGTGGAGATTTATTCTCTTAGCTTAACACCCTTCTCTGAGACGTACGAGCTCAGAGGTTATATAGTTGATGGTTAATAGTGATACATTCCTAATTTGGTAATGTGGCATATGAAGTGCTGCTAATCATTTGTTGATCAAAGCATGGCTTTGTGAAAAGTGTAGCTTTATGGACGAGACTTCGATGAGCCTCACAACCCGGTAATGGTCGGAACATGAATCGTTGCAGCAAGGTTATTTGAGGGTAGCGCCCCCTAAGGGTATGCCCATTTCCTTCTGGATTATGAGTGGTATCATGGTATGGACCCCAGATACTTAACTTTGTGGTTGCTGCAAACATATTACTTTGTGGTTGTTGGTGTAGAGGTACCTCGGATAAAGGTTGGTAACGACCGAGGGATGTCATACTCATGTCAGTAGTTACTTCCGGCCAGGGGTAACCCGACCTTGTGTTGGCAGAGATCTGGTTAGGTCCTCAAGGGCGTCCCTTAAGAGGTATTCCATTTGGTATGGTAAGTTCCTTTGCCTGACCATTTGTTGGAAATCCAATCATCTAATACGCACGATGTATGGTTTTAGTTGTAGAACCTGCCATCTAATATGGTAGCTATAGTAGGCATACTATAATGGTAGGTATGCTGGCTAGGATTTACATTATACTTGCAAATGTTTTCCACTATGCACTAATAAAAATATCAAAGGGATTTTCTCATATTAAGCATTTTTGACTTCCATAAGGAAAATCTCCTCCAAGTTTGCGCTTGCATTGTGTGTGTGGTGGGAGGACTTATGCCAATTTCATTTTCCAAAAGCATAGCTAATTTCTTCTACTTCTTTGTTATTTGTTTTAAAAGATAAAACTGTTTTTGTTTGCTCACACCAGTCCTATGACTGACCTGGAGTTTATTGTTCCCTTCCTAAACTCTGGGTGCCCACAATGTTCCACACAGGCAGTCTAGAGTTGGATTTTTCTGATAATCAAATAGTAGGAGTAGATTTGATAATATCCAGCCTTTGGATTTGGCAACAACATTTGTTTCTTGTCAACATTCCGGGCTGATCTTGCTTATTGCATCGATGATGGTGGTTTGATCTTTTGGTTCAAGCTATCTTTGGTGTTGGATTCTTTTGGAGATGCATTCTATTGGAGTTATCTTTCCGCTGTCGATGGTTGCAAAGTCTAGACAATCTGCTTGTGTTATTTTCCGCTGTTATCTTGTATATCCGATGTTGATATCATTTGTATCACTGTTGTATCAACTATCGCGTATCAATGATATATTCATTTCTTCCTCTATGTTGTTGTACTTAATGTGTTATAAGCTTTGGCATGATTCGGATTTCAACGGTTGAATCTACAGCATTCGAGTACAAGTGAAGTATGGGTGTCGATTTTCCAACGTTGAAAATCGGGTCGTGACAGGAACAACAAACAGAGTCTTCAAAAAGATCCAACATAAGCACCTTCAAAACCAAACTCCTAATACTTCAAACCAAAAGCTTCCAAAATCCGATAGCTTCTAAGAGACTTCTAAATCCAAATCTACTATCCAAGCTAGCTCCAGAACACGGATAATCTGCTTCTAGGTTTCCCATGTGGAAAATTATGGGCACTCAGAGTTTAGGAAGGGAACAATAAACTCCGGGTCAGTCATGGGACTGGTATGAGTAAACAAAAACGGTTGTTTGAACAAAAACAATTTAAAAAGAAATCCGTTACGCTTTTTGGAAAATGAAACCATCATAAGGCCTCCAACGCACACACACAATGCAATCGCACAATTGGAGGAGATTTCTTCTTATGATAGTCAAACATGCTTGATACGAGAAAACTCTTTTTGATATTATCATTACTGCATAGTGTGAAAACATTTCGAAAGTATAATATTAATCTTAGCCAACATAGGTACCATTATATTATGCCAGCTATAGCTACCACCTGAGGTGGCAGGTTATACAATTGTAAACCGTAAAGGGTTCGTATTGTTTTGTTTGGATTTCCAACAAATGGTCAGGCTAAGGAACTTCCTACACCTAATGGGTATGCCTCTGCAGGGATTCCCCGAGAACCTAACCGGATCTCTGCTAACACAGTGACGGGTTACCTCTGTAACTAGATAACTAACTGTCATGAGTATGCCATCCCCCGGTCGCAACCGACCTTTATCGAGGGCCCTCAACACCAACAACCACAAAGCAAATTATCCGGGCTCTATACCAGAATACCACTTATTGTCCAGAAGGAAATGCACATACACTAAAGGGCGCGACCCTCGTAACCTTGCAGCATCTTTCCTGTTTCGACCATTTTCGAGGTGTGAGGTTCGATGAAGTCTCGTCCCACAAATCTATGCTTTTCACAAAAGCCATGCTTTGATCAACAAATGATCAGCACGCAACATTCCACACTACCAGATTGGGAGTATATCACTAATAACCATTAACTACATAACCTCTGAGCTCATACGTCTCAGAGAAGGGTGTTAAGCTAAGAGAATAAATTCTCCACCACCAAACAGAAATGTATTTGATAGAAATCAGCTTTATATCTCAAAGTGTAATGTCAGACATACAACCATACAAGTCCATCCTGGGTCTGAATGGAATCGAAGGCACTTCGTCCAATAAAGGAAGAAGCTCTTGCAATCTGGGTATCCACAATCTTGACCGAACTCCCCGTCACATATGGAGATCTCTATACCGGAGAAAATCAGTGCAAAGACAATCGACATGCAATCCTTTAATTCTCGAAAATACCCGATCTTTACCACCGTCTTCAAATGCACTCCAATTCGCCGTACCATTAATTCAGAATGGGTTTTATGACACAAAGTCCTCTCCTGGCTAATCTGAATAATGAGAATTTATTTAAAAAACACATGGATACACAAGTTACAAAGATTCACTATTAAGATTCGATGTGGGTTTCGGATAACCATTTGGAATCCGACTCCCTGTCGCATCGAAATTCAAGTGTCGTTTAAAGGCCAACAGTTTTCACATTCACACAGAAATATATCACAGATATCACAGTTCAATTTACAACAATCCACATCACAAAGTATCACAATCACATATTAGAGGTATCAATCAGTTCAAGGTATTCAATAATAATTCAACATTTATAAGCAAGATTAATCAATCGTGTGATTACAATTAATTAATCAGTTAATTATTTTCTTTAGTTATCCTTAATTAATGATTAATTATCCTTAATTAATGATTAGTTGTCCTTAATTATAAATTAATCCTTAATTATTTATTAATATTAATTATTTATTAATTAACCTTAATTATTAATTAATAAATTAATTAATTATTCTTTAATTACTATTATTAAGTAATTATCTTTCATTTACTGTCATTAAATAAATGAATCTTTAATTACTTAAACTTTAATTAATTAATTAAAAGATAAATCATTTATTTTAATTAATCACTTTATTATTATTAAAATTTGTAGTTGACAACCCTTGTAATTAATTAACAATAACACGTAAATTAACTTAAGAGATTTAGGTTAATTAATCATCTAAAACATTTTATCTTGATTAAATCTTTAATTACATTATTTATTTAAAATAAATTAAGAATTAATTAATAAATAATGATCACCTAATTAAATAAATTAAACTTAATTACCTTTGAAATAATTTACTTTTAAAACCTTAAACAAAATCCTTATTTAAAAGAACAAGTTGAACATGTTTTAAATTTAAATTTGGTTTTTAAATTTTTTATATTGTTTTATACTAACCCGAGACCGACTCGAGCCCACCCCTAAGCCAAAACCAATATTCCCCGAGTCATGCCTGAGTAAAATCCTTCCTTTCTTTTTATACTATGTTTTTATTTTTTAAACTTAAAATCTTTTCTAGCTCTTGCTAACCCACACGAAAACCTGGAACAAAACTCGAGCCAACAACAAGATTTCCCGAGGATAACTTTGAGTAAAAACCTTTCTTCTCCAATCATACTTACTGACACAACCCAGTGACTCGTGCATGTGCACCGCCGATCGCTGGCATTCTGGCCATCGACACCACCTTCCACAAGTAACCGTCAATGTAACGACCCAACTTCCAAACTCCAGGAAGTCGCATCGTTAGAAAAAAGAAAAGGGATAGAAAAGAGAAAAGAAAGGAAAGAAAGAACAGACAACATCAGAATCTCACAGCGGAATCGAATAAATTATAATATATCACATAAAACTTTACATAGTATCATATACATCAGAGTTAAACAGCTAATACAACACAAACTAGACAGTTATAAACATCTGTCTAGCAATTACAATTCAAATACATCAGAGAGAACAGACTCAACTCAAACACAGCGGAACCACTACATATATCTACACGCTGAAGCCTCCTGCTCCATTATCTCCTCCAGAATTCGATCAAACCAATCCTGAAGCACTTGACTACTCATACGTAATATGAGTACCCAAGAGTTTAATAAAACAGAAAATAAACACTCAGGTCAGACAGGGGTCTGGTGTGAGTAAACGGGGATAAAAGTTGCTTAACTTTAGAAAATCCTTTGGAAACAAAAGGTATCACGTAAGACTTCCCACACATAAACATGGAAAAGTTTTTACCTTACGCTAACCAAAACATTTGATAGGAAATCCAGTGATATTATAATAGTGTCTAGGGTTTTCAAAATAAAATACAGAAATAGCTGGAATGCTTACATCTCACGTTCCAACATAGTTGGGCACAATCAAAACCGTACAGGCACTTATTGGATTATGGATTCCATCAATGGCAGGGCTACTGGGGTACCGCCCGTCACAGTACGTGGCCTAGATCAACGTACCGAGGAGCCACCCTAACTCCCCTGCAACACAAAGCCGGACCCGTTCCTTACTGAACAGTTCCGAACAAGACAACCCCGCAGTTGGTGTACACTGACAACTGCCCACTAAGCCGAATAAAAAGGGACCTCTAGACAGGGATCAATCTTGCTCTCCAGTGGGTGCTACCCACGAAGCCTTGCTGCACCTCCCCTGTTTTAGCCATTCCCGGTTGATGAGGCTTGAGGCTACGATTACCTTTATAGGACATATCAATCTTAGAATGCTCATCGTCCACCTGACGATGTTCTGAAAGCATTCAATCCATACAAGTTCGTTCCGGGTTCGAACGAAGCCGAAGTCATTATCTCGTTACACTCATTACGGAATCACCCACAGAGTTAACGACGATAACCCTTGCACTCTAAATCACCATCTCGAATCTATAAGTACTATTCCGTCAAACTCATTACGGAATCACCCACAGAGTTATACTGATGTATAGCCCTTACACCTCGAGTCTTCACTTGCTCCACTTGGATTAACGACCTAACGTTTAATTGGAATCGATGTGGTTTTCGGAATTCCAAATATGGAAACCCGATCCCGGTCTCATCGAAACCAAACGCCATTTTAATGTCCAAGTTATACTTAAGGGTTTTAAACAATTAACTTAAATATCATCTAATTCACAAAGATAGATAAACTATATCTCACAATAGATAATCACATTCATATCATAAACAGATAATCTGTATCATCCATAAACAGATAGCCATCACAACCAAATAATCCATCACATACCATCATACTTAAACCAAGCATTCATATCATACAAATACAACTCATCTCATTACTGAGATCACAACCATTCAATCAATAACATCCATAAGCAATGATTTACTAATCAACAATTATAATTAATTTAAAATGAATTAAATTAATTACAACCATCGCTAATTAATTTAAAATAAATTAAATTAATTACTCATTTAAATCCTGCTTAACATCCATTAATTAACCCAGTTAATTAATTACCCACTAAGTATTTAACTTGATTAAACATCCTTGATTAATCATTCACTAATTACAATAAGTAATTAGTCTTTAATTAATTAACCTTAACCATAAGTAATTAACATTTAATTACTCATTTATTAATTAATTATAACTAATTATATTTACCCTTAATTAATTACAATTAATTAATCTCTTAATTAATTATTACTTAATTAAACAATCCTTAATTACATCATCAATATTAATTAATGATCTTTAATATTTAAGTAAATTACTTAATTAAAATTAATTACATTTAGTAATTAATCTAATTATTAATCACCTTGATTAATATTAAGTTTAGTAATTAACTTTCTTTAATTACTCATTAACAAATTAATTATCCAATAATTAATCATTAATTAATTCCTCAATTAATTCCAAAAGTAATTATCCAAATTACTAATTACATTTCAGTAATTATCATTATTACTTTTCTAAGCAATCCTTGCTCCACTAATTACATTAAGCAATTAAACTTTTAAAATCATTAGATGATTTATTAAAATTAATTAAACTAAATTAATTAACTTAAATAAATCACATATCCAAATTAATTACAATAAGTAATTAATTCCTTAATTACTTTAACAATTAATTATACTTAACAAATTTCAATTAATTAGATTCAATTAATCAATCTAGTTAATTATCAAAATTAATTACATTAATTAATTACTAAATCATCCTTAGATAATTATCACCAATTATTAATTAACAACATTTCCAAAATTACATACTTAAGAAAATTTGAATTAGATTAATAATTGATAAATCATTTCTAATTAATAAATTAATCTAAACCATTATTTAAAATCAATTAATTATGTAAATCCTTAATTATCTTAATATTTTCAAAATAATTTATCAAATGACTCAATTATATTCAAAATGTATTTAAACAATACATTTCTAAATTTAAATTCAAATTCCATTTAAAAATTTGATATTTAAATTGTTTAACTAATTAAACATTGGTCCAGATTTTAAATAAGTAAAATTCTTAAAATAAAATGAATGTTTAAAGAACATTCATTACTTAAATATAAAGAAAGATTTAAAACAAGTTTACTTGATTTAAATAAATTAATCTTTGAAAAAAATAAATTGATTAGTTCAATTTTCCAATTTACATTAGCTCTTCATAGCTTAATTCAAATATTAAAAGAAATAAATTCTTTCAAGTTTTAAAACTTACTTGAAATCAATTTTTCATTTCAAATCTATTTTTAATCATTTGAATATGTTCATCATTTTAAATTTATAAACTGTTTTGAAATTCAAAACTGGTTTTCAGAGAAACTTGAAACAGTTTTTATCTTAATTTCAAAACCAATTTAAATCTTGTTTGAAACATTTAAATCTGTTTCAAAATTTAAAAACTTACAAAACTGTTTTGAAACAAAAATCTGGTTTTAAGAGCAGCCTGAAAACTGTTTTATTTCTTGATTTAAAACTTGATTTAAAACTTTATTTAAATCTTGTTTTTATTTAAGATTCTCATTTTAAAAACTTTGAATTCAAAACTACATTTGAATTTAGATTCAACTTCCATTTGAATCAGATTCTATTTAAAAAAAATGAATTCATTTAAACTAAAAACTGCAAAATACTCTCTGGTTTTTTAAAAAAAAACTGAAACAGTTTTTATAACCTTGATTTTAAAACCAAAATTAAATCTGGTTTAAATTTAAGGTTTTCATTTTTTAAAACTTTGAATTTCACACTACATTTGAATTCAGTTTTTAACTTATACTTGAACCAAGTTGAAATTTAAAATATGAATTTTATCTAAACTACAAACTGCAAAATCACAGGTTTTAAATCCTGAAACTTTTTTGTTTTTAAATCTTGATTTTAAACAGAATTTAAACCTTGTTTAAATTTAAAAATTTCATTTTTAAAACCTTGAACTCAAAACTCCATTTGAATTCAGACTTAACTTATATTTAAATCAAATTAAGATCTTTAAATTATAAATTTTATTCAAATTCATAAAAACTGCAAACTACAGGTTTACCTCTGCAACTACACTAACCCGAGTACCCAACTATTTTACTTCGAGTTCTCCAACCCCTTCCCTCGAGTCAAAACCAAAACTACCCGAAGTAATCTCCGAGTCAAAAAAACCTGCACCCTACAATAATGTTCACCTGAGTTTAACCTGTACAGTGCATATGCACTGTCGCCTCGGCGAACTCTAGCCACGCTAATCCCCTTCTACAAGTCACTTACCATCTCCTTATACTATCTCAACCATCCATACCCTTCCAAACAGTTGGAAATCAAAAAAATGGAAATCAACAGCAACCTGAAACACTCATCTCACCACTCCTCTCTCTCTGATCATCCATCACCAACATCTCCTTCATTCTCACATCAAAACACCACTAACATGAAGCATCTAAACACCTAAGATCCATTGGCTTAACAGATTTATTCCAAAATTTTCATTTTCTGTTTTAACACAGAAATGCTAATTTACACGGTCAACCTAAAAAAATGAAACTTGTTTTATACTTTCTTATTTCTAACATACATCAATGTTATAATCTTGTTTATAATAATTAATGATATTGGTATCCTAATTTTTATTGAAAAATACCCACTGCAATATTATCTCAGAGGTAACAGGTTTTAGATTTTAACATATTTAACTAATTCATGATTTTCCAGAACCTACAATTATACTAACAAACATATTTTGTTTACACACAAGTTTAGTAACAGCAACAATTTAAATAATAATGCTTTACTATATAAGAAACATCTCAGTTTACAACCAACTAGGTATGCAGATCCCAGAAATAAGAAAAAAACATATAAGCAAATTCATTCCTATACACACATAACATTCATGAGTTTGTAATCATCACATCATTTTATTATTTTCACTTATATACTCAGGTGTCACAAATTTTGTGCATGTGAAGTTACTTATTTCATTTTAAAACAAACAGAACAGTTTTGTTAAAACAGTTTGCTTTCTGTGAATTAAAAACATAAGTTCTTTGATTTATGTTTGATTTTGATATTTAAAGAAAACTGTTTTTAAAAGATAAGAAGCTTACTCACATTAAATTTGAAGAATGCAGAGAACAATTTTTTGCTGCAGATTCCAATTTCCAGGAACTGTTTGAAACTGCATTTTGAAATTGAAGTTGCTTTACTTGCATTTTGATTGCTGAGTTTCTTGATGCTATTACTTGTTGATGAAGATTGCATGCATACCCATTCTAATAGCTCTGATTTGAAGTTGAATAGATCTTCATTTTGCAGTTGATATATTAAAGAAAATGATGGCAGATCTGATTTGTTTTGAAGAAATTGATTTGTATTTGGTTTCTGGATTTTAACATGCATTTGCTTTGGGGTTTTTGATTTACTCAAATCTGATTTTCAGGTTTTCAATTTTGAAGAGAATGTGTTTTAATCCAAATGCTTTTGTTATGTTTTATTGTAAATAAAATTAAATTTCAAAAATAAACAACATGCCACTTGTTGTGCTTAGGTGTAAATAATTTTACAAGTGTCTCTTCATGTTTTAAAATGCTAACACATATGCAATTCAATTATTAAAAGAGAATTCTAAATTTATACTTGTATTTAAATTTATCTTAAACCATTTCAAACTTATTTTAGCATGTTTAAAATGTTTTATTAATATTAGTCTTTAAATAATAACATACACTATTCAAATGTTTACTTGAGATGTTTAAAATAATATTCTAAAGCTAATTTTCAAAAGAAAAGATTTTAAGAAGAAAGTGAAATGTTGAATTAAATTTTAAGAGTCTTAAATCAAATGTTATAATTTAATAAAAATGAGCTAAATCTTATTTCAAAGAAAAACAATTTTTAGAATAAAACAAAACAAACTTTATTATAAAATAAAATTTAAACTATATTCATTTTTATAAACAAATAAATACTTACTTATATTCCTATATAAAAAAAATATAAGAAAGATTTTTAAAACAAACCCTTTTTAAAAGTTACAATACTAATTTAAATCAATTTAAGTCAATTTACAATTTATACATTTATATATAATAATTAGGAAATATCCTTTATTTAACATAAATTAAAAATTAAAACCAAAACGTCTATTTACAATGTATAAACATTTATACATCATAAATAAAATATTTTTAAATCAGTTTAGAAAGATAATTTATTACTTAAATATTTTTAACTTTGAAAAGAATATCATTTAACAAACTAAATAATTATAATTTTCAAAAGAGAATTCCAATTTGAATTAATTTATTAAATCAATATTTTCACATTTTAAAATAATTATCAATGAAATTATTAAATAATTATTGCCTAAATTTCCGGGACATCACATTCCTCCCCCCTTAAAAGAATTTCGCCCCCGAAATTTAAAAGCAAAGGTAATTTAATAATCCCATACGGATTTTAAATTTAAAAAGAGAAATCATATACTAACAATCAAATACTAGCAACCATAACAACCAATTTAAACAAACAATTCTAATTATCCAGAACAAAAATTCTGGATAGAATTCCCTAGAGTTTCCCAGGTACAAACACCGGGACACTCGCCCTATAGAATCTAAACTAGCCATACCACTCAGATCTAAAGCTCCTATATATCTAGATCTACAAATCTAAACAGAATACAGGACTACAGATAAGTCCTGATCAACTCCTAAATCTCACAGAACTACTGGTTCTAAAACCAGAGATAAACCATACACATATTCCCTCAGAGATACGTGAAAAACAAAACAAATTCCAGTCATCCGAACTGGAAATTCAATCCTGTAGATCAAACACTTAACTCTCAAGAGAAAGCAGAAAGATCCAATACTTATATCCACAAATCTCTCATGACGATCCTGGGCTGCCCTCAACTCCTAGGTCAATCAAAATCCACCACACAAACTCTATTGCAGAATCACTAGAAGATTCCAAACATACAACCTTATCCGGAAAACAAACAGATACAAAACAATCAAGTCTCCAGATCCAAAATGAATTTCCTGTAGAAATCTTCTGATCCAAGACAAAACTCAAATTCCCAATGAATCGGTGCTGCTCCTATTCTGGAATAGCTGCCACCATGCTTCCACTGCGCAACTCTGATTCGAGAATGTTGTTGATGAACACAAGTATAAACTTGATCAACTTATCCTGGAATATTGTTCATCAAATTCCATAAATCTCAGTGACCTATCCGATTCGGTCACAAACACCACAGCAAAAATTTAACCAGAAAACTGGATCCAATCAATCTTGCCAACTTATACAGATCACACTCAAAGAATCTCCTACAATGCTGAACCATCGGCAAAGCTCCAAGAACCAAGTCGGAACAGAACTCAATCTCTCGATGCGGATGCAAATCTTGATTCCTTCGAAGATATCCAGAAAATACCAAACCACTTCGAAAACTCAAACATCTTCGAAAGATGCTTTAATCCAAACAAAGATCACTCAGAGAACTTCTGAACCGTCGCAAGTCACTTTTGCGATTCCACTCAGTTCAGATCCCAAGAAATCGTTCTCTCATCAACAATCAGAACAGCTAAAGCCTTCAAACAAAGAAGAACTAGTGGTCTACCTCCAACCACAAACATCACACCCAACTGAGCTTCCAGAAAAAATGGACAAGCTCCACCATCTGCCCGGATTACTGACAGAAGAATCACAGAGATTTCTGAACCCTCGAAGAACAGGCCACTCACTGCTGCTACTGCTACCAAAACTTCCTTAACCAAAAGCTCATCGACCCTCAAAGCTACACCGGCCTCTTCACAATAGAGTCTTCCAAAAGACAGATATCTCTCAGGAAACTCGCTCCCAAGCCAAGCTCAAATATAGACAGAACTCCTTCCTAAGGTTGCCAAGATACCTCCCAACTAATCCAAACTCAAGAAAAACCACTCATACGAGTGCAACCAAGCTTACAATCCAAAAATAAACTTCGAATCTTAAAAAGATTTCCTTCAGAGATTGGTGAAATCTTTTACACCAAACTGCCAAGCTACTCAAGATGCCCAATACTGCCCTAGCAGATCACTTCCAACCTCAACACTCGAACACCAACCATTGGTAGTTGTGTTACACACACCACTACCCTATCTACCTTTATTACTTATATTGGAAAACCCGAACAGGTAACCCAATCTAATAGGTAGAAATATATATATATATATATATATATATATATATATATATACACAAAATTACAAATACGCTCTTTCAAGAAGGACACCACTCCAGAGCCTAGGTATTCACTCAACCTAATGCTCTGATACCACAATGTAACGACCCAACTTCCAAACTCCAGGAAGTCGCATCGTTAGAAAAAAGAAAAGGGATAGAAAATAGAAAAGAAAGGAAAGAAAGAACAGACAACATCAGAATCTCACAGCGGAATCGAATAAATTATAATATATCACATAAAACTTTACATAGTATCATATACATCAGAGTTAAACAGCTAATACAACACAAACTAGACAGTTATAAACATCTGTCTAGCAATTACAATTCAAATACATCAGAGAGAACAAACAACTCAAACACAGCGGAACCACTACATATATCTACACGCTGAAGCCTCCTGCTCCATTATCTCCTCCAGAATTCGATCAAAGCAATCATGAATCACTTGACTACTCATACGTAATATGAGTACCCAAGAGTTTAATAAAACAAAAAATAAACACTCAGGTCAGACAGGGGTCTGGTGTGAGTAAACGGGGATAAAAGTTGCTTAACTTTAGAAAATCCTTTGGAAACAAAAGGTATCACATAAGACTTCCCACACATAAACATGGAAAAGTTTTTACCTTACGCTAACCAAAACATTTGATAGGAAATCCAGTGATATTATAATAGTTTCTAGGGTTTTCAAAATAAAATACAGAAATAGCTGGAATGCTTACATCTCACGTTCCAACATAGTTGGGCATAATCAAAACCGTACAGGCACTTATTGGATTATGGATTCCATCAATGGAATGGCTACTGGGGTACCGCCAGTCACAGTACGTGGCCTAGATCAACGTACCGAGGAGCCACCCTAACTCCCCTGCAACACAAAGTCGGACCCGTTCCTTACTAAACAGTTCCGAACAAGACAACCCCGCAGTTGGTGTACACTGACAACTGCCCACTAAGCCGAATAAAAAGGGACCTCTAGACAGGGATCAATCTTTCTCTGCAGTGGGTGCTACCCACGAAGCGTTGCTGCACCTCCCCTGTTTTAGCCATTCCTGGTTGATGAGGCTTGAGGATACGATTACCTTTATAGGACATATCAATCTTAGAATGCTCATCGTCCACCTGACGATGTTCTGAAAGCATTCAATCCATACAAGTTCGTTCCGGGTTCGTTACACTCATTACGGAATCACCCACAGAGTTAACGACGATAACCCTTGCACTCTAAATCACCGTCTCGAATCTATAAGTACTATTTCGTCAAACTCATTACGGAATCACCCACAGAGTTATACTGACGTATAGCCCTTACACCTCGAGTCTTCACTTGCTCCACTTGGATTAACGACCTAACGTTTAATTGGAATCGATGTGGTTTTCGGAATTCCAAATATGGAAACCTGATGCAGCTCAAGTTAGAAGAGAAGAGATAAGTCATACACGACTTAAGGAGGAGTTAAGTCGTCCACGACTTAAGAAGGAAGATATAGGTCGTTTCCGACCTAAGAAATCACGTGGGGGAGAGATGCGAGTTAAAAGCCAAGGACCTAGTGATCTGCCGCATTGTTGTAGTGAAGACTTAAGTCGGCTGCGACTTAAGGGCTTAAGTCGGCCATGACCTAACAGGTCTGAAGAAGAGGAGCTACGACCTAAGTAGAGCCGCTTTTGTATTGAGTCGTTAGGTCGCCTACGACCTAAGTGATGAGTCTGTATTTCTTTAAGTCGTGTTGAATTTTAGGTCGTCACCGACCTATGTGTTGTGTTGTAATATTGCATTTGTTAAGCCATTATGTCGCTGGAGCTTGTTATGTCCTTAACTCATATGTGATAAGTCGTAGGTCGGCATGTAGATAAGTCGGCTGAATGGATGCTGTGTTGTAATTCGTTGAGTCGTTAGACTTAAGTCGTAAGTCGTGTCATTTGTTGTACTGTGTTGTACTTGGGTCTAAGTCGCTATGAGGGTAACTTGAGTCAGTTAGGTCGGCAACGACTTAAGAGGAGTTAAGTCGGCAACGACTTAAGGGTCTGGGTCAAAAATTCTATAAATAGGGAGTGTGTTGTAACTTTTTGGGAGGATTTGATTTTTTTGAATGAAATTCTTGTTTGATTGCTGTGTGCTTTCATCTTAAATTGGTAGTTGAGTGTAATCTCCTATCTCCACTTTCGGTTAATCGAGTGCGCTCGATTCAACGATTGTTGAAGCCAATTCACGGTATCAAGTGCGCTTGATCAACGTTTGAAGAATTGTAGATCTTCATTCACGGTATCGTGCGCGATCAACGTGTCGAAGGTAGCTAGAATTCGGTATCTTTGTGATCAACGAATTTGGGCATTTCAGTATCTTCAAACCACCGATTGCTACTTTCATCGATCTATATCGATTTGTTATTATCCGCTGCGTCATTTTTGGTATCAGAGCTAGACTTAGCCAATCATAGCTAAGCCGAGTCTTGGAGCCAAGGAGTTTGAAGTTGGTGTTCATTGTGTTAATCTTGAAGTTGCAACAAGTAGAAGTTTTCGATCCATATTCTTTTGGATCAAAGTGTGGAAGTCGTTTGAATTTGGCCGTGAGATTTTTGCGCGCCAAAGTTTGAAGAGTTTGAAGTGATTGAGGCCGAGCCAAGTTGAGTTGGGGCCGTGTTTGTTTGACTTGTGCTGAAGATTTTTGAAGTAATTGTTGAAGTGTTGTGAAGTTCAATCATGCCACCAAGGAGAGAAAATCGTCATCAAAATGTTGAAGCGTTGTATAGAAGAGAAGAAGCCGAGCAAATGGAACAACGCATTAGTGAGAAATTTGATGAAGGCATTGGAAAGTTAGAGAAGTTGATGAATGATTTGAATCAAAATCAAAGGAGGAGATCACCAATCTCAAACCATGGAGGAAACAGAGTTTCGCCATCGGTTACGGAAGCGAGAAGGGTATCACCACAATCTTTTAGAGAGAGAAGAGAAACATCAATTTCATCGAGGAGAGATCACCATGACTATAGACATGAAGAGAGAAGAACTCCACGTGAGTTTGAAGATGAGCCATATAGAGATGAGGAGAGACATAGTAGAAGGGACATGCATGATCGAAAGAATGAGAATGGTCGAGATCGATATAGACATACATTTGATTTTGATGAAGATGGTGATAGAGCTAGCATTCATTATCGAGATCGAGACCAAGTTCGAAATTCATATCGAGATGTAGATGATGATCGTCGTTGGGAATCGAGTATGAAGATGGAAATTCCAGAGTTCAAGGGAGGAATGGTAGCTGAAGAATTTCTTGATTGGTTGTCTAATGTCAAAGAGATTTTTGACTTTAAAGAAGTTCCTGAGCATAGAAGAGTGAAGTTAGTTGCTACTAGGTTGAGGGGAAGAGCTTTAGCATGGTGGCAGCAAACTAAACTTACACGGAAGAGAATGGGAAAGTCAAAGATTAAATCATGGGAGAAGATGAAGAAGTTGATGAAAGCTACATTTTTACCTTACAATTATCAATCACTCATGTATCAGAGGTTGCAGAACTTGAGGCAAGAGACGAAGACTGTTAATGATTATGTTGATGAATTTTATCAACTCATTGCTCGAAATGACATTATGGAGACAGAGGAACAGCTGACTGCTAGATTTGTTGGAGGGTTGAGGATGCAGATACAGGATATGGTGAATATGTTTGATGCTAGATCTGTAGCAGAAGCACATCAGAAAGCGTTGGCTTGGGAGAAGCAGGGAAGACGTGGAGGTGGTGTGTTTACTAATTCCAATAATCCAGTGAAGGATGCAAGTGGAAGCTCTAGTGTTCCTAAAGCTGTCAGTAAACCAGTTGTGAATGAAGTTGCGAAGGCGAAGGTCAACAATAGTTTCAAGTGTTACAATTGCCAGGAAGTGGGTCACAAAAGTAATGAATGTCCGAAACCGAAGAAACGAACTATGATTGTTGAAGTTGAAGGTGAGGATGTTAGTGAAGGTTATCCTAGTCCAGTTGAGGAGGAAGAACAGGATGTTGCGTCAGGAGATGAAGGATGTAATCTAATGATGAGGAGATCTTTTTTAACACCGAAGCAAGAAGATGAAGCTAGTTGGTTGAGGAGCAACATTTTTCAATCTACATGCACTATTCTGGGAAAGGTTTGTAAATTTGTGATTGATGAAGGAAGTTGTGACAATATTATCTCAACTGAAGCTGTGAGGAAGCAGAAGTTGAAAACGGAGAAGCATCCAAATCCTTACAAGTCAGCGTGGTTGAGAAAGGGCGGAGAAGTGAAGGTGGACAGGCGAGTTCGAGTTCCATTTTCTATTGGGAAGAAATATAAAGACGAGATCTGGTGTGATGTGGTTGAGATGGATGTTTGTCACTTACTTTTGGGAAGACCGTGGCAGTATGATCGAGCGGTGCAACATGACGGTCGGACCAATAGCTACAGTTTTATGTTTGAAGGTGTTAAGATTATTTTAGTTCCAAAGAAGAGACAACAGGAAGAGAGTAAATCTAAAGAGATTGAGGAGCTTAAAACTTTATTGACTTTGAAGGAATTTATTGAAGAAGTAGAAGAGAGTCCAGAGGTATTTTTGTTGATTGGACATGAAGCCACTGAATCTGTCGCAGTTCCAGAGGAAGTAAAGCTGGTATTGGAAGAATTCAAAGAGGTGTTTCCTGAAGAGTTGCCAACGGAGTTACCACCGTTGTGGGATATTCAACATCAGATAGATCTTGTGCCAGGGGTAGTATTACCACACAGGCCACATTATAGGATGAGTCCTAAGGAGCATGAGGAACTGAGAAGGCAGGTGGAGGAGTTGTTAGAAAAAGGGCGTGTTCAGGAGAGCTTGAGTCCTTGTGCAGTGCCATCTTTATTGGTGCCAAAGAAGGATGGTTCGTGGAGAATATGTATGGATAGTCGAGCTCTAAACAAGATCACTGTGAGATACAGGTTTCCTATGCCGAGATTTGATGATTTGATAGATCAGTTGAGTGGAGTTGTTGTGTTTTCAAAGATTGATTTGAAGAGTGGATACCATCAAATTCATATTAGACCAGGCGATGAGTGGAAGACTGCTTTCAAAACCAGGGAAGGATTATACGAATGGTTGGTTATACCGTTTGGTTTATCGAATGCACCGAGTACTTTTATGAGAGTGATGAATCAGATTTTCAGACCATACATTGGGAAATTTGTGGTAGTTTACTTCGATGATATTTTAATCTACAGTGGGAGTATGGAAAAGCATGTCCAGCATTTGCGTGAAGTACTATTGATTCTACGACAGGAGAAATTCTATGCAGCATCAAAGAAGTGCGTGTTTATGACGGACAGTGTTTTGTTTTTGGGATACGTTCTATCGAAGGAAGGAATTCAAGTGGATGAAAGTAAAGTAGAAGCTGTCAGGAGTTGGTCACAGCCCAAGACGATTACTGAAGTGAGGAGTTTTCATGGATTGGTATCTTTCTATCGAAGATTCATTCCACATTTTAATAGTGTGATGGCACCTATAACCGATTGCATGAAGGGAAAGAAGTTCGGGTGGTCAGAGGAAGCAGGGGTTGCTTTTGAGAAAATCAAGACACTATTGACGACAGCACCAATTCTAGTTTTACCGGATTTTTAGTTGTTGTTTGAGTTACATACTGATGCGTCGAAGGTTGGGGTTGGTGGAGTTTTGAGTCAGAAAGGAAGACCAGTTGCTTATTTCAGTGAGAAGTTATCTGGAGCTAAGTTGAGATATAGCACTTATGATGTTGAGTTTTACGCAATTGTTTAAGCAGTAAAGCATTGGAGACATTACCTGTTTCAGAAGGAGTTTGTTCTCTATACTGATCATGAAGCTTTGAAGCATTTGCAAGAGCAGGACAAAATTTCAGCTAGGCACGCTTCATGGGTCGCGTATCTACAACAGTTCACTTTTGTTGTAAAGCACAAATTAGGGGTGACGAATCGTGTAGCTGATGCATTGAGCAGGAGGAATCATTTGTTGACAAAGATGAAGGTTGAAGTGACAGGGTTTGAATTATTGCCAGAACTGATTGAAGAAGATCCTTACTTTAAGAAATTTGTTGAGAAAGTCAAGGAGGGAAGTTCTGATGAATTTGTATTGATTGATGGTTTCTTATTTAAGGGGAATCAGTTGTGTGTACCGGATTGTAGCTTACGAATGAAGATAGTAAAGGAGCTTCATGAGGAAGGACATGTGGGTAGAGACCGAACATTGCAGTTAATCTCTCAATCCTATTATTGGCTATCGATGAGGAAGGAAGTTGAAAGGTTTGTTCAGAGATGTCATGTTTGTCAAGTTTCGAAAGGGACAGCTACAAATGCGGGTTTGTATATGCCTTTACCTGTACCTACAAAACCTTGGGTGGACGTTAGTATGGATTTCGTATTAGGTTTGCCGAGAACGCAAAGGGGAAATGACTCGATATATGTTGTGGTGGATCGTTTCTCGAAGATGGTACATTTTATTGCATGTAATAAGACGGCGGATGCTGTTCATGTCGCTCAGTTATTTTTCAAGGAGATCTATCGACTTCATGGATTGCCAGAATCTATTGTGTCGGATAGGGATACTCGTTTTATGAGTCACTTTTGGTTAAGTTTGTGGAAGATGGTGGGAACGAAGTTAAACTTTAGTAGCGCTTATCATCCACAAACAGATGGACAGACAGAAGTTGTTAACAGATCGTTGGGAAATTTGTTACGATGTCTTGTGAAGGACAATCTGAAGAGTTGGGACATGAAGTTATGCCAAGCAGAGTTTGCTTATAATCATGCAGTGAATCGTAGTACGGGATTCAGTCCATTTCAGATTGTATATTCAAGTTTGCCAAGGGGACCGTTGGATTTAGCAATAATACCACAAACGAAGGGGACGATTAAAAGAGCTGTAGACTTTGTTAATGGGTTGACTGAATGTCATAAAATCGTTCAGGAGCGATTGGAGAAAGCAAATGAGAAGTATAAGCGAAGAACTGCAGATTTGAAGCGACGAAGTGTTGAATTTAACGAAGGTGATTTGGTTTATGCTGTGTTAACCAAGGATCGTTTTCCAGTGGGCGCTTATAACAAGTTGAAAGCCAGAAAAATTAGTCCTGCAAAAGTTGTGAAACGAATTAATGAAAATGCTTATAAGTTGAAGCTGCCGGAGGATGTGTACACTTCTGACGTGTTCAATGTTAAGCATCTTGTACCATATTATGGAGATGGACAATCTGATGTGAAAGAATTTACAAATTCGAGGACGAATTTCTCTCAACCAGGGGAGGATGATGCAACTCAAGTTAGAAGAGAAGAGATAAGTCGTACATGACTTAAGGAGGAGTTAAGTCGTCCACGACTTAAGAAGGAAGATATAGGTCGTTTCCGACCTAAGGAATCACGTGGGGGAGAGATGCGAGTTAAAACCAAGGACCTAGTGATCTGCCGCATTGTTGTAGTGAAGACTTAAGTCGGCTGCGACTTAAGGGCTTAAGTCGGCCATGACCTAACAGGTCTGAAGAAGAGGAGCTACGACCTAAGTAGAGCCGCTTTTGTATTGAGTCGTTAGGTCGCCTACGACCTAAGTGATGAGTCTGTATTTCTTTAAGTCGTGTTAAATTTTAGGTCGTCACCGACCTATGTGTTGTGTTGTAATATTGCATTTGTTAAGCCATTATGTCGCTGGAGCTTGTTATGTCCTTAACTCGTATGTGATAAGTCGTAGGTCGGCATGTAGATAAGTCGGCTGAATGGGTGCTGTGTTGTAATTCGTTGAGTCGTTAGACTTAAGTCGTAAGTCGTGTCATTTGTTGTACTGTGTTGTACTTGGGTCTAAGTCGCTATGAGGGTAACTCGAGTCAGTTAGGTTGGTAACGACTTAAGAGGAGTTAAGTCGGCAACGACTTAAGGGTCTGGGTCAAAAATGCTATAAATAGGGAGTGTGTTGTAACTTTTTGGGGGGATTTGATTTTTTCTGAATGAAATTCTTGTTTGATTGCCGTGTGCTTTCATCTTAAATTGGTAGTTGAGTGTAATCTCCTATCTCCACTTTCGGTTAATCGAGTGCGCTCGATTCAACGATTATTGAAGCCAATTCACGGTATCAAGTGCGCTTGATCAACGTTTGAAGAATTGTAGATCTTCATTCACGGTATCGTGCGCGATCAACGTGTCAAAGATAGCTAGAATTCGGTATCTTTGTGATCAACGAATTTGGGTATTTCAGTATCTTCAAACCACCGATTGCTACTTTCATCGATCTATATCGATTTGTTATTATCCGCTGCGTCAAAACCCGATCCCGGTCTCATCGAAACCAAACGCCATTTTAATGTCCAAGTTATGCTTAAGGTTTTTAAACAATTAACTTAAATATCATCTAATTCACAAAGATAGATAAACTATATCTCACAATAGATAATCACATTTATATCATAAACAGATAATCTGTATCATCCATAAACAGATAGTCATCACAACCAAATAATCCATCACATACCATCATACTTAAACCAAGCATTCATATCATACAAATACAACTCATCTCATTACTGAGATCACAACCATTCAATCAATAACATCCATAAGCAATGATTTACTAATCAACAATTATAATTAATTTAAAATGAATTAAATTAATTACAACCATCTATAATTAATTTAAAATAAATTAAATTAATTACTCATTTAAATCCTGCTTAACATCCATTAATTAACCCAGTTAATTAATTACCCACTAAGTATTTAACTTGATTAAACATCCTTGATTAATCATTCACTAATTACAATAAGTAATTAGTCTTTAATTAATTAACCTTAACCATAAGTAATTAACATTTAATTACTCATTTATTAATTAATTATAACTAATTATATTTACCCTTAATTAATTACAATTAATTAATCTCTTAATTAATTATTACTTAATTAAACAATCCTTAATTACATCATCAATATTAATTAATGATCTTTAATATTTAAATAAATTACTTAATTAAAATTAATTACATTTAGTAATTAATCTAATTATTAATCACCTTGATTAATATTAAGTTTAGTAATTAACTTTCTTTAATTACTCATTAACAAATTAATTATCCAATAATTAATCATTAATTAATTCCTTAATTAATTCCAAAAGTAATTATCCAAATTACTAATTACATTTCAGTAATTATCATTATTACTTTTCTAAGCAATCCTTGCTCCACTAATTACATTAAACAATTAAACTCTTAAAATCATTAGATGATTTATTAAAATTAATTAAACTAAATTAATTAACTTAAATAAATCACATATCCAAATTAATTACAATAAGTAATTAATTCCTTAATTACTTTAACAATTAATTATACTTAACAAATTTCAATTAATTAGATTCAATTAATCAATCTAGTTAATTATCAAAATTAATTACATTAATTAATTACTAAATCATCCTTAGATAATTATCACCAATTATTAATTAACAACATTTCCAAAATTACATACTTAAGAAAATTTGAATTAGATTAATTATTGATAAATCATTTCTAATTAATAAATTAATCTAAACCATTATTTAAAATCAATTAATTATGTAAATCCTTAATTATCTTAATATTTTCAAAATAATTTATCAAATGACTCAATTATATTCAAAATGTATTTAAACAATACATTTCTAAATTTAAATTCAAATTCCATTTAAAAATTTGATATTTAAATTGTTTAACTAATTAAACATTGGTCCAGATTTTAAATAAGTAAAATTCTTAAAATAAAATGAATGTTTAAAGAACATTCATTACTTAAACATAAAGAAAGATTTAAAACAAATTTACTTGATTTAAATAAATTAATCTTTGAAAAAAATAAATTGATTAGTTAAATTTTCCAATTTGCATTAACTCTTCACAGCTTTATTCAAATATTAAAAGAAATAAATTCTTTCAAGTTTTAAAACTTACTTGAAATCAATTTTTCATTTCAAATCTATTTTTAATCATTTGAATATGTTCATCATTTTAAATTTATAAACTGTTTTGAAATTCAAAACTGGTTTTCAAAGAAACTTGAAACAGTTTTTAACTTAATTTCAAAACCAATTTAAATCTTGTTTGAAACATTTAAATCTGTTTCAAAATTTAAAAACTTACAAAACTATTTTGAAACAAAAAACTGGTTTTAAGAGCAACCTGAAAACTGTTTTATTTCTTGATTTAAAACTTGATTTAAATCTTGTTTTTATTTAAGATTCTCATTTTAAAAACTTTGAATTCGAAACTACATTTGAATTTAGATTCAACTTCCATTTGAATCAGATTCTATCTAAAAAAAATGAATTCATTTAAACTAAAAACTGCAAAATACTCTCTGGTTTTTAAAAAAAAACTGAAACAGTTTTTATAACCTTGATTTTAAAACCAAAATTAAATCTGGTTTAAATTTAAGGTTTTCATTTTTTAAAACTTTGAATTTCACACTACATTTGAATTCAGTTTTTAACTTATACTTGAACCAAGTTGAAATTTAAAATATGAATTTTATCTAAACTACGAACTGCAAAATCACAGGTTTTAAATCCTGAAACTGTTTTGTTTTTAAATCTTGATTTTAAACAGAATTTAAACCTTGTTTAAATTTAAAAATTTCATTTTTAAAACCTTGAACTCAAAACTCCATTTGAATTCAGACTTAACTTATATTTAAATCAAATTAAGATCTTTAAGTTATAAATTTTATTCAAATTCATAAAAACTGCAAACAACATGTTTACCTCTGCAACTACACTAACCCGAGTACCCAACTATTTTACTTCGAGATCTCCAACCCCTTCCCTCGAGTCAAAACCAAAACTACCCGAAGTAATCTCCGAGTCAAAAAAACCTGCACCCTACAATAATGTTCACCTGAGTTTAACCTGTACAGTGCATATGCACTGTCGCCTCGGCAAACTCAAGCCACGCTAATCCCCTTCTACAAGTCACTTACCATCTCCTTATACTATCTCAACCATCCATACCCTTCCAAACAGTTGGAAATCAAAAAAAATGGAAATCAACAGCAACCTGAAACACTCATCTCACCACTCCTCTCTCTGATCATCCATCACCAACATCTCCTTCATTCTCACATCAAAACACCACTAACATGAAGCATCTAAACACCTAAGATCCATTGGCTTAACAGATTTATTCCAAAATTTTCATTTTCTGTTTTAACACAGAAATGCTAATTTACACAGTCAACCTAAAAAAATGAAACTTGTTTTATACTTTCTTATTTGTAACATACATCAATGTTATAATCTTGTTTATAATAATTAATGATATTGGTATCCTAATTTTTATTGAAAAATACCCACTGCTATATTATCTCAGAGGTAACAGGTTTTAGATTTTAACATATTTAACTAATTCATGATTTTCCAGAACCTACAATTATACTAACAAACATATTTTGTTTACACACAAGTTTAGTAACAGCAACAATTTAAATAATAATGCTTTACTATTTAAGAAACATCTCAGTTTACAACCAACTAGGTATGCAGATCCCAGAAATAAGAAAAAAACATATAAGCAAATTCATTCCTATACACACATAACATTCATGAGTCTGTAATCACCACATCATTTTATTATTTTCACTTATATACTCAGGTGACACAAATTTTGTGCATGTGAAGTTACTTATTTCATTTTAAAACAAACAGAACAGTTTTGTTAAAACAATTTGCTTTCTGTGAATTAAAAACATAAGTTCTTTGATTTATGTTTGATTTTGATATTTAAAGAAAACTGTTTTTAAAAGATAAGAAGCTTACTCACATTAAATTTGAAGAATGCATAGAACAATTTTTTGCTGCAGATTCCAATTTCCAGGAACTGTTTGAAACTGCATTTTGAAATTGAAGTTGCTTTACTTGCATTTTGATTGCTGAGTTTCTTGATGCTATTACTTGTTGATGAAGATTGCATGCAGACCCATTCTAATAGCTCAGATTTGAAGTTGAATAGATCTTCATTTTGCAGTTGATATATTGAAGAAAATGATGGCAGATCTGATTTGTTTTGAAGAAATTGATTTGTATTTGGTTTCTGGATTTTAACATGCATTTGCTTTGGGATTTTTGATTTACTCAAATCTGATTTTCAGGTTTTCAATTTTGAAGAGAATGTGTTTTAATCCAAATGCTTTTGTTATGTTTTATTGTAAATAAAATTAAATTTCAAAAATAAACAACATGCCACTTGTTGTGTTTAGGTGTAAATAATTTTACAAGTGTCTCTTCATGTTTTAAAAAGTAACACATATGCAATTCAATTATTAAAAGAGAATTCTAAATTTATACTTGTATTTAAATTTATCTTAAACCATTTCAAACTTATTTTAGCATGTTTAAAATGTTTTATTAATATTAGTCTTTAAATAATAACATACACTATTCAAATGTTTACTTGAGATTTTTAAAATAATATTCTAAAGCTAATTTTCAAAAGAAAAGATTTTAAGAAGAAAGAGAAATGTTGAATTAAATTTTAAGAGTCTTAAATCAAATGTTATAATTTAATAAAAATGAGCTAAATCTTATTTCAAAGAAAAACAATTTTTAGAATAAAACAAAACAAACTTTTATTATAAAATAAAATTTAAACTATATTCATTTTTATAAACAAATAAATACTTACTTATATTCCTATATAAAAAAATATAAGAAAGATTTTTAAAACAAACCCTTTTTAAAAGTTACAATACTAATTTAAATCAATTTAAGTCAATTTACAATTTATACATTTATATATAATAATTAGGAAATATCCTTTATTTAACATAAATTAAAAATTGAAAGATAATTTTAAATCATTTATACATCATAAATATAATATTTTTAAATAAAATATAATAATTATAAACATTTATAAACATAATTAAAAATTGAAATATAATAATTATAAACATTTATACATCATAAATAAAATATTTTTAAATCAGTTTAGAAAGATAATTTATTACTTAAATATTTTTAACTTTGAAAAGAATATCATTTAACAAACTAAATAATTATAATTTTCAAAAGAGAATTCCAATTTGAATTAATTTATTAAATCAATATTTTCACATTTTAAAATAATTATCAATGAAATTATTAAATAATTATTGCCTAAATTTCCGGGACACCACAGTCAACCCACTCGAGCACCACGAACACCCAAAAACCCAAAACTACGGCGAATTCGACATCGAGCTACACGACCCCAAACTGGAATGAAACTGGATCATCAAAGTTCGCCTTGTCCTGCCGCCTCAGGCCACTAGAGGTCACGCAACGTCGGCCAGAGCTTCGTCGAACCCCTATGCTTCGAATCCCACTGGTGCGATCAACTCCGGTCCACTAACGATGATGCAGCAATACAAAATCCAACCTCGACCAAACATGGGTTTAAAACCCTACATCATCCATGTCCAGCCGCCATGATGGCTAATAAATTCACCTAGTATTTTTCCTAGGTTCGCCAACCTCCAGGCCACCTTCTGCCATGATCCGGGACTACCACGTTCATCGATCACCAGAATTTTCCACAAAACTCAAAACCGTTCAACTTTGAATTTCTCAATAAATACGACATTAAAAATCTTGATTCTTCCTTTAAAATTCATGGTTTTCCAAGGCGAATTTGGTGATGTAGGTGAATTAATAAATTATGATGTTCGAATTTAACATATTTTTAAAATTTTAATATATAATTAAATTTTCCAGATAAAACTTAAACCAATTATTCTCAAAAATATTTTTTAAATTAAGGTCTTGATTTTACAAACATGTTTCATTTAGATCGTAGAACCTAACAAGAATCATATGAAGAGAATTTTGATTTTAAACAGGTTTTGAAAACCTATAAACAAAGCATATGCAACATTTCCAGACATGCACAGATATATATATATATATACATATTTGTATACATGCAATATATTTTCGCACATTTAACATTATTCACAGCTTTCAATTTCTCAACACACGGTTCCAAACCAGATTAGAGTTAGGTTTACTCACATTTTAAAGAATAATGTAGAGAAAAAGCCTGGAAGTTGGTTTTGTTCCTGAGTTTGAAAACCTGAGTTTGATCTTGCTTTGATCTTTTGTCTTGAGATGATTGTACCGAGTTGAACTTGTTTGAATTTGCTTTAATGTTGAGATGATTTCAGGCTTCAGATTTGAATCTTTATTTTCGGGTTTTAATTTCAATTTGCTCTAGGTTGAGATTGTTTTCTTTGATGTTTCCTTTGTTTTGTGATTTTTACAGGCTTGAATTTTTGAAATTTTTATCTAGTTTGAGTTTTTACAGGTTGTAGCTTGAGCTTCTTTTAGTTGAAGTTCTTTTGAAAATGAAAATAAAATGAAGAGTGGAAGATAGATATGTTTATAACCTTGAAATTATTATTTCTAAAAATAAAAAGAAAATAGAAAATTGCGAAACTTGTCTTTTGCATGAATTTTAATCTTAACACTTGTTAATTTTTTGTTAAATTGATTACACTTGTTAATTTTATGTGTTAATAATTGAACACTTGTATTTTGCATGAGAATACGGTTTTTCATATTTTATTTTTATTATTATCTTTTGTTTAAGTATTTATTTATGTATTACTTTTATAAATATGTATTATTGATTTATAGTTATCCTTTTCCTTTATTAATATTTATATAACCTTTTAAAGAATATAATTTAAAACAAATTTTTATACATAAATAAATAATCACATTAATATATATATATATTTAAATCCAAATTATTTTTAAGATATTTATATTTGAATTTCAATTTCAAATTCAAATTACAATCCATCTCATATATATATATATATATATATATATATATATATATATATATAAATAAACACAATTTTTATCTGTTTTGGAAAATCCTAAATTAATTCACAAGTAAATCCAAATTTTTTTATATTAATTACTAATTAAATATTGGGCTTAAAAATGGGATGTTACAGATTTCCCCCCTTAAGAAAATTTCGTCCTCGAAATTTGAAATAGAGAGAGAGAGATAAACAAAGAATACATTAATACATAAAAAGGTAGAGAAATGACTTACCAATCAAGCCGGAATATCCACTCTGCAATTGGGATAGGACTTCTGCATGCCATCCTCTGTTTCCCAAGTACAGTCATTTGGATCACCACGCCATTGCACTTTCACCAATTTGACCACTTTATTTCTTAGTTACTTTTCATCTCGGTTAATTATCTTCAATGGTTCTCTCTTTACTGCCAAATTTGGTGTGATCTCCAAATCCTGCTGTGCTGCCTCCTCAATGATACAGTCTGGATCGTGCACATATTTCCAAAGGTGTGAAATATGAAACATATTATGTATGCCAGATAACCAATTGGGTAGCTGTACTCGATAAGACAAAGGACCGATCCTCTCTAGTATAGGAAAAGGACCTATATATCGTGAGGCAAGCTTACCAGTCTTTCGAAATCTCAACACTCCCCGCATTGGAGAAACCTTTAAGAAAACGGAATCTCCAACTTTGAATTCTAAATCTCTTCTTCTGAGATCAGCATGACTTTTCTGATGACTTTGAGCCATTTTCAACTTCTTTCGAATAAAATCAACTTTCTCAGTAGCTTCCTTTATCATATCTAGTCCAAGGACAAGCCTATCACCTGACTCAATCCAACACGTAGGTGATCGACACGGACGATCATATAATGCTTCGAAAGAAGCCATTTCAATACTGGCATGATAGCTATTATTATATGAAAATTCCACCAGATGCAAATGTACCTCCCATGAACCGCCAAAGTCGAGGATACAAGCACGCAAAAGGTCTTCCAAGATTTGATTGATCCTTTCTGTTTGCCCATCAGACTGTGGGTGATAAGCAGTACTGAAGTTTAACTTGGTTCCTAATGCGGCTTAAAATGCTTCCCAAAATCTGCTAGTGAAGATTGGGTCACGATCACTCACTATACTACTCGGTACACCATGGAGACGAACAATTTCTTTCACATACAACTTTGCCAAACTTGCCGCCGTTCGGGTAGATTTTACTGGGATAAAGTGGGTAGTTTTAGTCTGATGATCCACAATAACCCAAATTGCCTTATTACCTTTCTGAGTTCGTGGCAAACCGTCTATGAAATCCATAGATACTTGATCCCATTTCAACTTATGCACCTCCAATGGTTGAAGTAAACTCGCCATCTTCTTCTGATCACCTTTGATTTGTTGACAAGTTGCACATCGACTGACATAAACGGATATATCTCTCTTCATTGTTTTCCACCAGAAGGTCCTTTTGATGTCTCGATACATCTTATTAACCCCCGGATGGATACTAAGTTTGGACTTTGACACTCGTCCAAAACTTCACACTTTAGATACGGGATATCAGGGACACAAATTCTTCCTTTCAATCTCATAACTTTACTATCATCGACTTCAAAACCGTTATCTTTACCACGACATATTCTCTTACAAATTTGATGAAGAAACTCATCTTCTTTCTACTTACTAGCGTTCTTTTCAAGAAGAGTAGGAGTGACAACAAGATAAGCAAGAACAACATGCCTTCTACTCAAAGTGTCAGCTACCACATTGACTTTTCCAAACGTATACAAAATATCCAAGTCGTATGATGCTAGATATTCCAACCAACATTACTGCCTTAAATTTAAATCCTTCTAGGTAAAAAGGCACTTCATAGATTTATGGTCTGTGAACAATTCGAATTTTTCACCCAGATGATAATGATGCCAGACTTTTAAAGCAAAAATAACGGCCAAGAGCTTAAGGTGGTGGGTTGGGTTGTTTTTCTTATGTGGTCGCAATTGTCTACTCGCGTAGGAAATCACTCTACCGTCCTGCATTAGAACAGCACCCACACCCTCGCCACATGCATCTGTATAAAAAGATAGACCTTAATTCCCGTTAGTAATAGCCAGAATGGGAGCAGTAGTCTTCAACTCTTGGAATGCTTCTTTGCACTTTGGATTCCAATCACTTAGCATTTTTCATAGTCAGTTTAGTTAACGGACTGGCTACCCTGGAGAAATCCGGGACAAATTTTCTGTAGTATCCCGCTAAACTAGAAAACTTTTGACTTATTTTGGAGCTATGGGTTGCTTCCAGTCTAGGAAAGCAGAAACCTTGCCCGAGTCTATAGAAATTCCCTCCTCGATAATAATATGATCGAGAAATCTGACTTCCTTGACCCAAAAATGACATTTAGAAAATTTGGCAAATAGAATGTTCTTCCTCAATATTTCCAAAACAATTCTCAAGTGTTCAGCATGTTGTTCTTCAGTTTTGGAGTAGATCAAAATATCATTAATAAATACAAGAATGAATTTATTCAATACCTCTTGGAATACTCGGGTTGTTAAGTCTATGAAATATGCAGAAGCATTGGTTAGTCTGAAAGGCATAACTAACCATTCGTAGAACATGTCAAGACCCCTGAAAGTAGTTAAATGAATATAGTCTTCGGTAATTCTCAATTGATGGAATCTTTGGGTTAGATCCATCTTTGAGAAGAATCGAGCGCCATGTAGTGGATCGAACAAGACGTCGATTCCGGGCAAAGGAAATTTGTTTTTGAGAGTTAATTTATTAGGATCGCGGTAGTCCATGCACAATCTCAAGAATTTGTCAGATTTGGCTACGAACACCATAGTTGAACCCCAACTAGAAACATTGGGATGTATTAATCCTTTCTCTAGCAAATCTCGGGTTTGCTTGACTAATGCTATTCTTTCCCTTGGTGCCATCCTACGGCTTGCATGAACAACATGACGAGTATTGGGAACCAAGTCGATTCTGAATTCAATTTCCCTGTGTGGGGGTAAAGATTTGACTTCTTCGAATACGTCGGGAAATTCTCGGACAATAGGTATAGATTCCAGACTAGGTTCGGGATACCCCAAAGTATACATCAACTTATCCCTTTTTGGACTTGGGTCCTCACAAGAAATCACAATGAAATTCCCAAATTTGGTTCTAACCGAAATCTTTCGATTGTTAAAATCTAGTCTAGCTTCGTATTTCGTTAATCAGTTCTTTCCAAGTAAGATTTCAAATTCATTAAAGTCGAGGACAAAGAGACTGATAGAAAATTGATGACAAGAATACGAGATAGGAACCTCTCTACATCATAGACAAAGATTCGTAGGGACACCAACTGGATTCTTTACATAAAAGGCTTCGTCGACAAATTCAGGTTCAAGTATTAATTTGTTTACGGTTTGTTGGGAGATAAAGCTATGTGTGGCTCCTGTGTCGAACAAAACTCTAACAACTTTATCATAAACAAGAAGGTTACCTTCTAAAACTCCTTGTCCTTTGTTTGCTCCAGAGGTTGAAGGTTTATCTTTGATTGCATGCACCATCGTTACTTGAGCCTGCTTCATTGCTGGGCAATCTTTTACTTCGTGCCCTGGCTTATGACAGTAATAGCATTGCCTGACTCTTATCTTTATAGACTGATCCTTCTTTCCTTGTTTCTTTGGCTTCTTGCAACTATTTGAATATGGCCTATTTCCAAACAATTAAACAAGTAATTTCCTTTGCCTGGTTCTCCCGATTACTCTTCTTCTCCTTGCCCTGCCACGGTTTCTTTCCTCCGAACTTCCTTTTCTTCCAATTCGGATTGCTTGCACTTCCCTTCTCCTCCGGAACTTCCTGCTTGTCCAAGGTAGCATATCTATAACCCATATCTGTTAGATCAGAAAAATATTCCTTCGCGTGGGCTGTCATTCTCTCATGGAATTTCTTGTTCATTCCTCGAATAAATCTTTCATTCTTCTTCAAAAGTGTATTCACCAGCTCCGGACCAAACCAAGATAGCTCGTTAAAATTGTTCAAGTATTCTTCAAAAGATAGGCTCCCATGCTTCAAGTCAGCAAACTTCTGGTACATTCTAGAGATACTAGCAGATGGCATATGACGTTTCTCAAAGACTTCCTTAAATCGATCCCAAGTGAACTCATCCTCCGGCTCATCCACTATAACAGTCTCCCACTAGGCTAGAGCTTCCTCTTGGAGTTGCGAAGAAGCTATCAACCTCATTTGTCATCCTCCAACTTTAGTCCTTTGAAAATCCATTCACACGATCGAATCCAGGCTTGTGCTTCGATAATAGACTCATTGCCTGTGAATGGCTTTCCCCCAAGTCTTGCAAGACTTCGATATAAATCAGCCAGATTCGAATAAGGTTGAGTGGGAATAGCTGCTTCCATTGTTGCAGGGCCTTGACTAGCTGTAGTGGTACTTCCCCATCCCCTACCTCATCCTCTCCTTGTGCTCATTCTCACCATCTGTAAATAGTAAGAAAACTTGATTTAGGCATATGGACGAGATATCTTAGGGATATACTCATTCTAGGGTATTTCTAACCCTATCTCTAATGAGTCATCTAATGTGTTATACTTCGAAGCTAAAGTTTTTACTCAACCTTTAGCTCCGATGCCACTTGTCACGACCCGAAATTCAGCGTCAAAAAATCGACATCAAATACCTCACTTTTATTCAATGCCGGTGACTCAAACGTCGGACTTCAGTTTGGTGGAGCTTATAACAACATTAGATGAATACAACACAGTGGAAACAAAATGAATTATCATTGATCACAACATATAGATACAACACCATTACAACAATTGAACACCATCATCAGAATGCTATGTACATAATACAACAACAGAATGATAACACCACAGTGGAACAACAAACAGAGTCTTCAAAAAGATCCAACATAAGCACCTTCAAAATCACACTCCAAAGACTTCAAACCAAAAGCTTCCAAAATCCGATAGCTTCCTAGAGACTTCTAAATCCAAATCTACTATCCAAGCCAGCTCCAGAACACAGATAACCTGCTTCTAGGCTTCCCTGTAGAAAATTATGGGCACTTAGAGTTTAGGAAGGGAACATTGAACTCCGAGTCAGTCATGGGACTGGTATGAGTAAACAAAAAAAGTTTTTTGAACGAAAACGATTTAAAAAGAAATCTGTTATGCTTTTTGGAAAATGAAACTACCATAGGGCCTCACCGTACACACACAACGCAATCGCACAATTGGAGGAGATTTCTCCTTATGATAATCAAACATGCTTGATACGAGAAAACTCTTTTTGATATTAATATTAGTGCATAGTGTGAAAACATTTCGAAAGTATAATATTAATCTTAGTCAGCATAGGTACCATTATATTATGCCTGCTATAACTACCACCTGAGGTGGTAGGTTATGCAATTTTAAACCGTAAAGGGCTCATATTGTTTTGTTTGGATTTCCAACAAATGGTCAGGCTAAGAAACTTCCTACACCGAATAGGTACGCCTCTGGAGGGACGTCCCGAGAACCTAACCGGATCTCTGCCAACACAAGGCCGGGTTACCTCCGTAACTAGGTAACTAACTGTCACGAGTATGCCATCCCTCGATCCTAACCAACCTTTATCGAGGGCCCTCAACACCAACAACCACAAAGCATATTATATGGGCTCCATACCAAAATACCACTTATTATCCAGAAGGAAATGCACATACCCTAAAGGGCACGACCCTCATAATCTTGCCGCATATTTCCTGTTTCGGCCATTTACAGGGTGTGAGGTTCGATGAAGTCTCGTACCACAAAGCTACGCTTTTCACAAAAGCCATGCTTTGATCAAAAATGATCAACACTCAGCATGCCACACTACCAAATTAGGAGTATATCACTAATAACCGTTAACTACATAACCTCTGAGCTCGTACGTCTCAGAGAAGCGTGTTAAGCAAAGAGAATAAATTCTTCGCCACCAAATAGAAATGTATTTGATAGAAATCAACTTTATATCTCAAAATGTAATGTCAGACATACAACCATACAAGTCCATCCTGGGTCTGAATGGAACCGAAGGCACTTCGTCCAATAAATGAAGAAGTCCTTGCAATCCGGATATCCACAATCCTGATCGGACTCCCCATCCCATATGGAGATCTCTATACTGGAGCAACTCAGTGCAGAGACAATCGACAGATAATCCTTTCGTTCTCGAAAATACCCGGTCTTCACCGCCATCTTCAAATGCACTTCAATTCCTCGTATCATTAATTCAGAATGCGTTCTATGACACAAAGTCCTCTCCCGGCTAATCCAAATAATGAGCGTTTGTTTTAAAAACACGTGGATACACAAGTCACAAAGATTCACTATTAAGATTTGATGTGGGTTTCGGATAACCATTTGGAATCCGACTCCCTGTCGCATCGAAATTCAAGTGCCATTTAAAGGCCAACGGTTTCCACATTCACACAGAAATATATCACAGATATCACAGTTCAATTCACCGCAATCCACATCATAAAGTATCACGATCACGTATCATAGGTATCAATCAGTTTAACGTATTCAATAATAATTGAACATTTATAAGCAAGATTAAAATCGTGTGATTATAATTAATCAATCAATTAATTATTTTCATTAATTATCCTTAATTAATGATTAATTATCCTTAATTATAAATTAAATAATCCTTAATTATTAATTAATTAACCTTAATTATTAATTAATAAATTAATTATTCTTTAATTACTGTTATTAAGTAATTATCCTTAAGTAATTATCTTTCAATTACTGTCATTAAATAAATAAATCTTTAATTACTTAAACTTTAATTAATCAATTAAAAGATAAATCATTTATTTTAATTAATCACCTAATTATCATTAAAAATCTTCAATTAACAACCCTTGTAATTAATTAACATTAACACATAAATTAACTTAAGAGATTTGGGTTAATTAGTCATTTAAAACATTTTATCTTGATTAAATCTTTAGTTACGTTATTTATTTAACATAAATTAAGAATTAATTAATAAATAATGATCACCTAATTAAATTAATTAAACTTAATTACCTTTGAAATAATTTACTTTTAAAACCTTAAACAAAATCATTATTTAAAAGAACAAGTTGAACATGTTTTAAATTTGAATTTGGTTTTTAAATTTTTTAAACTGTTTTATACTAACCCGAGATCGACTCGAGCCTACCCCCGAGCCAAAACCAATATTCCCCAAGTCATGCTTGAGTAAAATCCTTCCCGTCTTTTTTATACTGTTTTTATTTTTAAAACTTAAAATCTTTTTGAGCTCGTGCTAACCCACACGAACACTCGGATCAAAACTCGAGCCAGCAACAAGATTTCCTGAGGACAACTTCAGGTAAAAACCTTTCTTCTCCAACCATACTTACTAACACAACCTAGTGACTCATGCACATGCACCACCGATCGCCGGCGTTCTGGCCATTGCCACCAGCTTCCATAAGTCACCGGCAATTCACTCGAGCACCACGAACACCCGGAAACCCAAAACTACGATGAATTCGACATCGAACAACCCGAACCCAAACTAGAATGAAACTGGATCATCAAAATTTGCCTCGTCCCGTCGCCTCAGGCCAATAGAGGCCACACAATACCGGCCAGAGCTTCGTCGAACCCCTACACTTCGAATCCCACTAGTGCGATCAACTCTGGTCCACTGATGATGATGCAGCAATACAAAATCCGACCTCGACCAAACATAGGTTTAATACCCTACATCATCCACGTCCAGTTACCACGGTGGCTAATAAATTTGCCTAGTATTTTTCCTAGTTCGCCAACCTCCAGGCTACACTCATCCATGATCCCGAGACCACTACGTTCGTCGATCACCAGAATTTGCCACAAAACTCGAAACCGTTCAACTTTGAATTTCTCAATAAACACGACATTAAAAATCTTGATTCTTCCTTTAAAATTCATGGTTTTCCAAGGCGAATTTGGTGATGTAGATGAATCAATAAATTATGATGTTCGAATTTAACATGTTTTAAATTTTTTACTGTATAATTAAAATATCCAAATACAACTTAAACCAATTATTCTCAAAAATATTTTTTAAATTTACGTCTTGATTTTACAAACATGTTTTATTTAGATCGTAGAACCTAACAAGAATCATAGGATTTTAAACAGGTTTTGAAAACCTGTAAACAAAGCAGAGGCAACATTTTCAGACATGCACAGATATACGTATACATATTTGTATACAAGCAATATATTTTCACACATTCAACATTATTCACAGCTTTCACTTTCATAACATCAGGTTTCAAATCAGATTAGAGTTAGGTTTACTCACCTTTTAAAGAAGAATGTAGAGAAGAAGCCTGGAAGTTGATTTTGTTCCTGAGTTTGAAAACCTGAGTTTGATCTTGCTTTGATCTTTTTTTTGAGATGATTGTAATGAATTGAACTTGTTTGAATTTGCTTTAATGTTGAGATGATTTCAGGCCTCAGATTTGAATCTTTATTTTCGAGTTTTAATTTCAATTTGCTCTAGTTTGAGATTGTTTGCTTTGGTGTTTCCTTTGTTTTGTGATTTGTACGGGCTTGAGTTTTTGAAATTTTTATCTAGTTTGAGTTTTTACAGGTTGTAGCTTGAGCTTCATTTAGTTGAAGTTCTTTTGAAAATGAAAAGAAAATGAGGAGTGGAATATAGATATCTTTATAACCTTGAAATTATTATTTCTAAAAATAAAAAGAAAATAGAATATTGTGAAACTTGTCTTTTGCATGAATTTTAATCTTAACACTTGTTAATTTTTTGTTAAATTGATTACACTTGTTAATACTATGTGTTAATAATTGAACATTTGTATTTTGCATTAGAATATGGTTTTTCATACTTTATTTTTATTATTATCTTTTGTTTAAGTATTTATTTATGTATTACTTTTATAAATATGTATTATTAATTTATATTTATCCTTTTCCTTTATTAATATTTATATAACCTTTTAGAGAAAATAATTGAAACAAAATTTTAATACATAAATAAATAATCACATTAATATATATATATATTTAAATCCAAATTATTTTTAAGACATTTATATTTGAATTTCAAATTCAAATTCAAATTACAATCCATCTCATATATATATATATATAAACACAATTTTTATTTGTTTTCGAAATCCTAAATTAATTCACAAATAAATCCAATTTTTTTATATTAATTACTAATTAAATATTGGGTTTAAAAATGGGATGTTACATTTAAACTTGAATCGTTGAACCTTAAATTGAAATGGTTAAACTGGAATTGATTTATATTGAATTTTGAAATTTAAGATGATTTAAATCGATTTGCAAAATTGGAGGAAAGTAATTTTATTATATAAAGTATTTTTTTATATATAAACTATTTTAATTTATAAAGTATTTTAATATATATACTATTTTCAACATCTAAATTGTTTAGGTGGAAAATGTTATGATTTCAAAGTGTTATGATTTCAAAGTGTTATGGTTTCAAAGTGTTATGATTTCAACTTGTTATGATTTCGAAAGTATTATAAATTTTGAAAGTGTTACATTTTGAAATGAATATTATTTAAAGTGAATAATGATATTGAATTGATATGATTTTGAAACGACTATGATATTTTGATATGAAGTATGGACTATTTGAAATGAAATGACCACGGTGTGAAATAAGCATTTGGTTGTTAAAGAGACTGGGATCAGATATTGTCATACTCTCTACCAATATCAAAACCATTTTAACAACTGTGCACATGGTGGAGATTCCAGAATGAAGAAATATGGTTTGGTGACGATTCTATATGGTATTATCATAGCTCCGACTCCCGTGAGTCAGCTTGATGCGACTAAAACAAGAGCCACACCGGGCCAAGTGAGGTCATTCTTCTTATCGGACTCATTTCTTCGATACCATTTTATTGCTTTTGTGATTTGATTGGGTGTACCGTTGATTTGGAAGTGTGTCACGAGGTGGGCGATAGTAGCTGCTGTGCATTACTACCAGTCCAGATCCGCAAACAGTATATCTACCATGGCATTGTCTCGAGTGCCTTGTCGCATGTCCTATTGCGCCTTCTACGAGTTCGGTTTGTACCATACCTATGGAGTGCCCTCCGATAGGCCTCCAGTTTATGAAGGAATTACGGTACTGTATAGACTATGAAAATATATAAAATGTCTTAGAGGGATATGAGTAACGCTTTAACGCTATTTTAATAGTTTACTTTACTACGGACATATTATAATAGCGTATATTACTGCATAGTAGATAGTTACACGGATCCTTAGAGGATGGAAATCCCAAACATCCTTTAAGCTATTTGTATTTCAGTTGACATTTCACTTGAGTTGAATTTATTAATATAATAACGTTAATCCTGACTCGAGTGTTTTGTGTTTTGCTTTATGCTCAGGTCAGACTGAGTGACACAGCATTTGAGACTCACTTTTGGAGATTAGAGCTTTGTTTGAAGATCTACCTATCCAGCTTTCAGTTATTTAAGTTTGTTCCAGTTGTTTTATTCAGACTTATCACTGACTTTTGTATTGACACTCATATGTATTTGAAATCTCTGTTGTATTTTGTTCAAATTCCGTTGTTTATATAGTAGCTTCATGAACTACTATTTATCTTTTCCCCTGCTTATTGTTATATTACGCTATGTCTGTGATTCCGTGATTGATTTATTTACTGTATATGCTAAGTTTTTCCAAATATAAATTAACAATCTGATATTTTGAGCAATTCAAGTCTGACATGTATGGATGCGAATGATTCAAATACTGGGTCGTTACATTTGGTATCAGATCTCTGGTTTAGGCAAACTTAGCATATAGAGTAAATGTAATTACAGAATCACCTTCGTTCAAGCTTGAATTTCTTCCTCTTTGATTCAGATTTCTTTCAAACTTTGGAACCCTACCTTGTTCTAAAATCCATTCTTGACCTTTCCTTTTCATGTCCTTCTAGATACTGGAGCATCACCATAGCTCCACTTCTGTTGAACTTTGTAATAAATTGATCTCATCTTGCCACCTCAAATTGACAATTTCATCCTTTGTGTGACTAAATCCCATCGGCGGTCCCGCCAACCTCTGAATGATTTATAAAGGGGTGAAACTCCTTTATAAAAGGCATCGATTCACTGTAGATCTCCATGTCCTTGGTTTAGATGCTATTATTTCTTTCAAAGCCCGAACCGTCTCTAGTAGACGATCTGGGTAATTCACTTGTAATCTTGACTCCACTCCAATAATCAAAGATAATTCAGATATTGGGCGAAGTCACTTCTCTTCCCTTAAAGTGGGAAATTGAATTTCTGCACCAATCTTATTCCTAGAATCTCGGTTGACCCGGTTAAGGTCGCCCGTGATTAATTGAGCCTATCTATCTTTTCTTTTTGTATTTTAATTATCCCATCTTCGTCTCGAGCCTATCTTACTTGTCAGAACTCTCTTTGATTAGGTCCTTCTGAATTTGAATCTCTATCCTTGTTTTGAAATCCATCCTTGAATCATCATGTGAGGGAGTGTATTTGTAAATAAAAGTGTTTTATGTTGTGTTTTTAAGTTGTTAAGTTTGAATTTTGGGGTTTCGATCGATTCGTCTAGCAAATGCTATCGATGGGAATTCCAAAACACTTGAACATAACAAACTGACACAACATTGTTTTCAAAATTGGTAAATGAAATAATTTTATATATGATTATATTATATATATATATATACATAAGTATAAATTTTCTGAAATTAAATAGTTAAATTAAATGGTTGTTAGAAATGATAATACAAGATTATCATTTATTCTTTTGTCAACATTTCTAGACCATTGACTATTGTTATATGTCATAGAAAGTTGAAATTTATAAAAATGGTTTATAAATTTATTTTTTAAATGAAATAAATTTAAATTAAGAAACTGAGAATTTAAATTTTCAACGTTCTTCTAAAATCTGGTTTTGAAAGTATGGAAAATGTATTATTTGAAAGTATTTTTGAATAAAATTTGTTTCCAAAAGAATTTTAATGAAGCAATTCAGTACTCTCCTATTTTGTCGCTGAAAAATTATTTCGGTGATGACTGCAATATCATCGACGTTCATTTTTCTAGTCTCGAAGTGGAGAGGCCCCTTCGTAGCTTGCTACACTATTGTTCTTGAAAAAATGGATTTGATTTAAATTTCTTGTGTATAATTTGATTTATAATATATATACATACATATATACATATATATATATATATAATTATTTCAAAATAGTTTTAAAGCGTAACTGGCAAGTTGAATCTTAAGTTTTTTTTATTAAGAAATGGTTTCAATTATTGAAATAAAGTGAAACTTTTGAATAACTGGAATATCCAAAATAATAAATGAAATTACACCGACTTGAAATAGTTGAATTTGAATAAAACTTATTGTATAATACTAAATTTCATTCTAATATATATAACATACCTAAAGTATTCAGAAGGTTAAAATGTTAGGATATAATAAAGGTTTGTACAAGAAGAAAACTTATGTAATAAATTGTTTAAACTAAAATCTGGCTTAATATAAATGTTGTAAATAAAAGAAAATTTGTATAGTATTTAATTAATTATAGTTAGAATCTTAATATAACTTATCTTGAAATAGTTGAATGTGAATAGGTAATTGAATGTAATATAAATGAAATTGATAAGATGTCCAAAAATGATATTTTGTTAAGGGAATGTACGAATAATAAATTGGATAGCAAATTGAATAATAAAAAGAGAATAAATTTAAAAGATAATATATGGTTATAATATGTTTATTACACTTAATATCTGTGGAAAAATATGTTAAGTGAAATAAATTTAATAAATAAAGGAGAATGCTAGTTAAGAGAACAAATATAGACTTAAGAATAATTGAAAGTGAATTTTAGTGGAATCAACTTAGCTGAAGATAAATGAATGAAATAAACGAGTTAATTTAAACATGAATTTGTTTGAAAGAAATGTTGATAAAAATCAATTTTAAATTGAATGACTATTTATTAGTTGAATAAAATGGATTAAACCAAATTGTTGAATATTAATTTATTTAAAATAAAAATCTATATGGTTTTGAACAGTTGAAGTTGAATGTTGAGGCGAAATTAACTATGGTTGATCTAATATATTTAATAAATGCGTAAAATACAACAAATTTTGTTGTGAATTTTTTTTGCAATAAATGCTAATAAATTTGAAACAAATCAATTGAACAAAAAATATACAGAAATTAAATCAATCAAATGTGAACACAATAAATTTGACTGATTAAATAAAATGAATTGAAATCAATTAATTGAATATAGACCAACTTTAAAATAAATGAAATTTATATGTTTTTGGAATCAATTGTGGTATCTGGTATTTTGTATTTCAATCCACTTTTTCTTTCTTTCTAGTTGTTCATATTCTTCTATCTCCTTTCTTATTAGGGATGATAGTTTTGAGTGGAGGAGAGTGTAACGACCCATAAATTTTAACGGTTTTAACAACGTAATTAACTGAATTTTTGTGAAATTTTAAATAATTGAGTTTGCAAATAAAAGTTTGATATTTAGCATGCGTCAATTTAAATGTATCGAATGTCAGATTTTTATCAGCTAATATGGAAGTTTATTTTGTTATGTAATTTCCAATTTAAATTTAAATTAGTTAATATTTGATGGAAATAAAATATTTTTCGAACCTGAATATTTTCATATAATAGAAATGTTTATCATTGTCTGAGTGAGACGACATAATTCATTTCATAAAATTCGGACTTCTCTATCCCCATTCATCTTAGTTTTTGCAAATTTGCAGCATTTTCGGTACCCAATATCGACATTTAATAGGATAAGCGTATAGCTTATATTTGTGTACCAATCTATTTGTAACAGCCTGCAAAGCCGTACCCCTTGAGTTGACACTATTCACCATCATATCAACTCAAAGTGAACGGAAATACGAACCATTAGGGTTAAAGAAGAAAGAGGTAGAAGAAGAAATTAGAAAACAATATCAGAATCTCACAATCGCAGCGGAACAATATATAATAGATAACAACAGACTTTATACAAAGAAACTGTAATATATATTACACCATAAGAGTACAACATCAAACAGATTCGATTACAATGGAAAAGGTCTCGAGTCCTAATTCGATCATATGGAGAAGATAGCTTTTGGGACCTAGATATTATATTAAATTTTTGATATAGATTTCAGCGCGTTCAGCTATCGTACGGCCACATGATAACCCCAAACGTTACGAAAATTGAAATCTGATAATAAAACACTATTACGAATCCAATGGCACTGGTTTCGTCGAAATCCGAGATTGTGCCACGAAAGGCTATATTTTAAATATCATTTTGATTAATATATTTTCAAACTGAACGAAACGCTTATGAATTTAATTTTAAACTTTTATTATCTTCGGTACTATCAATAATAAATTTTATAAGCTATTGGAATATTAACAAGCTTAAAATTTCAGATTCAACAATTTACCCAATTTCTAATTATTTAATTTAATAATTAAACCACTCAATTAATAGTGATATTTGAAATTCAAGTTAATAATCAACTTATAAAATATTTAAAATCAATCAAATATTCCAATCCCAAATGTCCGAAATCCTGGATCGTCACATTCCTTCCCCCTTAAAATAATTTCGTCCCCGAAATTACTAGTTAAGAAGAATGATCCATAACCCGTGAACTATTTTCATAATCCAAATAGTTTTTAACAACTTCTCAAAATAATCTTTTATTAAAGACATACTAACACACTTCTAACTTCCCAAACTCAACCATAAGTTTTGAGTCAATATTATTTACTCAACAATTCAAGTTTAAATTTTAAATTATCAAAAATTTTCTCAAAATTTTTCTAACTGCCTAAATTTTCGAAAAAATTCGCCAGCGTCTCCTTCGCGCGGCTAGATCGGTACGACTACAAAATGCCTCTACGGGCCCCCAAATTTCAAAAGAAAACAAAAGGCCAACTGGCTAGATCAGAAAAACCATCAAATTTCATATAGAAATTTAAATACATACCTTTTTTTCGGGCAATTCAAATTTATCTTTAGAAATCAAAAAAATCCATTATCCTTTGCCTTTAGATACATGTCCTTATCTACCAATAGTGTTTGCTAGTACAGTTCAAATTTATTTTACTCATCTCTTTCCAAAAAATTTAACATGTGCTTTAAGCCGTACGATGCACACATATCATCCATACGCAATATTAAATCCGACTGCTCACTCGATCATAAAATTTCACTTCCGAACTAGTATCGTCCACCCGACTTGCTAGTGCCGACTCAGATCTGGCTTCTTGATCAGAAACCATCATTCTCCTTACGTAGCCACAAATTATGATAGAGAATTTATAGAATCAATCAAATCCATATACATGGTTCGCCGTCGAAAATCGAGTGAAAAATCCCAATACATATTGATATTACTATCTCAAAATTCTATGCTCGAATCTGGATCAAATCGCTATGCGAATAAAATAATATACTTTGTAACAACCCGCATATTTATCGATTTTATATTTAAATATTTTGTCGTTAATCGGACATTGGTCTGAAAAGCTAGTTTTTGCAAACGGTCAAATTAGGACTCGAGACCACTTCCATTGAGTTCGAAATGCCGTTTACAATCTTTTTAAGTATAAACTTTGATATGTTTGGGGTTAGTGGAATTTCACTAATTTTTCCCGCTTTGGACTTTGGGTTGGTTTATCCTATTAAACCAAGTTCCAACCCCTTGTCCTCATCTCTTCATAAATTCCTACCTAACTCTAGTTTTAGCATTAATGGTGAGTGGAAAGGGAAATTAAAATTCCAAGCCCAAGTTCATTAGCAAATTCAACATCCAACTCCAAAATCAAAGTAAAGACATTGGATTCAAGCTTGTAGTTGCTTCTCTATTGACTTCAAGCTTCTTCTTCATTGAATTTGTGCAAAGGTGAGATTTTTATCTCACAATTCTAGCCTATAACTATCTTGGACTGTTGGGAATGATTCCCTATCACTTTTGCATGTACACTTGCATTTGGTTTGGATTGGATTGGCAAAAAATTCCAATTTCTAGCGTTTTTGGTGATTTTCTGCACTTAGGTCGTTCTGCCAATGCTAGTTCGTTCGCGTGGAAAAGTTTCGGCCTTTAGATAGCTTGTTTCTGGCCTTAAAGCGTTCTACAGCCTTAGGTCGCTCGGCTCTGGTTCGCTAGGTCGTAGGTCGTGGGCCTCTAGGTCGTAGGTCGCGGCAACGCTAGGTCGCTTCAACCACTAGGTCGTTCCTGACCTTAGGTCGCTAGACCTTGTTTTAGACCTTAGGTCGTTAGGCCGTATGACCTTAGGCCATTAGGTCGTATGACATTAGGTCGTTTCCCCGTTAGGTCGTATGACCTTAGGTCGCTCGCCTCTCCTAAACCACGAGTTCCTTAAGTCGTTCGTCTTCCTTAGGTCGCTCACCTGGTTGAGTCGCACCTTACCTTAGCTTGGCCATGTTAGGTCGCGAGTTTCCCTTAGGTCGCGTACCCCCTCAAGTCGCTCGACCACTAGGTCGCGAACACCTCTAGGTCGCTTGACCCCTTAAACTCGTAGGTCGCTCGGCCCCTTACTTCCTTAGGTCGCTCACCTGGTTAAGTCGCACCTTACCTTAGCTCGGCCATGTTAGGTTGCGAGTTACCCTTAGCTCGCGTAACCCCCTTAAGTCGCTCGACCACTAGGTCACGAACACCTCTAGGTCGCTCGACCCCTTAAACTCGTAGGTCGCTCGGCCCCTTACTTCCTTGGGTCGTTCGAATGTTAGGTCGCTTGGTCTTTGTACCATTAACTCACGAACCCACTTAGTTCGCTAGGTCGCGACACATTAGGTCGTTTGACCTTATGCCTCTATAGGTCGCTCGACCTTATTTAAGACCTTAGGTCGCAGGTCGAACCCCGTAGCGGGGGCGTTGCCCCCACACCCCTACCTTGGGGGTTGCCGCCCCCCCTCCGTAGGGGATCTTATCTGAAAAACATTCAACAGAACTTGCTTTGTTGAGATGCTGAGTTGACCATTCTTCGAGACAAACTATCTTTGGCTTCTCGGTCGATTTTATGGTATCGCGGCCTTGCTAAAAAGGCAGGATAATAACTTTAGAAATATGAAGGTTTCAATACTAGTAGTAAATATCAAAACTCTTTCAACAAAATGATTTCAACTCTATTTTCAATAACAAAGCTCTTTTCTTAAATCGTTTTCCAATCTACTAGTATATACAAACCTTTACCTCACTCGGATGAGAAATCTAATTAAACGGCTTAGTAAAACAAGTGGTATGAAACGCTTTCGTTCACTTCGTCGGTTTACTCTTGGACTTGTTCGATTGAACCTCTTGTGACAATTTTCTAGTGAAGATTTACAGTTTGTTCGTAAATATTTAAGTTAAGCAAGTGGTTATGGGACACGAAGATAAACTTTTATATTTACTAGCTTTGTGTAATTGACACTTCTCGTTGATCATGACGATCATTTTATGATTTAGACTAGCAATTGTGCGATGTCTCTTTGTTTGCAAGGTTAGACTAGACCTCATGGGTGTGATTCCGACTCACACATATCTCTTTGTCCGCAAGGTTAGTTTAGACACCATTTGTGTGATTCCACTCACACATACCTTTTTGTTGCGAGGTTAGGCTAGACACCATTTGTGTGATTCCACTCACACATACCTTTTTGCTTTTTGGTTAGCCTAGACCTCATCTGGGTGATTCCGACTCACCCATATGGGGTAGCTCTCCATGGTCTTCGGACCGTCATGTGATAGGCCTCTTTCCCTTTTTCTGTGATTTCTGAATTTCTTGTGTTGATTTCTGGAATTTATGCCATTAACTTGTTATGAGTACAAGTTTAGGGTATGATGCCCTCTTTGGATCTTTGAGAAGATTCTTGTGATATTGATTTATCTCTTATTGATTGATCTTCTGTTGATCATCATTTGCATACTTATAGTAGTATGTCAGTATGGATATTTTATGTTTATGCCATATCTTTTATTTTATACCATGTCATCTGATATTTATAGCTAGACTGATCCGTTTATTATTTTCTTAAATAATACTCGGGTCAGACCGAGATGTTACAGGTGCTTCTGCTTGACTTCTTCCCGGGATATGCTACTCTGACTTTTGGCTAACTATTTAGATTAGCAGTTTTTGTTGTATACACTTGAGATATAGAATCATAGTTGTATTCTTTTGTATAGCACGTGTTGCTATTATTTTGTATTATTGTGGATTTTTTTGACCACTACTCTGATGTACACTTTCATGTGTTAGTTATATATTCATATCTTCTTCCGCCTTTGTGATATGGATGTCTGTGACTGATTTGTGTTATGCTTATTTCTATTTTTGTTTCCGAAGATTATTTATAGCCACCGTGTGATAAGCAATCACATGGATGGTCGCTCCTCAACAGCCTTATTCTCCGTGCTAGTTGACAGCACTACACCGTAGTGTTCTTGGCTAGCGTGGGTATAGAGGTGAGGCATCACATACTTACATCCTACGTATTTAGCCCAACTGATTTACTTGCTATATCAATTCCCTTTTTATTCACACTTATTTTGGTTTCCATTCACTTATTCACAATTTTCCTGTTCACCATTTTTATTAATCTTCATTCAAATACTAACTCAATATATTTCGAATACCAAATTTTTACTTAAGAATTTCACCATACATTTCTTAAGTGCAATATAAATATTTTATACAACTTCCTTATTTTAATTTTCACTTCACCTCTTAAGCCTTTATATCTTTCCATTTAACTTACGTTCCAATTCCATTTTGAATTCAATTTTTCCTTCCATTTTTAAATATTAAATTATATTCATCTTATCCCCAAACCATACTTAACTAATCATTCTTCATTTAGTTCCACTTACTAATTAATTTTAAATCTAAATGGGTTTTATCTCCAAACTTTAATTATTTTTAGTCCATTCGAACAAATTCTACACTAATTTTACACCATTTTAAATCAAGTATCATCCCAATATTCAATTTCATTTAATTTGCTTACCATTTAAATCAATCAGTTATTTACTAATTTTAATCTCAAAACCTTGTTTTATTTAGTCCAACCTGACTAATTTCTCATTCAAACTTAATTCCAACATTCAGTTTCAATTCCATTTGCTTACAGGTTTAAATTCATTTATTCATTCACAAATTAATTTCCAAAAAATACATTTTATTTTCAATAACTTATTTCATTTAGTCTACTTAGATTTATTTCCTCAACATTCACTTTTTGTTTAACTTGGTTTAGTTACATCCTAATTTAATTCAAATTTCAAGCTTCTATAAGTTCTCCAATTTATTTACCTTATGTTTGCTAACTTCTTTTATTTCACTTCAATTAATTGGCTTACATTCTAACATATTTCGTTTTCATACTTACTTCAAGTTTTTAACCCTTCTTCAAGTTAAAATTTTCTAACAGATTCCAAATTTATAAGTTTTCAAACCCATTTAACATTTCCCAAATTTTTAAATCTCAAATCCTTTTAATTTATTTTCAAATATTTCTCTGAAATTCAATTTCAAATTATAAATCACATTTACCCATTTGTATATGAACTTATTTCTTAGCTTTTAGTTATGATTTCAATTTCTTGTTCAATTTTTTACACAACTATGTTAATAATCTAATATTATCACTTCTTAACAACCAAGCAACCATATATAACTATAATAATTTATGGAAAGTTATTTATTTTATATACAAAAATAATTTGGTAAAATTATTTCGTTTACCTTATTTTAAAACAATACCGTGTTGGTTTATCTTGTTTAAGAGTTTAAAAACCCATATCGATGACATGGCATCCCATATATCGACCAGAATCCATAAACACTCAACCGATAAGTCAAAACAGTATAAATACAATTTTTATATTCACCAAAAAATACGCGATCATATCTATTAATATACTCAAACTCATTCTAGAGTACTATGTACTCTATTTCTAATGAGTAATCCCCATCAGAGCCTAGGTTCTCGCTTAACCTTCAGCTCTGATACCACTGTAACAGCCCGCAAACCCGTACCCCTTGAGTCGACACTATTCACCATCATATCAACTCAAAGTGAATGGAAATATGAACCATTAGGGTTAAAGAAGAAGGAGGTAGAAGAAGAAATTAGAAAACAATACCAGAATCTCACAATCGCAGCGGAACAATATACAATAGATAACAGCAGACTTTATACAAAGAAACTATAACTGTAATATATATTACATCATCAGAGTACAAAATCAAACAAAACAAAATGCCGGATAGTTATATTAACTTGTCCCCACAGAAATTGATTAAGCAACAAACCATACATAGCAGATAATACATCAAATACGTGTGATACGTCTCGCCATCCAGCTTGTCTTCTGAGCTCCACAGCATCCTTTCCTGTATCCTATAATACTCGGTCTGACCCGAGCATTGTAGCGAAATAACACTCGAGTCAGTCTGTAATACCTGAGTGAGAAAACACACTCAATTGGATTATTAAAGTTTTCGAAATCCTTTTAAAATCAAAGGTATCTCGTAAGACCACGCCACAAATAAACACGTCGGGTTTTTACCTTACGATAACCAAAACATTTTCTTATCAAATCCTATGATATTATATAGTGTCCATATACAAGTTCTTATTCAAATAGTCGAAATTGTTACATTATTAAATTACAGCAATACTAGATTCTACAATAAAAACCATAAAGGTACGTAGAGAGAATGGATTTCCAACTAATGACTAGACACTGGGTACCACCTGTCACGGTACCTGGTCTAGATCAGCATACCGAGGATCCACCCTGATCCCGTGCAACACAAGACCGAAGCTACTCCTTACTGGATAGTCCGAATAAGATCACTCCATGGTTGGGATTAGCAATCGCGCACACAGCCGAATAAAAAGGCACCTCCATACAGGTGTGACCTTTCTCTTATTGGGTGCTACCTACTTAGCCTTTCTGCATAACCCTTGATTTTCAGTCATTCTCGGTTGATGAGGTTCGAGGCACAGCGTTACCTTTTTAGAACATTTTCACTTGAGTGCTCACCGTCCTCCTAACGATGTTCTGAAAGCATTCATCAATACAAGTCTGTTCCAAGTTCGAACGGAACCGAAGGCACTATTCCTACTACATCCATTTTGGAATCACCCTCGGGATTAGTAGCGATTAGCCCTTGCACTTCACCACTCCATCTTCGACCCCCAACTCTTATATTCCTCGCGACAACGTTCAAACCAGATCGATGTGATTTTCGAAAAATTAATCCCGATCCCGGACTCTTCGAAACGATCAGTGCATTGGCCAAATATTAATAGTCGGTTATTTAACTATCAAATAACATTCACAAACAATCATCGGACTTTAATAATTTTTCCAAATTATTTATTTCAAAATATCTTCACAAGATATTTCTCCACCTTTCAATCCTTTGAAAATAATTTTCAAATTACTTTTCTTTCACGGAAATAAATTCCCACCCAATTGTTTATTTCCACTGAAAACCACCAAGCCTTAATATTTAAATTTTAAAATAATTCAAAACACTTTATCCAAAAATATATACTTTAAACATTTAAATTAAAAGCTACTTAAAACACTTTATTCAAAATACTAGTTATGAAATTTATAATAGTTTCTCATGTAAAACTTAAGCCAAAACAAATCTTAAAATAAAAGTTATGAAATGCTATAAAAGTTTTCAGATAAAAACTTTAGCTAAACTATATTTAAAATATAACTACTTTATAAAATATAAATATTGATAATTATCTTTTTAAATCATAATACCAATCAACCCTTTAAAATTACTACTACTATATCTAATTTAGTAAATATTTACTTTAAAATTTTAGACAACTTAAATAATAATTTCTCAAAAACATTCTTTTAAAACAACTTTTAACTTATACTTAAAAATTTGCTTTGAAAACGTACTTGGCTTTCGAGGGAAATAAACTTTTCTTTCACACCTTTAAAGATAAACTGCTATTTATTTTTAAAACAAATTACCCATTCCTTTATAAATTCCCTCCGTGAACTTATACTTTCAAATATCCACTGATATCTTATTTTACTTTATAAACCCAGTTTACAAATTCCATAGTCTCATTCTCCTTTTAAATCACCGTTTCAATACTTCATCAGTTTCCAAATCAATTTCCCAATCTAACTCCATTTTTAAAATAAATTCCTTTACTTACCTAAATTTATTTTAAAATCCATAAATTTCCAGATTTCACTCCTTTACGATGATTTAAAATCTTATTTAAACTTAAAATACCAATCTCATACTTTATTTCAAGGTTCTTCTATTATTTCTTCCTAAATCATTTATATCCTGAATTTAAAAATAAATCTTTTATTCCTATAAATAATATATTTAAGTTTAAAAATTCATTTATTCCCATTTATTCATAAATCTCCTTTACTATACTTGCAAATTTATTTATTAGAATTTAAAAATCAACTTTTATCCTTTTCCAATTCAATCTTTAATTTATCCAAATCCTCTATAATTATTTTACTTAAAAATTCTTTCTTTTATTTTCCTTCAAAAATGCCATATATATATATATATATTTTTGATAACACAGTATACCCAAAAGATATTCGATCAAACGACAGCATCCAATATTTTCAATTACCAATATAATCTACCACATATTATCAAATAATCATATCACATAATATTAAAATAATCTAAATATTTTAAGGAATCCAGTTGGATCCCTCCAACTTGTTTTCCTGCATCCACAGATGTTATCACAATATAAAATACCAATTCCACTTCGAGATGGAATATCGCGGTATATGGGGTCATCCGCTATTATGCAGGGAGTATAGGGTCTCATCCATTATATAATGCGGGAAATCAATCACTCTAATATATATATATATATATGTATGTATATATATATAACATATCACATCCAAGTTCATAATAAGTTATCAATTCAAGTAAACAATCCATAATTTAAATTTCAACTATTTACATTTAATGGTATTCCGAAAGAGTGAGATTAACTCACCATTGACTATGCATGCAATCCATTTCCATCTCGACTTGTTTCTCCATGTTTTTACACCTTATATAAATATTTATACAATTTATTAATATTCGAAATAATCGAACAATCAATTTGCTTTTAATAAATTAAATTAACTAACCATTTGATTTTAACTAAGTAATTCTTCCCTTTTAAAAATCTTTTTGTAACTAAAATAAATTTAATAAGTTAATCAATCATGTTAATCACCCTAATACATATTTTTTTTAAATAACTATTAAACTTACAATAAGCAAATGTATATATATTTTCTTTAGGGCTATATATATATAAATATCCATATGGATTTCAAAAATCAAATTTTAAACAACCCCTTCAACATTTAAAATTTCTATTTCCAAAATCTTACATATACATATATTTTTGTTTAAACCATACATACACACACATATATATCTTTACTAAATCCTGATGAAAAATAATATTTACTTCTATCAGAATTATTCCATATTTTACTGTAAACAACAAACATATTTAACTTCTAAAAAAGTCTTATTTTTTTCTTTCTTTATTTTTGATCTGAAGACGTATTTAATTGAATTAAATAAAGATGGAACCCTTACTTACCACCTTCAGTCGAGCTTCTACCATCGCATGACCCTCACTACATGCTCCAGTCTTCCTTGCGATCTTCCGTCCTCATTGTCTGCGGCCTCGACATCTAGCGTACGTGATTCCCACTCGAGCCACCATCGATCTACTTCGTCCTTGACCTATCCTCCCCTGTGCGCTCAAACACGAATAGGCGGAGCCACGCTTGCCAGGCGACGTGATTCGCCCTCCCTAAGCTGCAACTTCGGTCGCGATACTATCTTCTCTTTCTATTTTTTTTGAGTTGATTCGGTTCGAAGCCAAGAAGGGAAAGACTGAGGGAAACTAGGTTTTTGACTATGAATGAAGGCGAAAAGGGGGATGGGATTCAGCTGTAGATTTTGATTTTACTTGAAAAATCATTTTTTTAAATTGGAACGAGACTTCGTTCTCTTTTATTATATTTTCATCGACAATATTTTACTTCTTTCTTCCATGCGTGTTAATTAGACAAAGAAAGGGAAGCACGTGTTTTAAATTTGCCTTGCGTGGCTGTAGGATGCTACAGTGTTTTTAATGCAATTAAATTATCTACATTTAAATTTAAATTGTCCTGAAATCATAGCTAAAAATCTTGACATCCTATCATGGCATGCCGCCAGGCATTCATAATGTTATATCCCTATTTTGAACGCAATGGAAAAGGTTTCGAGTCCGAATTCGATCGTATGGAGAAGATAGCTTTTGGGACCCAGATATTATAATAAATTTTCGATATAGATTTTAGCGTGTTTACCTATTGCACGGCCACATGATAACTCCAAACGCTATGAAAATTGAAATCCGATAATAAAACACTATTACGGTTCCGATGGCACTGGTTTCGTCGAAATCCGAGATTGTGCCCCGGAAGGCTATATTTTAAATATCATTTTAAATAATATATTTTCAAACTGTGCGAAACACTTTTGAATTTAATTTTAAACTTTTATTATCATCAGTACTATCAATTATAAATTTTATAAGCCTTTGGAATATTTTTAACAAGTTTAAAATTTCAGATTCAACAATTTACCCAATTTCCAATTATTTAATTTAATAATTAAACCACTCAATAAATAGTGACATTTGAAATTCAAGTTGATAATCAACTTTTAAAATATTTAAAATCAATCAAATATTCTAATCCCAAATATCCAAAATCCTAGGTCGTCACATTCCTTCCCTCTTAAAAGAATTTCGTTCCCGAAATTACTAGTTAAGAAGAATGATCCATAACCCGTTAACTATTTTCCCAATCCAAATAGTTTTTAACAACTTCCCAAAATAATCTTTTATTAAAGATATAATAACACTCTTCTAACTTCCCAAAATCAACCATAAGTTTCGAGTCAATATTATTTACTCAATAATTGAAATTTAAATTTTAAACCAAATTTTAAATTATCAAAATTTTTATAACTCCCTAAGTTTTCGAAAAATTTCGCCAGCGTCTCTTTTTCGCGGCTAGATCGGTACGACTACAAATTGCCACTACGGGCGCCCAAATTTCAAAAGAAAACAAAAGGCTAAGTGGTCAGATCAGGAAAACCATCAAATTTCATATAGAAATTTAAATACATACCTTTTTATCGGGCAATTCAAATTTATCTTCAGAAATCAAAAACATCCATTATCCTTTGGCTTTAGATACTTGTCCTTATCTACCAATAGTGTTTGCAAGTACAGTTCAAATTTATTTTACTCATCTCTTTCCAAAATTTTCAATATTTGCTTTAAGCCGTACGATGCACACATATCATCCGTACGCAATATCAAATCCGATCGCCCACTCGATCATAAAATTTCACTTCCGAACTAGTATCGTCCACCCGACTTCCTAGTGCGGACTAAGATGTGGTTTCTTGATCAAAAACCGTCATTCTCCTTACATATCCACAAACTATGATGGAGAATTTTCAGAATCAATCGAAATCCATATCCAGGGTTAGCCGTCGAAGATCGAGTGAAAAATCCAAATACAGATTGATATAACCATCTCGAAATTCTATACTCGAATCTGGATCAAATCACTATGCAAATAAAATAATATACGTACATCCTATGTATTTAGCGCAATTGATTTACTTGTTATATTAATTCCCTTTTTATTTACACTTATTTTGGTTTCCATTCACTTATTCACAATTTCCCTATTCACCACTTTTATTAATCTTCATTCAAATACTAACTTAATATATACCAAATTTTTACTTAAGAATTTCACCATCCATTTCTTAATTTCAATATAAATATATTATACAACCTCCATATTTTAATTTTCACTTCATCTCTTAAGCCTTTATATCTTTCCATTTAACTTACGTTCCAATTCCATTTTGAATTCAGTTTTTCCTTCCATTTTTAAATATTGAATTATATTCACCTTATTCCCAAACCATACTTAACTAATCATTCTTCAATTAGTTCCACTTACTAATTAATTTTAAATCTAAATGGGTTTTATATCCAAACTTTAATTATTTTTAGTCCATTCGAACAAATTCTACACTTCATTTTACATCATTTTAAATCATGTATCGTCCCAGTTTCAATTTTATTTCATTTGCTTACCATTTAAATCAATCAGTTACTTACTAATTTTAATCTCAAAACTTTGTTTTATTTAGTCCAACCTGACTAATTTCTCATTCAAACTTAATTCCAACATTCAGTTTCAATTCCATTTTCTTACAAGTTTAAATTCATTTATTCATTCACAAATTCATTTCCAACTAATAAATTTTATTTTCAATAACTTATTTCATTTAGCCTACTTAGATTTATTTCCTCAACATTCACCTTTTATATAACTTGGTTTAGTTACATCCTAATTTAATTCAAATTTCAAGCTTCTATAAGTTCTCCAATTTATTTACCTTATGTTTTCTAACTTCTTTTATTTCAGTTCAATTAATTGGCTTACATTATAACTTATTTCATTTTCTTACTTACTTCAAGTTTTTAACTCTTCTTCACGTTAAAATTTCTAACAGATTCCAAACCTATAAGTTATCAAACCCATTCATAATTCCATAAACATTTCCCAAATTATCAAATTTCAAATCCTTTTAATTTATTTTCAAATATTTCTCTGGAATTCTATTTTAAATTATAAATCACATTTACAATATACATTTACAAATCTCATTTGTATATGAATTTATTTCTTAGCTTTTAGTTATGATTTCAATTTCTTATTCAATTTTTTACACAACAATGGTAATAATTTAATATTATCACTTCCTAATAACCAAGCAACCATATATAACTATAATAATTTATGAAAATTTCCTTTATATACAAAAATAATTTGGGTAAAATTATTTCATTTATCCTATTTTAAAACAATACTGTGTCGGTTTATCTTGTTTAAGGGTTTAGAAACCCCAATCGATGACATGGCATCCCACATATCGACCAGAATCCATAAACACTCAACTGACAAGTCAACACAATATAAAAACAATTTTTATATTCACTAACAAATACGCGATCATATCTATTAATAAACTCAAACTCATTCTAAAGTAATACAGACTCCATTTCTAATGAGTAATCCTCACCAGAGCCAAGGTTCTCGCTTAACCTTTAGCTCTGATACCATTATAACTGCCCGCAAACCCGTACCCCTTGAGTCCACATTATTCACCATCGTATCAACTCAAAGTGAACGGAAATATGAACCATTAGGGTTAAAGAAGAAGGAGGTAGAAGAAGAAATTAGAAAACAATATCAGAATCTCACAATCGTAGCTTAACAATATATATTAGATAACAACAGACTTTATACAAAGAAACTGTAACTTTAGTATATCCTACATCATCAAAGTACAACATCAAACAAAACACAACATCGGATAGTCATATTAACTTGTCCCCACAGAAACTGATTAAGCATCAAACCATATGCAATGGGTAATACATCAAATACGTATGATACGTCTCGCCATCCAGCTCGTCTTCTGAGCTCCACAACATCCTTTCCTGTATCCTATAATACTCGGTCTGACCCAAGCATTATAGCGAAATAACACTCGAGTCAGTCTGGAATACCAGAGTGAGAAAACACACTCAATTGGATTATTAAAGTTTTCAAAATCCTTTTGAAATCAAAGGTATCTCGTAGGACCACGCCATAAATAAAAATATCGGGTTTTTACCTTACGATAACCAAAACATTTTATTATCAAATCCTCTGATATTATAGTAGTGTCTGTATACAAATACTTATTCAAATAGCCGAAATTGTTACATTATTAAATTCCAGCAATACTAGGTTCTACAATCAAAACCGTAAAGGCACGTAGGTAGAATGGATTTCCAACTAATGACTAGACACTGGGGTACCACCAGTCACGGTACCTGGTCTAGATCAACATACCGAGGATCCACCCTGATCCCCTACAACACAAGGCCGGAGCTACCCCTTACTGGATAGTCCGAATAAGATCACACCACGGTTGGGATTAGCAACCGCCCATACAGCCGAATAAAAAGGGACCTCTAGACAAGTATGACCTTACCGTAATTGGGTGCTACCCATTTAGCCTTGCTGCATAACCCCTGATTTTCAGTCATTCCCGGTTGATGAGGTTCGAGGCTCTGCGTTACCTTTTTAGAAAATTCACTTAGAATGCTCGCCATCCTCCTGATGATGTTCTGCAAGCATTCATCCGTACAAGTCCGTTCTGAGTTCGAACGGAATCGAATGCACTATTCCTACTACATCCATTTTGGAATCATCCTCGAGATTAGTAGCGATTAGCCTTTGCACTTCACTGCTCCATCTTCGACTCCTAGCTCTTGTCTTCCTCACGAAAACGTTCAAACCGGATCGGAGTGGTTTTCGAGAAATTAATCCCGATCCTGGACTCTTCTAATGATCAACGCATTAGCTAAATATTGATAGTCGGTAATTTAACTATCAAATAACATTCACAAACATCCATCAGACCTTAATAATTTTCCCAAATTAGTTATTTCAAAATATCTTCACAAGATATTTCTCCACCCTTCAATCCTTTGAAAATAGTTTTCAAATTACTTTTCTTTCACGGAAATAAATTCCTGCTCAATTGTTTATTTCCACTGAAAACCACCAAGTCTTAATATTTAGATTTTAAAATAATTTAAAACACTTTATCCAAAAATATATACTTTAAACATTTAAATTAAATACTACTTAAAACATTTTATTCAAAATATTAGTTATGAAATTTATAGTAATTTCTCATGTAAAACTTAAGCCAAAACAAATCTTAAAATAAAAGCTACGAAATTCTATACAAGTTTTTCAAATAAAAACTTTAGCCAAACTATCTTTAAAATAAAACTACTTTATAAAATATAAATATTGATAATTATCTTTTTAAATCATAATACCAATTAACCCTTTAAAGTTATTACTACTATAACTAATTTAATAAATATTTGCCTTTAAAATTTTAAACAACTTAAACAATAATTTCTCAAAAACATTCTTTTAAAGCAACTTTAAAACTTTTAACTTATACTTAAAAATTTGCTTTGAAAACTTACTTGGCTTTCCAAGGAAATACACTTTTCTTTCACACCTTTAAAAATAAACCACTATTTATTTTTAAAACAAATTACCCATTTCTTTATAAATTCCCTCCGTGAATTTATACTTCCACCACTGATATTTTATTTCACTTTATAAACCCAGTTTGTAAATTTCATAGTCTCATTCTCCTCTTAAATCATCGTTTCAACACTTAATCAGTTTCCAAATCGATTTTCAAATCTAACTCCATTTTTAAAATAAATTCCTTTACTTACCCAAATTTATTTTAAAATCCATAAATTTCCAGATTTCACTCCTTTATTATGATTTAAAATCTTATTTAAACTGAAAATACCAATCTCATACTTTATTTCAAAGTTCTTCTTTTATTTCTTCCTAAACCATTTAAATCCTAAATTTAAAAATAAATATTTTATTCATTTAAATAATATCACTTAAGTTTAAAAATTCATTTATTCCCATTTTTTCAAAAATCTCCTTGACCATACTTGGAAATTTATTTATTAGAATTTAAAAATCAACTTCTATCCTTTTCGAATTCATTCTTTAATTTATCCAAATTCTCTATAATTATTTTACTTAAAAATTCTCTCTTTTATTTTCCTTCAAAAATCCCATCTATATATTTTTCATAACAAAGTATACCCAAAAGGTATTCGATCAAACCACAGCATCCAATATTTTCAATTACCAATATAATCTATCACAGATTATCAAATAATCATATCACATAATATTAAAATAATCTAAATATTTTGAGGAATCCAGTTGGATCCCTCCAACCTGTTTCCCTGCATCCACAGATGTTAGCCTAATATAAAATACCAATTCCACTTCGAGGTGGAATATCGTGGTATATGGGGCCATCCACTGTTATGCGGGACACATAAGGTCTCATCCGCTATATAACGCGGGAAATCAATCACTCCAATATATATATATATATATATATATATATATATATATATATATAACATCACATCCAAGATGATAATAAGTTATTAATTCAAGCAAACAATCCATAATTTAAATTTCAACTATTTAAATTTAATAGTATTCCGAAAGAGTGAGATTAACTCACCTTTGACAATGCATGCAACCCATTTCCATCTGACTTGTTTCTCCATGATTTTAGACCTTGTGTAAATATTTATAGAATTTATTAATATTATAAATAATCGAAAAATCAATTTCCTTTTAATAAATTAAATTAACTAACCATTTGATTTTAACTAAATAATTCTTCCCTTTTACACATCCTTTTGTAACTAAAATAAATTTAATATGTTAATTAATCAGGTTAATCACCCAAATACATTTTTTTTAAAATAACTAGTTAATTTAAAATATGTAAATGTATATTATTTTCTCTAGGGCTATATATATGGATTTAAAAAATCAAATTTTAAACAACCTCTTCAACATTTAAAATTTCTATTTCCAAAATCTTATATATACATATATTTATGTTTAAACCTTATATACATAAATTTAAATTTATTAAATCCTGATGAAAAACAATATTTACTTCTATCCAGAATTATTCCATATTTTACTATGAATAATAAATGTATTTTACTTCAAATAAAAATCTTATTTTTTTTTCTTTATTTTCGATCTGAAGACGTATTTAATTGAATTAAATAAAGATGGAATCGCTACCTTATTGCCTTCGATTCGAGCTTCTGCCATCGCACGACCCTCACTGCATGCTCCAGTCTTCCTTGCGATATGGCGTCCTCATTGTCCGCGGCCTCGACATCTAGCGTACGCGAATCCCACTCGAGCCACCATTGATCGGCTTTGTCCCTGACCCATCCTCCCCTGCATGCTCAAACACGAACAGGAGGAGCCACGCATGCCAGGTGACGCAATTGGCCCTCCCTAAGTTGCGACTTCGGTCGCGATACTATCTTCTCTTTCTCTTTTTTTTGAGTCGATTCGGTTCGAAGCCAAGAAGGGAAAGTCGAGGATTCTAGGGGAAAGACAGAGGGAAATAAGGTTTTCGATTGTGAACGGAGGCGAAAAGGGGATGGGATTCAGCTGTAGATTTCAATTTTATTTGAAAAATCTTTTTTTTAACTCGAAAGAGACTTCATTCTCTTTTATTATATTTTCATCGACAGTATTTTACTTCTTTCTTCCACATGTGTGATTTAGACAGAGAAAGGGAAGCACATGTTTTAATATGCCTTGCGTGGCTGCGGGCTGCTATAGTGTTTTTAATGCAATTAAATTATATATATTTAAATTTAAATTCAAATTTAAATCATCCTGAAATCTAGCTAAATATCTTGACATCCTATCAAGGCATGCCGCCAGGCGCTCATAATGTTATACCCCTATTCCGAACGCAATGGAAAAGGTTTCGAGTACTAATTCGATCGTATGGAGAAGATAGCTTTTGTGACCCAGATATTGTATTAAATTTTCGATATAGATTTCAGCGCGTTCACCTATCGTACGACCACACGATAACCCCAAACGCTACGAAAATCCGATAATAAAACACTATTGCGGATCCAATGACACTGGTTCCTCGAAATCCGAGATTGTGCCCCGAATGGCTATATTTTAAATATCATTTTAAATAATATATTTTCAAACTGAGCGAAACACTTCTGAATTTAATTTTAAACTTTTATTATCTTCAGTACCATCAATTATAAATTTCATAGGCCTTTGGAATATTTTTAACAAGCTTAAAATTTTAGATTCAATAATTTACCCAATTTCCAATTATTTAATTTAATAATTAAACCACTCAATAAATAGTGACATTTGAAATTCAAGTTAATAATCAAATTTATAATATCTAAAATCAATCAAATATTCCAATTCCATATGTCCAAAATCCTGGGTCGTCACACTATTCATCTTGTCGTGCTAATCTCCGCAGCATATTTATTTGTGCATTCCAGATTCCAATGTGCGGCAAAATCGACGAAATGGATATTCGTATCGGCTCCGTATTTGGGCCTTTTGGGTTTCTATGTCCTTTCGTATATTCACCATACAATACCAATGGCTATTTACCATAAATATTCCTGAAATTCAGCCTTTGACCATTGTTATTCCACTAGTTTCAATTTAGGCCTGTTCGTTTTCTTTTATTCATTTGTTATGTTGGAAAAAATTTATATTTAAAATCTACAGTTTTGTATTGTGATAGACAACTTATTTCTTTCTTTCTTTTTCCATCCCCCTTCCCATATATGCAACTGCATCTTGCTGGCCAACTCCGTGCATCCCTGAACCCATCACGCTCCGCTGAGATCATCCTTCATGGCCGCATGGCTCTACCACCCCCTGACCTTCCCAGGTCTGCAACCATCAGCCTCTCCCATCACTTCGGCCATCCTCCCCTCACCAGCTAGCCCCGGGTCCACCTTTAGCCATCCTCTTTCCACTTGAACATCCCTTTCAAGCCACGACCTGCCTCCCCTCCCCGTGCTCCGTCACCAAGTCACCTCTAGTCGGCAGCCTGCCCCTCCACCTTGCAACCCTCTATTTTTTATAAGGTATTATATATATTTATATTATATTATGTTAGTTTGTGTGTGTGTATATATATACGTGTTTGTATGTATATTGTTAATGACAGTATGTTCACGTGAGTTATATATATAGTCTACTGTTTGTATTCATAGGTATATATAAGTTTATATATGATATATTTAAGTTTATATATAAAATCTGTTGTTATATATGTGCGTGGTAGATCACTTATTATTTATATGTAAGCTTATGTAATATTATATGCTAGTTTTTTTGGGTTAGTTTATACAAATAGATATAATATGTTTGGAATATTCTATTATATGTTTAAAAAGTGTATGTATATATATATATATATGTTATATATATATTGTGGTAGCTAAGTTAAACATATTGCCAGTCTATATATGTTGTGCATACATGGGCTTCTATAAGTTTATATTAACCTGTTAAGTTATTTATACATATTGATTTTAATAAAGTATTGATTTTATAATAAATCAATTTTTTCATACTTTCATTTGTATGTATATATTACAATAAAGTACGTTTCTATGGATTTTTATAATAAAATTGATCTTAAAGTATAATATGTATATAAGTCTAAATATATATATATGTTTATATATATATTAGTTATGTGTATACAAGTTCACATGAGTTTGGGTTCTAAATATATATTTTTGTGTGTGTGTGTGTGTGTATATATATTTCATTTTATTGGTGTTAAAGTTAAAATATTGATTTGAAGTATACAAATATCTTATTTGAAATATATGTTTTAAAAAAAATTATTTTTAGAGAAAAATTATAACGTATATTTTGTTCAGCTTATATCAAGATAATTTGATTTGTTCTCATCGATTCCTATTTATCAGCTTTATTCGTCAAATTTGTGCCAATCTTGCTTTGCTTTGGAATTGATGCTTAGATTCGTGACTCATTTCATTGTCGAATCTCACCAGCTTCGAAAGGTAAGCAATCACTCACAATTAACACTCTTATATTTAATAAATTTAATTCACATTGAAATGACAATATGCTGTTAAATTTGAATTGTTAATTATTTAATTGTTATATATGATATGTCATTATCTATAATTATTCACCTGTAACCTCAAACACCATAATCTGTTATTTGTATTATATTTAAATATGTTACTGAAGATATATGCCAGTTGTTGATATGTTATATTGTTACCATATGTGTTCCCACTTTGTAGGTTCCCTGTTAGTTTAGAATTCCCTATGGGTTGAAATGTTACATACCAGAATGATCTTGTGGAATAAGGGAAAATCGTTATATATGGGTTGAAATGATAAACCCAAGTGATTTTCAGTGATTTTGAAATTTCGGGATTGCAAGTTGAAATGATATATACCCGTAAATATTTAAATTACGAATTGAAATGATTAATATCCGTATCACTTGACCATAGGATAGAAAATTAGATACGGACACCGTTGGTCTACATTTCAAAAATGATTTTCAAAGTTTTGAAAGGAAATATATGATCATTTATCAATATTGATTTTTAAAGTATAATATATAATTGTTATTTTTATATATATCTAAATTTTAGATTTTTAAAAATTACATGTTTTGGAAATTGAAATTTATAAGCTAGTTTTGAAATTACAATTTTTAAGACTTTATTTATAATTTTACTATTTTAAAATGTATAAAAATAAATTTAATAAAAAATAAATTTAATATTAATATTTAATTTAATAAAATATGTTTAAGTGATTATTTAAATTTATGTTAATATTTTAAAAGAATAGATTTTATAACTTTAAAAATAAAGGTTGGGAAGATAAATTAACGTTGACTTGAAATTTAAATTGGTTAATAATTGAATTTAAATAAGAACTTATTTGAACTTACTGATTTTGAGATTTTGGAAAATATGATTTATAGCTTGATTTAATAAAAAGTGATTAAATGAATATTCTCAATTTTAAATAAAATTAAGATTGAATATTTAATAGATTTAAATATAAATTGGGATTTAAATAAATTGTTAAAAAAAGGGTTAAGGGGTTTTCAATTTGGATAAATTTAAAGTTAAATGTTGAAATATAAATGGAATTTATATTATAAATTCTTGAATATTTAAACTTGAATCGTTGAACTTTAAATTGAAATGAAAAAACTGGAATTGATTTGAATTGGACTTTGGAATTTGAGATGATATAAATTGATTTGTGAAATTAGAGGAAACTAATTTTATTATATAAAGTGTAACAACTCTGGTTTGGAGATTACCGGTATATATTAAATTATAACGGAAGTTATAATTTATATTGCAAATTAAAATATAATTGAAAATTTTATATTGTTTATTTGGAATAAACAATGAAATTTATAAATAAAATAAGAAAAATAAAGCTTTATTTTATTTATTTGGGTATAAATATGGGATTAAATATTGATTGGATAAGTATTTGGTTTAAATAAATTGAAATATTGGGTATTTATTAGTTTGGAGCTAATAAATTAACTAGGCGATGTATTTCAACGTTAAACTATTGAAACATATATAAAGTAATGAAAACAAAAAATTTAAAAACTTTATTTTGTGAATTTGAGTAGAAAATAATCAAATTGCAATTTTATTTGGGTAAATACAACAATATTGAAAATCATTGTCAATACGAATCATTTATTGAATTTAAAATGAGAAATATGAAGATAATACGTGTTTTATTAAAAAAAAGTGATATATTATTTGGAAATATTATTTTGATGATTTAAAAGTGTTAGAAAGATTTATTGCAATTTATTTGACAAAGAGAATAAATTTTGAACAAATTACGCTTTTAATACGGCGTTTTACACTAAATTGTGTAAATTGTGAAATAGTGTCTAAAATATGGTTTTATATGTAAAAAATAACTTTTTGTTGTTAAAATAAATTTTACTTTGTTTCAATAACTATTTTATTTCAAAACAAATTATTGTATGCATTTTATTTTGCTTCCTCAAACTAAATCTAATTCCCACTCAATTTGCTGCAAATTTCAAAGAGAAATCATCTAAATCAAGAATAGAAAGGTAATCTCCATCCAATACAGAAGATTTTTCATAAAAATCTTAGAACTTCAGATATGAATTGTCTGTAATAATTTTGTTTCTTCCTACATGTGTCTTTTCTAGCTTCTACAGGTTACAAGGGATCATTTCTCCATCAAAATTCATCAACTTGCACTTGAATTCGCTGCTAAATCATAAGGTGGGTTTAGTACTCACAAATGCTAGCTAAATGGTTGAATTCTATGTAAATCATCCATAGAATTGCTTACTGTAAATATAAAAGTCTCTGTTCTTTGTTATCTAAATTCCTTGTTTCTGGTTACCACATTTTTTTTGTTCATAACTCTTTCAATTCTTAACCAAATTTAGTAATTTTGCATGATCTGGAAAGCTTAGACATAGAACTACAATTTTCATTTTTTTATTTTTATGAAATTTTGATGTTTGCTTGATCAAAACCGTGCTTGTTTGTTGCTGTCCCGAAAGCAAATTGACAGCAACAACAATCACAGGCCTGAGATTTGTTTTAGGCATAACTTTTGGGTTTCTTAATCAAATTTGATAATTTTGGAATTTTGGAAAGATAAAATCATGTACTAAAACATTAATGTTTTGAGTTTTCTGTAATTTTGAGGTTAGCTATGTCAAAATGTAATTTTTCTACTGCTAAACCGAGAGCAAAATCAATATTTGCTCTGTCCTTCAAGCTGAAACGAATTTGATCATAACTACTTCGTTTCTTAACCCATTTTGAAGATCTTGGTCATTCCGGAAAGTTAGAAACTAAGCTACAACTTTCATTTTATTCATTTTGCCTGATTTCGAAGTTACCTATGCTAAAATTGCAATTGTTTGTTACTGTCCTGCAAATGCATAAGTTCAGGCTGAGTTTGACCTTTTTTTTGTAATTTGATCATAACTTTCTTGTTTCAAAGCGGAATGTAGAAATTTTAGATGTTATGAAATTCATGTGAAATATGCCATAACTTTTCTGTTTTCAGTTTTGAATGATTTTGAGGTCTACATATTGAATAACTGACTTTTTTATCGCTGGCCTGTGTTGATAACTAGTGCACATAAATTTTTCTAAGTAGTATTTTCGCTCATAACTTATTCGTTACTGATCGGAATATCGAAATTTTTGATGTTCTGGAAACCTTATGATATAGGATACAATTTCATCTTTTGAGTTTTGTAGAATTTCAAAGTTTACATGGTGGAAAATTGATGTATTTACTATAGGTCTGTCATTGACAGCCACAATATTTATATATTTGTCTGATTTCGACGATTTCATTTGCATTCTTTTGTAACAAAAAAATTATACGAAATTTGATGCTAATATTTGATCATTTTGTCTAGCAATAGACTAATCAAGTTAAGATGAGATTTGAATTTAAATAAATTTAAATTCGATTTAAATTTGAATATCGGTTTAGGCCGATTAAATTGCAAATTGATGTTTTCTTGAGTTTTAAAAAAATAATCCGAATAAATTCCAGAAAATCTTCTAACATCATGGTTGGAGTAATAAATGTTTTTATGTATTTTTAGAGGTTTTTAAATAATTATTCTTTATTTTCGATGCTTTTAAAAATTATTAAAAGTGTTTTCTCTCAAAATCTTTTAGATAAATTTCTAATTTTTATATAACCCCATTTTCTCAAGTAAAATCTTTTATAATTAATTTTATTTATTTTAATTACTTTGATGCTTTTTCGGACGTATGAGGAAATAAATTAAACGGTTTAGTAAAATTACAAGGTATGGGACTCGTGAATTCACTTTATCGATTAATTTCGGACCTGTTTGATCGAAACTCTTTCGATGAACTGTTAGAGATGATTTAAGATGTTATTAAATTTTAGGTAGATTATATGGTCCGAGAACTCCAATTTAGAAGTATATTCGTTGAAGGACCATTTTATGATGTGTTTCTTAATTGCCGACGAAATGAGGTGAATTAAGAGCTAGAAATTCCTGATTATAATTATGGTTATAAACAACCATCTAGATGGTATTTTTACTTACCGATGAGACGAGGTAAGCTTCCTTATGATGATTTTACGTGTTGAGATGTATTATGACAGTTTTTACTTATCGATGAGATGAGACAAGTCACAATGCCACTAGTACTCGTCAACGAGGTGAGACGAGTAGGGAATTGTATGTACTCGCCCATGAGAAGAGGCTTAGTATATTTTCATGATGCTTATGATGTTTTACTAGTGTAGTACCAACTAATGGCTAGTAAACCGCTAGGCGCGAACGTATGGTATTGGACATACGTTAAAACCTATTGGGTTCCTATCCAAGAAGTTGTGACACATTCACGATGTTTGCTAGTACTACAGACCACGAGCACTTGATTGGAGTCATCACGATGTAGTTGCTACTCTGATCACCACGATGTTATTAACTCGAGTTTTTATGACTGGGAGTCATTATGATGTTATAGACTATAGTCATTCACGATGTTCACGATGTTATTTGACTCCAGTCATCACGATGTTTATGGTACCAAATAGTAGTACTAGTCACGATATGGCGCGTGTAGCATTGCTCCGGCATGCAATCGAGGATCTGGCCAATCCGGGATTTCTTTAAGTTTTGCTGTTTTAGACTTCACCATCTTTAGATGATTATTACTGTAACATCCCGCCTTTTCGCACACTTTAAACCGACACACGTGCCAATTAAAAGCATACGCAAGGGCGGATTGTTATGGGGTAAATAAGAAAAACAGAGAAGAAATAAAACAAAATAGAATCTCACAGCGGAAGGATAAAATATGATAATAAATATACAGTTCATAAACGGTTACAAAACAGTTAATTCTTCTTTATACAATAAATATCAGAGTTACACATACCAATACAAACAATGCAGCGGAACAGTATGAGTGTGGTGCAATACTATAGATAATAATAATACGACTCCTTCGCCTTCGTCCTTCAAAGCTAAAGTCTTCGATCCTGAAACGCTCGGACTGACCCGAGCGAATTTGAAAAGACAAAAACACTCGAGTCAGAACTAAAAGATCTTATGTGAGTTAAATTAACAGAAATAAATATGAGTACAGTAACTCAAGAGATGCTCGGGATTTACATCTCCTAAGGATCCGTGAAACTATTTACTATGCAGTATATTGCGCTATTATAATAGTGTCTATTTATAAAATAAACTTACTTTTTAATAGCGTTAAGGGGTTACCCATATAGCCCTTAACACAAATAATGCCAATAGTCTATACAGTACCGTAATACCTCCTGATCGGGAAGCTACCAGAGGATACTCCATAGGTACGACACAAATAGAAACTCGTAGTAAAGGCTCGGTATGGTAGGTGACACGGCACAACTAGGCAATGCCAGGGTAGATATACCAATTGCTATCCAGGCTGGTGGAAACGCGTAGCCGCAGTTACCGCCCACCTCGGACTAACTCCCCAAAATCAAAATATAGAAGTGGCCACTGAATCAATCCAAAATCAAAGTATAATATCGAAGAGGAGGGTCCGATCAGAGGTATGACCTCATTGGCCTGAGAATCGCTCCTGTTTTAGCCACCTTATGCCAACTCACGGGAGTCGGGTCCACGTATTTACCTTACAGGAAACGCCGCCACCAACCTACTTCATTCTGGAATCTCCACCGCGTACACGGTTAGTCAAAGTGGTTTTCGGTATCGACAGAGAGTATGTCCATATCCGATCCCGGTCTCTTTGCCAACCCATCGTTATTATAACACCGCGGTCATTTAAAAATAGGTTATACTTTAAAAATCAGAATAAACATTCCATTTCATAACCATGAATACGATATCGTTTCAAAACCCAAAACCATATTTTATCACTTATCCTAAATATAATCCTTTTCCAAAATCAAAATGCTTTAACTTCATAACGTCTGAAAATCAAATATTTTCAAAGCATAATATTTTGAAAATCATAATTTAAAACCATAACTTCTAAAACTGGAATGGTTCGGATATTCAACGGTATATAGAATAAATGGTTGAACTTTATGGTTACTTTGTAAAGAAAATAATTTACATGGCTTTACAAATATAGTTCCTATTTAAAGTTTAAACCATAATTTAAATATCACTTCAAGTTCCAAAAACCCTTCAATTTCTATATATATAAATCCATTTGGAGTATTCATATTCAAACTAAAGTTGGACTTTATTCTTTCAACAAATTAAATGTTTATTATTTAGTCTTGAATATTCACGTAAAAATCCATAAATAAAACTCCAATTTCTAGTAAAAATATATATAATTTTTTTCAATTTAATTTATACTAGAATATTCATTTCATATTTATCTTGGGAAAAATCCAGTTATAAATATCATATCTTAAATTTCCAAACTTAAACATTAAATATATGATATAAGTTATCAAACTCCATTTTCTTAAATTTTTATCATTTTATCCAACAGATTTATACATAACTTAAATTTAAAATTTTAACTTCATATGTGTATATATTGAAGAATAATATTTTATACAATATCAAAATAAATTTTTATAAACCGTATCCCATCCAAACCATAGAAATCACTTTAAAATAATTTTATATATAGACCACGGTGCCTGTATAAAATTTTCTATCCTATGGTCAAGTGATACGTATATTTATCATTTCAATCCGCAATTTAAAAATAAAATTTGCGGTTGTATATCATTTCAAACCACAATCCCGAATGAAATGAAATATGCATGAAAATTTGCAATTTAATGATATACAATAAAACATCCATCAACACCACCCATCATCCAATCACAATCATCAAGCAATATCAATCAATAACAATTTATATTTGATAATATATAACAGGTAATAACTGGCAAATTTATTCAATTTAAATTTAACGACTATTAATCTAACAATTTATATTCAGTAATAATCTATATAACTGTTAACTAGCAGTTCATATACAAACAAATAAATTTTAACTGTAAATTTATACGCAATAAATTAATTAAATTAACAGTTAAATTTAATAAATGCAATTCAACAGATATGAATAAAATAAACATGCCAAATACCCATAAATAAATTTCTATTCATTTCTAAAATTAATTTAACAAACATAAAAGCTTCTAGTAGTTGTGAGTGGGTTAAAACACTCACCTTTTGAATTTAAATCGAATTTAAATTCGATTTAAACCCAAAAATTCGCCCGTCTCGGAATTCGTCCAAACCAGCATCATCAGGTCCGGAATTTAATTACGATCCTGATAAAAAAAATCTCACGTGAATCGGAGATCGTATGCGAGAGTTATGTCGAAATTTGCACTTGAATTTAAATTTTAAAATAGCAAAGAATGGTACACATTTAGACTTGCCACATCACCAAGCAAACTCCCCAGGCACGTGAACGCTCACCCCTTCAAGCCTCCTGCGCACGCAAGCAACGCACGCTACATGCAAACTTCGAACCCAAACAACACCCTTTGACCGAACTTTGACCAAGCCCCGACAACGCCACGGGCCACCGTACGTCTTGCCACCACCATCATGGCCTCCAGCTCGCCAGGCCGCACCTCCCCACACAGGTTCGGTCGCCCTAAACTCCACCGGCCGCCGCTCACGCAAAACCCTAATTCGAATTATACGAACCATCCAACCATCGAATCGACGAACGAATTATACTGATGTACTCCCCATCGTCCATACTACAATACCCAGAAACAGAATTTCGATCAGACGAACTTTGATGCGACGCTGATGAACGGCTACGGGCTGTTTGAATTTATTCTGGGTAAACGGTAACTCCAACTGAAAAACGAATTTCACCATGGGATTACGTGTTTCGAGAAGATTAACATATATTTTTGGGGAATTTTTCTGGAGATTTTGAATTTTCATTTTGTTTTTGAACTGACTGGATCTAGGGTTAGCACCCATTGAAGAAGAAGAGGAGCTTGAAGAAAGTATACACGCAGATGAAAAGAAATTAGGTGGAGGCTAGGGCTTGTAGCTAGGTTTATATAGAGGGGTTAGAGATAGAGTAGATAGACCGTAGAATGAACGTGCGGAACAAACTATGGCCCAAAAAGCCCGTTATGCCTCCGGAACCGAATTTATTAAATCTATATATCCAAATAGGTAATTTAAAATATTCTGAACGCGATGGGAAAAGTTTCACTTCCAAATTTGATCGTATGAAGAAGTTATGCTGAAAACAAAATTTCCAAATTGATTTTATTAAAATTGATTTCAAGGCATTTCACGCCCGTACGATCAAACGACAAGTCCGATCGATACGAAACTTGAAACCCTATAATAATTCACCGATACGGATCCGATGAAACTGGTTTCGTCGAAATCCGAGTCCGTGGCCAAAATGGCTATTTTTAATATTCATTAAATAAATTATAAAAAAAATCCAAATTTTATATTAAATTCTAAAATTGGCCAAATTTTATTTCTTATATGATTCGTAATCAATTGAAAAGATTTAACAGGCTTAGCTGTGAATTAAAAGTTGACAGTATATTAATTGCAATGTTAATTTCTACACTTTCTTATATTTAAGAATTTTATAAATTATATTCTCAAAACCCATACTTTAGATTTTTAATCTTTATATTCTCAACTTTCACTTAAAATAAAGATGCCATAAGCATTAGTTCCTGATTCACATCATTATTCTTTAAGTCTAATTTAAATCTCAATAACGTAGTATTTAACGTTAGAATCCATTTTATTATGCATAAATTACAAATTTTACTGACCCAAATTTTCTTCTTTTCTTTCCATATCGATTGTCAATCCTATAAGAAAAATTAACATTAGGTTCATACTTATTACAAATAACTCCAATTTCTTCCAAATAATAATTACATAACTATTAAATATTAAATCCATTTAATTGCAATAAATTCAATTGATTGCAATAAATTTCCAAATAAATTTGGATCTTTATTTGGTTATACAAAAAAAATCCGTTATCACTTACCTAACAAAGTTATTATTACTTAAGATCTCATTGCATCCACATTTTCACATTTTCATTTCCTGGTTTCTTTACTTTATTCTGCATAAATTATTATAAATGGGATTTTCTTGGTTACATCTTATTTGTATTTAACATTACTCATTCACCAATTTATTTCACTTTAACTGCGGTAAATTGGCTGATAAATTGAATTTGATTCCCAAAATTTAAATTAACAAGCAACAAGAATAGGTAACACACAATAGTCGTTACGCTAAATTCTAGTTACCTAAATAAGCTTTTATTACTTTACAAAATGGAATAACTTTTAAACTCATAAATGTAATACCAAAACCGTTATAAATCCAATAAATTTCCAAATCGAAGTTTGTACACATTTTACACAACTATTATGATTTCTCACAGAACGTTGAATTTATTAAATGACCATTTATTATAATTTAATTCCCTTAATTGAATCAAATGCTTATAATTTTTACATTCTTACCATTCCTTCCCATTATAAATTCATTAACGGATTTACAAATCTCTATCTTCCAAATATTAAATAACCAAACTGATTACAACCACTGTTCTTATCAAATTTTCATAAATTTGTTCAAATCTATACTCTTTTTCCATATAAATAAATTTTATGTTACTACTAGATTTTTTTTATCCACTACAGGCATTAAATTTTTACTATCTACACTTATTACATCTTTGTATTAATGAATCCCATTCAAGTTAATATTTATATTAATATTCACAAATTCAACATTTATATGTTTCTTAAAATTAACTTTCAAGCAAATGTGCCAATTTACATTTCATTTCTATTCAATATATGTTCATTTTATTCCGTTCATTCGGGTACTGCATTGAAATATATTTATTCTCTAATACTAACGTTATTATCATTAAATTATGATTAGATTCCAATTTTTTATTCAATACCTTGAACAATAACTTACATATTAACCATGTCCTTCTTCTACTTAATTCAAATTGGATTATGTTCCAATTCCTATAACCTAGGTCTTGAGTCACCATTTACATAATTAAATTTATCGTTTATTTCAATCTTCGTTTAAAATTTAAAGTTCTACTAAACTAAATTACAAAACTTATGAACTTTAACAAATTTAATCCACCAATTAAATTTTTCTGATGTTAATATATTGCAATTCAATTCAGTTATTATTTCATTAATACCATTTTAATCAACTAATTATGACTTATAACCACAAACACAAATTTTCGTTATTTCAATCTATGTCATATAAACATTTTAAATTATTTCCCTTTAATTACAGTTACTAGCTAACCCCTACATTTACTCCATTAAAAATCCTAAGACTTCTATTTCAATTTAAATTAGATTAGAAAACATATCAAATTGACTCATTTAATATTATTGAATTTAACGGGTCGTTACAATTACATTGATAGCCTAGTGCCAGATGAGATGTATACATATATAGTGAAATCATTTATGATGTTACTCTTTGATTTAGTGATTTGCATTATGGATTGATGATTTTATAAACTATTTGATGTTAAGATGGAGCTGGGATGTATTTATATATTTATAACGATGAGATGAGGTATAAATGATTATGAAGAATCTTTGATGATGAGTTTTAGTGATGGATTTGAGATGTATCTATATTTATACCGATGAGATAAGGTATGAATAAGTATAATGCTTCTTTTATGTTTGGGTTTTATATTCCCCTCAATGATCCTTGGGATGTGCCAATGTGATGAGGCACATCCATACGCGTTTTATTCTATGTATGAAGGATATGTACCTTTGATGTATTGTTATATTGACAACCACTTCTAAGAAGATAGTTGAATCATTTGAAGTCATTATCCGTATTTCTTTATACTGCCGATGATATGAGGCAAAAGCGATGTTCATTGTGTCTCATCTTTAAAATTTTGCTCGCCGATGTTCCATTTGCTTAAGTGTCAGTTATGCCACTTAAGTATGACTTTATCATCATTATCTCTTCTACTTGCCAATAAGAGATGCTGTCCTTTCTTATGATGTTGAAACCCTGTTCAGGGCATGGCATCCTTTAAGAAAAAGGATACCACGACTTTCACCTACTTATCCTTGTCGATTATTCTGTTTAACCGATAATTTTAGCTAGCCTGGCCCGTGTGGTTTCACTCGGGTCAGACCGAGTTGTTTCAGGTATCATCTATTAGGCTTAGCTTGAAGTTGATGTTGGACATCAGCTCTTCTTTCTCTTGAGTAATTTATATTCTTTTGCATACTCTGATGTAGTGTTATTTGATTCAATGTATATAGTGTGGTCGAGAACCACCTTTATTGTATTGTACTAAACATGTATCAGTGCATATGTATATATACGATGTTGATTATAGTTCTGTGATGTGCTTTTCATTTAGTTATTGTATTTTGTTCTGATAGATCTGTTAGCCACCTACAGTTTTGGATTAAGCATTTACTGGGTATGTCGATCCTCTTGAGATAGAAAAGAAAAATCATATTGCATTTATCGATGTATTCAATAGATGTTTATGACAAAATTATAGATGGTCGCCCTTAACCAGCCCTATTCTCCACTTTAGTAGACAGAATTACTCGTTGATTCTCTTTGCTAAGGTGGGTCTCGGGGTGGGGTGTTACATCATGGTATCAGAGCTATGGTCAGAACAAAGTAGAATAAACACAGAACAGTAAGTATATCATGATACATTGAAGTACAATATGAGTGAATCATTCTCCTTTATTCGAGCTTGTTTTCAAATCGTGCTTTGATTCTTTTTCGAGTTTTGGGATATGTTGAGAAGGAATATCTCTAGGAATATAAGTTGTATTCCATAGTATTCCATAATTGAGTTTGATGTTACCTCATCTTACGAATAATCTTATTTAGGATTATTATGTTCTTATTTTTGACAATGCGAGTGAGTTCGTATCAATGAAGCTTATTGATTCCTTTGAGTATTCTTATTGTGTTCCTTTGAGAGTTGTGAATCGTATTGAGGGGATCCACAACGATTGGCTCGTTGTGAGCATTCTAAGATTTTTATTCGATGTTGCTTTTGTGGGTATTTTTTTTGTTACTCACAATCTTGAGATGCATTTGATTTGAGATGGATTGACTTATTTGATATTAAGTCCAATCCTTTGTTTTATAGGATCCTATTGTATATTTAAGTTTCCAATTTTGATTAGTTTATTATTTTTGTCATTTTGGAATGTTAATGATGATTCCGAAGTTTTTGAATTCACTCTTGAGTATCGAGATATTGATGATATATCTCGAATTCTAGTCAAGGTGACTTTGTTGAGTTTTGATGAATCCGTTTGGATTTGACATCCAATCGGGCAATCGAGTGTTGAGGTAACCATATTCCTGGCTCTTAGCTCTTCGGTTATCCTTCCAAGAGGATATCCACTGTGAATGAGGTGAGTTTCTAGATTGTTAGAGTTTGATTGAGTTTATCATTTAGCTTCGTTTGAGTGTTCATTTTTTGTGCCAAAATTGGTCACAAACACCCGATAGTTGATAAATCACAATCACAGATCTCAGATGAATAATAAATATGCAGATCACTCAGAAAATTCGAAAGTAAGCAGTAAACAACGCAGAATTTATAGTGATTCGACGATCTGGCCTACGTCCACTTTGAAGCTTATAACTTTATTGATTCATTTGATGATTTCAATCTGTTGCAGCAGATTACAGTAGGTTATAGCTCTGAAGTTTGAATATAATGTTGATAGAAAGATGTAGAATTGAATCTGGCAGAGTCTGAACGTTGAATGGCCAAAAGATCCTTTTTCCATAGGTTTCAGAGGGCTATTTATAGGTGTAAGAGGCTGATATCGCGCTCAAACTTCGGGAGACTTCTTCTAGCATGTGAGTGGGCCCACCAAGTTTCGACTCGATATGTGATCGATGCGAATTGATTTTGTATCGACCAAGAAATTGTCCAATCGAGCTGAAACTTTGCGTTGACATTCTTTACCTTGTACGTAAGCTCCTGTGAAAATTTCGTAGCGTTTGGACCTGTGGATCTTGAGTTATGATCGATACGAGATGGAGTTTCTCGGTTGGCTATTTGCTTCGAATCGATCACTTCGAATCCATGTCTTCGAATCGATAGATGCACGTGTCTTCGAGATGACGTGGCACGCACATCTCGCATCGATCCGTCTTTTGCTCCGAGTTGACCGTGTCGCATCCATGAACTTCGCCTCGTTTGTATCGATGACCGTTGCCTTGTTCGACTCGATAACAGTTATCAATACGTATCGATGGAAGTAGGCTTGTTCGTATCGATAAAAATGGCCCTGTTTGTATCGATCAAACGTGATGGGTACGATCAATGGATACGAATTAACGAGCCTCGATGGATTCGAACAATAACTTTGGGTAGATCGATATGAGCAAGCATACTCCTTCGATGGATACGAAATGGCGTATCCTGATCGATTCGAATAAACGATTGCCGATGGATACAAGTCGGTCGATGCAATTTATGTGAACAAGGCCGCAAAGTGAGAGCCCTAATCGATACGAAGTGACTAAGTTCAATGGATTCGAACAGTGTGATGGTGGACCGATTCGAACGTGATGGATTCGAATTGATCGAGGCGGACTCATCCTGATGGACACGAATCTGATCGAGGCGAACGCGATCGATTCGAACTGTGGGTTAGTGATGGATGCAAAAACAAGGTTATCTCCTCCAACTTGCATCGATCATAACTTGAACATACGGACTCGGATTGACTTGAAATTTGAAACATTGGCTTTCATGACTTTGCTTGCCGTGTCCTATCAATTATAGCCTGATCTGGGCTCGGACAAAATTCATCGATATCCATGGTGAAACAATATATAACCAATCTTTGAGACGAACTATCTTTGGTTTCCGATTATTCTTTTGGTATCACGGCCTTGCCAAAAGGCGGGATAACACTTGCCCCCCAAAACATGACTTGCGATAGGAAGGTGTGTTTTGTAATTCCATAAGCTGGATGTTCATATCCTGTCAACAACCTGTAAAGAGGTCGATAGTTTCATATGATCTTGAATGACGATCGTTCGGGATCATATGCGATTTGAGGTGAAACGGGACCGTCTGCGGCAAATGATGGAATGGGACCGTTCGCGGTCGGATGTCGTTCGCGACAAATGATGGAATGGGACCGTTCGCGACCGGATGTTGTTCGCGACAAATGGTAAAATGGGACCGTTTGCGGTCGGATGTCGTTCGCGGAAAATGGTGGCCGTCCACGGTCGGGATACCGCTTCAAACGAAGGGTGGTTGTTTGAGGTTGGATGTCGTTCTAGACGATTTGCGATCGTTCGCGATCGAGCGTCGTTCTTGTCGAATAGCGATCGTTCGCGGTCGAATGCCGCACGAGGCAAAATGTGACCGTTCGCGATCGGGTGCCGCACGAGGCAGAATGTGATCGTTCGAGATCGAATGTTGAGGGGGGCTTAGCATCACTAGAGTCAGATATCACGTTCGGGTGAATTTCTGAACTAGCGGCTTTGGCGGCTCATCGCCATACAAGTTGTGCTTGTGGACCGTCCGCGATCCTACGGGTATACAAGTAAATTCTTTCATAGAATTGCAAATATTAAAGCAATGTTCACATGAATTCCATAACAGAAATGTCCAAACAAACTACGTCCAAATGTCCAGACCAAAACAAAACAGAAGCAAGACATGGATGTCAAAGTGTAAACTCTTACTATGATGCGGTCAGTCGTCATTCAGAGCATGCCTGTGGATCATTCGCGATCTCATATATGTGTAAATGATTTAACCGTGTTAGTGAGGAGTTTACGACTTGTTCATCGTTATTTCAATCAATTGATAACCATACGGTGTCCCGGTTCAGGGTCACCCCTAGCTGATCTAGACGGTGGTCGCTCTGGCTCCACCGCTGGAGCTCGCCTCCTCACATACTGAAGTAGCATACCGTTCCTGATATGGCCTTCCACCTCATCCTTCAAATGTCTACAGTCGTTAGTGTTATAACCATTCAGTTCGTTGAATAAGCAATATCTTTCTGATTTTCTCTCGTCAACAGTGGGGTCCCTTCGCATTGGTCTACGATAGGGAACTTGCTCTCTGGTATCTTGGTAGATTCGCTCCAAACTTTCATTCGGCTCTGAATAAGTGGTGAATCGTGGCTCTCTCCATGGTCGCTTTGACCTGTCATCATTATTCTCAGCCTTTCGTTTCCATTTACCAGTCTCCGCACCCTTTCCATGTAGATTTCCGACCTTGATTGCGTAAACATCGATTCCTTCTTCTCTTTCTGCACTAGCATCTTCCAATCACAAAAAAAATTTGGCCTCATGGTAGAATTCTCCTAGACCATAGGCGGATCTTTAGTTAATGAATTTTTGAACTCTGTGCCATCAGCTATTCTGGACACAGCTGCCATCATAACCATGGATGGATATGGTCGATCCACCGATGCTGCTGCCGCATTGAATCGCGTCAGAAAATTCCTTAAAGACTCCCCAGCTTTGTGCTTTAAAGTTACCAAACTCATTACATTCTTGGGTCTTGCAATGTGAACCCTAAATTGCCTCATGAACTTCTCATTTAAATCTGCCGAGGTTCCTATGGAGCCGCTCTCCAGCTGCCTAAACCATAATGCTGCGATATCTGTTAGATACAATGGAAAGCATCGAGCCATGACTCCATCTGATTCCCCCAGTACCTCCATACGCCTCATGTACTTTGTTAGATGGACCGCGGGGTCCGTCCTCCCATCGTACATCTCCACCGATGGTAACTTGAATTCTGGTGGGTTCCTAGCCATCCTAATCGCAGGAGAAAAGGGACTCATGTTTACATCTTCAAGATCTCTATTTACTAATCCGCCCCTCATGGCTCGCTTGACCATCTCTGCCAATCTGTCATTGTCTCCAAGATGCAGTCCCCGTTCATTGCCTTCGACCTGCCCCCTGAGTCCATGAGAGCTTTCAGGAATCTGCCCCCCTGGCTGAGCGTTCATCCCTCTACTACCATCAGGTTGTTTGGATCCCCCTGATTCTCTTCCCCGGATTGGATCAACTTGCTCTAGGTGTGTGCGCCCTAGCTCTGGTGCTACGCCGGATGGTCCTGCTCCATTCTGAACTCCATCTGCTCCTCGATTTTGCGCTCCAAGTTGCCCAATCTGTTGAAACAGATTCTGGATCATCTCCTCTTGTCTCTTCATCATTGCCTCCATCTCATCCCTGGTGATGAAGATGGATGCCTGATTTGCGCCTGAAGAAGCCTCCTGGCTCCCTTCATGCTGACTCCTATCAGCCCTTTGTCTTCTACTTGATTGTCTCGTCATGAATCTTCTGATCTGAATCTCTAAACCTTCTGATTCAACTCTCAACCGATAGAACTCCTGAATTAGCCTTCTCAGTGAAATCACCAAAATGTTTGCGCCAAAATTGGTCAAAAACACTCGATAGTTGATAAATCACAATCACAGATCTTATATGAATAAAAAATACGTAGATCACTCTGAAAATTCAAAAGTAAGCAGTAAACAACACAGAATTTATAGTGGTTCGGCGATCTGGCCTACATCCACTTTGAAGCTTATGACTTTATTGATTCACTTGATGATTTCAATCTGTTACAGCAAATTACAGTAGGTTATAGTTCTGAAGTTTGAATATAATGTTAATAGAAAGATGTAGAATTGAATCCGGCAGAGTCTGGACGTTGAATGGCCAAAAGATCCTTTTTCCATAGGCTTCAGGGGGCTATTTATAGGTGTACGAGCCTAATATCGCGCTCAAACATCGGAAAACTTCTTCTGGCACGTGAGTGGGCCCACGCGACCTGTCCTACCAAGTTTCAACTCGATCTGTGATTGATGCGAATTGATTTCCTATCGACCAAGAAATTGTCTAATAGAGCTGAAAGTTGGCAGAGACATTCTTTACCTTGTATGTAAGCTCCTGTGAAAATTTCGTAGCGTTTGGACCTGTAGATCTTGAGTTATGATTAATACGAGATGGAGTTTCTCGGTTGGCTGTTTTCTTCGAATCGATCACTTTGAAACCATGTCTTTGAATCGATGGATGCACGTGTCTTCGAGACGACGTGGCGCGCACATCCCGCATCGATCCGCCTTTTGCTCCGAGTTAACCATGTCGCATCCATGAACTTCGCCTCATTTGTATCGATGACCGTTGCCTTGTTCGATTCAATAACAGTTGTCAATACGTATCGATGGAAGTAGGCTTGTTCGTATCGATAAAAATGGCCCTGTTTGTATTGATCAAACGTGATGGGTACGATCGATGGATACGAACTAACGAGCCTCGATGGATTCGAACAATAACTTTGGGTAGATCGATAAGAGCAAGCATACTCCTTCGATGGATATGAAATGGCGTATCTTGATCGATTCGAACAAACGATTGCCGATGGATACAAGTCGGCCGATGCAATTTATCCGAACAAGGCTACTAAGTGAGAGCCCTAATCGATATGAAGTGACTTAGTTCAATGGATTCGAACAGTGTGATGGTGGACCGATTTGAACGTGATGGATTCGAATTGATCGAGGCAGATTCATCCCGATGGATACGAATTTGATCGAGGCAAACGCGATCGATTCGAACTGTGGGTTAGTGATGGGTGCGGAAACAGGGTTATCTCCTCCAACTTGCATCGATCATAACTTGAACATACTGACGTGCACGTAAATATGCATATTTTTACCACCATATTTAATCTATTTGAGTTAAATAAATGATTATATCGGGTATTTTAACTTGTTTAAACCAAAAATTCAAATTATTCCAAATTGTCACATATTCATCTTCATATATGGGCAAAACGGTCATTAGTGTGCATATATTTCTTTGAGAAAAATTAATTGAAAATTTGTATATATTTTTGTAGGATTTTGATCTCAAATAGAAGTGGTTTCATGAAGATATGCATGCACAAAATTAATACAAAGGAATGAAGATGGAAATAATTCAAAGTGAAGAACATGGAGGACCCCACCTACCCACCTACCTTAATGTACAAATTAAAGGCTAATGCACATGCTTTTGGAGTTAATGGCTTCATGTACACTTAATGGGGGATTAAAACATGTTAATGATTACTTTGCCTCCACACTTCCTAAGGGGCATTTTGGGCATTCCCCAAAAAATGAATTAGGGTTTTAACACTTGTATAAATACCCCTTATGTTTCATGTAGCCATCTTTCTCTTAGTTAGTTAGTTTTATTTAGAAAATAAATCAAGCTCTCTTTCTTTCCATGGCTGCTTAGCCATTTTTATTTTATGTAATCTTTTTTATGCAACTTCAATATATGTTCTTTTTCTTTTCATGCTTATTTACTTTCATGTTGTAGTGTAGATCTCTTCTTTTTATGCAAGTAGAATAATTTTTCCTTTCATTTTGCTCTCTTTTTCCTCTTCTTTTTATTCAATGTCGTTTGCTACATTTGTTCATATGATGACAAATATGAGAGGCTAAACCCCTTCAATTTAGGGGTAATGAAGCTCTCTAATCATGTGGCTTCAACTTAATTTGATGTTTATGCTCTCTTTTTGTGCTTAATGATGATGATAGAAGTGGTTTTATTTGTTGTTTTTGCCTTGAATTTGATAGTCTATATTGTTGACACCAAATAGGCTATGCTTAAACAATCACTAACACAAATGCCTCTTCATGAATATATGATTATGGCATAAGAAAGTGATTTGAAATTAAAATTTGATGGTCTATATTTCTAATCAATAGTTAATAGGCCATACTTAAAATAGATTTCATTTTCATTTTCTTTGTCAAGTTTCATGAAAGTTAGTAAGTGTTTTAAGGGTGTGTTATAGTTTGATGACTTATGTTGGCTAACTAATAGCTCAAATATGTCATACTTATGATAAACACATCAATTAAAACACTAATGACCATAAAAGAGAGATCATGATTTTATGTGTTGAACTACATGATCTAGAGAGTGGATTTATTCTCTAAATTGACATTTAACTCTCATATTTGCATTTCTTTTCTTTTTGTTAGTTAGTTCATATTCTCATTTTCTAGCTTAAACACACTCTCGACTTTGGTATAATTTGATTAAATAGAATTTTAAAATCATCAATTCCCTGTGGATCGACCCGTATTCGCCACGTGCTACATTCGTACACCGTGCGCTTGCGGTTATTTTTAATTTCAATTCGTTCGACGGCTTTCTAACTCGATAGAACTTCTGTCGTTCGAACAAGTTTTTGGCGCCATTGCCGGGGAGTTGTTTTGATGTAGAATGGTGGAGGTGGTATGTTAGTGTCGATGGTCAGAGGGGTAAGGCCAGGGGATGGACGCAAGTTAGTGATGTAGTGGTTGTTGTACTGGTTGTTCGAGGAAGTGAAGTTGTATGTGATGTTGCTGCAGTGTAGTTCGATTTGTTGTGGCTTGAAGTTTGGTTGAACTGTTGTTTGAAGTTTAGGAGCAAGGGCAGTGGTAGGTGATGTACGAGGGGAGACGGTGACTGAAATATGGTTTTGAGGATGAAGTGGTATGTAGTTGACAGTTTGTTTTGCGTAGTTTTGAATGGTAGGGATGGTATGTTGTTGTGAACAGAAGAGGCTGTGATGTAGTTGTCTGGAAATTTGGATGGTAATGTGGTCGGGGGTATGTCTGCAGTAGAGGAAGGATGGAGTTGTTGTATGGCTTGACAGTGAGAAGAGTATGGCCAGAGGATGGTTCAAATGCGATGGATGGTGGCAGGAGAGAAAGGCAGTAGATGATGCAGTGTGCAGAGATGATTGTAGAGGAGAGTTTGGTGGTTTCAGGGTGCACGGTTGTGAAATGAAAGGTATGCGTGAGGAATAGGATGATATGATATGCAAGGCAACAGTGAGGCAAGTTGATGTAGGCAGAAAAGCAACAGAGAGGAAATGTAACAGAGAAGTGAAGCAATGTAAATAAAAATTTGTAAAATGAAATGCAAACAGAAAATGGTATAAATAATATTATTATTATTTTGAATTGTGTTTGATTTTTTTTAGAAATGCAATGCAAAATGAAATAAACAAAACAAGCACGCACACACACACGCAAATGAAAGCAAAACAAACACACAACAACAATTCTTTTTTTTTCAATGCACTCCACACACAAAACAATCACACAGTGAAATCAAACAAAAAGTAATTCGAAGAATAGAAAATCAAAATCAATGCAATTCCCCGGCAACGGCGCCAAAAACTTGTTCGTCAACGGAAATTCTATCGGTTTAGAAAACCGTCGAACGAATTTAAATTAAAAATAACCGCAAGCGCACGGTATACGAATGTAGCACGTGGCGAATACGGGTCGATCCGCAGGGAATTGATGATTTAAATTTCCTACTCAATCAAATTATACCAAAGTCGAGAGTTTATTTAAGCTAGAAAATGAGAAAATGAACTAACTAACAAAAAGAAAAAGAAATGCAAATATGAGAGTTAAATGTCAATTTAGAGAATAAATCCACTCTCTAGATCATATAAATCAACAAAATAAAGTTATGATCTCTCTTTTCTTGTCATTAGTGAATTAGTTGATGTGCTTATCATAAGTATGACATATTTGTGCTATTAATTAGCTTAATATAAACCATCAAACTATAACACAACCACTAATACACTTTTAAATCTCATAAAATATGACAACTAAGTTGAAAGCAAAATCTATTTTAAGCATGGCCTATTAACTATTAATTAGAAATATAAGCCATCAAATTTTAATTTCAACAATCACTTCTTTGCCATAATCATATGTAGATGAAGAGACAATTTGTGTTTTGTTTGTTTAAGCATAGCCTATTTGTTATGAACAACATAGACTATCAAATGCAAAGCTAAACAACATCATTAAACCACTTCAATCGTTCTCATTAAGCATAAAAAGAGAGCATAAACATCAAATTAAGTTGAAGCTACATGATTAGAGAGCTTCATTACCCCTAAATTGAAGGGGTTTATCCTCTCATATTTGTCATCAAAACAACAAATGTAGCTTTCAACATGAAAGAATAAGAAAAGAAAAAGAGAGCAAAATTAAATGAACAAACTATTCTACTTGCATAAAAGAGAAGAGATCTACACTACAACATGAAAGTAAATGAACATGAAAAGGAAAGAGCATGTATTAAATTTCATAAAAAAAGAAATTACATGAGAATAAAAAAATGGCTAAGTAGCCATGAAAATAGAAAGAGAATAGCTTTGTTTATTTTGAGCCTAAGACTAATGAGAGGAAGAGGAAGAGGAAGATGGCTACATGAAACATAAGGGTATATATACAAGTTTTAAAACCCTAATTCACTTTTTGGGGAATGCCCAAAATGCCATTGGAGGAAGTGTGATGACCAAGTTATCATTAGCTTTAATAATCCCCCACTAAAATGTACATGAAGCTTTAAATGTCTTTTAGCATGTGCATTAGCCTTTAATTTGTACATTAAGGTAGTGGGTAGGTGGGGTCCTCAATGTTCTTCACTTTGAATTATTTCCATCTTCATTCTTTTGTATCTTCTTTGTACATGCATATTCCTTCATGAAACCACTTGTAATTGAGTATAAATTCCTACAAAATAATATAGAAATTTCCCATTAAATTTTCTCAATTTGATATATGCACAAAAATGACCATTTTGCCCCTATATGAAGATGAATATGTGACAATTTGAATTTGGTTTAAACAAGTAAAAATACCCAATATGATCATTTATTCAATTTAAATAGATTAAATATGGTGGCAAAAATATGCATATTTACGTGCACATCACATACGGACTTGGATTGACTTGAAATTTGAAACGGTGGCTTCCATGACTTTGCTTGCCGTGTCCTATCAATTGTAGCCTGATCCAGGCTCGAACAAAATTCATCGATATCCGTGGTGAAACAATATATAACCAATCTTTGAGACGAACTGTCTTTGATTTTCGATTAATCTTTTGGTATCATGGCCTTGCCAAAAGGCGGGATAACATTCTTTTTAGATACCCAATCAATGTTATCCTTTGTAGCATTACTTCGTTTGTAGTAGTGATTCGTGGATTGTGTGCTTCTTCTCCTTCGAGAAGAATATCTTGCTTATCCTGTATCTTGATGATTTTTGGGAGTGGTTCGTGACATCGTAAGATTGACGAACACTCTATCTCCTTATGTTGATTTTGAGAATCGAGTATTCTGGGAATATCTCGATGCATTCTCTTAATGTTCTTTGGTTTGAGTTTTGAAGCTATATAAATATGTGTTTTAAAGAAAAATTTGAGCTTTGAGATATATAAAAAAATCAAAGAATATTTTGAGAATATATTTATAAGAGTAGTATTACTTTTATAAGAATAATTTGAGAGTGTTGGGTTGTCCATCGAGTAGTTAAGAGTCCCTGTCGATACGCCTGATCAACGTTATCGATAGGAATCTCCTGAATGCTATGATGAGGCAATCGGATAGGATGGTTTGTGTTTTAAAAATTAAGATTTTGAAAATAATATTTGGCATTAAATATTAAATTTATTTTTCAATGGTAATTGCAGCCATTGATTTTAGAGACGAGTAAAAGAGTGGCGAGGCAGTTTTGATTGTTCGGTCAACTCTGCAGCCAACGGATATATTTATTTATTAGAGACTCAATGGCGAGGCAATACCATTTATTTATTTTTTAAATTATAAAGATGAGAATATAAATAAGATTGTTTTTGAGCCGTGCTTTATTGGAAGTATATTTTGAGATTTTAGAATCTATATTATGTACATTGGATGTTTTAAGAGAAGAGTTATAAGAGAATTTGAAGATTGTTTTTAAACTATTTAAGTGGTTTAATAAAAAGAGTAAAGAGAATTTAAACCCTTAATTTATTTTGAGGAATATTATTATGGATTTACAAATTTCTTTGAAAATTAATTTTGAAGTAAGAGAAGAAATTTGGACTTTTAATTTGAGTTTTAAATTACTTACTAAGTAATATAGTAAAGAGTTTGAAAATATTCAAATGTTCAAAATTGAGATTTAAAATCTAAAAGATGCTGAGATTTAAAAATTCTAAATATCTTGGATTAAAATTTAATTCGAGCTCATATCCTTGTTTTTTAGTATATTCTATCTTTGAGCTATTATTGACAACATGCATTTTCGCGGCCGTTCGAGTTGAGGGCCTTATGAGAAGCCATTTTGTGTGATTTATCTATCTTGTCTATTGAGTATATTCTTGTTATGAGGATCTTCTTTCCGTATTATTATGCGAAAAATTGTGTTGATGATCATTTTTATTGCTTAGAGTTCGGGTTTGAATGAGTTTGATCCCGACTCTATTCGTAGAGATTTGAGAAATCTATCTTATTTGATAGATTATTTGTTGAGATTTTTATTGAGTATTGATTCGAAGACGGGATATCTTCGAAATTCTTCGAATTGCTTGGAAAATTCGATGGTTTGCTAATCACCATATTAGCATATGATGTACCAACTGATTAACCAAAGGAGTTTTTCCTCATTTCTCTCTACCATTCTATGCTGAGAGTATGAATGGTTTGAGTTTTGAGCTTGTCTATGACCTTTTGTTGATTGAATTTTCATATTGTTTACGACACTTTTTCTAAAAAATTGCGGGGACGCAATTTTTGTTGGGGAGGAGTCTGTAACAACTCTGGTTTGGAGATTACCGGTATATATTAAATTATAATGGAAGTTATAATTTAATATTGTAAATTAAAATATAATTGGAAATTTTATATTGTTTATTTGGAATAAACAATGAAATTTATAAATAAAATGAGAAAAATAAAGCTTTACTTTGTTTATTTGGGTATAAATATGGGATTAAATATTGATTGGATAAGTATTTGGTTTAAATAAATTGAAATATTGGGTATTTATTAGTTTGGAGCTAATAAATTAATCAGGCGATGTATTTCATTGTTAAACTATTGAAATATATATAAAGTAATGAAAATAAAATTTTTTAAAACTTTATTTTGTGATTTTGAGTAGAAAATAATCAAATTGCAATTTTATTTGGTAAATCCAACAATATTGGAAAACATTGTCAATACGAATCATTTATTGAATTTAAAAAGAGAAATATGAAGATAATACGTATTTTATTAAAAAAAAGTGATACATTGTTTGGAAATATTATTTTTATGATTTAAAAGTGTTAGAAAGATTTATTGCAATTTATTTGACAAAGAGAATAAATTTTGAACAAATTACGCTTTTAATACGGCGTTTTACACTAAATTGTGTAAATTGTGAAATATTGTCTAAAATATGGTTTTATATGTAAAAAATAACTTTTTGTTGTTAAAATAAATTTTACTTTTTTGCAATAACTATTTAATTTCAAAACAAATTATTGTATGCATTTTATTTTGCTTGAAAATGAGTTGTTATATGCATATAGTGTTAAACTAAGTGGAAATATATACGTAATTTTTTTTCCTAAGTGTTCTATTTGGGCTTAAAGGGTTTGGATGGGATCCAAAGCCCATTCTCTAGTTCTTTCTGGTGAGAAAAGAAGTGTACATAATTTGTATCTTCTTCTTCCTAAATCATTCTTATAGTGTAAAAAAAAGGGAAATAATGGCTTCCTCAAACTAAATCTAATTCCCACTCAATTTGCTGCAAATTTAAAAGGGAAATCATCTAAATCAAGAATAGAAAGGTAATCTCAATCCAATACAAAAGATTTTTCACAAAAATCTTAGAACTTCAGATATGAATTTTCTGTAATAATTTTGTTTCTTCCTACATTTGTCTTTTCTAGCTTCTACAGGTTACTGGAGACCATTTCTCCATCAAAATTCATCAACTTACACTTGAATTCTCTACTAAATCATAAGCTTATTATCCTAGGTCGGAACAAGTTGGTAGGATCCCACTTTTTACGTCCCCAGTGAGTTTAGTACTCACAAATTCTAGATAGAAAGGTTGAATTCTGTGTAAATCATTCACAGAATTGCTTACTGTAAATATAAAAGTCTCTGTTCTCTGTTATCTAAATTCCTTGTTTCTGGTTACCACATTGTTTTGGTCCTTTTTCAATTCTAAACCAAATTTAGTAATTTTATATGACCTAGAAAGCTTAGACATAGAAATACAATTTTTATTTTTTTGAGTTTTATGAAAATTTGAAGTTTGCTTGATCAAAACCGTACTTGTTTGTTGCTGTCCCGAAAGCAAATTGACAGCAACAACAATCACAGGCCTGGGACTTGTTTTAGGCATAACTTTTGGGTTCCTTAAACAAATTTGATAATTTTCAAAGTTCTGGAAAGCTTAAATCATGTAATACAATTTTAATGTTTTGTGTTTTCTGTAATTTTGAGGTTAGCTATGTCAAAATCTATTTTTTCTACTGCTAACCCGAGAGCAAAATCAATATTTGCTCCGTCCTTCAAGCTGAAACGAATTTGACCATAACTACTTCGTTTCTTAAGCGATTTTGAAGATCTTGGTCATTTCGAAAAGCTTAGAAACTAAAATACAACTTTCATTTTGTCTGATTTCGAAGTTATCTATGCTAAAATTGCAATTATTTGTCAATATCCTGCAAATGCATAAGTTCAGGCTGAGTTTGACGTTTTTTTTTGGTAATTTGATCATAACTTTCATGTTTCAAATCGAAATGTTGAAATTTTAGATGTTTTGAAATTTAAAATTATATGCCACGGTTTTTCTGTTTTCAGTTTTGAATGATTTTGAGGCCTACATGTTGAATAACTGACTTTTTTATCGCTGGCCTGTGTTGATAGCCAGTGCACATAAATTTTTCTAAGTAGTATTTTCTCTCATAACTTGTTCACTACTGATCGGAATATCGAAATTTATGATGTTCTGGAAACCTTATGATATAGGCTACAACTTTCATGTTTTGAGTTTTGTAGAATTTCAAAGTTTACATGGTGGAAAATTGTCGTATTTACTGCTGGTCTGTCATTGACAGCCAAAATATTTATATATTTGTCTGATTTCGACGATTTCATTTGCATTCTTTTGTAAAAAAAAATTTATATGAAATTTGATGCTAATATTTGATCATTTTGTCTATCAGTGGACTAATCAAGTTTAGATGAGATTTGAATTTAAATAAATTTAGATTCGATTTAAATTTGAATATCAGTTTAGGCCGATTAAATTGCAAATTGATGTTTTCTTGAGTTTTAAAAAAATAATCCGAATAAATTCCTAAAAATATTCTAACATCATGGTTGGAGTAATAAATGTTTTTATGTATTTTCAGAGGTTTTTAAACAATTATTCTTTATTTTTAATGCTTTTAAAAATTATTAAAATCCTTTTTAATGATGTGTTTTCTCTTAAATTTTTTTAGATAAATTTCTAAAATTTGTTTTATAACTCCATTTTCTCAAGTAAAATCTTTTATAATTAATTTTATTTATTTTAATTACTTTGATGCTTTTTCAAACGTATGAGGAAATAAATTAAACGGTTTAGTAAAATTACGAGGTATAGGACTCGTGAATTTACTTTATCGGTTAATTTCGGACTTGTATGATCGAAACTCTTTCGATGAACTGTTAGAGATGATTTAAGATGTTATTAAATTTTGGGTAGATTATATGGTCCGAGAACTCCAATTTAGAAGTATATTCGATGATGGACCATTTTATGATGTGTTTCTAATCCCCAGCGAAATGAGGCGAATTAAGAGCTAGAAATTCCTAATTGGAATTATGTTTATAAATAACCATCTAGATGTTATTTTTACTTATCGATGAGACGAGGTAAGCTTCTTTATGATGATTTTACGATGTTGATATGTATTATGACAATTTTTACTTTTCGATGAGATGAGACAAGTCACGATGCCACTAGTACTCGTCAACGAGATGAGACGAGTAGGGAATTGTATTTACTCGCCAATGAGATGAGGCTGAGTATATTTTCATGATGCTTATGATGTTTTACTAGTGTGGTACCAACTAACGGCTAGTAAACCGCTAGGCAAGAACGTATGGTATGAGACATACGTTAACACCGATTGGGTTCCTATCCGAGAAGTTGAGACACATTCACGATGTTTACTAGTGCTACAGACTACGAGTACTCGATTGGAGTCATCACGATGTAGTTGCTACTCATATCACCACGATGTTATTAACTCGAGTCTTTATGACTGGGAGTCATTATAATGTTATAGACTATAGTCATTCACGATGTTCACGATGTTAAGATGTTATTGACTCCAGTCATCATGATGTTTATGGTACCAAATAGTAGTACTAGTCACGATGTGGCGCGCGTAGCATTGCTTCGGCATGCAATCGAGGATCTGGCCAATCCGGGATTTTTTTTAAGTTTTGATGTTTTAGACTTCACCATCTTTAGATGATTATTACATTGATAGCCTAGTGCCAGATGAGATGTATACATATATGGTGAAATCATTTATGATGTTACTCTTTGATTTAGTGATTTGCATTATGGAATGATGATTTGATGATTTTATAAACTACTTGATGTTAAGATGGAGTTGGGATGTATTTATATATTTGTACCGATGAGATGAGGTATAAATGATTATGAAGAATCTTTGATGATGAGTTTTAGTGATGGATTTGAGATGTATCTATATTCATACCGATGAGATGAGGTATGAATAAGCATAATGCTTCTTTTATGTTTGGGTTTTATATTTCCTTGAATGATCCTTCGGATGTGCCAATGAGATGAGGCACATCCATACGCGTTTTGTTCTATGTATGAAGGATACGTACCTTTGATGTATCGTTATATTGACAACCACTTCTAAGAAGATAGTTGAATCATTTGAAGTTATTATCCATATTCCTTTATACTGCCGATGATTTGAGGCGAAAGCGATGTTCATTGTGTCTCATCTTTAAAACTTTGCTCGCTGATGTTCCATTTGCTTAAGTGTCAGTTATGCCACTTAAGTATGACTTTATCATCATTATCTCTTCTACTTGCCAAGAAGAGATGTGTCCTTTCTTATGATGTTGAAACCCTGTTCAGGGCATGGCATCCTTTAAGAAAAAGGATACCACAGCTTTCACCTACTTATCCTTATCGATTATTCTGTTAAACTGATAATTTTAGCTATCCTGACCCATGTGTTTTCACTCGGTTCAGACCGAGTTGTTCAGGTGTCATTATTGGGCTTAGCTTGAAGTTGATGTTGGATATCAGCTCTTCTTTCCCTTGAGTAGTTTCTGTTCTTTCGCATACTCTGATGTAGTTATATTTGATTCGATGTAAATAGTGTGGTCGAGCACCACCTTTATTGTATTCATATTGTATTGTACTAAACATGTATAAGTGTATATGTATATATATGTTGTTGATTACTATTATGTGATGTGCTTTCATTTAGTTATTGTATTTTGTTCTGATAGATCTATTGGCCACCTATAGTTTTGGATTAAGCATTTACTGGGTATGTCGGTTCTCTTGAAATAGAAAAGAAAAATCATATTGCATTTATCGATGTATTCAGTAGATGTTTAAGACAAAATTATAGATGGTCGCCCTTAACCAGCCCTATTCTCCATTTTAGTAGACAGATTTACTCGTTGATTCTCTTTGCTAAGGTGGGCTTGGGGTGGGGTGTTACATAAAGTATTTTTAAATATAAACTATTTTAATTTATAAGGTATTTTAATATATATATATTATTTTCAACATCTAAACTATTCAGGTGGAAAGTATCATGATTTCAAAGTTTTATGGTTGCAAAGTGTTATGATTTCAAATCGTTATTATTTCGAAAGTACTATAAATTTTGAAAGCGTTATATTCTGAAATGTATATTATTTAAAGTGAATAATGATATCGAAATGATATGGTTTTGAAATGAATATGATATTTTAATATGAAGTATGGACTATTTGAAATGAAATGACCACGTTGTGAAATAAGCATTTGGTTGTTAAAGAGACTGGGATCGGATATTGTCATACTTTCTGCCAATACCGAAAACCACTTTAACAACTGTGTACATGGTGGAGATTCCAGAATGAAGTAGGATGGTTTGGTGATGATTTTACATGGTATTTACATAGCTCTGACTACCGTGAGTCAACTTGATGCAGCTAAAACAAGAGCCATGCCGGGCTAAATGAGGTCATTCCTCCCATCGGACGCATTTCTTCGAGACCATTCTATTGCTTTTGTGATTTGATTGGGTGCACCTTTGATTTGGGAGTGTGTCACGAGGTGCGCGGTAGTTGCTGCTATGAGTTGCCACCAGTCCAGATCCGCAAACGGTATATCTACCCTGGCATTGCCTCAAGTGCGCCCTATCTTACCTTCTACAATTTTTGGTTTGTACTATACCTATGGGGTGCCCTTTGATAGCCCTCCAGTTTATGGAGGAACTACGGTACTGCATAGACTATAAGAATATATAAAATGAGTTAAGGGGATATGGGTAACGCCTTAACGCTATTTTAATAGTTTACTTTACTATAGACATATTATAATAGCGTATATTACTACATAGGAGATAGTTCCATGGATCCTTAGAGGATGGAAATCCCAAACATCCTTTAAGTTATTTTTATTTCAATTGACATTTCACTTGAGTTGAATTTATTGATAAAAGAACGTTAATCCTGACTCGAGTGTTTTGTGTTCTGCTTTATGCTCGGGTCAGGCTGAGTGACATAGAATTTGAAACTCACCTTTGGAGATTGGAGCTTTGTTTGAAGATCTATCTATCCAGCTTTCAGTTATTTCAGTTTTTTTCCAGTTGTTTTACTTAGACTTATCACTGACTTTTGTATCGACACTCATATGTATTTGAAATCACTGTTGTATTTTGTTCAAACTCCGTTGTTTATATAGTAGCTTCATGAACTACTATTTATCTTTTTCGCTGCTTATTTTTATATTACTCCGTGTCTGTGATTCTGTGATTGATTTATTTACTGTATACGCCGAGTTTTGCCAAATATGTATTAACAATCTGATCTTTTGAGCAATGTCAAGTCCGATATGTGTGGGCGTATGGTTCGAATATCAGGTCGTTACAAGTACGGTTAATAAAAGTTGTTATTATTGAGCCAAATATTCTGTGTTTGCACTTACAAAGTTGAATTCGGACAATGATGGAATTTTGACCAAAACCAAATTCCTAATGTCATATGGTTTTTATGAAGAGAATTGGTATAAATAATTGTTACTATTAGGTACCGCTTATAACAAGTAAAATTGGATTTTACCAAAAGATGGGTAAGCAATAAGTTCAACCAAAATGTAAAATCACTATCTAAGGTAACATGTGAACATTAATATTAGAATTGTTCGATATTAGCTGCTAGTTGTTGGATAACTATGGAATGACTCACTTAGTAATTTTATATTGGTTAATTTAACTAAGGTCAGAAAGTGTATATTGGTGTGACAGTATTACATAATTCCCACGACTTGAGAATACCTTTGTGCTTCAAGTTGGAAACTCGACTTTGACTATAGTTAAATCATGGCATGACGTCCATCGAATGGATATAGTTGGGTTGAGTGAAAGCATTGGAAGTGAAATGCAATTAAGGAAGAATTCGTCTCCTCGATTACATGAGGTTAATGTCACAATCAACTATAGTCAACTAAAAATTAAAGTCTCTGCCTGGAGCAATACGGTTAATAATAATTAGTATTATTGAACCAAAGATTTTGTGTTTGCAACTTACAAAGTTGAATGTGGACAATGTTGGAATTTTGACCAAAACCAAATTCCATAAGTTCTAATGTGATATAGTTTTGACAAAGAGAATGGATGTAAACAATCGTTACTGCTAGGTACTGCTTATAACAAGTAAAACTAGATTTACCAAAAAAGTATAAGCAATAAATTCATCCAAAATGCCACACCACTAGCTAATGTGATATATGAACATTAATATTCGAATTGTTCTAGCCGCCCGAATTTACACCTTTGGGTGGCACAACCATAATGATGAATACTTCGAATAAACCACATGATTTAATTAATATATAATCATTACAAATTAATTAATATTTTTGAATTTAATTGTTAAATTTTATTTTATTTGTTTGAATAACATAATAATTTAATAAAGAGCATAAATAAAATTTATAAATGCATGCATTTTATTTAAATTGGATTTAGAAGGAGTAAATATTGAATGGTTTCGGGATCATTTGAGGCCTATTTTGCCTCCATGTTAGGTCAACCACAAAAGGAAGGGCGCATGATAAGTTTTGAATTAATTAAAAAAGGAAAAGAATAACATAAAGAAGGAAAAAGGTCTCTCGTGAAGGAGAAATAACTACCTCCATTATTTCAATATTTTTCATAACTTATTAGTTCTCTCTTTCCTCTCTAATGGTCGAAAAATATTAGGGATTCAACGGCTTCAAAATTCCCAAATTCAAATAGAAATCAAACTATTTAGTAAAAGCGGTTTATACCTCTTGATATTTGCAAAATCTGGATGCTGATTTTTGAATCTAGGAGCTTTGATTCATTGTTCAATGGGTGATTTGTTGGCCACATCCAAAGGTAATTCTCGAATTTAAATTCACCTATGTATTTATATCATTGGTATAATTAAACTTTCCATGATTCACCTTACTTTTTGTTACTCATCTTGCCATGTGTAACTTAAACCTCCATTATGTCTATTTTAATTAAAATATGTTTATTGTATTGTTTTGGTTCATATTTATGTTTTTTCATGATCTCTCTTTAATGTATGTTCATGATAAATTGATACATTTTGGATCTCATATTACTTTTGATAACTTGTTATTATTCTCTGTGTTGTTTAGATCTGTAAGTTCTTATCACAAATTTACACTTGTCATCTCCAAATTTCTTTTATTTTTTTGGAACATTTGTGAAATTGAAAGCTAATTTTGAATGAAATATTTATATATTATTATATAACATTTACATAAACAAATACAAATGGATTGTGTATTTTAAGTTATTCATTGTTCTTCGAAATTAATATTTAATTTTATATGGTAAATACTTGAATATAAATGTATCATTCATTGTCTATAAAATGACTTGATTTAGAATTAATGAACAAACTTTAGAGCAAATTCTAACTCTTTGTGGTTTTTTATATTTTTAAATTGTAATTTCATTCCCAAACTAAAAGTTTAATCAAAATTTTTAACCTTAAAATAAAACTTGTTTGCATATACATATATACTTATATCATGTGCTACAATGTTTGAAAATATATGTTCTTTAGACATAAATTTTAAATTGTAATAATCATGTTAATGAAAATATACATGTGTAGTTTAATTAAAAATTAAGAGGATTTTCTCCAATAATGTAACATTTTGTTGTCAAACCTTACTTTAACTCAAATCACTTCCGTTAATGTCAAATTTGGATTTCAAATTATTTAAAACAACTAATAATTTTCAATACATATATATGTATGTATGTATGTACATATGTATGTATGTATCATAATTACTATAAATATACACATATATTTTGTTAGTCAAAACTTAAACATTAAAGACATGTAAATTTAGTTAACAAGCTATAAAAGTCATTTAATGTATCAATTATTATAATTAAAAAAGGAGAAATGAATGGTTTCTCTTTACATATATATCGCCATATTTTACCTTAATTAATTGGTAGATTAAGGAAGGGAAATAAAAGATAGCCTTATCTTAATTTATTTATACTTGTTTCATTTATACATATACAGTACTCATATACTGCAGGTACACTTCACATAAATAAATGTATTTAATACATTCATTGTAATACGTACAAATTTAAATCTTCATTTTAACAATCTAAGCAAAATAAGAATTTATTTAAATTTATTAGATTGGATATAATATACATTTAGATTACATAGGCCCAATAAGGATTTAAAAGGATTTTTTTGGAATTTACCCAATTAACCTGCTTCCTAATAGCTCGGTTCTAACAATGGTATCAGTGCTAAATAGTCTATGTGGTCTAAATTAGTAATATTTGGGATAACCAATTAAGCTTAGCAATTTAGTTGGGTGTCTAGAAAAGTAGTGTCTAGACTTAGGTCTGCGTAATCAAGTACGCTGCCGTCCTAGCTACTAGCCTGATTTGAAAAGTGAGTGAGCCCAAAGGTTGTCCCTAATAGAAAAGGCCTAATTTGACTTGGGTCTTGGGCTAGTTTCCAAAATTGCTTTGAGAATTAAATGAAATTTTGAATTTAAAATTTAAATTTAAAATAAGAATTACATTATAATGTTATAATATGATTTTAAAAGCTAACTTATAAAACAATGTATATCATAAATGTTATAATACAACTTTCAAAGGTGCTTTGAAACTATAATAAACATATCTCAAATTATTTATTATTTATTAATAAATTAAATATTTAATTAATTAAGGTATATACATGTACAATATACATAAATATATTTTACATTACCTCGAATTGTTTAAGATAATGCAAGTATATATGTATGTACATAAGAAATTATTAAAATTAATATTTAGTTAAATTATCTAATTAAGTAAGTTAATTAAAAGTTAATTAAAAACTATAAAATACAAGCGCACGCGCGCACGCACACACACACACTCTCATATATATATATGTGTGTGTGTGTGTGTGTGTGTATTGTGTGTATAACCATAAATGTTATGGTATACATATTCTATTAAAATAAAAATTAATTAAATTTTTAATTAATTAAATTAATTAAATAATATTTAACTAATGTAATGTACATAAGACTGTTATATAAGTTAATCAAATTATAAATGTTACATAATAACTAAAATTGCATGATATAAATGTACAAAATTAAGTGGAATAGTAAGAAACCCAATCAGACTTTAGACATAAATATATAAGTATAGTACGTACATCGTGATTCTAATGTGTCTGACACATGAATCATGAGGGTATTGCATAAAAAATTACAGTATTTCATAAGTCGATATCACTCAATTAAATATATTAAAGATTATGAATATTTAGCATAAATATTGTCCTCTACCATTTATATATTAATAAATTATTTATATACTCTCTGGTTGTTGAGCAAACTCAAGCTAGAGATGTTATGTGTAGTATTATTATATATTGAACAAATAAGGTAAGATAACTATATGTATTTATTATACATATACTATACTTATTTTTGAGAAACGGTAGGTATGAGTGATTAATTTTTGTTGATTTATTGAGGAAACTTAATGTCGAAATAAGATTAGGACAATGAACCACATATTAGGAGTTGTATGATACAACTGATAAGGAGTTATCCATCGTTTGTGAGACCATGACTTATTAAGAAAAATCAAGGTTAGAATCCCTAGATAAATGAGTCCTAACACTCACTAATAAGTTGAAAGACTTCTATGTTTCGTCGTAGGGTTTTGAGAAACATAAAAATCTAGTGGGAGCCTTAGTAGAAAAATGAAATAACAACATTTAACCTTTCTAATATTGTCATAACATCTACGATATATGAAGTTAATAATCTACATCAATAAATTTGTGCAACTAACAAAATTGATAAATTGTTTACAGATTAAAATATACAAATAAATTAAATCAATACTGACAAATAGAAATATAAAATATATTTGCCAATAAATATTTTTGCATGTTGATTCATATAAGTGCCTGATTATACAATTATTAAATACATTCACAACTTGGTCACTTACATGTTTGTTTGCATGAGCTGTGTCTTGTCTTTTATAAGTTCCAAATTCTAAAAGCAATACAAGAATATGGATATTTGATCCATATACGATCACATATAAATATTATATAGTGATTCATCATAATTCATTATGTACGAAACTTCGCAGCTTAGTCAAAAATAAGCAAGTAAACCATAATGTGAGATCATGTATTCAATATGATTAGTTGCAATGATGATCTTGTCATGTTAGATGTAATATTAGACAGAGCTCTAGGATTGATCTAAGAATTCAACCACTGAATATTCAAATTGATCGGTTTACGTAAAATGCAACTTATTTAACATCCTTAAATGTTAAGGATGACCAAATCATTTTTGTAAAGAGTTCGCTATGATCGTAGAGTAAGAGCTAGTTTCCTTTTACATGGTTCAACCATTTAGAATAGAAAAAACGTACGAGGGTATATGTAACTTATGACATAGATGGGATAAAGAGAGTAAATGGTTACTACTGCTTCATTAGGAAACATTGAAAATGAGAATTGTAAAATAATAAAAGATACTTAACAAGGAATAAAAAATATGATATCCACCCAAATGTATTTTCACATAAAAGATTGTTTTCTTTGAAATTTATTTCTTTGAATTTAAGAAACTTGATCTGAAAATTATCGATTGTAAACTAATTATAGTAAAAGAAATAAATAGCTTATATTAAGAGGTTCAGTGGAACTTCATATCTCATATGCTGATATAGTAATGCAAAAAAATAGTGAGAGCATGCTAATGCCATATAACACTTATTAGTCACATCAATTATTTTTGTAAAATGCACCAACCATTATTTATGAAATAATAACTATTTTTTAGTGTTGACTGAAAATAATTATAGTTTTATTTCAATATGAACATTTATTATAAAATAAAACTATAATAGTGTCATTTATGATTCACTGGAAAATATAGAAATATCTAAATTTATTTGCAATAATTTTGGAATTATAAACTAAGCCATTTTTTTGAGAAATAATCTATGAGTATATAATTATGAATCATATAGTACTAGTAAATTATATCTTAGATAATTAAGGGTAAAGTATTCATTTAGTGGGAGCATTATAAGAGTTGATGAACTCTAAAGATTGATACATATAGATGTATACAATCGAAATTCCAAATTGGTTCACAAACTTTGTTGTGTTTGCCGATGAATTAACATGAACATATGTATATGATACACGCGTGATATGTTAATGATGAGTTCATTAAATATAAAAATGGAAGTAAATAAAATAATGTATGATAGAAAATAAAATGAATCGATTTGATTAGATATGTGAGTATATTGGAAAGAGTTCCGAATGGACCTAAGATGAATAACGATTCAATCTCAAAAATCACCCATCCCTATGATGACGCATCGATAAGGAGTAATCAATTTTTGTTGAACAAAGCATGATTAATTGTGAGTAAAGTTGAGTTAAATTTTTTTTGTAAGGTCATGTACTTAGGAGTAGTACACAAGGTTAAAATTAATTTCATTTAAAGAATGGTTTACAAAACCAAAAGAGATAAGAGTTTATAAGAAACCTCAACATTTACTAGGCCAAGGAGTTAGCAGGTCATGCAAGTCGAAATACTGCACGTAATAATTGTACTTAAGATATCTTATATGAATCACCCGAAAAGGATTTTAGGAATGATTGTTATTGGATGACCAATTTATACTATGAACATAAGTTTTGGAAACAAAAATAAAATCAATTTATGTAAGCAATTCATAAAATGTTTATGAACATATATTTCGCTGCACTGAGAAATAACCGATGTTTCAACTTTCAAGAAATACTAATTTTGCGGTGAATGAATTTATTTTATAAATTATTGTAGTCAAATGGATTTAGATAAGATCCAAGAAGAAGACGATTACGATGAATGATATGAAATTAACTAAACCTAAATGAACACTATGCATTAAAATGTCCAATGAATATTCTTGCACATTGAAGAGAAATTATGAGTTTCTTATCAATGACAAGAATATATAATCCTCAGAAGTCAATTAGACCATTTAGAGTATTGACTCTGCCATATGATATGATGCAAAAATACGAAAGGATTCAAAATACTTATCAAAATGTGATTTGATAGTTATACCCAAAGGAATACGATTCACCGGTCTTAAATTGGTCTTCAAGAGAATGACTAATGCAGTTGGAATATAGTGAGCAACACTGATAGGAATAAAATCATAATTTTCAATTGTTGAAATTGACTTAACAAATTCTTCATTCAATGTGCTCAAGATGATTCAGCTTTAACTCATAAAATTCTCTCTTGGTATGACTTTGGTTTTGGTACGTATGTGTTGGAATGGAAAATTCTAAATAATATTTAGAATTGACTATTTGCACATTACAACCAAAGTGTCTTAAAGTTAGTGGGAATGACAATGAGTTTGTTGGTTTTTTGAAGATGATCCAAGAAATGATATGAAAGTATCATTTTATAAGCATCAAAATTGAACAAGATTTTGATAGAAATATCGAATAGTTTGATTTTCAATAAAAAAAAGCTGAGGAAGCGTGTTTTCATAAGAAAGAACATTAAGGAATGCATATATATTTCTAAAATTGTGAGCGAACAACATACTGCTGATTGGATGTACTTATGTTAAGATCAATAATATTCTAATTGTTAAATACTTTAAATTGGATTTGTAAATTATATCTTTTATAATAAATATAAAGGTTGTTGGGAATATTCCGAATGATATGCAAAGGCACCATATTAAAATGTTTTAAAATAGAATATGTAAGATGGATTCCTTATGTATTAACAATAGTAATTATCATACATATTGTATTGTTTGCAATATCGCATCTTTCATTTGCATTTGATGCATGAAGCAAATATCAAATCCAAATCAGGATCACTAAATGGCAGTTTAGAGAGTTCTCAAGTATTTACAAAATACTGGAGAATTGTTTACAGAAACAACGAACTTATTATAAAAAGTGTTCATACTCGAACTTCATAAGCGCTATTTAGTATAATATGTCAACATTAAATTCATGTTCAAGCTTCAATTAAGAAGCTTTAAGTTGGAATTATTCCAAACATTAAGTACTAGCTAATTCAGGCAAAGGCTACTATAATATATGAAGTATAAATAGATGAATAAATTTATAACTGAGCTATGGGTGATTCCAAATGTTGAAATCTCATGACATGGTTATAGGATAACTATATCATGATACAGTTCGTAAAAGAATTTAAAGCTTACTAGAAGTTAAGCAACATACCTTGAATAGTTCCACATGATAAAGACAATTTATAAGCATCCGAGAGAGTTGATTGACAAAGTAGTTACGTAAAACAATATAGCATTCCAATTCATCGAGGGACTGACCCAACTGGTTTTTAGAAAACCAATCAATGAGTTGGAATAAGATTCCATAATTGACCCTAAGTGCAAGTGGTAGACTGACAAAGTTAGGGTATGTCCTATGGGCAATTATGTAATCTGTTATCTATATACCTAACTCGTTAGCCAATCTTGTTCAAAATAATAGTGATTTCTTATTACTATGTACTTGATGTAATATGTTATATTATTTACTTATTTAATTAAAAATAAATTTAATATAGAAAATACGTAAATGATATTATTTTTGTGATAGTAGTTACAATGTGTTGAAATAAAGATACCATTTGAAATATTCATAGTCAAGATGTATCAAGATTGGATATTGATACATCCATTGATATTAGAGTACGTAATGCTCCCCAAAAGTTGGATAGTATATTACTCATGCATGTTGGAGGCACCAAGGGGTTACGTACTGGTAGTTATTGGATAACCATGGAATGATTTACTCGGTACTTTCTGTTGGTTAATATAACCAATGTAACATCCTTAATTTTTGATCACACTATTTAGGAAATTTAATTACATAAATTAAATAGAATAATGTAAGAATTAGAATGATAAGGGGATTGAGATTCGAAAATATAAATTAAGGTCATGCCTACTAATAAGATAAATGAGCTAAAATGGTTTACAAGCTAATTAATTTACATAAAGCCTTACTAGTAAAAATAGCCACACTTTCTATTCACGTCTGTAACGACCTGTAAAATTCAGTGGTTTTATTTATTTAGTTAATTGAATTTTTGTGGAATTTTAAATATTAATATTTTGAAATAAAAATTTGATATTTGAAATAAGTCTACCATAATATAGCAAATGATAAATTTTCATTTGAAAATACACAAGTTTATTTTATTGTGAAATTTTATTTTAATTTAAATCAGTTAATATTAGATGAAAATAAAAATTTTTCGAAACCTAAATATTTTTATATAATAAATTTGTAAATCATCTTTTGAGTGAGACGCCACATTTCATTTCTCCAAATTTGGACTGCTATTGCTCCAATTATCTTATTTTCATCGTTTTAGCAACGTTTTCGGCACCGATTATCGAATTTAAATAGGATGATCGTACCACTGATATCTATATATCGTTTTGATCGTCTCATCGTGCAAATCACTTCGATATATTCAATTCTGTGTTTTTAAGTCCCGTGAAGGCAAAAAATCTATGGAACGATTTTGTATCTGTTCCACATTAAACCTTTTAGCTCATTTTACTTTTCATAATCCAACGTATTAACTACAGAGCCTCTAACCATAAATTTTCTCTGAATTCACGTTTCAGACTTTTTCTATTCCCAGTTGGTATTTATTTCTAGTTCACCGTTCTTTGGCTTTCCATTCGTTCTGCCAATTCAGAAAAAACCAAAGAAAACTAAATATATGTCAAATTACCCTTCATTTCTCCTACCTCGGCCGTGACCGGCTTCCATCGAGCCTCTCCTCACAGCGAGCTAGCCTTCACCAAGGTCCGAGCTTCCACCTGTTAGTTCGCCGTCACCACTCCTTGCTCCGCATCTAACTGTTTTCCTCCTCCTTTATGGCTGAAGCCCAGCCCGACCTTTCCTTGCGCCTTCCTCATTCACCTTCCCTTCTCCCATGCTCGGCCAATCAGCCAGATCATTCAAGCTCGAATAGCTAGCAAGCCTTCTCCTCGCCATCACTTTTTTCCATTCACCGTCTTACACGCGGCCATCGGCAAATGTTCTGGTAAGCCCTTCACTTCTTTTATTCATATATACAAAGTACATTATATATATATATATATATATATATATAGATTTACTTGAAATCTGTTGTATATCTATCAAGGTATATCATATTACTTACATTATATTATGAAATGGTGATATATATATGTATAAATTCTGTATATATTAATATATGAGTTATATGGTATATATTATAGTTTATGGCATATATTTTTCTACGGTTCACGTATATTGATATATATATGTATATATATACATATATATATATATATATATATATATATATACATATACATATATATGTGTGTGTATATATACATATATCTACATATATATATATATATGTATATATCGTGGCTTTCTTCTTGTTTTTTTAAAAGAAAATTTTATACATATGTTATGACCCGTATATGTTTATATATGGGTCTTATGTTAGTATATAAGTTTTAAAATCTGTTATATATTATAATAGTATATATAACAGTTTAGATATACATTAGAATGCACATATATATAATGTTCTGTGTGTGTGTGTGTATATATATATCTGTAGGTCTATATATGTTTAACTTATGGTCTTGCTAATTTTTGGTTTGTGAGAAATGGTCATATGTATATATTACAAGTTAGAATCTGTTTGTTTATATTAGTGTGTACAAGTTATAAATAAGTTAGTTTATAATAAATATATATATATATATATATATATATATATTATGTCAGTTTTATATATGTTAGTATTTATAAAGGAAATTTATAAAGACTTATATAGGCTATTTACAGAAATATGATATGTTGATTTTTATTTATAAGTCATGTTATATCAAAGTATATAAGTTATAGGATATGCTTATGTAGGTGAGTTTATGTTGGTTTATTTATATGTATATATAATTTAGTATAATTTATATGGTCTGCATATATATATATATATATATATATATATATTATAATATATACACGTTACATACTGTTTATATACAATAGGTAGATACTGTTAGTCTGCATATATAATATGTATGCAAGATATATTTTGTATGAAGAAAAAAATATTGTAACATTGAAATGTATAGATCATTTTTTTAATATAAGTTTTCAATTAAATATTGAATCTATATGGTTATATGTATATGAGCAAGTTTTAAATTTGCAATTGCTGTTTATTTTTTGGCAAGGCCGACGGGGTTAAGTGGTCCCCGACCAATTTATTACTCACGAAAACATAAAGAACATTAAGGAAAACAAAGAATACAGAGAAACATTAAGGAACACTCACACAAGGAGTACATAAGAACACAAAGGCAGAGACACAAAAACACACACTAAGACAGAAAAGAAGACTGAGCACTAGAAATGCATGCACATCTCAATTCCAGGATCATGAAAAAACAGCATATCCAAGGAGCTCTTCACTTCATGCCTAATCCAATGCTTGAATGATACAACAGACTTACTCTTGCTAGAATCAAATATTCTTATATTACGTTCATTCCAAACAGCATATATGAAGCTCTTTAAAGCCACAGTGAAAATGCGCTTACGCTGGTTCTTACCCTTTGTCTTGGTTTGAATTCTGTTCCACTCAACGTTGCTATCAGGAGAAGGAGAATCACCATCAATGCAAGCCATGATCTCATTCCAACTGTTCAGAACTATGTCACAATTAAAAAATAAGTGTTTTGCAGTCTCTTCATAGATACCACAGAAGGGACACATCACAGCAATGCTCATACCCTTGCTAGCCAATTTATCCCTAGTTAATAAAGCATCCTTCAAAACCTTCCAAAGTATCATGTTATGTCTCATACTACTATCTTTACTCCATACAGTTTTCCACCAAGGCCAGATCAGAATGTCACTGTTACATTGGATCCTCTCATAAACTTCACCAACTTTAAACACATTATTCTTTTCACCCCAAACAATTCTATCAGAGGTAGGCCGCATAGGAGTAAAGTTTTTTATCTTGTCCCAGATATTTTGCACACGTTGATTGGAAGAATACCTTCCACCACCTTGAAAAATGTAAAGAACATCCATAACCTTAGCAGAGAGTTGAATTCCAGATTGCATTATTTCATTGTAAGACAGATTTCTTTTTAAAATATACCCCTTGTCAAGCCAAGGGTCTTCCCAGAAGCTAGTCTTATAAATAGGATCAGTATTCATTTGTATTAGAGGGAGAATAGTGTCCTTTAGTTTGAAAATGCACTGCCAAGTCCAACTTAAGTTTTGTGGTTTGTTCATGCTCCATAAGTTTTTTCCTTTGATAACATTAATTTCAGACCATGTTGTCCACATGCTAGCAGTATTATTGAAATAAGTGTCTATATGCCTAGCAAAGGCAGTTTTGTTCCACTGCTTGAGATTGAAAAGACCAAGCCCACCCTTATTTAAAGGTGCCTCGAGAGAATTGAATTTAATAGGAGCAAGATATCTGCCAATAGTCTTGCCAGTCCAAAAGAATTTCATAATTGCACTTCTGATCATTTTAATAAGCTTGAAGGGAAGAACAAACATTCTGGCCCAGTACACTTGCATTGCAAAAATGATAGATTTGATTAGAGTAAGTCTTCCTGCTTGGCTAAGCTTTCTGGTGGTCCATAAATTCATTCTAGCAGTAATTCTTTGATATAAAGGAAGACACTGAGTAGTTGTAATCTTGGAAGAAGATAGAGGCAAACCAAGGTAAGAATCAGTGGACAAGCTCAGAGTTAATCCAGAGATACTGACTAATTGAGAAATTTGCTGCACACTCACACCAGCAACAGATATAGAAGATTTTTGAATGTTCACCTTAAGGCCAGTCATGGTGTAAAAATGATTGAGAGTATTCATAATTTCCTGCACAGTGTCAAGTTCAGGAGCACAGAACAAAACAAGATCATCAGCAAACATTAGTGTAGAAATCAGAGGTGCAGCACATTTAGGGTGAAGCTTAATTTTTTTAAGTTGAATGGCATCATTAATCATTCTAGTAAGTAGCTCCATAACTAGAATAAAAATAAATGCAGACAGAGGATCCCCTTGCCTTATTCCCTGTTTGCTTCCAAAAAATCCCTTCATCACACCATTGATGTTGATGGAGTAGGTTGGAGTAGACATACATTCATAAACCCAAGCAACAAAATGAGGAGGGAAATTCATAAATCCCATTATGCGTACAATGCTATCCCACTGCAGCATATCAAAGGCCTTCATGATATCAAGTTTCATCATAGCTTTTGGGGCAGAATTTTTATTATTGTAGCCTTTAAATAATTCATGAGCAAGAAGAATGTTATCAAGAATACTTCTGCCAGGCAGGAAGGCAGCTTGGTTGCTAGAAATAATAGTGGGAAGGACTAATCTTAGTCTAGAGGCTATAATTTTCGAGATACACTTATAAATCGTGTTACAACAGGATATAGGACGATAGTCTTTAACATGTATAGCATTCTTGACCTTGGGCACTAAGGCAATATTAGTATAGTTATAGGACCTATACAGTTTGGATTTGTTGAAGAAAAGACAAATGGCTTTACAAACATCATCAGCAACTATGGGCCAGCAGGCAGTGTAGAAGCAGACATTCATTCCATCAGGACCACCACAAGAGTTAGTTTTTAAAGAGAACATAGCATCATGAATCTCAGCAGTGGTAACTTCAGAACAGAGATAATTATATTCATTCTGTTCAAGCTTAGGTAATACTTTAGAAGGAATGGATTCAATATCAGGCTTGAAATTATTAGAATTACCTAGCAGAGATTTGAAGTAGTTTTCAAAAGCTTGTTGCACTCCATCAGAAGAAGAATGATGAACTTCATCTTTATCAACAACAGTAATTAAGTTCTCTTTGCTCTGATTGTTTTTAAGGCAAGCATGAAAATAGGCACTGTTCCTGTCACCTTTATCCCACCATTTAATTCTAGACTTTTGCCGCATCATCTCTTTTTCTACAGTTAACGCTTCATAGTATTGCTTGGAGAGAGCAGCTTCTGCTTCAGAAAGTTGAGAGTTATTAACATCATTCATCATTGCTTTCTAAGCTTCACCAAGCTTCAACAGAATAGAGGCACTCAGACCATTCCCTTTACCATACTTGTTGTATGCCCATTGCTTCAAAACTGCCTTTAAGTCCTTTAGTTTTTCCTGCAAAACAAACAAACTATTACCTCTTTTAGACTTGTTCCACACATTAGCAACAATTTGTTCAAAATCAGGTTCAAGAACCCAAGAGTTAAAAAATTTAAAATTTGATTTTCTTCTCATGTCCATTACTCTCAAGTGAATGATTTGAGGGGAGTGGTCAGAGAGGATAGGAGGGGGAAGGAAATTATACAGGAGAGGCCATTGGAGAAGGGCTTTATGATTGGAAAAGGAATGGTCAATTCGAGAAAATGTTCTAACACCATTTCTTCTTTTATTATTCCAAGTGTATTGCATCCCAACAGAATTCACTGGGATAAGATCAGCTTCCATCAGAGTAGAATTTAATGGTTGAATTTCATTTGGGGTCAGTGGATTCCCACCAACTCTATCAGAGAGATTTAAACAACAGTTAAAATCACCAATAATCAACCATGGATGAGTATTCTGCCGCAAAGATGGGATGACTGCATGAAGAGTTTTCCTTGCATTAGCAGAGTTCGCTGCATAAACAAAGGTAATATAATAGGAAGAATTATCATTGATATCACGGGCATGACAGTGAATCATTTGATCAGTGGATAGGAGAGAGGTAAGATAGATGTGAAGGGGATTAAAGAGGATCATAATTCTCCCAAATGGAGAATTACTTAAGTTATGAATGAGCTTCCACTCTTTATTTATGTATTCAGCAGCCTTAAGAGTAAGAGGAAGATTCAGTTTTGTTTCAAGAACAGCTAAGATTGATAAGTTGTTAGAAGCAATAAGATGTTTGCATTGATCAAGTTTGATTATGTTATGACCCCCACGAATATTCCATGCCTCAATGGTGGACATCATCAGAGATTGGGGGTATTAAGCATCTCTAACTTCATTTTCCTTGTTACTGCATGCTTTGATGACAAGTAATTAGGAATAGATGCTGATAGTGGGGTCAAATCATTATTGAGAGGTCCATCTTTTAATGGAGATATGAGAGACTGATTGGATAATGCTTGGGCAGGTTGAGAAGAAATGGTTGAAGCTTTGGGAGGTTTATAAGCCTTAGGAGGGATGATATGAGAATAAGGATTGATTTGAAATTGTCTGGGAGGAGATGGATTATCATTAAGAAGAGAAGAGACATCTGTGCATGTCATTGGTATCTTGTGCATGTTGTCTGCTGCAGTCAAGGCATACTGATCAGCCTGATTTTGAGACTTGTGGATCTTCATACCATTAGATGTTGTAGCTTCTTCAATTAACTTGTTTTTTTCCTTTTCACACTGCTTATTACCACTGCTAAAATCAGAATTGTGACTTGACAGAATTTCTTGTTGGGTTGCTTGTTTTTTTGCTTTTATTTTAACATGTTTGTTTTTGGTACCACCTTGTTCAGCAAGTAGTTGAATACAATCAGCCTTGCTTGGAGTTTTTTTCCTTCTTTCCCTTTGTATCTTGCTCTTCTACTTCTATACTATTGTCATTTTCCTCTAGCACTGCGTACACATTATCAGTGTCTTCAAGCTCCATCAGAGCATCAAATTTATTAGTTAACAATATGTCTTCAACTGTTACATCAACAACAGTTTCCAAATTTTTGCCTTTCCCTAATTCATTAACTTCTTCAGACTCTAATGGAAAACAGATATCCACCACGTCTTCATCAGTTATTTCCCCTGGTTCTTTTGAAGTTTCAACATTATTATTGACATGATCTTGCTTGTTCCCTTCATCATTTTGAATTACTTGAGTTCTATTTTCCTCTACTTCAGAATACTCATCTACCTTATCCCCAACAGTAATATTTTTGTCTTTATTCCTTATAAGAATGTCTGATTTCTTCTTTACAACTTTCTGCCATGTTCTTTCATTCAAATTTAGGGGAGGATTGAAGTTTCTATTCCCTTGAACCTTGTTCACTTTTGCTTCTCCAGGAGGGGGTCTATCATTTTTATTTATTTCTTTCAAATAACTTGAGCTACCAGTTACAACAGCATCACAGTTATCAGTTGTATGTCCAAACTTCTTGCATTTGGAACAAACATCAGGCCTCCATTGATACCGGACATAAATTTTTTGAAACCCACCTTCAACCAGTTTAACCAGGAATTCATGCGGGAGTTCTTTTTCTGGTTTTACTTCTATCAAACATTTCGCATAACTCATTCTATTCTGTTTCTCAGTCATCTCATCCATACACAAAAGCTTGCCAAGGTGGCTACTCAGCCAATTTATACCAAGAGGAGACCATGCATATAAAGGCAGATTATAGAAATGAACCCACACAGGAACAGAAGGAACAGAACCACTAATATTGCTAACAGAGGCATCATATGGCTTAATTATGAACAGCTTGTTTTTAATAATAACTGGGTCACACTGTAGAATTTTTTCTCTATCATCATCACAAGAGAAGTTGAATAAAAATACTGTACCATCAGATTTTACTCTAACTGACCCCTTAAGTTTCCATAATAACTTAAGTCTGTAAACAACTGCAGTGTAAGAAAGCGGCTTATCCAAGAAGAATCCCACCAGAGAGTCTTTCCATATCAAGTCACCAGCTTCTAAAACTACCTTCGGAGGCACCAACATGCTATTTTCATACTCCGGGACCAGATCAACAGGGATGTACTTCCCCGCATTCTTCGGTTTATGCTTAAAAAGGGAAGTCCATTTCTGTTGACCAAGAGTTGGATGGGACGAGACAAAGGATGATGTTGGATTCGAGTTGGTTGACAACAGAGTTGGAGGAGGGTCAGGAGGTACAAGTGGCAGTGGTACTGGTGGAGTAGGGGCAGAGACAGAGGGATAGGGCACCAGGGGAGCCGCATCACAAAAGGCAGTGGTCAAAGGGAGAACAGAAGAGTTGAGGTGGACAGATGGAATAGATGGGAGAGTAAGGACGGGGTCAATGGTGGTGAAGTTGGCAGAGATAGGGGTAGAGGACAAGGGAAGGACAGGAAGTATGGGGATAGTACAGTTGGTAGGGGAGGAGGAATGGGATAGGACGTGGGTAGGAGAGAGAGGAACAGACATGAAGTGTATACATATAGATTTTGAAAGTTATTTGCTTATTTTAAATTATAAGTTGTATATGATTTTATATATAGTATGTATAGTTATATATAAAAGTTCATTTATACCATTGATCTTCTTTAATCCAGTTTTAATTTGATTTCGTCAATTTCGAATTTCAAGCTTCATTTTGTTCGTCGAATTCGTGCCTATCTTACTTTGCTTTTTCTTGGATTCATAATCAATTTCATTATCAAATCTCTCTAATCTCGAAAGGTGAGCAATCACTCATGATTAACGTTCTTATATTTATTAAATTTGATTTCAATTGAAACGACAATTAAGATATGCTGCTGTTAGATATTTACATTACTATATATATGCTATTATCTTTATCTGTTCACCTGTGACATCTGACACCATTATCTGTTCTTTATATTGATGATATATGCCTGTTATATTATCATCATATCTGTTATCACTATGCAAGTCCTTGTTAGAATAGATTCCCTATGGTTTGAAATGATATATGCCCGAACGACCTATAGAATAGGGCAAAATCGTTATGCGTTCAAATGATAAACCCAAGCGATTTTCATTGAATTGAATTTGGGATTGCGGGTTGAAATGATATATACCGTATATATTTAAATTACGGATTAAAATGATAAATATCCATATCACTTGACCATAGGATAGAAAATTATATACAGACACCATTGGTCTATATATATAAATATTTTGAAATTGATTTCTATGGTTTTGGAAAGAAATATGTGGTTTAATAATATTGATTTTTGAGATATTATATAAATGTATTCTATAAAATTTAAATTCATGATTTTTTTAAAATTCTATGTTTTGAAATTGTTCAAAACTATAAGTCAGTTTGAAGTTATGATTTTAAGAAATTACTTATAATTTTACTAATTTATTATATGTATAAATTGGCTTTAATATAAAATAAGTTGATAATAAGATTTGATTTAATAAAGTTAATTTAATTAATACATAATACGTTTCAGTATTGTTTAAAATCATATCTTAAAATAGATTGTTATAATGATTTTTATAAGTTAAGGTTGGAAAGATAAATTTAAGTTGAGTTGAAATAATATTCTTTTAAGAATTATATTAAATAAAATCAATTGGAAACTGATTGGATATTGTGAATTTAAGGATACGATTTTATAACTTGATTTTGGTTTAAAGTCATTAATGAATATTTCAAGTTTAAATAAATTGAAGGAAATATTTTGATTATTTGAGATTTATGTAAATGATATTGGATTTATTAAGCGAATATTTCAAAATAAATAATAATGAAGTTAAATAAAGATATATATATATATATATATATATATGAAATTATCAAATTCAGTTTTGAAAATGATGAATCTTTAAATCTTTGAAATATATTGAAATTTAATTGTTTTATTTTGTAGTTCAAATCTGTATTTGAAATCGATATAATTTGAAATGATTTATTGAGAAACTGAATTGAATTGACATTGATGAATTGAGATTGAGTTAAATTGAATTTTGGCATTTGAGTGAATTTATGTCAATTTGTAAAATATGAGGAAGCTATTTTATCATATAAAATATTTTTTAATTATATTTAAACTATTGTAACGACCCGCAAATCCGTACCCCTTGAGTCAACACTATTCTACATCAATCAACTCAAGTTGAACAGAAATACGAACCATTTGGGTTAAAGAAGAAGAGGTAGAAGAAGAGAAAACAGAAAAACAACAACAGAATCTTACCATCGCAGCGGAATAAAATATAATATATAATAATAGATCTTTACACAAAAGAAAACTATATATGTTTTATACATACCTCATCAGAGTACATCAATCACAAAACACACAATTGGCAGTAATCATAAACTGCTCTCGTACAACTGAGTACACAACTAAACAACACAATGGAATATATATAAACAAGTACAGGAGTACGTATCGTCATCCAGCTCGTCTCCTGAGCTCCACAGCATCATATCCTATGTCCTATAATACTTGGTCTGAGCCGAGCATTACAGTTAAATAACACCCGAGTCAGTCTGGAATACCAGCGTGAGAAAATCACACTCAAATTGATTATTAAAGTTGCAAAATCCTTTGAAAACAAAAGCATCTCGTAAGACCACGCTACAAATAAACATGTCGGGTTTTTACCTTACGATAGCTAAAACATTTTCTTATAAAATCCTCTGATATTATAATAGGGTCTATATACAAATACTTATTAAAATAGCCGAAATTGTTACATTATTAAATTCCAGCTACTAGCCACAGAGTGGGTAATACAAACAAAATTCGTACAAGGCGCATAGGGAAAATGGATTTCCAACTAATGACTAGGCACTGGGGTACCACCTGTCACAGTACGTGGCCTAGATCGTAGTACCGAGGGGCCACCCTAACTACCCTACAACACAAGACCAGAACTACCCCTTACTGGATAATCCCGAGTGAGATCACCCCACGGTTGGGATCAGCAACCACACCACTAAGCCGAAATAAAAAGTGACATCTAGACAGGGATGACCTCACCCTGAATGGGTGCTACCCACCTAGCCTTGCTGCATAACCCCTGATTTTCAGTCATTCTCGGTTGATGAGGCTTGAGGCTAAGCGTTACCTTTATAGAACATATCCCTTAGAATGCCCATAGTCCACCTGACGATGTTCCGAAAGCATTCATCCATACAAGTCCGTTCCAGGTTCGAACGAAATCGAAGGCACTATTCCTACTACATCTATTTTGGAAATATCCTCAGGATTAGTAGCGACTAGCCCTTGCACTTCACTGCTCCAACTTCGAATCCAAACTCGTTTTTCCACGAAAACGTACAAACTAGATCGAAGTGGTTTTCGAGAAATAAATCCCGATCCCGGTCTCTTCGAAACGATCAACGCATTTGGCCAATATTGATAGCCGGTTATTTAACTATCAATTAACATTCACAACATCCATCATACAATAAATAATTTCCCAAATTATTTATTAATCCCAAAAATATCTTCACAAGATATATTTTCACTTTCAAACCCCTTTGAAAACAGTTTCAAACTATCTTCCTTTCTCAGAATAAATTCCAAGTATTTTCTATTTCCACTGAAATCACCAAGCACAAAACTTTAGATTTTTAAAATAATTTAAAACGCTTTACTTTGAATTATACTTTAAAACATTTAAGTTAAAACTACTTCAATAATTGGTTAAAAATACATACTATATAAATATTCGAAATTATGGTTACTTTATAAAATATAAAACTAGGTTTTCACTTTTTAAAACAAAATACTAAGTTACCTTTTAAATACTTACTACGATAATAGATTTGAAAAATACTTACTTTAGAATTTAAACATTTAGAGATAATAGATTTTCTAAAACATGCTTTTTAAAACAACATTAAACTTTTATCTTATATTTAAAAATTTACTTTGAAAACGTACTTGGCTATCCGGAGAAATATACTCCTCTTCACATTCTTCTTTAAATTTTTGATTCCAAACACTTGAATCAATTTCCAAATTGATTTCCAATTTACCCCCTTTTATTCCAAAATTCATTAATTTCAGATTTTATTTCTTAATTATGATTTAAAATACTTTTAACTGAGGATACCAATTTTAGATTTCTCAACTTACTTCTTAATCCTTTTAAATAAATTTAAACTTTAAATTTTAAAATAATTGTTTATTCCTTTTAAATAATATCACTAAATTTTACAATTCGTTAATTTCTGTTTATTCAAAATCTTGTTTCTTTTCATACTCGAAGTTATTTATTAGTATTTTGGTATCACTTCCATTTCCTTTTCAATTCATTCTTAATTTATTCAAATTTTCTATAATTATTTTGCTTACAAATTCACTTCTTTTATTTTCTTTCCAAAATCTAATTTATATATTTTTGGTAACTCATTATACCCAAATATATTCAATCAAACCATAGCATTCAATATTCCAATATAATGCATCATAGAATATCAAATAATCACAACAGAGAATATTAAATAATTTAAATAAATGTTGAGGGACCCAGTTGGATCCCTCCAACTTATTTTCCCTGCATCCACAGACGTTAGCACAACATAAATACCAATTCCACTTCAAGGTGGAATATCGCGGTATATGAGATTAATATAAATCATCCTCTATTATGCGACGCATAGGGTCTCATCCGCTATATAATGCGGGAAATCAAACATTCCAAGATATACTATATACTACTATATATAATATAACACACCAAATCCAATCAATCAATCAATAATTAAATTTAACCATTTAAGTTTAAATAAAAATTCAGCCAAGTGAGATTAACTCACCTTTGCATTTGTTTGCAATCCACTTCAATTCTGTCTTGGTTTTCCCTGTTTATAACCTTGTATAAACATTTATACAGTTTATTAATATTTGAATAAACCGAACAAGTTATTTCCACTTAGTTAACTAATTATTTAATTTATACAGTTTTCCTTTAAACCATTTGGTAACTGAAATATTTAAATATGTTAATAAAACAATTTGATCACTAAATCCATTGTTTAAAAATAAACTATTAACTTTAAAATAGGTATATGTATATTAATTTATTGTTCTAAAACTACGTATACTTTAAAATTTTAATTATATATAGATCAAAATCTGATTTCCTATAAATTCTTCAATCATTTAAAATTCATATATTTTATTATTAGTTTTCCAAACCCTATCTATAAATAAATAAGTTTTCCGTTTATTGTCATTGTACCTACTCATCTGTCTTTCAATTAAAAACCCTATTCAAATCAGCAACGGGTTGATCTATATATATTATCTATTTTCTAACTATATAAATTTATTTCAATTGAAAAACAAATTTATATCTCTACTTACCTCACTGCTAAATCCAATACTTTTAAATATAATTTTTTCACAAATTTAATATATGTAAATTGAAATCAAAAATTTATACCTTGCCACTCAAATCCTAAATTCGAAATGCCCAAACACAGATCGCAGCATCAACAGCTCACCATTGCGACCATCGCAACTATCGCGACTTCCGCCACCTTGCCTCACATGTCGCCATTGAAGCCCTAGATCTTCGATTGAGACTTTAACATCCTGATCAATTTGCAAATCGTAAAATGAATTCAGACAGAATGATTCGCCTAACATCTCGAAATTGAGCTCAAATCCTCGCATCTGACCCAATCTCGCACAAGCGATACACTGCTCCAAGCCGATCACAAAAATTCCTTGACAATACGAGCCTCTCCAACACTGCCGCTCACTGTAACGAAAGTGGACTCGATCCTTGAATCGAGCACTGCGGTTTTCGATGTGGATAAAATGCATGAGAGGGGAAATTCGCGGCCCCCTTGGAACAATTTTGAAAAGTAAAAGAGCGGAGGGAAAGAGGATGTAGATTCCTTTGTTTCATCTGCCATTTCCCCTTCCCTTTTTTTTCTCTGATCGATCTGAGTTTCCATTTTTTTTAGATTGTTTGTTTTTTGTCATTGATTTGCTTGGCCAAGAGATTTAAATGAAGGACGAAGCAAGAAATAAATCTAACGTATTGAAGAAGGAATGAGGGAACACGGTACAAGCAGCTATAGTGAATTTGAAATGAAAGTTACGACGTGAAATAATTGCGGCTACATAGTATGTTTATTAAAAATATTTTTATTTAAATTCCAAATGTCTCGATAAATGCAACCTAAAATTGCAAACTCCTATCGAGGCGTGCCGCTAGGCGTTTATAACGTTATAACCCTATTCCGAACGAAATGGAAAAGGTTTCGAGTCCTAATTCGATCTTATGGAGAAGATAGCTTTTTGGACCAGTTATAAAATTGAATTTTCCGATTAAATTTTCAGCGCGTTTACTTATCGTACGCTCACACAACAACTCCAAAAGCTACGAAATTTGAAATCCGATAATAAAACACTATTACGGATCCAATGGAACTGATTTCGTCAAATTCTGAGACTGTGCCTCGGAAGGCTATTTTTAAATTCAACTTAAACGATATATTTTTAAAACCGAACGAATCACTTCCAATTTCAATTTAAAAGCTTTTGTTATCTTTAGAACTATCAATATAAATTTTCAAGCCTTCAAATTATTTTTAACTGGCTTAGAACTCCGGATTCAACATTTAGCTCAACTTCAAATTATTTAATTCAATAATTCAATTATCAAATAATTAGTGATACTTGAATTCAAGTTAAAAATAAGATTTTAAATATATAAAATCAATTAAATATTTCAATTTCAAATGCTTAAAAATTCCGGGTCGTTACATTCCTCCCTCCTTGTAACAACCCTAGATTTTGACTATATATTTAAATTTGACTTTATTTCATTTTGAAATTATTTTAAATTAGTTTTATTTGTGTGATATCATTTATAAATATTTTTAAAATGATAATATTATTTTTCAAAAATTTACTGTATTTATTTCCTATTTTTAAAGGCTGTTTTCTAATTTTCTGCCATTTTCTTCATTTTAAATTTCTTTATTTTATTTTAAATTTGTTTTATTTGTGAAAATTCATCTCTAAATATTTTTAAAATAATAATAGAATTTTTCCAAAAATTACTGTGTTGACTACCTATTTTTAAGGGTTGTTTTCCCATTTTCTGCATTAAAATTTTATATTTAAATTAAATTTTAAATATTTATTTTTTGAATATATTTCTATTTTATGTTATTATTTATGTTTAAAAATACTTTACAAGCTTATATGAATTTTCTAAAAATTATTTCATTTAACTTCAAATTTTGCTAGTCTAGTTCACTGTTTTAACTATTTTCCTTAATTTTACTTTACATAATTGATAAATATTATATATATTTGTATATTTGTTAAAAATTTCGAAATCTTATCTGATATTGTTATTATTTCAGATACATAAATTTATATAAATAATCAAAGGTAAATTGAAAGGGTTTGTGACCTTTTGTTTCCCATGGCTTTTGATTTTCCCATCTTTTCACATTTTAACTCACTTTTGCCAACAATTAGCCATTACTACTCACATAATTCAGCTGCCTACCTCCATTCCTCATTCACGTACATCTTTTTCCTCCTTCCTGAAAAAAATTTCGGCCTCCTCTTGATTGGGAAGTTTGGTAAAATTCTATTTCCTTTTATCTTCTTTTGTTCACTTATGTAGATTTTTCTAGTTTGATTTTGCACTTGCTTCACCTCATGTAGGCTCAACCATGCCACCTTGCTGCCTAGCCGCCTCCACCACCTGATGACACACCACCAGCACCTCCTCCTCACCAGCCACTCAAGCCATGAACCCCCTTGGTGATGCATATCCGCAAAAGTTTCAAAACACCCTTTATATTGACCTAGCCGAGCACTAGTTTCCACATCCACCACTTCCACCAACCATGGCCGCCCCTACTCCACCACCACCACCTCCAGCACCTCCAACACCCACGGGCACACCACCACAGTGGACCCCACTCCTCTGGCCATGACACCTAGGGCCTTGGCCGAGCCCAATTCATGGCCCAAAACCAATGTGTATGCATGATTTTGTGTTCTTGCCTTCACCCACCTTTACACCATCACTCAAACTCATGTTAGGCCGACCTTAGCAACCCAGACCTGACCCTAAATCATTGTCTTAGACCTGTACTCTACCTCTGGCCGATCCTATGAGACATCGGAAGCAAGTGCAAAGCATTTCAGCTTTGTTTTATGAAGTTATTTCTAGCATCGTTTATCGTATTTTTGGTCTGAAACCTTATAATTGTTATGTTGGTTGTTTGATTTGTATTCAAGGGAATTAATCCTTGGCTCCTCCATTTCGTATCTGTATCATGCTTTTGTGCTTGTGTAGATCCCGTTGTGCAATTCGTCGTTGTGTCATCAGCTCAAAACTGTGAGTAAATCTCACCCAACTAATATGTACTTATGTAGTGATAAACTGACATCACCTGAATCTATAAATGCATATCATCCTGTTATAACTGCTATATCATATTCATATGATGTTCACACCTATATTTACTCCTGTTATATCATATGTTACTGCTATTTCATGCTATTCTGTTACTTTCATCAATTTATCACACTGCAAGTTTCCTGTAGACTAGAATCACTATGTGTTGAAATGATACATACCCGAACGGACTTTAGAATAGGAGAAAATCGTTATGGGCTGAAATGATAGGCCTGAATGATTTTTAATTATTTTCTTTTACTTGGGATTGTGGGTTTGAAATGATCAAACCCGGGTTTTCTTTGTAAATTACGGGTTGAAATGATATATTACCCGTATCACTTTACCTAGGCTAGAAAATGAAATACAGACCCGTTGTTAAAATATGTTTTTCTAAATTTTTTTAAAATATTTTAGAAATGTAAATATTATAATATTTTGATTAGATTTGATTAAAAAATGATTTTTTTAAGCATTATTGATTTTCTGAAAATTTATAAGTGAAATAAATAAAGGGTAAAGTTAGAAATCTGAAATGTAAGTTATTTTGGAAATTATAATTTGGTGATAAATGGAATTTAAACTAAATATGAAAATATGATAAATTTATGATATTTTGAATCAAATGAATTTAAAATGATTTATTAATACATTAATGATTTTGGAATAAGGTTAAATGTGAAATGAATGAATATTTATGTTGAAATTTTGAAATATAACTAAAATTGGAAATTTGTGAATTTGGCTTAAAAGTGAATTTTAAGTTAAGTAAATAAAAATGAAATTAAGTTATATTTGAAAATTTTAAACTTAAGTGTTAAGTTAAATTTAATTTAATGAATTTGAATTTTTATGTTGGAATTTAATAAGTGAAATATTATTAAATTTTGATTTTTGAATGGAGATTTAACTTTATAAAATCATGAATATAAGGGTATTTGAATGATTGTTTTAAAAGTGAAATTATATGATTTTATAAGTTAAAAATGATTTAAATAAAAATATAATTATTTGTGAAATTATACTGAATATTTGAAGTTAATTAACTGCATTTCAGAAATGCTATTAATTCTAATGTAAATGATAACACAGCATTTGTAAATGCTGTAGTTGATAATAATGAACCAAATGGCTAAGTTTAATTAAAGGCTATCATAGCATTTTTGTAAATGTTATAATTGTTGAATTTAACTAAGTTTTATTTGAAACTAATGTAACCCTATCACAACATTTTTTTAATGCTATCTTTTGTTAAATTGAGCTGTTTTGAATATAACTTTCTGTAGAAATTTCTAAATGCTGTGAAAGTTGAATTTTCATCTGTTTTAATAAATTAAGTGGATAAATGAATTTTGAAAGTCTAAAATTTTGTAAATTTAATAATTTAATTATTAAATATAAATATAATAACTTCATTTTTATGATTTAAAATGAAGTAATTTGTTTTGAAATATAAACTATTTTGAAATGTGTTTTGTAATGGTATTTAAATAAAATAAAAATGAAGGTGGTTTGGAAGATATTATATTTTTGATATTTTGAAATGGATTTTGAATGATATTGAATTTTGAAATGATATTTGATTTTGAAGTATAAAATACCATTTTGAAATTTTAACCACGGGATGTAATTAATTTATAGTTTAACCGATTCTTAAAGGATGGGCGATCCCAAGCATCCTTTAAGTTATTGTGCATTTCTACTACAGTTCACTTGAGTTGGTTTACCTTATATAAGTATATATTTTCCTGACTCAAGTGTTTTGTGTTTTACTTTACGCTCGGGTCAGCCTGAGTATTCACAGCTTTGGATTCTCTTTCTGGAGCTGGTCTTTGCTCGAGTCTCTGCTTATCTACATTTATATCTACTCTCTGTTTCATCTGTTCTAGTTTATCTCATGTATTAGTGAACTTCTATGTATTTGGGATTTCTATTATGTTGTTTTCAGATTGTATTATGTATTTGGTTTGAGACTCTGCCGTAGTAGCTTCATGAACTACTATGTATTTTATTTCCGCTGTGAGTTATTCTGATATTTCTGTGTCTGTGATTCTGTGATTGTATTTCATTTGCTCCAAATTTATCTACAACGCAGTATTTTGAGCAATTCAAGTCCGACATGTGCGGATGCGAATGGCTGAAAATATCGGGTTGCTATAGTTGGTATCAGAGCTTTGGTTTTAGGCAAACCTTAGCCTGCGGAGCAAAACTCATTAGAGATAAGGTAGAAATACCCTAGAACGAGTGAAATCAATCTCAGAATCCTTTCCTTGTGAGAGTACGTATTTTCGAAGTATAAAATGATTTTTAATGGATTTTCAAAGATTATTTTGGTATAAAAATGTTCTTATTTCGAAATCAAGATTTTCTAAACTTCATCTCTTCAGTATCCACCTTGTTAGAAATCTCTTGGTTAGGATTCTTATTGATTAAGATTCCTTGAACTGTGGAACGCTCCCACTTGTTCTGAAATCCAGTCTTGTCTTCCTTATTTTACCCATTTGATTTTGGCATTCTGTAACCCCACTTTGGAATGACCTCTCTACAGAGTGGTGATTCCGTAAACCTTTGAATGATTTATAAAGGGGTGAAATTCCTTTATAATTGGCATTGATTCACCGGATATTTCAGTATCCTCGGATGTCGATGCTATCTATCTCCTCCTTTATTTGTTAATTAAATTATCTCATCTTCGTTTGAGTTTATCTTCGAAATAGAATTCTATTTGATTAGAGTTCCTCTAATTTGGAATCTTTGTTTGTTTGAAATCCTTCCTTGAGTCATCCTTTGGAAATTTGTGTTTCGTTGTATTTTGAAATTGTGCATACATCGAAATTATTAAGGATGGCCATATTTTTATATATAAAAGTGAAATGTTTTCGATAAGGACTATATACCTTTCAAAATGAAAATTTGAAATTTCGAAAGAATTTGAAATTTCGAAAATTTTATAAGAACTTGATTTATACAAAAATGATTTATAACTGAAGGGTTTTGAATTTGAATTTCAAGGAATCAAATTCCGGTGTTTTGAAATCGGTTCTAAGATTTTGGAAAATATATAATAATAATATGATTTAAAGATATTTTTTTTTAAATAAGAAATGTTTCAAATGTATTCGAATGAATTTCGATGATTTCGAAGGAATTTCAAAGAAGTTTTTCAAAGTTAAATGAAGTCCAGAACTCACTTATGTCGCTGGAAATAATTTCGATGATGAATGCATGCATCATCGACATTGATTTTCGAGTTTCTGAGTAAAGGAGAAGCCACTCTAGTAGCTTTGCTATGCGAGTGATTTCGTGAAACCAATTTTGATTTCAGATTTCGAAGTATGGTTTGATATTCGAAAGATAGATCCGTGTGTGTGTGTGTGTGTGTGTCTATATATATATATATATATATATATATATATATATTTGAAAAGATTTAAAGTAAGCCGGTGTTCAGTTCTCGAGTTTCAGATTTTGAAACCAAACTTTTGAAATTGATTTACTGATTTAGTGTTGATTTTCAACTCTTGGATTGAAAATATGGCTTCTTCGACTATTTTAAGATTCGAGCACTTCCAAATCAAGGTTAATTTTTCAAAGCTAAATTTTTTTTGAAAGGTATAAGGTATTTGATAAAGAATATAAGTTTAGTTTGTATGTTTCAAGTATGAAATAATATGGTTTTTTATAAGTTGAAACTGTTTTGTTAAGTAAATAAATAAGACTACTTTGAATTATACTAATATGAAATTTAGTTTTGAAATGTTTTGGATAAAAATTAGTCTTCAAATGTTTGAGAAAATTTTGGTTTTAAATGTTTTAACTTAGTAACATCTTTATAAAACTATTTATTTAACAAGTTGGAATAGATACATAAGTTGTACGTATGTTGTTTTATTCGCATAATTAATTTGATCCAAGTTTGAGTACACAAGTTCGAGGTGAATTACACTATTTTGTATTAGGATTTTTCATTTGATTCTTGATGGCGAATATTTGATATGGATTTTGGGCTTGATTCTAGAATTCTCTATCATAGTATATGGCTATGCAAGGAGACTGATGGCTTCTAGTCGAGAAACCATATCGAAGTCCGCATTAGGAAAGTCGAATGGACAATACTAGTTCAAAAGCGAACTTGTGTGACCGAGCGAGCGATCGAATGTAATGTTGCGAAATGATGACATATGTATATCTTATATCCTAATATCGTTGGTATACTTGACGCTGAAATTGAAAGTTGTTGGGTTGGATATCTTTGTAATTTAATTGGAATTTTCCTTTTATGAAAAACCACTATCAAATTTAAAACCATTTTTCAAAACCATTTTTCTTTTCCTTAAACTAACTGTTTTATTCTATTTTTCATAAAAACTATTTTATATACAAAACTATTCTTAATTAAAAATCTTTTAGTAAGCAAAGATGTTCAATCCCATATGGCTTTTCATGCAGCGAAATTTATTTTTTTTGAAAATTTTGATTCTTATATAAGATAAACTTTATGTAAGTATAAAATGATTTTGAAAACCATTGATCTTGATAAATCTATATTGAAGCTTATATTAGTATGAAAGGATATTTGGTTTACTTGCAATTTGAGTTTATTTAAAAATAATGGATTTATGAAATAAATATTTCAACACTAAGTAATAATGAAGTAAATTTTGAGATATATGAAATTATGAAATTTAGTTTTGAAATATGGTATATTTAAGCCTTGAAACATATTTAAGATTTAATAGTTTATTTTGTAAATCAAATCTATATTTGAAATTGGATAATATTTGAAATGGTTTCGTTGGAAAACTAAATTGAATTGAAACTGATGGTTTGAATGGAATTAAAATTTGGAAATTTTAGATTTTGGTTTAATTGAATAAATTTGTGAAATCTAAAGAACTAAAGGAATGTTTTATGATTTCAAATGCGTGATTTCTAAATGTTTTGATTTTCAAAGTGTAATGATTTCAAGTATTTTGGTTTCGAAAGATTCATAACTTTGAAAGTATTATGACTTTCGAAATGAATATATGTTTGAAATGGAAATGAATTTGTTGGACCTAAATTTTGTAGATTTGGAAATTTGGATTATTTTCTAAATCTATTGTTTTAAGAAACTTTGAAACTGAATATATGTAATTTGGAAGAAATGATTTGGTGAAATCATATATGATTTTTAAACTGAAATACTATTGAAATGAATTAAATTGAGAACCTTTTTTTTAAATACTTTGATTTGGGAGCTATCGAACTTATATAAAATTGATTTTTATAAGTATGCAGTAGATTTGAAAACTATTGATTTGAAAACTGTTGATTTGAAAGGTACCCAATTTTGAAAAGTGAAATCTTATATAATCGAAATCTATATAAGTGTGATTTGATATACTATTATTTTGGAAAGTATTTGATTTGAAATGAAATCTTATATAAAATGAACTTTATGTAAGTATGATATTTGAAAGTGATTTTGAAAGGTACTATATGATACATATTTTCGAAGTAAAGATATGGAAAGTGCCTTCTGCTTGATATCCGCTTTGTGGCCACACTGTGGATTCATTCTATCGATATTATTCTCTCTCTTTGTTTTGGGTTTTCCGGATATGATACTCGATTTTCCATCGAATTCCATGGTGATCTCCATGGTCTTATGATCGCGACTGCATAGCGCAACTGCCTGGCTGAGCTGGCCTAGGGGTACAGATTGTTTCCAGGGGGATCCAGGCGTAACCATTGTGTATCCTGCACTCTATGTAGGTCGCATTAGTAGAGCAAATGCCTGGCTGAGCTGGCCTGGGGGTACGGATTGTTTCCTGGGGCATCCAGGCGTAACCATTATGTATCCTGCATTCTACTCGTCATCATGGCGTAACTCGCAGGGCTGAGAAAGCTTACGGATACGGATTGTTTCCTGGGGGATCCAGGCGTAACCATTGTGTATCTGCGATCCATGGTTAGACAACTGTTTCGGTTTGGTTGATTTGTTTGGATTGTACTTTCCATATCTGTTTTTAAAAGTGTTTTCATTATTTTCACTGGGTGTTGAAACAAGTCTACTATGTACTTGGAGAATTCTAGCTTTGCGCCTGATCAACTCATAGCTAGAGTCTGCAAAAACGAAAGTAAACTTGTTAAGACATCGAGTTATAAAAGTATTTTGATAAAAGCATCTTGATAAAGTACTATAAAAAGAATATTTTGATCAGTTATTTTCCTTTCTAAAAAATTAAATGTTTTAAATATTGTTTACCTTGAACCATCAGATTTGAATCAAATGACTATTCATCATACTAAATTTTTTTTTTATTAAATTGAAATGTATAATGGTTCATCCTTGTCTTTCAACCTGCTTTACCTCCTAGCTATTTTTTTTCCCTACCTTCTTTCGGGGATGTATTCCAACCTATTGCTCTTTCTTGTTGTTTCTCCGCTTCCTTCCTTTTCGAGGACGAAACGATTTGAGTAGGGGAGAGTGTAACAACCCTAGATTTTGACTATATATTTAAATTTGACTTTATTTCATTTTTAAATTATTTTAAATTTGTTTTATTTGTGTGATATCATTTCTAAATAATTTTAAAATGATAATATAATTTTTCCAAAATTTACTGTATTTATTTCCTATTTTTAAAGGCTGTTTTCTAATTTTCTGCCATTTTCTTCATTTTAAATTTCTTTATTTTATTTTAAATTTGTTTTATTTTTGAAAATTCATCTCTAAATATTTTTAAAATAATAATAGAATTTTTCCGAAAATTACTGTGTTGATTTCTTGTTTTTAAGGGCTGTTTTCCCATTTTCTGCTATTTTTTGCATTAAAATTTTATATTTAAATTAAATTTTAAATATTTATTTTGTGAATATATTTGTATTTTATGTTATTTTTTATGTTTAAAAATATTTTACAAGCTTATATGAATTTTCTAAAAATTATTTCATTTAACTTCAAATTTTGCTAGTCTAGTTCACTGTTTTAACTATTTTCCTTAATTTTACTTTACATAATTGATAAATATTATATATATTTTTATATTTGTTAAAAATTTCGAAATCTTATCTAATATTGTTATTATTTCAGATACATAAATTTATATAAATAATCAAAGGTAAATTGAAAGGGTTTGTGACCTTTTGTTTCCTATGGCTTTTGATTTTCCCATCTTTTCACATTTTAACTCACTTTTGCCAACAATTAGCCATAACTACTCACATAATTCAGCTGCCTACCTCCATTCTTCATTCACGTACATCTTTTTCCTCCTTCCTGAAAAAAATTTCGGCCTCCTCTTGATTGGAAAGTTTGGTAAAATTCTATTTCCTTTTATATTCTTTTGTTCACTTATGTTGATTTTTCTAGTTTGATTTTGCACTTGCTTCACCTCATGTAGGCTCAACCATGCCACCTTGCTGCCTAGCCGCCTCCACCACCTGATGACACACCACCAGCACCTCCTCCTCACCAGCCACCCAAGCCATGAACCCCCTTGGTGATGCATATCTGCAAAAGTTTCAAAACACCCTTCATATTGACCTAGCCGAGCACTAGCTTCCACATCCACCACTTCCACCAACCATGGCCGCCCCTACTCCACCACCACCACCTCCAGCACCTCCAATACCCACGGCCACACCACCACAGTGGACCCCACTCCTCTGGCCATGACACCTAGGGCCTTGGCCGAGCCCAATTCATGGCCCACAACCCATGTGTATGCATGATTTTGTGTTCTTGCCTTCACCCACCTTTACACCATCACTCAAACTCATGTTAGGCCGACCTTAGCAACCCAGACCTGACCCTAAATCATTGTGTTATACCTGTACTCTACCTCTAGCCGAGCCTATGAGATGTTGGAAGCAAGTGCAAAGCATTTCAGCTTTGTTATATGAAGTTATTTCTAGCATCGTTTATCGTATTTTTGGTCTGAAACCTTATAATTGTTATATTGGTTGTTTGATTTGTATTCAAGGGAATTAATCCTTGGCTCCTCCATTTCGTATCTGTATCGTGCTTTTGTGCTTGTGTAGATCCCGTTGTGCAATTCGTCGTTGTGTCATCAGCTCAAAACTGTGAGTAAATCTCACCAGACTAATATGTACTTATGTAGCGATAAACTGACATCACCTAAATCTATAAATGCATATCATCCTGTTATAACTGCTATATCATATTCATATGATGTTCACACCTATATTTACTCCTGTTATATCATATGTTACTATTATTTCATGCTATTCTGTTACTTTCATCAATTTATCACACTGCAAGTTCCCTGTAGACTAGAATCACTATGGGTTGAAATGATACATACCCGAACGGACTTTAGAATAGGAGAAAATCGTTATGGGCTGAAATGATAGGCCCGAATGATTTTTAATTATTATTTTTTACTTGGGATTGCGGGTTTGAAATGATCAAAGCTGAGTTTTCTTTGTAAATTACAGGTTGAAATGATATATTACCCGTATCACTTTACCTAGGCTAGAAAATGAAATACAGACCCGTTGTTAAAATATGTTTTTCTAAAATTTTTAAAATTATTTTAGAAATGTGAATATTGTAATATTTTGATTAGATTTGATTAAAAAACGATTTTTGTAAAGCATTATTGATTTTCTGAAAATTTATATGTGAAATAAATATAGGGTAAAGTTAGAAATCTGAAATGTAAGTTATTCTGGAAATTATAATTTGGCTATAAATGGTACTTAAATTAAATATGAAAATATGATAAATTTATGATATTTTGAATCAAATGAATTTAAAATGATTTTGTAATACATTAATTATTTTTGAATAAAGTTAAATGTGAAATGAATGAATATTTATGTTGAAATTTTGAAATATAACTAAAATTGGAGATTTGTGAATTTGGCTTAAAAGTGAATTTTAAGTTAAGTAAATAAAAATGAAATTAAGTTATATTTGAAAATTTTAAACTTAAGTGTTAAGTTAAATTTAATTTAATGAATTTGAATTTTTATATTGGAATTTAATAAGTGAATTATTATTAAATTTTGATTTTTGAATGGATGTTTAACTTTATAAAATCATGAATATAAGGGTATTTGAATGATTGTTTTAAAAGTGAAATTATATGATTTTATAAGTTAAAAATGATTTAAATAAAAATATAATTATTTGTGAAATTATACTGAATATTTGAAGTTAATTAACTGCATTTCAGAAATGCTATTAATTCTAATGTAAATGATAACACAGCATTTGTAAATGCTGTAGTTGATAATAATGAACCAAATGGCTAAGTTTAATTAAAGGCTATCATAGCATTTTTGTAAATGTTATAATTGTTGAATTTAACTAAGTTTTATTTGAAACTAATGTAACCCTATCACAGCATTTTTTTATGCTATCTTTTATTAAATTGAACTGTTTTGAATGTAACTTTCTGTAGCAATTTCTAAATGCTGCGAAAGTTGAATTTTCATCTGTTCTAATAAATTAAGTGGATAAATGAATTTTGAAAGACTAAAATTTTGTAAATTTAATAATTTAATTATTAAATATAATAACTTCATTTTTATGATTTAAAATGAAGTAATTTGTTTTGAAATATAAACTATTTTGAAATGTGTTTTGTAATGGTATTTAAATAAAATAAAAATGAAGGTGGTTTGGAAGATATTATATTTTTGATATTTTGAAATGGATTTTGAATGATATTGAATTTTGAAATGATATTTGATTTTGAAGTATAAAATACCATTTTGAAATTTTAACCACGGGATGTAATTAATTTATAGTTTAACCGATTCTTAAAGGATGGGCGATCCCAAGCATCCTTTAAGTTATTGTGCATTTCTACTACAGTTCACTTGAGTTGGTTTACATTATATAAGTATATATTGTCCTGACTTGAGTGTTTTGTGTTTTACTTTACGCTCGGGTCAGCCTGAGTATTCACAGCTTTGGATTCTCTTTCTGGAGCTGGTCTTTGCTGGAGTTTCTGCTTATCTACATTTATATCTACTCTCTGTTTCAGCTGTTCTAGTTTATCTCATGTATTAATGAACTTCTATGTATTTGGGATTTCTATTATGTTGTTTTCAGACTGTATTATGTATTTGGTTTGAGACTCTGCCGTAGTAGCTTCATGAACTACTATGTATTTTATTTCCATTGTGAGTTATTCTGATATTTCTGTGTCTGTGATTCTGTGATTGTATTTCATTTGCTCCAAATTTATCTACAACGCGGTATTTTGAGCAATTCAAGTCCGACATGTGCGGATGCGAATGGCTGAAAATATCGGGTTGTTATAGTTGGTATCAGAGCTTTGGTTTTAGGCAAACCTTAGCCTGCGGAGCAAAACTCATTAGAGATAAGGTAGAAATACCCTAGAACGAGTGAAATCAATCTCAGAATCCTTTCCTTGTGAGAGTACGTATTTTCGAAGTATAAAATGATTTCCAAATGATTTTTAATGGATTTTCAAAGATTATTTTGGTATAAAAATGTTCTTATTTCGAAATCAAGATTTTCTAAACTTCATCTCTTCGGTATCCACCTTGTTAGAAATCTCTTGGTTAGGATTCTTATTGATTAAGATTCCTTGAACTGTGGAACGCTCCCACTTGTTCTGAAATCCAGTCTTGTCTTCCCTATTTTACCCATTTGATTTTGGCATTCCGTAACCCCACTTTCGAATGACCTCTCTACAGAGCGGTGATTCCGTAAACCTTTGAATGATTTATAAAGGGATGAAATTCCTTTATAATTGGCATTGAGTCACCGGAGATTTCTATATCCTCGGATGTCGATGCTATCTATCTCCTCCTTTATTTGGTAATTAAATTATCTCATCTTCGTTTGAGTTTATCTTCGAACTAGAATTCTATTTGATTAGAGTTCCTCTAATTTGGAATCTTTGTTTGTTTGAAATCCTTCCTTGAGTCATCCTTTGGAAATTTGTGTTTCGTTGTATTTTGAAATTGTGCATACATCGAAATTATTAAGGATGGCCATATTTTTATATATAAAAGTGAAATGTTTTCGATAAGGACTATATACCTTTCAAAATGAAAATTTGAAATTTCGAAAGAATCTGAAATTTTGAAAATTTTATAAGAACTTGATTTATACAAAACTGATTTATAACTGAAGGGTTTTGAATTTGAATTTCGAGGAATCAAATTCCGGTGTTTTGAAATCGGTTCTAAGATTTTGGAAAATATATAATAATAATATGATTTAAAGATATTTTTTTTCAAATAAGAAATGTGTCAAATGTATTCGAATGAATTTCGATGATTTCGAAGGAATTTCAAAGAAGTTTTTCAAAGTTAATTGAAGTCCAGAACTCACTTATGTCGCTGGAAATAATTTCGATGATGAATGCATGCATCATCGACATTGATTTTCGAGTTTCTGAGTGAGGGAGAGGCCACTCTAGTAGCTTTGCTATGCGAGTGATTTCGTGAAACCAATTTTGATTTCAGATTTCGAAGTATGGTTTGATATTCGAAAGATAGATCCGTGTGTGTGTGTGTGTGTGTATATATATATATATATATATATATATTTGAAAAGATTTAAAGTAAGCCGGTGTTCAATTCTCGAGTTTCAGATTTTGAAACCAAACTTTTGAAATTGATTTACTGATTTAGTGTTGATTTTCAACTCTTGGATTGAAAATATGGCTTCTTCGACTATTTTAAGATTCGAGCACTTCCAAATCAAGGTTAATTTTTCAAAGCTAAATTTTTTTTGAAAGGTATAAGGTATTTGATAAAGAATATAAGTTTAGTTTGTATGTTTCAAGTATGAAATAATATGGTTTTTTATAAGTTGAAACTGTTTTGTTAAGTAAATAAATAAGACTACTTTGAATTATACTAATATGAAATTTAGTTTTGAAATGTTTTGGATAAAAATTAGTCTTCAAATGTTTGAGAAAATTTTGGTTTTAAATGTTTTAACTTAGTAACATCTTTATAAAACTATTTATTTAACAAGTTGGAATAGATACATAAGTTGTACGTATGTTGTTTTATTCGCATAATTAATTTGATCCAAGTTTGAGTACACAAGTTCGAGGTGAATTACACTATTTTGTATTAGGATTTTTCATTTGATTCTTGATGGCGAATATTTGATATGGATTTTGGGCTTGATTCTAGAATTCTCTATCATAGTATATGGCTATGCAAGGAGACTGATGGCTTCTAGTCGAGAAACCATATCGAAGTCCGCATTAGGAAAGTCGAATGGACAATACTAGTTCAAAAGCGAACTTGTGTGACCGAGCGAGCGATCGAATGTAATGTTGCGAAATGATGACATATGTATATCTTATATCCTAATATCGTTGGTATACTTGACGCTGAAATTGAAAGTTGTTGGGTTGGATATCTTTGTAATTTAATTGGAATTTTCCTTTTATGAAAAACCACTATCAAATTTAAAACCATTTTTCAAAACCATTTTTCTTTTCCTTAAACTAACTGTTTTATTCTATTTTTCATAAAAACTATTTTATATACAAAACTATTCTTAATTAAAAATCTTTTAGTAAGCAAAGATGTTCAATCCCATATGGCTTTTCATGCAGCGAAATTTATTTTTTTTGAAAATTTTGATTCTTATATAAGATAAACTTTATGTAAGTATAAAATGATTTTGAAAACCATTGATCTTGATAAATCTATATTGAAGCTTATATTAGTATGAAAGGATATTTGGTTTACTTGAAATTTGAGTTTATTTAAAAATAATGGATTTATGAAATAAATATTTCAACACTAAGTAATAATGAAGTAAATTTTGAGATATATGAAATTATGAAATTTAGTTTTGAAATATGGTATATTTAAGCCTTGAAACATATTTAAGATTTAATAGTTTATTTTGTAAATCAAATCTATATTTGAAATTGGATAATATTTGAAATGGTTTCGTTGGAAAACTAAATTGAATTGAAACTGATGGTTTGAATGGAATTAAAATTTGGAAATTTTAGATTTTGGTTTAATTGAATAAATTTGTGAAATCTAAAGAACTAAAGGAATGTTTTATGATTTCAAATGCGTGATTTCTAAATGTTTTGATTTTCAAAGTGTAATGATTTCAAGTATTTTGGTTTCGAAAGATTCATAACTTTGAAAGTATTATGACTTTCGAAATGAATATATGTTTGAAATGGAAATGAATTTGTTGGACCTAAATTTTGTAGATTTGGAAATTTGGATTATTTTCTAAATCTATTGTTTTAAGAAACTTTGAAACTGAATATATGTAATTTGGAAGAAATGATTTGGTGAAATCATATATGATTTTTAAACTGAAATACTATTGAAATGAATTAAATTGAGAACCTTTTTTTTAAATACTTTGATTTGGGAGCTATCGAACTTATATAAAATTGATTTTTATAAGTATGCAGTAGATTTGAAAACTATTGATTTGAAAACTGTTGATTTGAAAGGTACCCAATTTTGAAAAGTGAAATCTTATATAATCGAAATCTATATAAGTGTGATTTGATATACTATTATTTTGGAAAGTATTTGATTTGAAATGAAATCTTATATAAAATGAACTTTATGTAAGTATGATATTTGAAAGTGATTTTGAAAGGTACTATATGATACATATTTTCGAAGTAAAGATATGGAAAGTGCCTTCTGCTTGATATCCGCTTTGTGGCCACACTGTGGATTCATTCTATCGATATTATTCTCTCTCTTTGTTTTGGGTTTTCCGGATATGATACTCGATTTTCCATCGAATTCCATGGCGATCTCCATGGTCTTATGATCGCGACTGCATAGCGCAACTGCCTGGCTGAGCTGGCCTAGGGGTACAGATTGTTTCCAGGGGGATCCAGGCGTAACCATTGTGTATCCTGCACTCTATGTAGGTCGCATTAGTAGAGCAAATGCCTGGCTGAGCTGGCCTGGGGGTACGGATTGTTTCCTGGGGCATCCAGGCGTAACCATTAAGTATCCTGCATTCTACTCGTCATCATGGCGTAACTCGCAGGGCTGAGAAAGCTTACGGATACGGATTGTTTCCTGGGGGATCCAGGCGTAACCATTGTGTATCTGCGATCCATGGTTAGACAACTGTTTCGGTTTGGTTGATTTGTTTGGATTGTACTTTCCATATCTGTTTTTAAAAGTGTTTTCATTATTTTCACTGGGTGTTGAAACAAGTCTACTAAGTACTTGGAGAATTTTAGCTTTGCGCCTGATCAACTCATAGCTAGAGTCTGCAAAAACGAAAGTAAACTTGTTAAGACATCGAGTTATAAAAGTATTTTGATAAAAGCATCTTGATAAAGTACTATAAAAAGAATATTTTGATCAGTTATTTTCCTTTCTAAAAAATTAAATGTTTTAAATATTGTTTACCTTGAACCATCAGATTTGAATCAAATGACTATTCATCATACTAAATTTTTTTTTATTAAATTGAAATGTATAATGGTTCATCCTTGTCTTTCAACCTGCTTTACCTCCTAGCTATTTTTTTCCCTACCTTCTTTCGGGGATGTATTCCAACCTATTGCTCTTTCTTGTTGTTTCTCCGCTTCCTTCCTTTTCGAGGACGAAACGATTTGAGTAGGGGAGAGTGTAACAACCCTAGATTTTGACTATATATTTAAATTTGACTTTATTTCATTTTTAAATTATTTTAAATTTGTTTTATTTGTGTGATATCATTTCTAAATAATTTTAAAATGATAATATAATTTTTCCAAAATTTACTGTATTTATTTCCTATTTTTAAAGGCTGTTTTCTAATTTTCTGCCATTTTCTTCATTTTAAATTTCTTTATTTTATTTTAAATTTGTTTTATTTTTGAAAATTCATCTCTAAATATTTTTAAAATAATAATAGAATTTTTCCGAAAATTACTGTGTTGATTTCTTGTTTTTAAGGGCTGTTTTCCCATTTTCTGCTATTTTTTGCATTAAAATTTTATATTTAAATTAAATTTTAAATATTTATTTTGTGAATATATTTGTATTTTATGTTATTTTTTATGTTTAAAAATATTTTACAAGCTTATATGAATTTTCTAAAAATTATTTCATTTAACTTCAAATTTTGCTAGTCTAGTTCACTGTTTTAACTATTTTCCTTAATTTTACTTTACATAATTGATAAATATTATATATATTTGTATATTTGTTACAAATTTCGAAATCTTATCTAATATTGTTATTATTTCAGATACATAAATTTATATAAATAATCAAAGGTAAATTGAAAGGGTTTGTGACCTTTTGTTTCCTATGGCTTTTGATTTTCCCATCTTTTCACATTTTAACTCACTTTTGCCAACAATTAGCCATAACTACTCACATAATTCAGCTGCCTACCTCCATTCTTCATTCACGTACATCTTTTTCCTCCTTCCTGAAAAAAATTTCGGCCTCCTCTTGATTGGAAAGTTTGGTAAAATTCTATTTCCTTTTATATTCTTTTGTTCACTTATGTTGATTTTTCTAGTTTGATTTTGCACTTGCTTCACCTCATGTAGGCTCAACCATGCCACCTTGCTGCCTAGCCGCCTCCACCACCTGATGACACACCACCAGCACCTCCTCCTCACCAGCCACCCAAGCCATGAACCCCCTTGGTGATGCATATCTGCAAAAGTTTCAAAACACCCTTCATATTGACCTAGCCGAGCACTAGCTTCCACATCCACCACTTCCACCAACCATGGCCGCCCCTACTCCACCACCACCACCTCCAGCACCTCCAATACCCACGGCCACACCACCACAGTGGACCCCACTCCTCTGGCCATGACACCTAGGGCCTTGGCCGAGCCCAATTCATGGCCCACAACCCATGTGTATGCATGATTTTGTGTTCTTGCCTTCACCCACCTTTACACCATCACTCAAACTCATGTTAGGCCGACCTTAGCAACCCAGACCTGACCCTAAATCATTGTGTTATACCTGTACTCTACCTCTAGCCGAGCCTATGAGATGTTGGAAGCAAGTGCAAAGCATTTCAGCTTTGTTATATGAAGTTATTTCTAGCATCGTTTATCGTATTTTTGGTCTGAAACCTTATAATTGTTATATTGGTTGTTTGATTTGTATTCAAGGGAATTAATCCTTGGCTCCTCCATTTCGTATCTGTATCGTGCTTTTGTGCTTGTGTAGATCCCGTTGTGCAATTCGTCGTTGTGTCATCAGCTCAAAACTGTGAGTAAATCTCACCAGACTAATATGTACTTATGTAGCGATAAACTGACATCACCTGAATCTATAAATGCATATCATCCTGTTATAACTGCTATATCATATTCATATGATGTTCACACCTATATTTACTCCTGTTATATCATATGTTACTATTATTTCATGCTATTCTGTTACTTTCATCAATTTATCACACTGCAAGTTCCCTGTAGACTAGAATCACTATGGGTTGAAATGATACATACCCGAACGGACTTTAGAATAGGAGAAAATCGTTATGGGCTGAAATGATAGGTCCGAATGATTTTTAATTATTATTTTTTACTTGGGATTGCGGGTTTGAAATGATCAAAGCTGAGTTTTCTTTGTAAATTACGGGTTGAAATGATATATTACCCGTATCACTTTACCTAGGCTAGAAAATGAAATACAGACCCGTTGTTAAAATATGTTTTTCTAAAATTTTTAAAATTATTTTAGAAATGTGAATATTGTAATATTTTGGTTAGATTTGATTAAAAAATGATTTTTGTAAGGCATTATTGATTTTCTGAAAATTTATATGTGAAATAAATATAGGGTAAAGTTAGAAATCTGAAATGTAAGTTATTTTGGAAATTATAATTTGGCTATAAATGGTACTTAAATTAAATATGAAAATATGATAAATTTATGATATTTTGAATCAAATGAATTTAAAATGATTTTGTAATACATTAATTATTTTTGAATAAAGTTAAATGTGAAATGAATGAATATTTATGTTGAAATTTTGAAATATAACTAAAATTGGAGATTTGTGAATTTGGCTTAAAAGTGAATTTTAAGTTAAGTAAATAAAAATGAAATTAAGTTATATTTGAAAATTTTAAACTTAAGTGTTAAGTTAAATTTAATTTAATGAATTTGAATTTTTATATTGGAATTTAATAAGTGAATTATTATTAAATTTTGATTTTTGAATGGATGTTTAACTTTATAAAATCATGAATATAAGGGTATTTGAATGATTGTTTTAAAAGTGAAATTATATGATTTTATAAGTTAAAAATGATTTAAATAAAAATATAATTATTTGTGAAATTATACTGAATATTTGAAGTTAATTAACTGCATTTCAGAAATGCTATTAATTCTAATGTAAATGATAACACAGCATTTGTAAATGCTGTAGTTGATAATAATGAACCAAATGGCTAAGTTTAATTAAAGGCTATCATAGCATTTTTGTAAATGTTATAATTGTTGAATTTAACTAAGTTTTATTTGAAACTAATGTAACCCTATCACAGCATTTTTTTATGCTATCTTTTATTAAATTGAACTGTTTTGAATGTAACTTTCTGTAGCAATTTCTAAATGCTGCGAAAGTTGAATTTTCATCTGTTTTAATAAATTAAGTGGATAAATGAATTTTGAAAGACTAAAATTTTGTAAATTTAATAATTTAATTATTAAATATAATAACTTCATTTTTATGATTTAAAATGAAGTAATTTGTTTTGAAATATAAACTATTTTGAAATGTGTTTTGTAATGGTATTTAAATAAAATAAAAATGAAGGTGGTTTGGAAGATATTATATTTTTGATATTTTGAAATGGATTTTGAATGATATTGAATTTTGAAATGATATTTGATTTTAAAGTATAAAATACCATTTTGAAATTTTAACCACGGGATGTAATTAATTTATAGTTTAACCGATTCTTAAAGGATGGGCGATCCCAAGCATCCTTTAAGTTATTGTGCATTTCTACTACAGTTCACTTGAGTTGGTTTACATTATATAAGTATATATTGTCCTGACTTGAGTGTTTTGTGTTTTACTTTACGCTCGGGTCAGCCTGAGTATTCACAGCTTTGGATTCTCTTTCTGGAGCTGGTCTTTGCTGGAGTTTCTGCTTATCTACATTTATATCTACTCTCTGTTTCAGCTGTTCTAGTTTATCTCATGTATTAATGAACTTCTATGTATTTGGGATTTCTATTATGTTGTTTTCAGACTGTATTATGTATTTGGTTTGAGACTCTGCCGTAGTAGCTTCATGAACTACTATGTATTTTATTTCCGTTGTGAGTTATTCTGATATTTCTGTGTCTGTGATTCTGTGATTGTATTTCATTTGCTCCAAATTTATCTACAACGCGGTATTTTGAGCAATTCAAGTCCGACATGTGCGGATGCGAATGGCTGAAAATATCGGGTTGTTATAGTTGGTATCAGAGCTTTGGTTTTAGGTAAACCTTAGCCTGCGGAGCAAAACTCATTAGAGATAAGGTAGAAATACCCTAGAACGAGTGAAATCGATCTCAGAATCCTTTCCTTGTGAGAGTACGTATTTTCGAAGTATAAAATGATTTCCAAATGATTTTTAATGGATTTTCAAAGATTATTTTGGTATAAAAATGTTCTTATTTCGAAATCAAGATTTTCTAAACTTCATCTCTTCGGTATCCACCTTGTTAGAAATCTCTTGGTTAGGATTCTTATTGATTAAGATTCCTTGAACTGTGGAACGCTCCCACTTGTTCTGAAATCCAGTCTTGTCTTCCCTATTTTACCCATTTGATTTTGGCATTCCGTAACCCCACTTTCGAATGACCTCTCTACAGAGCGGTGATTCCGTAAACCTTTGAATGATTTATAAAGGGGTGAAATTCCTTTATAATTGGCATTGAGTCACCGGAGATTTCTGTATCCTCGGATGTCGATGCTATCTATCTCCTCCTTTATTTGGTAATTAAATTATCTCATCTTCGTTTGAGTTTATCTTCGAACTAGAATTCTATTTGATTAGAGTTCCTCTAATTTGGAATCTTTGTTTGTTTGAAATCCTTCCTTGAGTCATCCTTTGGAAATTTGTGTTTCGTTGTATTTTGAAATTGTGCATACATCGAAATTATTAAGGATGGCCATATTTTTATATATAAAAGTGAAATGTTTTCGATAAGGACTATATACCTTTCAAAATGAAAATTTGAAATTTCGAAAGAATCTGAAATTTTGAAAATTTTATAAGAACTTGATTTATACAAAACTGATTTATAACTGAAGGGTTTTGAATTTGAATTTCGAGGAATCAAATTCCGGTGTTTTGAAATCGGTTCTAAGATTTTGGAAAATATATAATAATAATATGATTTAAAGATATATTTTTTCAAATAAGAAATGTGTCAAATGTATTCGAATGAATTTCGATGATTTCGAAGGAATTTCAAAGAAGTTTTTCAAAGTTAATTGAAGTCCAGAACTCACTTATGTCGCTGGAAATAATTTCGATGATGAATGCATGCATCATCGACATTGATTTTCGAGTTTCTGAGTGAGGGAGAGGCCACTCTAGTAGCTTTGCTATGCGAGTGATTTCGTGAAACCAATTTTGATTTCAGATTTCGAAGTATGGTTTGATATTCGAAAGATAGATCCGTGTGTGTGTGTGTGTATATATATATATATATATATATATATATTTGTAAAGATTTAAAGTAAGCCGGTGTTCAGTTCTCGAGTTTCAGATTTTGAAACCAAACTTTTGAAATTGATTTACTGATTTAGTGTTGATTTTCAACTCTTGGATTGAAAATATGGCTTCTTCGACTATTTTAAGATTCGAGCACTTCCAAATCAAGGTTAATTTTTCAAAGCTAAATTTTTTTTGAAAGGTATAAGGTATTTGATAAAGAATATAAGTTTAGTTTGTATGTTTCAAGTATGAAATAATATGGTTTTTTATAAGTTGAAACTGTTTTGTTAAGTAAATAAATAAGACTATTTTGAATTATACTAATATGAAATTTAGTTTTGAAATGTTTTGTATAAAAATTAGTCTTCAAATGTTTGAGAAAATTTTGGTTTTAAATGTTTTAACTTAGTAACATCTTTATAAAACTATTTATTTAACAAGTTGGAATAGATACCTAAGTTGTACGTATGTTGTTTTATTCGCATAATTAATTTGATCCAAGTTTGAGTACACAAGTTCGAGGTGAATTACACTATTTTGTATTAGGATTTTTCATTTGATTCTTGATGGCGAATATTTGATATGGATTTTGGGCTTGATTCTAGAATTCTCTATCATAGTATATGGCTATGCAAGGAGACTGATGGCTTCTAGTCGAGAAACCATATCGAAGTCCGCATTAGGAAAGTCGAATGGACAATACTAGTTCAAAAGCGAACTTGTGTGACCGAGCGAGCGATCGAATGTAATGTCGCGAAATGATGACATATGTATATCTTATATCCTAATATCATTGGTATACTTGACGCTGAAATTGAAAGTTGTTGGGTTGGATATCTTTGTAATTTAATTGGAATTTTCCTTTTATGAAAAACCACTATCCAATTTAAAACCATTTTTCAAAACTATTTTTCTTTTCCTTAAACTAATTGTTTTATTCTATTTTTCATAAAAACTATTTTATATACAAAACTATTCTTAATTAAAAATCTTTTAGTAAGCAAAGATGTTCAATCTCATATGGCTTTTCATGTAGCGAAATTTATTTTTTTGAAAATTTTGATTCTTATATAAGATAAACTTTATGTAAGTATAAAATGATTTTGAAAACCATTGATCTTGATAAATCTATAATTGAAGCTTATATTAGTATGAAAGGATATTTGGTTTACCTGCAATTTGAGTTTATTTAAAAATAATGGATTTATGAAATAAATATTTCAACACTAAGTAATAATGAAGTAAACTTTGAGATATATGAAATTATGAAATTAGTTTTGAAATATGGTATATTTAAGCCTTGAAACATATTTAAGATTTAATAGTTTATTTTGTAAATCAAATCTATATTTGAAATTTGATAATTTTTGAAATGGTTTCGTTGGAAAACTAAATTGAATTGAAACTGATGGTTTGAATGGAATTAAAATTTGGAAATTTTAGATTTTGGTTTAATTGAATGAATTTGTGAAATGTAAAGAACTAAAGGAATGTTTTATAATTTCAAATGCGTGATTTCAAAATGTTATGATTTTCAAAGTGTAATGATTTCAAGTATTTTGGTTTCGAAAGATTCATAACTTTGAAAGTATTATGACTTTTGAAGTGAATATATGTTTGAAGTGGAAATGAATTTGTTGGACCTAAATTTTGTAGATTTGGGAATTTGGATTATTTTCTAAATCTATTGTTTTAAGAAACTTTGAAACTGAATATATGTAATTTGGAAGAAATGATTTGGTGAAATCATATATGACTTTTAAACTGAAATACTATTGAAATGAATTAAAATTGAGAACCTTTTTTTTAAATACTTTGATTTGGGAGTTATCGAACTTATATAAAATTGATTTGTATAAGTATGCAGTAGATTTGAAAACTATTGATTTGAAAACTGTTGATTTGAAAGGTACCCAATTTTGAAAAGTGAAATCTTATATAATCGAAATCTATATAAGTGTGATTTGATATACTATTATTTTGGAAAGTATTTGATTTGAAATGAAATCTTATATAAAATGAACTTTATATAAGTATGATATTTGAAAGTGATTTTGAAAGGTACTATATGATACATATTTTCGAAGTAAAGATATGGAAAGTGCCTTCTGCTTGATATCCGCTTTGTGGTCACACTGTGGATTCATTCTATCGATATTATTCTCTCTCTTTGTTTTGGGTTTTTGAGATATGATATACGAGTGTCCATCAAATTCCATGGCGATCTCCATGGTCTTATGATCACGACTACATAGTGCAACTGCCTGGCTGAGCTGGCCTTGGGGTACGGATTGTTTCCAGGGGGATCCAGGCGTAACCATTGTGTATTCTGCACTCTATGTAGGTCGCATTAGTAGCGCAAATGCCTGGCTGAGCTGGCCTGGGGGTATGGATTGTTTCCTGGGGGATCCAGGCGTAACCATTGTGTATCCTGCATTCTACTCGTCATCATGGCGTAACTCGCTGGGCTGAGAAAGCTTACGGATACGGATTGTTTCCTGAGGGATCCAGGCGTAACCATTGTGTATCTGCGATCCATGGTTAGACAACTGTTTCAGGTTGGTTGATTTATTTGAATTGTACTTTCCATATCTATTTTTAAAAGTGTTTTCATTATTTTCACTGGGTGTTGAAACAAGTCTACTAAGTACTTGGAGAATTCTAGCTTTGCGCCTGATCAACCATAGCCAGAGTCTGTAGGAACGAAAGTAAACTTGTTAAGACATCGAGTTATAAAAGTATTTTGATAAAAGCATCTTGATAAAGTACTATGTAAAGAATATTTTGATCAGTTATTTTCCCTTCTAAAAATTTAAATGTTTTAAATATTGTTTACCTTGAACCATCAGATTTGAATAAATGACTATTCATCATACTAAATTTTTTTTTTATTAAATTGAAATGTATAATGGTTCATCCTTGTCTTTCAACCTGCTTTACCTCCTAGCTATTTTTTTCCCTACCTTCTTTCGGGGATGTATTCCAACCTATTGCTCTTTCTTGTTGTTTCTCCGCTTCCTTCCTTTTCGAGGATGAAAAGATTTGAGTGGGGGAGAGTGTAACAACCCTAGATTTTGACTATATATTTAAATTTGACTTTATTTCATTTTGAAATTATTTTAAATTTGTTTTATTTGTGTGATATCATTTCTAAATATTTTTAAAATGATAATATAATTTTTCCAAAATTTACTGTATTTTATTTCCTATTTTTAAAGGCTGTTTTCTAATTTTCTGCCATTTTCTTCATTTTAAATTTCTTTATTTTATTTTAAATTTTTTTTATTTGTGAAAATTCATCTCTAAATATTTTTAAAATAATAATATAATTTTTCCAAAAATTACTGTGTTGATTTCCTGTTTTTAAGGGCTGTTTTCCCATTTTCTGCTATTTTTTGCATCAAAATTTTATATTTAAATTAAATTTTAAATATTTATTTTATGAATATATTTGTATTTTATGTTATTATTTATGTTTAAAAATAATTTACAAGCTTATATGAATTTTCTAAAAATTATTTCATTTAACTTCAAATTTTGCTAGTCTAGTTCACTGTTTTAACTATTTTCCTAAATTTTACTTTACATAATTGATAAATGTTATATATATTTGTATATTTGTTAAAAATTTCGAAATCTTATCTGATATTGTTATTATTTCAGCTACATAAATTTATATAAATAATAAAAGGTAAATTGAAAGGGTTTGTGACCATTTGTTTCCTATGGCTTTTGATTTTCCCACCTTTTCACATTTTAACTTACTTTTGTCATCAATTAGCCATAACTACTCACATAATTCAGCTGCCTACCTCCATTCTTCATTCACGTACATCTTTTTCCTCCTTCCTGAAAAAAATTTCGGCCTCCTCTTGATTGGGAAGTTTGGTAAAATTCTATTTCCTTTTATCTTCTTTTGTTCACTTATGTTGATTTTTCTAGTTTGATTTTGCACTTGCTTCACCTCATGTAGGTTCAACCATGCCACCTTGCTGCCTAGCCGCCTCCACCACCTGATGACACAACACCAGCACCTCCTCCTCACCGGCCACCCAAGCCATGAACCCCCTTGGTGATGCATATCCGCAAAAGTTTCAAAACACCCTTCATATTGACCTAGTCGAGCACTAGCTTCCACATCCACCACTTCCACCAACCATGGCCGCCCCTACTCCACCACCACCACCTCCAGCACCTCCAGCACCCACGGCCACACCACCATAGTGGACCCCACTCCTCTGGCCGTGACACCTAGGGCCTTGGCCGAGCCCAATTCATGGCCCAAAACCCATGTGTATGCATGATTTTGTGTTCTTGCCTTCACCCACCTTTACACCATCACTCAAACTCATGTTAGGCCGACCTTAGCAACCCAGACCTGACCCTAAATCATTGTCTTAGAACTGTACTCTACCTCTGGCCGAGCCTATGAGATGTCGGAAGCAAGTGCAAAGCATTTCAGCTTTGTTTTATGAAGTTATTTCTAGCATCGTTTATCGTATTTTTGGTCTGAAACCTTATAATTGTTATATTGGTTATTTGATTTGTATTCAAGGGAATTAATCATTGGCTCCTCCATTTTGTATCTGTATCATGCTTTTGTGCTTGTGTAGATCCCGTTGTGCAATTCGTCGTTGTGTCATCAGCTCAAAACTGTGAGTAAATCTCACCAGACTAATATGTACTTATGTAGTGATAAACCGACATCACCTGAATCTGTAAATGCATATCATCCTGTTATAACTGCAATATCATATTCATATGATGTTCACACCTATATTTACACCTGTTATATCATATGTTACTGTTATTTCATGCTATTCTGTTACTTTCATCAGTTTATCACACTGCAAGTTCCCTGTAGACTAGAATCACTATGGGTTGAAATGATACATACCCGAACGGACTTTAGAATAGGAGAAATTCGTTATGGGCTGAAATGATAGGCCTGCATGATTTTCAGTTATTTTCTTTTACTTGGGATTGCAGGTTTGAAATGATCAAACCCGGGTCTTCTTTGTAAATTACGGGTTGAAATGATATATTACCCGTATCACTTTACCTAGGCTAGAAAATGAAATACATACCCGTTGTTAAAATTTATTTTTCTAAAAAATTTTAAAATATTTTAGAAATGTAAATATTATAATATTTTGATTAGATTTGATTAAAAAATTATTTTTGTAAAGCATTATTGATTTTCTGAAAATTTATAAGTGAAAAAAATAAAGGGTAAAGTTAGAAATCTGAAATGTAAGTTATTTTGGAAATTATAATTTGGCGATAAATGGAATTTAAATTAAATATGAAAATATGATAAATTTATGATATTTTGAATCAAATGAATTTAAAATGATTTTGTAATACATTAATGAATTTTGAATAAAGTTAAATGTGAAATGAATGAATATTTATGTTGAAATTTTGAAATATAACTAAAATTGGAGATTTGTGAATTTGGCTTAAAAGTGAATTTTAAGTTAAGTAAATAAAAATGAAATTAAGTTATATTTGAAAATTTTAAACTTAAGTGTTAAGTTAAATTTAATTTAATGAATTTGAATTTTTATGTTGGAATTTAATAAGTGAACTATTATTAAATTTTGATTTTTGAATGGATGTTTAACTTTATAAAATCATGAATATAAGGGTATTTGAATGATTGTTTTAAAAGTGAAATTATATGATTTTATAAGTTAAAAATGATTTAAATAAAAATATAATTATTTGTGAAATTATACTGAATATTTGAAGTTAATTAACTGCATTTCAGAAATGCTATTAATTCTAATGTAAATGATAACACAGCATTTGTAAATGCTGTAGTTGATAATAATGAACCAAATGGCTAAGTTTAATTAAAGGCTATCATAGCATTTTTGTAAATGTTACAATTGTTGAATTTAACTAAGTTTTATTTGAAACTAATGTAACCCTATCACAGCATTTTTTTATGCTATCTTTTGTTAAATTGAACTGTTTTGAATGTAACTTTCTGTAGCAATTTCTAAATGCTGCGAAAGTTGAATTTTCATCTGTTTTAATAAATTAAGTGGATAAATGAATTTTGAAAGAATAAAATTTTGTAAATTTAATAATTTAATTATTAAATATAATAACTTCATTTTTATGATTTAAAATGAAGTAATTTGTTTTGAAATATAAACTATTTTGAAATGTGTTTTGTAATGGTATTTAAATTAAATAAAAATGAAGGTGGTTTGGAAGATATTATATTTTTTATATTTTGAAATGGATTTTGAATGATATTGAATTTTGAAATGATATTTGATTTTGAAGTATAAAATACCATTTTGAAATTTTAACCACGGGATGTAATTAATTTATAGTTTAACCGATTCTTAAAGGATGGGCGATCCCAAGCATCCTTTAAGTTATTGTGCATTTCTACTACAGTTCACTTGAGTTGGTTTACATTATGTAAGTATAGATTGTCCTGACTGGAGTGTTTTGTGTTTTACTTTACGCTCAGGTCAGCCTGAGTATTCACAGCTTTGGATTCTCTTTCTGGAGCTGGTCTTTGCTGGAGTTTCTGCTTATCTTCATTTATATCTACTCTCTGTTTCAGCTGTTCTAGTTTATCTCATGTATTAGTGAACTTCTATGTATTTAGGATTTCTATTATGTTGTTTTCAGACTGTATTATGTATTTGGTTTGAGACTCTGCCGTAGTAGCTTCATGAACTACTATGTATTTTATTTCTGCTACGAGTTATTCTGATATTTCTGTGTCTGTGATTCTGTGATTGTATTTCATTTGCTCCAAATTTATTTACAACGCGGTATTTTGAGCAATTCAAGTCCGACATGTGCGGATGCGAATGGCTGAAAATATCGGGTTGTTACACTCCTTAAAAGAATTTCGTCCCCGAAATTACTAGTTAGGAAGAATGGTCCAATACCCGTTTACCCTTTTCCCAAAACCAAACAGTTTCTAACAATTTCCCAAAACAACCTTGTTATTAAGAACACCCTACTTCTGTTCCTAACTTTCCAAACTTCTCCCATTAGGTTCCCACTATATCATATACCCAACCATTCAAATTTCAATTTAAAACCCAAATTAAATTTTCAAAATTTCTCAAAAATTTTCTAACTCCCTAAATTTTCAAAAAATTTCGCCAGCGTCTTCTTTGTGCGGCTAGCTCGGTACAACTACAAAATGCCTCACGGGCTCCCAAATTCCAAAATAAAACAAAACGCCAAGTGGCTCGATCAAAAACCCAATGAAATTTCATACTGAAATTTAAACACATACCTTTTTGTCGAGCAATTCAAATTTATCTTCTGAAATCAAAACCAATTTTTTCTTTTCCTTCATAATACCTGTATATTCCACTTAGCAATAATATCCAATCACAACATTCAAAACATTTTATTGACTTTCTTACAAAATGTCAATATTTATTCATTCTAATATTAACTTAGAATATATTTGTAATATCAATTTCCCATTTAAGAATTTACCATTTCCTTCTTAAGTTTAGTATAAGCATTTAATATGCTTCTTTATTTATTTTCACTTCTCCACTTTAGTTTATATCCATCTTTATTCAAATTTGCCCATTTCCATATGAATTTTATTTATTTTTAGCTCTGTATATATAGTTTTATCTTTCATTTGTAACTGATTCATATCATTATTTTAAAGTAGTTTTTATTCCCTAATTAATTCCAATTTCCAATTTGATATTGTTTGTCGTTAACAAAATTTTTTACCAAAATTTTTTCTAACTCCCAAAATTTTCGAAATTTTTTGGCAGAGTCTCCTTTGTACGGAGGATCTTTTGCAATTTGACAAGAGATATAAATATATATACATCGACCCACACGGTCGGAAAAACCAAAAACAGTTCATATTTTCTATTTTTATTGCGTAGGCGTACCTTATCTAGCATTTTAAGCAAGCGGCTTATTTATTTTAGCATTTAGCGCGATCCTATCCAGCCAAGTGGCTTCCCGGTACCTGTACTTACTCAATTTAAATATGTAAGTAGTAAATATATGCAATTTATTAACATTTCACTTATATTCAAATAGCTAACACATAGATTTCATAAGTAATACATGTGATATACATTCATAAGTACATATGCAAGGTTTCGACACTAGTTTTAAATTGTTTGCATCCACATTACATACCATTCAATTCAATTCATTTTTAAACGAAACGAACTCATATTCATTTCAATTGATGCCAAAATCAATTTATTAAACTGCTATTGATTCATATAATTTTGATTACTACGTTTACGTCGAACGACAAATTTTCTAATGCAATTTGACAATATTAATGTGAATAAATAATAACATAAGCTTTATAACCAATTTAAATTGATTCCGACTCAATGTATATAAATTCCATTCCAAACTAACTTATTTACAAACCATATAGTCGCATTCCATCCCGTTTCACATTGGTTTTGTTCAAAGCCATTTTGTTATACTCGACATCATCCCATGCTTCTATTAACTTTAAACTTAAGTTAATTTACTTTAATTCACTACCATTTCATATCTTAAGTTCATTCTCGTTTTAATTTATTCATACTTGAATTGGATTTATTTTCATCTCAAATAATTCTTATTTTAATCCAATTCCATACAATTTCAATTCATATTTAATTCACTTACAATTCTAAGTTGAATTTCTATTTCTAACTCAAGCTTCATTTCCAAACTCTATTATATATTCACAATTCAATTCTAAGTTAATAATTTCGAATTCCATTTCCATATTTCATCAACTAATTTATTACCTAATTAGTTCTCCCATGGTTTAAATTCAATACTTGATTTTTAATCTCAGAATCTCTTCATTAAATTTCTTAAGTGCAATTTATTTTATAATTCAAGTTTGGGTTTTCGTTTTATTTTCCAATTCATCAAAAATATTTATTTTGGGTTTTCTATCCAACTTTTCAATTTTATAAGTCCCAACTTATTATTTTACACATTTCCATTCATTCTAGGCTTGAATATATTCATCTTTTATTTTAACTCAAGATTTACGCTTATTTATAGCCCAAGTATATTTTATTCTATGGATTTTTAACTCTTTTATAAGTTATTCTAAATTATTTATTCCAACTTATTGCTTATCCAACTTACTTCCATTTATTCAGGTAAGAATCTAATACCATTCAATAACACTCATAACTCAATTGAATTTTACTCCATTTCAATTCTATTTAACTTAACCCCAGTTAAACCTTGTTACATACCTGTAACAACCCGCATATTTAACGATTTTTATATTTAAATGTTTAATTTAGATATAGCGTCGTTAGTCGGATTTTTGAGTCCGAAATGTTACTTTTTGCAAACGGCCGAATTGGAGCTCGGAACTACCTCCATTGGTTCCAAAATGGCGTTTGCGATCTTTTTGAGTATAATCTTTGATATGTTTGGAGTTTGTGAAATTTTGACCCTTTTTCTATTGGGTTTTGGGTTTGGGTTCAGCCCACTAACTATCTAATTAACCCTAACTCAGCCCTCTCCTCTCATTCACTTATTCCATTTCTTAAAACTTAAGCTAAAAACTGAAAGTGGTGGAAGGGAAAGAGAAATAGAAATAGCAAGCCCTAGTTTCTTCTTGCAACTTGAATTCTTACTCCAAAATCATAGAGAAGCCATTGTTAAGCTCCTCTTCATCTTCTCTATCTCTTTCTCTCTTCAATCTCAGAAATTTCCTAAACCTAAATTGGGAAATATATGTTTTATTCTTAGATTTAAGCTTGTTGAGTTGAAGTAGTGTTAGGTTGGTCTTCTCCTTGTTATTGAGCTCCATCTTCTTGTTTTTGGGTTAAGGTGAGTTTTGAACTCACATCTACTTCTCTTGATTTCATTGATGTTGGGTATGAATTCCTAACACCTTGTTCATATGCATTTGCCTTTGGTTTGAATTGAAATCGGTGAACATTTAACTTTTTGGTGTTTTGGAGTCAAATCCTTGAAAATCATAACTTTGATGTTTGATCATGGTTTTTGGTCGTGAATCGGAGTCAATGGGGTTGGGTTATTGATTGGCAAAATCCCCTTAAGTCCATTGCTCGATATGTTGCAAATGGGGTGAGTTGCTCCTCCATTTGCTAGGCTGGAAAACAATTCCAGCTACAGCCAGTCGACTGACCCCCTGCAGTCAGTCGACTGACTGTAGAGAGTAAAAACTCTCGGGTCATGGTTCAGTCGACTGACTGCAGTAGGCCAGTCGACTGACCTGCTTCATTTTGTCCACTATGCCTATTTGTTTTTGATTTTCACTTTTATCGATTTAAATTGATTCCAATTAGTTGTTTTTACATATTTGAGCTTGATGATTCCTTTTTGACTTCATTCACGGGTTTTGTAAATAATTTCTTCAAATCGTATTAAAAGTTTGCTTCTCCGATTTATAAATTCTATTTAAAACACACAATTTCGCACTTCGAGCGAAGTGGAAGGGTGATTAAATGGTTAGGCAAAACACGGACCATGAATCTATGTGTTTATCTTTCCGATTAGTCCCCGACCTATTCGAATGATCATTTTGACCTTCGGGTTTGGTTTATCGATGATATGAGGTAAATTTTGTACTGCTTTGAGTGTGAAAGTGACTGACGGATAGTAAACCGTTTAGTGCGAACGAGTGGTTATGGGACATACGTTAACACTTTTCGGATTCCTTTTCGAGAGTTGTGACACATTCCGCCAGTTAGTGGTGTCCAGTACTGGGTCTTCGACCTTCACCACTACGGCTTGTCGCCCTATAGTATCGCTTCCTATGTTGGTCTTTATGAGCCGCATGGATGATATTGGGTTTGTGCCTTCGGGTTTGTCACCCTATAGTATCGCTTTCTATGTTGGTCGTTATGAGCCGCATGGGTGATATTGGGTATGGAGTCTTCGGGCTCACGGATCCCTGTTTATACAGTACTGAGCTCGAGCAATTTTATGATGTTTCATTAATATGTATATTCCTTTGGTATCGCCCTTCGGTGTTGGTCTTTTTGAGCCGCATGATGCGTAGCGATTACCTTATGGAACTTATATACCTTATGGGTATTTGTTATTTGCCTTTTGGCTTGATTTGAGATAATTGTATCCTTTGTTTTTCTTTGTCGCCGATGATATGAGGTTGTTCTATATGATTCATCTTTTGTTGATGATTGTGTTATCTCTTTTAGATATATTTGTTATACTTTGTAACCTTGCAGGTTTATTGTTGTTCAGTTTATCTAACTGATTTGTTTAGCTAGACTGACCCGTGTATTTTATACTCGGGTCAGGCCGAGATGTTTCAGGTTAGGTACTTGGACTTAGCCTATTTTGCTTCCGCATGGACTACTTTGCTAGCTTCTTTTTGTCATAGCTTTTGTATAGTCCTAATTGTGTTGTAACTCTGATATTTATTCTTGTGAACTCGTCTGTATATTGTGGTTTGTTGTACCACTTGACATGTATTATTTTGTATACTCTGCTATGTATCAATATATGTGTATATGATGGTTTACTGTTCTGTGATGTATATTGCATTTGAGTTGTTATATTCTGTTCTGATAGATCCTCTAGCCACCTATGGTTTTGTTTTAAGTATTCATTGGATATGTCGATCTGCTTGGTAAGGCAATTGTCGATGTATTCAATAGATAATTAAAGCAAGGCTATAGATGGTCGCTCCTAAACAGCCTTATTCTCCGTGTTAGCAGACGGTATTATCTATTAATACTCTTTGCTAGCGTGGGTATAGAGGTGGGGCGTCACAGCGTGGTATCAGAGCGAGGTTCAGAACAAAATATGATAAACACAGAATAGAGCACATATTACGATACATCAGAGTGTGATAAGTGATACAAATCTTTGAATCATCGTGCCTCTCTATTTCTTCTACCATCTGATAAGCGGAAATTTTTCCCTTCCAAGAAGAAAAAGCTTGTTGGAACTGAGTCTCAGTCTGTTGGAACACCTCCCACTCGAAAGTGTTTCAATTGTGGTTCATCTGATCATATGATTCGAGCTTGCCCTATGCCTCTCTTCTGCCACTATTGCAAGAGGGAAGACCATCGTATTTTTACTTGTCCTATTGTTCCAAATAATCCACTATCTGGCAAACTAAATATAGCGGATGCTTCTGGAGGTTCTTCTCGGGGAAAAGGTACATCTCCATCTGTTTAGGAAGGTTCTATTGTATTTCATGACTATTGTATTCGAGTTCTCTTCGATACGGGTGCTTCACATTCTTTCGTATCGAAGAAGCTCTTTGCCTTTGGATGTTTCTTGTATGGTTACTTCTTTGAGAATTGCGAATCCGAATTGGTGGATCCGCAACGCTCAATTTGCTTGTATTGATGTCGAGATTATTTTATGTGATTTTTCTTTCCAAGCCAATTTGCATATTATGCGTTACTTAGGCTTTGGAATTGATATTTTTGAAAGGATTGACTTAATTATTATGAAGCCGTATCCTATATCCCGAGTGGTCTATTCATCCTCAACATTTTCAATCTGTTAAACAGATTTCTATCTTTCTTTATGATTTCGATTTCCAATTTGATGGCATCATTTTTCTTTAAGTCCTCATGATGAGGAAAGTGTTGTTTCTCTCATTCTTGTAGTTTGAGAATTTTCTGGTATTTCTAGTCTTGTCTTAGGACTATCACCTAAGCAATCTTTTGTTGTAGTGTTAAGGTGTTTTTAGCTCGACCTTACCACCGGTTTTCATTTGACTACGAGTTGCGGAAGTTAGCATTCCACTTACTGCTCTCCGCACTCGTTGTAATTCTTCTGAATGATTTGTTGTGTCATTCAGTTTGTCTAGCTCATTTCATCCATTTTTTGAATCGAGTATTCTACGAATATCTCGATGATTCCATTTTTGTATTTGTTGATTTTGGATGGAATTGGCAATTTAAAATTTTTGCAAATCTTTTTCATAAGAGTTATTTATAAGTATAAATGGGATTTTTGTTTTCAAAACGAACAAAGAGAATTTTCAAAAGTTTTTAGAAACATGTTATCATATAGAAGATGGTTTTGTGATTGTATTTCCCATTGAGTGCTTTAAGAATTCTGGTCAATGCGCTTGATCAACGTTATCGATAAGAATCTCCTAAACGCTTTGATGAGACAATCAGACACGATATATTGACTTGTAAAATGTAAATTTTTCTAGAAAGATTTTTACATTGAGATAAATGTAATTTTGAAAGTTTAATTTTTCAGGAAAGAAGATTATTTAAGAGAAATTCTTTCTTTTCGATACTCTTATTCTTGTGATTCCTGAAGGGGAACCAAGACTTTGCTATTTGTACCGATACTAGTCGTATTGGTTTGGATGCCGTTCTCTTGCAAAAGATAACGTGCTATCACTTATGTTTCTAAACCATTAAAGCTTACCGAGACTAGATATGCCACCTATGATCTAGTGCTCGCGGCTATTGTTTTCGCTTTTTGTATTTGGCATCATTACTTTTGAGTGAGGGAATTTGCTCTCCTCACCAATCATAACTGTGAAATGTTTATCTTCTCATATGGAACTTAATGTTAGTTCGAGTTCCTAGCATCTTATGATCTTGATATTTTATTCTCAAAAAGGGAATCTTGTTGCCAATGCATTTAGTTGCAAGCAACAGGTGATTGTTTCTTTGCCGATGTCCGAATGGAATGATCTTTTTACCAAGTTCATCGGATGTTTTGTTGTACTTCACTTTTGTTGAGCTTTGGTTCATTTGACGTATTGTTTGTACCACGTTGGTGTTCCAAATTATTTTGAGCTTAGGAATCCATAGAATTCTCTGAGCAAGCAAGTTCGGACTTATCCTCTCGTGCTCTTTATGGTGAACTTCTTATTCTGTTATTCTTTGAGTTGGTATGTTTGTGGTTGTTAGGAGAATCACCTACCTCTTTTAGAGTTCTCCTACAATAATAGTTTTCAGTCTAGTATTGGTATGGCTCTTTCGAAGCCTTGTACGGAAGGCCTTGTCAATCACCTTCTTGTTGGTTGGAATCTGGGGAGAAGCTTAGTCTTGGTCCAGATTTTATTCGTGATTCTTCCGAGAAAATTGATCTTATTCGATTGAGAATGAAAGAGGCATAGAGTCGCCAGAAATCCTACGCGGACAACCGTAGGAAGCCTCTCGAGTTCTCGATCGGCGATCTTGTTTTTATTCGTGTTTCTCCTTTGAATGGGGTTATGCGCTTCAGTATGACTGGGAAATTGGCTCCTCGTTATATAGGACCATTTTCTATTACTGAACGTATAGACCCTGTGGCTTATAGAGTTTCACTTCCAGCTTATTTTTCTGGTATTCATGACGTGTTTCACGTCTCGCAACTTCAGGAGTGTCTTCAGGAATCGGATTCTGTTATTACTCTCCTGACTTGCAAGAGCTTGAGGTCTCACCGGACTTATCTATTATACAACAGCCTATGCGCGTACTTGTCACGGAGGTGCGACACCTTCGGAACAAGGACGTGCCGCTCGTTAAAGTTCAATGGTCCGCTTATCCCGATGACTATACTTGGGAAACCAGAGAGTATATTGAGCGATCTTATCCGGATTTTCTATCTTTACTTTGAAACGGTGAGAATGTCTTTTCATCCCAAGCTTATTTCCTTCTCTTTTGAATGTTGTATGTATGTAGTTGTTACAAATGTCGTCTCTAGGAATTGCGGGGACACAATTTTCTAAGGAGGGGAGATCTGTAACAACCCGCATATTTAACGATTTTTATATTTAAATGTTTAATTTAGATATAGCGTCGTTAGTCGGATTTTTGAGTCCGAAATGTTACTTTTTGCAAACGGCCGAATTGGAGCTCGGAACTACCTCCATTGGTTCCAAAATGGCGTTTGCGATCTTTTTGAGTATAATCTTTGATATGTTTGGAGTTTGTGAAATTTTGACCCTTTTTCTATTGGGTTTTGGGTTTGGGTTCAGCCCACTAACTATCTAATTAACCCTAACTCAGCCCTCTCCTCTCATTCACTTATTCCATTTCTTAAAACTTAAGCTAAAAACTGAAAGTGGTGGAAGGGAAAGAGAAATAGAAATAGCAAGCCCTAGTTTCTTCTTGCAACTTGAATTCTTGCTCCAAAATTAGAGAGAAGCCATTGGTAAGCTCCTCTTCATCTTCTCTATCTCTTTCTCTCTTCAATCTCAGAAATTTCCTAAACCTAAATTGGGAAATATGTGTTTTATTCTTAGATTGAAGCTTGTTGATTTGAAGTAGTGTTAGGTTGGTCTTCTCCTTGTTATTGAGCTCCATCTTCTTGTTTTTGGGTTAAGGTGAGTTTTGAACTCATATCTACTTCTCTTGATTTCATTGATGTTGGGTATGAATTCCTAACACCTTGTTTATATGCATTTGCCTTTGGTTTGAACTGAAATCGGTGAACATTTAACTTTTTGGTGTTTTGGAGTCAAATCCTTGAAAATCATAACTTTGATGTTTGATCATGGTTTTTGGTCGTGAATCGGAGTCAATGGGGTTGGGTTATCGATTGGCAAAATCCCCTTAAGTCCATTGCTCGATATGTTGCAAATGGGGTGAGTTGCTCCTCCATTTGCTAGGCTGGAAAACAATTCCAGCTACAGCCAGTCGACTGACCCCCTGCAGTCAGTCGACTGACTGTAGAGAGTAAAAACTCTCGGGTCATGGTTCAATCGACTGATTGCAGTAGGCCATTCGACTGACCTGCTTCATTTTGTCCACTATGCCTATTTGTTTGTGATTTTCACTTTTATCAATTTAAATTGATTTCAATTAGTTGTTTTTACATATTTGACCTTGATGATTACTTTTTGACTTCATTCACGGGTTTTGTAAATAATTTCTTCAAATCGTATTAAAAGTTTGCTTCTCCGATTTATAAATTCTATTTAAAACACACAATTTTGCACTTCGAGCGAAGTGGAAGGGTGATTAAATGGTTAGGCAAAACACGGACCACGAATCTATGTGTTTATCTTTCCGATTAGTCCCCGACCTATTCGATTGATCGTTTTGACCTTCGGGTTTGGTTTATCGATGATATGAGGTAAACTTTGTACTGCTTTGAGTGTGAAAGTGACTGACGGATAGTAAACCGTTTAGTGCGAACGAGTGGTTATGGGACATACGTTAACACTTTTCGGATTCCTTTTCGAGAGTTGTGACACATTCCGTCAGTTAGTGGTGTCCAGTACTGGGTCTTCGACCTTCACCACTACGGCTTGTCGCCCTATAGTATCGCTTCCGATGTTGGTCTTTATGAGCCGCATGGGTGATATTGGGTTTGTACCTTCGGGTTTTTCACCCTATAGTATCGCTTTCTATGTTGGTCGTTATGAGCCGCATGGGTGATATTGGGTATGGAGTCTTCGGGCTCACGGATCCTTGTTTATACAGTACTGAGCTCGAGCAATTTTATGATGTTTCATTAATATGTATATTCCTTTGGTATCGCCCTTCGGTGTTGGTCTTTTTGAGCCGCATGATGCATAGCGATTACCTTATGGAACTTGTATACCTTATGGGTATTTGTTATTTGCCTTTTGGCTTGATTTGAGATAATTGTATCCTTTGTTTTTCTTTGTCGCCGATGATATGAGGTTGTTCTATATGATTCATCTTTTGTTGATGATTGTGTTATCTCTTTAAGAGATATTTGTTATACTTTGTAACCTTGCAGGTTTATTGTTGTTCAGTTTATCTAACTGATTTGTTTAGCTAGACTGACCCGTGTATTTTATACTCGGGTCAGACCGAGATGTTTCAGGTTAGGTACTTGGACTTAGCCTATTTTGCTTCCGCATGGACTACTTCGCTAGCTTCTTTTTGTCATAGCTTTTGTGTAGTCCTATTGTGTTGTAACTCTGATATTTATTCTTGTGAACTCGTCTGTATATTGTGGTTTGCTGTACCACTTGACATGTATTATTTTGTATACTCTGCGATGTATCAATATATGTGTATATGATGGTTTACTGTTCTGTGATGTATATTGCATTTGAGTTGTTATATTCTGTTCTGATAGATCCTCTAGCCACCTATGGTTTTGTTTTAAATATTCATTGGATATGTCGATCTGCTTGGTAAGGCAATTGTCGATGTATTCAATAGGTAATTAAAGCAAGGCTATAGATGGTCGCTCCTAAACAGCCTTATTCTCCGTGTTAGCAGACGGTATTATCTATTAATACTCTTTGCTAGCGTGGGTATAGAGGTGGGGCGTCACAATACCATTCCTTTGAATTTTGTTAAGCAAGGTCTTAATTCCATTTAATATCATTACAATATCCAATTTTCAGTTCATTCACTTATAATTATAAATTACAATTAATTAAGGATTAATGTAAAATTAATAGCCTCCAGTTTCAGCACGCACTAATGCACGATTCCGTCTCCCTCTTCTTGGTTGTTTTTTTTTCGTTCGTCCTTTCCAAGCCTTTCTCTCTCGCCGCTCATTCCTTACCTATGCATAGCCCTACCCCTCGTCTACCTAACCGCCCCGATGCTCCTCTCTCTTCACTCTCAACAACTAGATCTGGAAGAGTTTTCAAGCATTCTGTGTCGTTGCCTCCTTTGCTTACCGATGACGAGTATCCTCCTTTGCCTTTGGTGAATACTACGCTTCTTGCACCTGTCGTTAGCCCTGGCTTGCAACCTGTCGTTAACCCTGACTTGCATCCTGTGTTGGGGTCTTTTGATGTTCTTGATTCATTCGATACTGTGCCTTCGGGTGCGAATGATGTCGTTGCAGTTTGTGGTGTTAATGATGTTGACATAGGAGTTGTTTCTGTTGCTAATGGTGGTGTCTCTGTGGTGTTGGGTGATGAGTTAATGCATAATACTTCTGCTGATAATTTTTGTAGTGCTCGATGCACCTCTGTTGTTCGACAGAATGCACTTGAGAAAGATGTTCCCAGTCTAGCTGTGTTGAGTTCTGGTGGAACTATGATTGCAGCCTCTCCCCCTCCAAGTTCCATTCTTGCGACCTCAGTTGGTTTAGAGGGATGTCCTGTTGCTCCTACCACTATTAGATCCAAAACTTGGTCTTCACTTTTTACATCGTTACCCCTTAATGCTGGTGTTTACGAAACAGTTGAGTTTGATATCGTTGAGGAAAATGGAGTGATGATCCCTCCTCCAATTGTAATGCAAGCTGGTATCGACTTTTGGTCAGAATATTTGGTTGGTTTCTTCTTGGACCCTAAACATCGCCTTCTTGACGCGTCTGCTGTTTGTCGTAAGGCCTGGCGGCTGCGCGGTAACTTACGTGTTAAGTTGGTTGACTCCATGTACTTCTTGTTGTTCTCCTCCCCTGAGGATCGCAGTCGTGTTCTTGAAGCCGAGCCTTCCTTTTTCGATGGGAAACCATTTATTATTACTCCCTGGTCTCCAACTGTAGCAAATGCCCGTGAGCAAGTTCTCTCTATCCCTGTTTGGGTTTATTTTTCTCATATTCCATCTGCTCTCCAACTGCTGCTTGGTTTGAACTGGCTCGCTTGCAATGTTGGTAAATTAAAATGTTTTGATTCTAATACTGTTGCACGTGATAAGCTTGTGTATGCTAAAGCTCTGATTGAGATATCTCCTTCTAAGCCTCTTCCATCCTCCATTCCTGTCCAGCTTGCTGTGGGCCATGTAGTGGATGTACGTGTTCGATATGGATGGGTCCCTGACATTTGTACCATCTGTCACTCTTTTGGCCATTTGTATACTTCATGCTTGCATTCAGCTGTTTCCCCTGCACCACCTAAGATCCCTCTTCCACGGCCTCCGCTCAGGAAATGGGTTCCCAAAGTCCCGGTTTCTCCTCCCCCACCTGAACCCTTTTCTGACCCTGATTCGTCGACTACTCATGCTCGCCCTTCAGCTTTTGTTCCTGGTGATTTTACTTCTGATGCCCTTGTTGTGCCTGAACCTTCTCTGCCTCATGTTGTTTGGGCTGAGACTGAGAGTTGTTGGGTTGATCTTCGATCTGACATGCGATTCAACCCGGTGGATAAATCTTATTTTAGATATGTTTCTGACAATCCATTGGACTATCGATGCCTTTATTATAGTCCGTCTGGTGACTCCTTGGTTCTTGACTTGGACGGTTCGTACACTGGGGTTAATTCTGTCGTGTTAGCTGATTCATCTTGGGATCAATCTTTTATTTACTCTTTTGATGCTGTGATTTATGATCCTTCTCTTGCAGTCCTGTTTCGCCCTTACTATGGTTTACTTGGGAATGTTTCTTCCCAGGTGGATGATGTTGCTGGTGTCTCATCCTCTTTGGAGGAGTCGTGATCTAGTTAGTTACTTTAGTAGTTGTGACTGGCTGTCACACTTGTGTGCTGTATTTTCTTCTTTCTTTTTTAGTAGTTAAGGTGCCTCTACCTTACTCCTGTACTTCAATTTTTATTACGTTCGTAATAAAAAGTGTACGGCCCACTATAAAACCGGCTGGCCTTGCCAAAAAAAAATTATAAATTCATTTGTTCATTCTCTAATTCATTCCCAACCAATAAATTTTATTTCCAAACATTAATTATTTTTAGTCCATTTGAACTAATTCTGCACTTATTTTTATACAATTTTAAATCAAACATCATCCAATATCCAGTTTCATTTCAGCTGCACACATATAAATCATTCAGTTACTTACTAATTTTAAATCTCAAAACTTTGTTTTATTTAATCCAACTTGATAATTTTTCCATTTCACATAATTTAACACAATTCAATTTTAAATTCCAGTATTCAGTTTTCACTTTACTTACTTACAAAGTTGAATATTATTTCAACAAATTCCAAATTTACAAGTTATCAACTTATTATATGCCAACAACATTCTTAGTTAAGATTCCAGATTTTAAACTGTCTTTTAACATTTCAAAATTCCCTTTGAAATCACCTATATCCAAAATTCCTTGCATTTCTAAAAATCAAATTCATCCTTTGCAAACAATTCCAATTCAAAACAATTTGGAAGAAATTTCTCTCTTGGAAACTCGAAAACGAACATCGATGATGCTGCAGTCATCACCGAAGTTATTTTCCAGCGACCCAAAGAGTTCAATGCTTTTATCACTTTAAAATCCCTTCAAATATTTTTAATTTCCAAATCCCTCTAGATTTCAAATCCGATTCAAAATATTTCTCAAATATATTTTATTTTTCCCAACTTTTGAGAATCATTCTCAAATTCAAAGGAACCTAAATTTCCAAATTCCAAATCCCAAATCCTTTAAATTTATATTCAAACATTACTTTGGAATTTTATCTTATTTTAATTATTAATCACACTATAATTTACATTTATAGTTTACATTTACAAATTTCATTTATAAATGAATTTGTTTCTTAGTTTTTAATTACATTTTCAATATCTTATTCAATTAATAATCACATTTACAAATCACATTTATTTATTCATTTATTCCTTTATATTTGGTTATCATCTCAATTTCTTATTCAATTCTCATACAATGATAATAATTTAATATTATCACTTTCTAACAACCAAGCATCCATATATAACTATAATAATTTACGAAAAATTATTTCCTTTATATAAAAAATAATTTTGGGTAAAATTATTTCATTTACCCTTTTTAAAACAATACTGTGTCGGTTTATCTTGTTTAAGAGTTCAGAAATTCCTATCGATAACATGGCATCCCATATATCGATCAAAATCCATAAACACTCAACCGATAAATCAACGCAATATAAAAACAATTTTTATATTCACTAACAAATATGCACTCATATCTATTAATACGCTCAAGCTCATTCTAGAATACTATGGACTCTATTTTATGAGTAATCCCCACCAGAGCCAAGGTTATCACCAACCTAAGCTCTGATACCAAATGTAACGACCCGCAAATCTGTACCCCTTGAGTCAACACTATTCTACATCAATCAACTCAAGTTAAATAGAAATACGAACCATTTGGGTTAAAGAAGAAGAGGTAGAAGAAGGGAAAACAAAAACAAAAATAGAATCTTACCATCGCAGCGGAATAAAATATAATATATAATAACAGATCTTTACACAAAAGAAAACTATATCTGTTTTATACATACATCATCAGAGTACATCAATCACAAAACACACAATTGGCAGTAATCATAAACTGCTCTCATACAACTGAGTACACAACTAAACAACACAGCGGAATATATATAAACAAGTACGGGAGTACGTATCATCATCTAGCTCGTCTCCTGAGCTCCACAGCATCATATCATGTATCCTATAATACTCGGTCTGACCCGAGCGTTATAGTTAAATAACACCTGGGTCAGTCTGGAATACCAGCCTGAGAAAATAACAATCAAATTGATTATTGAAGTTTCAAAATCCTTTGAAAACAAAAGCATCTCGTAAGACCATGCCACAAATAAACATGTCGGATTTTTACCTTACGATAGCTAAAACATTTTCTTATAAAATCCTCCGATATTATAATAGGGTATATATACAAATACTTATTAAAATAGCCGAAATTGTTACATTATTAAATTCCAGCTACTAGCCACAGAGTGGGTAATACAAACAAAACTCGTACAAGGCGCGCAGGGAAAATGGATTTCCAACTAATGACTAGGCACTGGGGTACCACCTGTCACAGTACGTGGCCAAGATCACAGTATCGAGGAGCCACCCTAACTCCCCTGCAACACAAGACCGAGACTACCCCTTACTGGATAATCCCGAGTGAGATCACCCCACGGTTGGGATCAGCAACCGCACCACTAAGTCGAAATAAAAAGGGACATCTAGACAGGGATGACCTCACCTTAAATGGGTGCTACCCACCTAGCCTTGCTGCATAACCCTTGATTTTCAGTCATTCCCGGTTGATGAGGCTTGAGGCTAAGCGTTACCTTTATAGAACATATCCCTTAGAATGTCCATCGTCCACCTGATGATGTTCCGAAAGCATCCATCCATACAAGTCCGTCCCGGGTTCGAACGGAACCGAAGGCACTATTCCTACTACATCCATTTTGAAAATATCCTCAGGATAAGTAGCGACTAGCCCTTGCACTTCACTGCTCCAACTCCGAATCCAAACTCGTTTTTCCACGAAAACGTACGAACTAGATCGAAGTGGTTTTCGAGAAATAAATCCCGATCCTGGTCTCTTCGAAACGATCAGCGCATTTGGCCAATATTGATAGTCGGTTATTTAACGATCAATTAACATTCACAACATCCATCATACAATAAATAATTTCCCAAATTATTTATTAATCCCAAAAATATCTTCACAAGATGTATTTTCACTTTCAAACCCTTTGAAAACAGTTTCAATCTGTCTTCCTTTCTCGGAATAAATTCCAAGTATTTTCTATTTCCACTGAAATCACCAAGCACAAAACTTTAGATTTTTAAAATAATTTAAAACGCTTTACTTTGAAATATACTTTAAAACATTTAAGTTAAAAATACTTCAATAATTGGTTAAAAATACATACTATATAAATATTTGAAAATATGGTTACTTTATAAAATATAAAACTAGGTTTTCACTTTTTAAAACAAAATACTAAGTTACCTTTTAAATACTTACTACGATAATAGATTTGAAAAATACTTACTTTAGAATTTAAACATTTAGAGATAATAGATTTTCTAAAACATGCTTTTTAAAACAACATTAAACTTTTATCTTATATTTAAAATTTTACTTTGAAAACATACTTGGCTATCCATAGAAATATATCCTCTTCACATTCTTCTTTAAATTTCCGATTCCAAACACTTGAATCAATTTCCAAATTGATTTCCAATTTACCCCCTTTTATTCCAAAATTCATTAATTTCAGATTTTATTCCTTAATTATGGTTTAAAATACTTTTAACTGAAAATACCAATTTTAGATTTCTCAACTTACTTCTTAATCCTTTTAAATAAATTTAAACTTTAAATTTTAAAATAATTGTTTATTCCTTTTAAATAATATCACTAAATTTTACAATTTGTTAATTTCTGTTTATTCAAAATCTTGTTTCTTTTCATACTCGAAGTTATTTATTAGTATTTTAATATCACTTCCATTTCCTTTTCAATTCATTCTTAATTTATTCAAATTTTCTATAATTATTTCGCTTACAAATTCACTTCTTTTATTTTCTTTCCAAAATCGAATTTATATATTTTTGGTAACTCATTATACCCAAATATATTCAATCAAAGCATAGCATTCAATATTCTAATATAATTCATCATAGAATATCAAATAATCACAACAGAGAATATTAAATAATTTAAATGAATTTTGAGGGACCCAGTTGGATCCCTCCAACTTATTTTCCCTGCATCCACAGACGTTAGCACAACATAAATACCAATTCCACTTCAAGGTGGAATATCGCGGTATATGGGATTAATATAAATCGTCCTCTATTATACGGCGCATAGGGTCTCATCCGCTATATAATGCGGGAAATCAAACATTCCAAGATATACTATATACTACTATATATAATATAACACACCAAATCCAATCAATCAATCAATAATTTAAATTTAACCATTTAAATTTAAATTAAAATTCAGCTGAGTGAGATTAACTCACCTTTGCATTTGTTTGCAGTCCACTTCAGTTCTGTCTTGGTTTTCCCGGTTTATAACCTTGTATAAACATTTATACAGTTTATTAATATTTGAATAAATCGAACAATTTATTTCCACTTAGTTAACTAATTATTTAATTTATAAAATTTTCCTTTAAACCATATAATAACTGAAATATTTAAATATGTTAATAAAACAAGTTAATCACTAAATCCATTGTTTAAAATAAACTAGCAACTTTAAAATAGGTATATGTATATTAATTTATTGTTCTGAAACTACATATACTTTAAAAATTTAATTATATATAGATCAAAATCTGATTTCCTATAAATTCTTGAATCATTTAAAATTCATATATTTTATTATTAGTTTTCCAAACCTTATCTATAAATAAATAAGTTTTCTGTTTATTGTCATTATAGCTACTCATCTGTCTTTCAATTAAAAACCCTATTTAAATCAACAAAAGGTTGATCTATATATATATTATCTATTTTCTAACTATATACATATATTTCAATTGAAAAAAAATTTATATCTCTACTTACCTCACTGCTAAATCCAATACTGTTAAATATAATTTTTTTTTTCACAAATTTAATATATGTAAATTGAAATTAGAAATTCATACCTTGCTGCTCAAATCCTAAACTCGAAATGCCCAAACACAGATCGCAGCATCAGCAGCTCACCATCGCGACCATCGCAACTATCGCGACTTCCACCACCTTGCCTCACATGTTGCGGTTGAAGCCCTAGGTCTTCGATTGCGACTTTAACATCTTGATCGATTTGCAAATCGTAAAATGAATTCGGACAGAATGACTCACTAGCATCCCGAAATTGAGCTCAAATCCTCGCATCTGACCCAATCTCGCACAAGCGATACACTGCTCCTAGCTGATCTCGAAAATTCCATGACAACGGCGAGCCTCTCCAACACTGCAGCTCACTGTAACGAAAGTGGACTCGATCCTTGAATCGAGCACTGCGGTTTTCGATGTGGATAAAATGCATGAAAGGGGAAATTCGTGACCATCTTGGAACAATTTTGAAAAGTAAAAGAACGGAGGGAAAGAGGATGCGGATTCCTTTGTTTCGTCCGTCATTTCCCCCTTCCCTTTTTCTTTCTCTGATTGATCTGAGTTTCCATTCTTTTTTTGGATTGTTTGCTTTTCGTCGTTGATTTGCTTGGCCAAGAGATTTAAACGAAGGAGGAAGCAAGAAAAAAATCTAGCGTAATGAAGAAGGAATGAGGGAACACGGTACAAGCAGCTACAGTGTCTCCGAAATGAAAGAAAAGAAAGTTACGACGTGAAATAATTGCGGCTACAGAGTATGTTTATTAAAAATATTTTTATTTAAATTCCAAATGTCTCGATAAATGCAACCTAAAATTTCAAACTCCTGTCGAGGCGTGCCGCTAGGCATTTATAACGTTATAACCCTATTCCGAACGAAATGAAAAAGGTTTTAAGTCCTAATTTGATCGTGTGGAGAAGATAGCTTTTTGGACCAGTTATAAAATTGAATTTTCCGATTAAATTTTCAGCGCGTTTACTTATCGTACGCTCACACAACAACTCCACAAGCTACGAAATTTGAAGTCCGATAATAAAACACTATTACGGATCCAATGAACTGATTTCATCAAATTCCAAGACTGTGCCTCGGAAGGCTATTTTTAAATTCAATTTAAACGATATATTTTTAAAACCAAACGAATCACTTCCAATTTCAATTTAAAAGCTTTTGTTATCTTTAGAACTATCAATATAAAATTTTCAAGCCTTCAAATTATTTTTAACAGGCTTAGAACTCTAGATTCAACATTTAGCTCAACTTCAAATTATTTAATTCAATAATTTAATTATCAAATAATTAGCGATACTTGAATTCATGTTAAAAATAAGATTTTAAATATTTAAAATAAATTAAATATTCCAATTTCAAATGCTTAAAAATTCCGGGTCGTCACAACTATTTTATATTTTACTTTATAAATTATTTTAATATAAACTATTTTAATATACTAATTATTTAATATAACTATTTTAACTTATAATTATTTTAATATAAACTATTATATTTTATAAACTATTTTATTATATATACTATTGTTAATATCTAAATTGTTCCAGTGGGAAGTTATTATTTCAAAGTTACGAATTTCAGTGTATTATGTTATTCAGTATTATGATTTCTAAAGTGTTATAATTTCTATACTTTATAATTTCGAAAGTGTTATAACTTTGAAATGCTATGATTTTTGAAATGAATATAATTTAAGTGAGAAATGATACCGTATTGATATGGTTTTTGAAATGGATATGATATTTTTTTTGAAGTATGATATTTTTAAATGACCATGGTGTTATATTAACGTTTGGTTGTTAATAGCGTATATTACTATATAGTAGATAGTTCCATGGATACTTAGAGGATGGTTAGCCCAAACATCCTTTGACTTATTTGTATTTCAGTTGATATTTCACTTGAAATTGGATTTATTCATATAAGAATGTTAATCCTGACTCGAGTGTTTTGTGTTTTGCTTTACGCTCGGGTCAGACTGAGTGTCACGGCATTTGAGACTCACCTTTGGAGATGGAGCTTCGTTTGGAGATCCAACTATTGATTCAGTTTTTAGATACACGGTTGATTCAAGTGATGTATTCAGATTTGTTATTTAACTATTGTATCGAGACTCATGTGTATTTGAGACTTCTGTTGTATTTTGTTTTAACTCTATTATATATATATGGTAGTTTCATGAACTACTATTCTCTTGTTTCCGCTGCTCATTGTTATATTACTCTGTGTTTGTGATTCTGTGATTATTTATTTACTTTATATGTTGAGTTTTGCCAAATAAAAATTAACAATATGATATTTTGAGCAATTCAAGTCCAACATGTGTGTCTTCCTATGCACTTGAAGGGTGCAACATGATAGGGGTTCTCACACTTGGTTTGGTAGCGAGCGGATGACTCTTACTCTTACATGTCCCTACAGGGTTGGTGCAGTCGAGAGGCTGGCCGTAAAGGCAGAACACAGTTAGAGCTGTATGTTACGGTGGGCGTTACCCCACTGGCAGGTGGTCCATTACAGTTGGCATCAGAGCTATGGTTTTAGGCAAAACTTAGCATATATAGTAAATTTAATTACAGAATAACCTTCGTTTGAGCTTGAATCTCTTCCTCTTTGATTCGGATTTCCTTTGAATTTTGGGAACTTCCCCAATCATTCTGATCCATTCTTGTTTGCCTCTATTCATGTTTCCTTGATTTTGGAGTATCCCATAGCTCCACTGTATGAATTGTAAAGGGTGAAACTCCTTTACAACAGGCATCGATACACCGAAGATTTCGGTATCCTCGATTTAAATGCTACTATCTCTTGCTATGCTTGAATTCTATCTCTTGCGATCGAATGCTAATTTGCCTCAGAATTCTGCATAGATCTTATTCTTGAAGTAACGGTTGGCTCGGTTAAGGTCACCCGCCATTAATATAAGGTTATCCATCTTCATCTTTTTTAATTTAATTGTTATATCTTCCTACCGAGTCGTTTTCTTGACTAGAATTCTCTTCGATTAGGACTCCTTTAATTTTGAATCCCATATGGCTTTTCATACAACAAAATTGATTTTGGAAAATTTTGGATTCTTGTATGAGACGGACTTTATATAAGTATAAAATGATTTTCAAAACTGTTGATTTTGGAAGGTAATCGATCTGAAGAGATAAGCGTTATATATAACGGAATTTATATAAGAATGATTTGATATATTCGAATTTTTTTCTTTTTGGAAAGTACTTTATCTATTTTATATATAATGGAATTTATATAAGTGTGATATTTGAAGCTTTGATTTTGAAAAGGGTACAGTATATGGTATGTTATATTTTGAAGTAAGAGGTATGGGGAAGTACCCTCCGCAAAGAAGTATAGTATGATATGCTTCGACCCAGATGGACTTGGGGAATCCAGGAATGGATTCGACCGATAAACCCTAATGGACTTTGGTGAACTCAGAAATGGATTCGAACTGATATGGTTGTCCGAACTTAAACTCATGAATTCCTTGATTTTTTCCAGGGTATATGGTTCTTTAGTTTACCCAAAGGAGGCTCTTTCGATCCTAGGATTTGTTATTTATGGATCTTCCGAGAAGGAAGTGCATCCATTGCGTAAATCATTGAATCAGCCGCGTGCCACTGCAACAAGGGTCGATGGTCCCTTGTTTACGAAAATGATACGATATTTTTCAAGAATACAGAAGGTGGAAGGATCTTTTGGAAAGTTTTATGTCCATTGCGTAAATATCGGATCAGCAGCGAGCCACTACTATCATATTATCATCATTTGACGTTGGATTTTGAGCGGTACTTCTCATAGCTAATTTTTAAATATTTTTCACTGGGTGTTGAAATAGGTCCACTAAGTACTTAGGGATTACTAGTCTTACGCCTGATCAACATACGACCAGAGTCTGCAAGAATGAGGATAAACCTGTTAAGACATCGAGCTATAAAAGTATTTTGATAAAGGATTATGTAAAGGATATTTTGATCATTTTTTTCTAAATACCTTAAAATGTTTAAAATATTGTCCATTTATGTACGATAGGGTTATGAATTGGTTTGATATTTAAATGAATATAAATTAAGAATTTGAGAATTTAATTTCCGGTGATATCAAACTTTGGTTTTAAAGTTTTAAGATCTATATTGTTTAAAATATTTTCAAATATAAAATCATTTCCAATGCATTTTTAAAAGTTTTAAATCAGTACTCACTCGCTTGTCGTTGGAAAATAATTTCGGTGGTGACTGCAGCATCACCAACAATCATTTTCGAGTTTCAGAGTGGAGAAACCATTCTGTAGCTTTGCTACACTTTCGTTTTGGAAAATAAATTTTATTGAAGTTCTTAAATATGACTTGATTTATAATATATATATATATATATGCATATATTTATAAATTTGATTTGATATATATATATATAGTGTGTGTGTGTGTGTATATATAAATATATATATATATATATATATATATATATTTATCTCTAAATGGTTTGAAGTGAATCAGAAATTTAATTCTTAAATTTTTGTTAAAGGATGATTTCAATTATAAATAAAGCTAATTTTTTTGAATAAATATTTAAAAACTAGAAATAATTGCGTTAATAAATTTTACTTGTATAATATCCAATTACATTATTATAACTTACCTAAATCATTCAGAAGTTTGGATATGAAACTGGATAATATACAATATAAAATGATTTTATAAATAAATTGGAATAGGTATAATATATGTTATACACTTAAATTTTAATTATAAAAATGTTAAGAGAGATAAATAGAATAATAAGTTAATTGAATAATTTACAATGTAAATTTATGTTAAAGGAATTTATAAATAAATTTGAGTTATTATAATAAATGTTTAAACACTTAATTTATAATTTGTAGAAATGTTAATTGAGATAAAGTCGAATAATAAGATAATGAATAAATTAAATAAATAAAATAAAAAATTTGTTTGAAAGTAATTTTGTAACGAACATTAATAAATTTAAGTTAACTGAATGAAAAACCTTGAATTTAAAACCAATTATTGAGTATTAATTAATTGAAATTGAAATTTATATGGTTCTAAATAAATTATTTTATTTTGTTTCCAATCTATTTTCCTCTGGTTGTTTCTATTCTCCTACCTTCTTTCTTTTTGGGGACGAAAAGTTTTGAGTGGGGGAGAGTGTAACGACCCGTAAATTTTAGTGGTTTTATTTATTTAATGAATTGAATTTTTATGGAATTTAAATATTAATATTTTGAAATAAAAATTTGACATTTGAAATACGTCTATCAAAATATAGCAAATAATAATTTTTCATCTGAAAATATGCAAGTTTATTTTATTGCGAAATTTTATTCTAATTTAAATCAGTTAATATTAGATGAAAATAAAAGGTTTTATAAACCTGAATATTTTTACATAATAAATTGGTAAATCATCTTCTACGTGAGACGTCACATTTTGTTTCTCCAAATTTGGACTGCTATTACTCCAATTATCTTATTTTCGTCGTTTTAGCAATATTTTCGGTACCAATTATCAAATTTTGATAAGATGATCGTGCCACTAATATCCATATACCATTTTGATCGTCTCGTCGTGCTTATCACTACGATATATTTAATTCTGTGTTTTTAAGCCCTGTGACGACAAATAATCTACGGAACGATTTTGTATCGTTTCCACATTAGACCTTTTAGCTCCTCTTACTTTTCATATTCCAACGTATTAACTCCACAGCCTCTAGCCATAAATTTTCTTTGAATTCACGTTTCAGACTTTTGCTATTCCCAGTTGATATTTATTTCTAGTTCATTCACCGTTCTTTGACTTTCCATTCGTTCTACCAATTCACAAAAAACCAAAGAAAATCAAATATATGTCAGTTTACCCTTTATCTCTCCTACCTCGACCGTGACCGGCTTCCTTCCAGCCTCTCCTTCACCATGAGCCAGCCTCCACCAAGAACCGAGCTTCCACCTGTTTGTTCGCCGTCACCACACCTTGCTCCGCGTATAACTGTTTTCCTCCTCCTTTATGGCCGAAGCCCAGCCCGACCTTTGCCTGCGCCTTCCTCTCTCACCTTCTCTTCTCCCATGCTCGGCCAAGTAGCCAGATCATTCAAGCTCGAACAGCTAGCAAGCCTTCTCCTCGCCATCACTTTCCTCCATCCGCCATCTTACACGCGGCTATCGACAAATGTTCTGGTTTGCCCTTCACTTCTTTTATTCATATATATAAAGTATACATTATATATATACTATTAGATTTACTTGAAACATGTTGTACATCTATCAGGGTATATCACATTACTTATATTATATTATGAAGTGGTGATATATATATATATATATATATATATATACACACGTAAATTCTGTGTATATATATATAGTGGCTTTCTTCTTGTTTTTAATAGAAAATTTAATATATATATATATATATATATTATGATCCGTATATGTTTATATATGGGTTTTATGTTAGTATATAAATTTTAAAATCTGTTATATATTATAATAGTATATATAATAATTTAGTTATATATTAGAATGCATATATATATATAATGTTCTCTCTCTATACATATATCTCTAGGTATATATATATGTTTAACTTATGGTCTTGCTGATTTTTGGTTTATGAGAAATGGTTATATGTATATATATATATATATATATATATATATGTTATAAGTTAGAATCTGTTTGTTTATATTAGTGTGTACAAGTTATAGATAAGTTATTTTATAATATATATATCTATTATGTCAGTTTTATATATGTTAATATTTGTTAAAAATTTATAAAGACTTACATAGGCTATTTATAGAAATATGGTATGTTGATTTTTATTTATAAGTCTTGTTATATCAAAGTATATAAGTTATAGGATCTTCTTTTGTAGATGAGTCTATATGTTGGTTTATATATATAACTTAGTATAAGAATTTATATGGTCTGCATATATATACACACACACGTTACGTACTATTTATAAACAATAGGTAGATACTATGAGTCTGCATATATAATATGTAAGATATATTTTGTATGAAGAAAAAAATATACCATTGATATGTATAGATCATTTTTTAATATAAGTTTTCAATTAAATATTGAATCTATATAATTATATGTATATGAGCAAATTTTAAATTTGCAGCTGTTGATTATTTATATGTGTATACATATAGATTTTGGAAGTTATTTGCGTATTTTAAATTATAAGTTATATATGATTTTATATATAGTATATAGTTATATATTAAAGTTCACTTATACCATTGATCTTCTTCAATCTAGTTTTGATTTGATTTCGTCAGTTTCGAATTTCCAGCTACGTTTTGTTCGTCGAATTCATGCCCATCTTGCTTTGCTTTGGAATTCGTGCTTGGATTCGTAACCCATTTCATTGTCAAATCTCTCTAACCTCAAAAGGTGAGCAATCACTCACGATTAATGTTCTTATATTTATTAAATTTGATTTCAATTGAAACGACAATTGAAATATGCTGCTGTTAGTTATTTACATTACTATATATATGCTATTATCTGTATCTGTTCACCTGTGACATCTGAAACCATTATCTGTTCTTTATATTGATGATATATGCATGTTATATTATTATCAAATCTGTTATCACTCTGCAAGTTCCCTGTTAGTATAGAATTCTCTATAGGTTGAAATGATACATACCCAAATGCTCTGTAGAATAAGGGAAAATCGTTATGGGTTCAAATGATAAACCCAAGCTATTTTCATTGAATTGAATTTAGGATTGCAAGTTGAAATGATATATACCCGTACATATATTTAAATTACGGATTGAAATGATAAATATTCGTATCACTTGACCATAGGATAGAAAATTATATATAGACACCGATGGTCTATATATATATATATAAATATTTTGAAATTGATTTCTATGGTTTTAGAAAGAAATATATCGTTTAATAAATATTGATTTTTAAGATATTATATAAATGTATTCTATAATGTTTAAATTCTTGTTTTTTTAATTCTATGCTTTGAAATTGTTTAACACTATAAGTTAGTTTGAAGTTATGATTTTAAGAATTTACTTATAATTTTACTAATTTAAAATATGTATAAATTGGTTTTAATATAAAATAAGTTGATAATAAATTTGATTTAATAAAGTTGATTTAATTAATACATAATATGTTTTGGTATTTATTTAAATTCATATCTTAAAATAGATTGTTATAATGATTTTTATAAGTTAAGGTTGGGAAGATAAATTTAAGTTGAATTGAAATAATATTCTTTTAAGAATTATATTTAAATAAAATCGATTTGAAATTCATTGGATATTAAGAATGTAAGGATATGATTTTATAACTTGATTTTGGTTAAAAGTGATTAATGAATTTTTCAAGTTTAAATAAATTGAAGAAAATATGTAGATTATTTGAGATTTATGTAAATGATATTGGATTTATTAAGCTAGTATTTCAAACTAAATAATAATGAAGTTAAATTAATATATATATATATATATATATATGAAATTATCAAATTTAGTTTTGAAAATGATGAATCTTTAAATCTTTGAAATATATTGAAATTTAAATATTTTATTTTGTGGTTCAAATCTGTATTTGAAATCAATATAATTTAAAATGATTTATTGAGAAACTAAATTGAATTGAAATTGATGAATTGAGATTGAGTTAAATTGAATTTCGGCATTCGAGTGAATTTGTATCGATTTGTAAAATTTGAGGAAGCTATTTTATTATATAAAGTATTTTTAAATTATATTTAAACTATTTTTATATTTACTTTATAAATTATTTTAATATAAACTATTTTAATATACTAATTATTTTAATATAACTATTTTAAATAATAATTATTTTAAATTATAATTATTTTAATATAAACTATTTTATTTTATAACCTACTTTATTATATATAATATTATTAATATCTAAACAGTTCAAGTGGGAAGTTATGATTTTAATGTTATGAATTCCAAAGTATTATGTTATCAAGTGTTATGATTTTCAAAGTGTTATAATTTCTTAGCTTTGTAATTTCGAAAGTGCTGTAACTTTGAAGTGCTATGATTTTTGAAATGAATATTATTTAAAGCGAGAAATGATATCGTATTGATATGGTTTTTGAAATGGATATTATATTTTGGTTTTGAAGTATGATATTTTTAAATGACCATGGTGTTATAATAATGTTAGGTTGTTAATAGCATATATTACTACATAGTAGATAGTTCCATGGATCCTTAGAGGATGGTTATCCTAAAAATCCTTTGAGTTACTTGTATTTCAGTTGATGTTTCACTTGAAATTGGATTTATTGATATAAGAATGTTAATCCTCACTCGAATGTTTTGTGTTTTTCTTTACACTCGGGTCAGACTGAGTGTCACATCATTTGAGACTCACCTTTAGAGTTGGAGCTTCGCATGGAGATCCAACTATCGATTCAGCTTTCAGATATTTAGTTGATTCCAGTGATGTATTCAGATTTATTATTTAACTATTGTATCGAGACTCCTATGTATTCGATACTTCTGTTGTATTTTGTTTTAACTTTTTTATATATAAATGGTAGCTTTATGAATTACCATTCTCTTATTTCCGCTGCTTATTGTTATATTGCTCCGTGTTTGTGATTCTATGATTATTTATTTACTTTATATGTTGAGTTTTGCCAAATAAAAATTTAACAATCTGATATTTTGAACAATTCAAGTCCGACATGTATGGATGCGAATGGTTGAAAATATCAGGCTGTTATAATGGCCACACACTTGCCTTTGTCCATTCACGTTCATTTTATTTCTCAAATCAAAAACCTAAAATAGAGCCGGCTATTAAAAGGAAGAAAAGAGGAAAGTTTAATCAAAGTTAGGACGAATTAATTTTCAATAAATCGCAAAGTCGTTATCATATTTAAGGTGAATGATAATTCATTCCATCTCTATTTATTTTTTAACAATATGTTTTTGGATTTAAGATTAAATTCATTTTTATAATGTTTTGGATGATGATATGCATGAACTATTATATGTTTGATTTAAACCGATTCATTTACACATGAATTTGCATGGTTTTAGGCAAAACTGATTGTTATTGATTTTAGAATGTCATGGAAGAATTTATGTTAGGTAAAATATGATTTTGGAGAAGGATTTCAATTTTCCAAGCTATGGAAAACTTATTACGAATTTGGCTTTATTTGGTTTTAAAATTTATTTCGATTATTTCACGAAGAAACTAGGTATGAAATTTTAATATGTTTGTTAACATGATGAAAGTGAATCTTAGTAGGTTTTGGGGACTTTTCCTAATTGATTTGCTATGGAAAATAAATTATTTTAAAAGGAGGACTTAATTGAAATATTGGTTTGGTTTAATGGAAGGGATTTAACGTTAAATTTTCCCGTGATTTAGATCCGATAAATATGGCAGTACTTTGTCAAGTATTTGAAATTTTTTGAAGCAACCAATTAAAGGATTACAAATAGGTAGGTAGTTATAAAGCAATTACTAAAAGTAGCATAATTTCAGCCTTTATTCAGAAAAGTTGTTTCCGCCCCTATAGTAGTGCCTTTCGACTCCTTTGCTTTTGCATGGACTCAATCGAAACCAGCCCAGCCGAAACCCACCTAGTCAAAATCAATACATAAGGCATCACTTAGATGGTACATAGTGGATTGGAAGAAGGCAAAAGCCATGGTGTCGAAAGCAAGGCCTCTGAAGGGGTCGAAACATTAATTTTGTTTTCAAATGTTAAGTGGCTGCTTTTTTTACAGCTTTCGACGTGGTCGAAAGATATGTTTACAAAAGGTGTTTTATAAATAGCTTTCGAAGAAAGTTGCCATATTAAGTTTAAAGTATAAGCTTTCGAATGGGTTCCTATTGTTGTTAAATGAGCGCTTTTAAAAGTACTGGTTCCGACCTAATCAAAACCCAGCTGTATTTAGTTATCTTTTGAGTGTATTAAAGTCATCAATACTTTTGAATGGTTGTCTTTGTTTTTAACTTAAGCTACTTCCTAAATGCTTTCGAAAGGGGCTCAAAGGTTTTCGAGGGCAATGTTGTCGAAAGTGGTTATCGACGCCACCCTTCAAAATTTTTACTCAAAGGTTTTGAGCTTTCAAATAAATGGTTTCGATGCCATCAAATTTTCCCCAAAACACATATTATTATAGGTTTCAAATAGTTGGGAGCAGTGTTGATGCAGAAGGGTAAAGTTATTGCCTATGCTTCTCGACAGCTTAGAGCATATGAAGTTAGATATCCTACTCATGATTTGAAGTTGACGGCAGTGCTCTTCGCATTGAAGATTTGGAGACATTATCTCTTAGGGCAGAGATTTGAGCTTTATACCAATCATAAATCTTTAAAGTATTTGTTCTCTCAGAAGGAGTTGAATATAAGACAGCATGTGACGACCCAGAATTTTTAAGCCTTTAAAAATCAGAATATTTAATTGATTTAAATATTCAATAGAATAATTTTAACTTGAATTCAAATATCACAAATTATTGGGTAATTTAATTATTAAATTAAATTATTTGAAGCTGGATAAAATGTTGAATCTAAAGTTCTAAGCCTGTTAAAAATAATTGGAAGGGCTTGTAATATTTATATTGATAGTGCTGATGATAATAGAAGTTGTAAAATTGAAATTAACAGTGGTTTGTTCAGTTTTAAAATTTTATTGTTTAAATTGAATTTAAAAATAGCCTTCCGAGGCGCAGTCTCAGAATTCGACGAAACCAGTTCCATTGGGTCCGTAATATTGAATTATTATCGGATTTCAAATTTCGTATTGATCGGAGTTGTTATATGAGCGTACGATATATTAACGCATAGAAGTTTTTACCGTGACAAATTAAATTTAAATACCATATATTCGTTTTCTTTCATCCGACATTATGTACAACCTACCGCCTATTTGCCTCCTTCTTACCCATTTTCCTTTTTCTTCTCATCTTCTTAAGTCACTGTTCGATCAGAAGAAGAAATAATAATAACAAAAGATATTTGGCCGAAGCCCTTTTCGCAGAAAGGAAAAATATAATCCCTAAACCAAATTAATTCAAACTCAAGCATGAATCTCATATTGGAGTATTGATTGAGCCGAGCCACCATCACATCATTCAATCGAGTTTGTTGATCATCGATGGCCGCTTCTTTTCGATTCAGTCAATCGTTCACGCGACCAGATCTGGTTCGAACGGCGAAAGCTGTGGCATGTGAAGGGAGAGATCGCGCGATTGAATCGCGATGGAAGCTTGGGTCGAAGGCAACTGGAGTGTAGTGTGACCGATTCGGGCAATCTAGGGCTTATCGATTTCGTTTAGGGTTTGGGATGAGGCCAGTTGGGTATGGCGGCTGATGCAACTTGGAGAGCAAGGGAGAAGGGGCTGCGACCATCACCAACTGGTCGCGAGCATATGGATCGGGTCGACGAGATGAACGACTTCGAGGGTTTCCAGTGTTCGAGCTTGATTGCCTGGAAGGTGTGGTCAGTTTTTGGCTAGGGTTTCGATCGCGAGAAGGGGAGGGGTCGAGTCGACGTTGGCTTTAGCTGAGGTATTTATCTTTATTGATTGATATCTGTATGTATATTCACGTAAAAATATCTACAGAAAAGAAATTCCCAGTATATGAAATATATATACAAGTATGAATAAATATACTGGTATGTGAGGTATAAATGTTGTTTTAATGTAATGAAAATAAATTTATATATGGATGTATAGTGTAGTTAAACTGGAAATTTATATTTTTTTTACAGTAGAGAAAAGAATTTTGTTTTAATTTAATAGATAAACAGTAAAAAAGAAGATAATATTTATATGTGATTTTGGGAAGTATATAGGAATTCAAAATATTAAAAGTTAGTATATAAAATTTGACAGATTGTTTTTATAGTGAAGCTTCAGAGAAAACTGAATATATAAATATACATATTTACATTGCTAGTTACTTTAAATTAATAAGATGATGAATTGGTTCAATTTATTTATTTAATTAATCGTAACTACTAAAAGGTTTTTAAAAGGAAATAATTAGTTAAAATAAATTATTAGTTAATTAAATTAAGTTTATCAAATGGAAATTAATTATTCAAATTCTTGGAATATTGATAAAATCATATAATTGTTATACAAGGTCTCAAATCGAGAAAATCGAGTCAAGAAGGAAGTGGATTGCAAATATAAAGCAAAGGTGAGTTAATCTCACTCAGTTAAATTTAAATTTAAATGATTAAATTTAAATAATTGATTGAATGGTTGAATTGATTTATGTGCTATAGTATGATATATTTTGGAATTGGCATCTTATATTGTGCTAATATATTTTGGAATTGGCATCTTATATTGTGCTAACGTCTGTGGATGCAGGGAAAACAGGTTGGAGGGATCCAATTGGACCCCTCAACATTTATTTAAATTGTTTAATACCCTCTGTTGTGATTATTTGATATTCTATGATGAATGATATTGGAATATTGAATGTTATGGTTCGATTGGATATAAGTGGGAATAATGAATTACCAAAATAATATATATAAAAATTGGATTTTGGAAGGAAAATAAAAGCAGTGAATCTGTAAGTAAAATCATTATAGAATAAATTTAAGAATGTATTGGAAAAGAAATAAAGTGACTTTAAATTTCTAATAAATAAATTGTGAGTATGGAAAGGAAAATTTGAATAAACATGAAGTTAATGAATTTTAAAATTCAGTGTTATTATTTAAATAGAACAAAATATTTATTTAAAATTCAGGATTTAAATTATTGGAAAGAATAAAGAAGAGATTGGGAATAACCTGAAATTTGTATATTTCTGTCAAACAGAAAATAATAATAATGTCCATAACTAATGAATTTTGAAATGAACTGATAAGTAAAGAAATTTATTCCAAATGGAATAAATTAGAAATCAATTTGGGAAACTGATTTAAGTGATTGAAGTTGGAATTCTCTCTGAATAACCAAGTACGTTTTCAAAGTAAATTTTTAAATATAAATTAAAGGTTTTAAAGTTGTTTTAAAAAGTATGTTTTGAAAAATTTATTATTTCTAAATATTTAAATTCTAAAGTAAGTATTTCCTTTTAAATTTATTATAGTAGTTAATATTTAAAGAGTGACTTAATATTTTTTTTAAAGGCGTAAATCTAATTTTTATATTTTATTAAGTAACCTTATTTTCCAATATTCATATAATATGTATTTTAATAAATTATTGAAGTAGCTTTTAATTAAATGTTTGACAGTATATTTCAAAGTAAAGTGTTTTAAATTATTTTAAAAATCTAGTTTGTGCTTGGTGATTTCAGTGGAGATAGAAAATATTTGGGAAAGTTTATTCTGAAAAAGAAAGATGATTTGAAATGTTTTCAAAGGGTTGAAAATAGAAATATATCTTGTAAAGATATTTTGAGGCTAATAAATAATTTGAGAAATTATTTATTGGTTGATGGTTGTTTGTGGATATTAATTGATAGTTAAATAACCGACTATCAATATTGGGCAAGTGCGCTGATCGTTTCGAAGAGACCGGGATCGAGATTTATTTCTCGAAAACCACTTCGATCCGGTTTGTACATTTCGTGGAAACGAGTTTGGATTCGAAGATGGAGCAATGAAGTGCAAGGGCTAGTCGCTACTAATCCTGAGGATATTTCCAAAATGGATGTAGTAGGAATAGTGCCTTCGGTTCCGTTCGAACCCGGGACGGACTTGTATGGATGAATGCTTTCGGAACATCGTCAGGTGGACGATGGGCATTCTAAGGGATATGTTCTATAAAGGTAACGCTTAGCCTCAATCCTCATCAATCGGGAATGACTGAAAATCAGGGGTTATGCAGCAAGGCTAGGTGGGTAGCACCCATTCAGGGTGAGGTCATCCCTGTCTAGATGTCCCTTTTTATTTCGACTTAGTGGTGCGGTTGCTGATCCCAACCGTGGGGTGATCTCACTCGGGATTATCCAGTAAGGGGTAGTCCCGGTCTTGTGTTGCAGGAGATTTAGGGTGGCTCCTCGATACTGTGATCTTGGCCACGTACTGTGACAGGTGGTAGCCCAGTGCCTAGTCATTAGTTGGAAATCCATTCTCCCTACGAGCCTTGTACGAGTTTTGTTTGTATTACTCACCCTGTGGCTAGTAGCTGGAATTTAATAATGTAACAATTTCGGCTATTTTATAAGTATTTGTATATAGACCCTATTATAATATCAGATGATTTTTATAAAAATTGTTTTAGCTATCGTAAGGTAAAAACCCGACATGTTGATTTGTGGCGTGGTCTTACGAGATGCTTTTGTTTTCAAAAGGATTTTGAAACTTTAATAATAAATTGAGTGTGATTTTCTCACGCTGGTATTCCAGACTGACTCGGGTGTTATTTAACTGTAATGCTCGGGTCAGACCGAGTATTATAGGATACAGGATATGATGCTGTGGAGCTCAGGAGACGAGCTGGATGACAATACGTACTCCCGTACTTGTTTATATATATATTCCGCTGTGCTGAGTAGTTGTGTATCCAGTTGTATGTTATTGATATTGAGCTGTGATTGATGTACTCTGATAATGTAATATATAAACAGAGATATATTTGATTTGAGTAAAGATCATTTATTATCTATTATATTTTATTCCGCTGCGATGGTTAGATTCTGATGTTATTTTCTATTTTCTCTCCTTCTACCTCTTCTTCTTTAACCAAATGATTCGTATTTCTGTGCAACTTGAGTTGATTGTTGTAGACTAGTGTTGACTCAAGGGGTACGGATTTGCGGGCTGTTACAGCAAAGGTGGCTGGAGTTTTTGGTTGCTTATGATTTTGGTATAGAGTACATCTCAGGGAAAGGGAATAAGGTCGCAGATGCTCTTAGCAAAAAACATTAGAATGTCGTGTTAGCTATGTTGGCAGAATGGAAGGATCTAGAAGCTTTGGTCAATTGTGATGTGCAATTAAGATCGACTGCTAGTTCTAGTCAGAGTACCACCATGTTTTCCTATTTTGAAGTCCAGCCAGTGTTGATTGAGAGGATTGGTTATAAGCAGATAGAGGATCCAATGTTAGCCGAGAATATTATAAGGCTTGAGGTTGGAATTGAGATCGATGATCTAATGGATTATAGCCTTCACCACAGAGGATGGTTCAGAAAGAAGGGACGATTGCATGTTCCGAATGTGGAGGACTTGAGGAAAGAAGTTCTTGGGGAATTTCATTTGTCCTAGTTTACTATTCATCCTAGAGGGACCGAGATGTATCAGGATATGAAGAGGAGCCTCTATTGGGAGGGCATTAAGAGGGATGTTGGTTTGTGTGTTAGGCAGTGTGCAAATTATCAACAAGTGAAAGCTGAACATCAGAAGCCGAGTGGATGACTTCAGCCTTTGGAGATTCCAGTTTGGTAATGGGATTCAATATCCATGGATTGATGATGGGTTTCCAAGGTCCAATAGATAAAATGAAATTATATGGGTCATAGTGGACATGTTGACCAAGAGTGTCCATTTCTTTCCAGTTAAGTCAACCAGGACGACACATGTTTTAGCCAAGTTGTTCATGAAAAACATAGTTAGACAACATGGAGTTCCTAGTAGTATAATCAGTGATAGAGATTCTTTCTTCATTAGTGAATTCTGGAAGAATCTACAGGAAGTGTTGGGTACCAAGCTTAATATGAGTAGTACAAATCACCTTCAGACAGATGGGCAGACAGAGAGAGTCAATAAGGTACTCGAGGATTTGTTGAGAGCCTATGTATTGGACTTTGGAGGATCTTGGGAAGGTCACGTGCATTTGGTTGAGTTTTTCTATAATAATAGTTATCAGTCTAGTATATGAATGGCACCATTTGAATCTTTGTATGGAAGACCATGCCAATCACCATTCTGTTGGTTGGATACTAGGGACAGATTGGTCCTATGTCTGGATTTAGTTAGAGAAGCGTTAGAAAAGATTGAGTTTATCTGAGGAAGGGTGAAGAAAGCTCAGTCAAAATAGAAGATTTACGCAGATAAGAGGCGTAAATGGCTAGAATTCTCAGTTGGAGATAAGATTTTCATTAAGGTATCACCTATGAAAGGTATGGTGCGTTTTGGGAAGTCAAGGTAGTTAGCCCCGAGATATGTTGGTCCATTCCAGATTATAGAGAGGATTGAAAAGCTCGCATATAGAATAGAATTGCCAAGCAGTATGGCAGGTGTCCATAATGTATTTCGTTTGTCTCATCTCCATAAGTATATGCATGATGCAGAGACTACCATTCCTCCGACAGGGTTGGAAGACTTGGTAGTAAAGCCTAATTTGACTTTTTTAGACAACCAGTTCGAGTTGTAGCGAGAGATAAGAAAAGATTGAGAAATAAGACCGTCAGGTTGGTGAAAGTTCAATGGAATGACATCGAGAAAGACTGTACTTAGGAGACAAAGGACGTGATTAGAGATACTTATCCTAATCTGCTTTGATGGTTTGTCTATATTAGATTTATGTAGATAGTTGCTAGTCAGATAGGTGAGTATTGTTGTTAAGAGTTGTTACAAATGATTGCAATGTTTAGTACTTAGTTCTTACTGAATTTCGAGGACGAAATTCTTTAAGGGGGATGCCTGTAACATCCCTAATTTTTGATAACATTATTCAAAAATTTAACTAGATAAAATTAATAGAATAATGCAAGAATTAGAATGACAAGGGGATTGAGATTTTAAAATATAAATTAAGGTTGTGCTTTATAATATGATAAATGGGCTAAAATAGTTTATAAGCTAATTAATTTACATAAGGCCTTACTAGTAAAAATAGCCGCACTTTCTATTCACGGCTACTCATGTGCCTTCATCCATTCATGTTCATTCTATTTTTCAAATCAAAAACCTAAAATAGAGCCGACCATTATAAGAAAGAAAAGTGGAAACTTTAATCAAAGCAAGAAGGAATTAATTTTCAACAGATCTCAAAGTCCTTATCATATTTAAGGTGAATAATAATTCATTTCATCTCTATTTTGTTTTTATAATCGTATGTTTTTGGATTTAAGATTAAATTAGGATGTTTTGGATGATAATTTTCTTGAGCTATTTTATGTTTGATTTAAACCGATTTATTTACACATGAATTTGCATGGTTTTAGGGCAAAACCGAATGTTATTTATTTTAGAATGCCATGGAAAAATTTATGTCAGATAAACATGATTTTGGAGATCAAATTCAATTTTCAAAATTTTCCAAGCTACGGAAAATTTATTATGAATTTCTAAAGGAAAATATGACATATTTAGGTTCAAAATTTATTTCGATTATTTCAGTAAGAAATTGGGTCTGAAATTTTAATATGTTGATAACATGATGAAAGTGAATCTTTTTGGTTTTTGGGGATTTTGGCTAATTGATTTGCTGTGGAAAATAAAATATTTTAAAAAGGAGGACTTATTTGAAATATTGGTTTGGTTTAATGGAAGGGATTTAACGTTAAATTTTCCCTTGATTTAGATCTGATAAATGTGGCAGTTACTTTGTAAAGTATTTCAAAAGTTTTAAGGCAACCAATCAAAGGATTACAAATAGGCAGGTAGTTATAAAGTAATCACTAAAAGTGGCATAATTGCAGCCTTTATTCAGAAAAGTTGGTTACGCCCCTTATAGTTGTGCCTTTCGACTCATTTGCTTCCACTTCGACTCACTCGAAACCAACCTAGAAGAAACCCATTAGTCAAAACCAATACACAAGGTCTCACTTAGATGGTACGTGGTGGATTGGAAGAAGGCGAAAGCCATGGTGTCGAAAGCAAGGCTTCTGAAGGGGTCAAAACCTTAATTTTTTTTCAAATGTTAAGTGCCTGCTTTTTTTATTTACCGCTTTCGACATGGTCAGAAGATATGTTTACGAAAGGAGTTTTATAAATAACTTTCGAAGAAGGTTTCCATATTAAGTTTAAAGCATAAGTTTTCGAATAGGTTCCTTTTGTTGTTAAATAAGCGCTTTCGAAAGTAGTGGTTCCGACCTAGTCGAAACCCGGCCACATTTCTTTACCTTACGAGTGTATTGAAATCATCAATACTTTCGAAGAGCTGTCTTTGTTTTTAACTTAAGCAAAGCTACATCCTAAGTGCTCAAAAGTGGTATTCGACCGCACCCTTCAAAATTTTTTACTTAAAGGTTTTGAGCTTTCGGACAGATGGTTTCGATGACATCAACTTTTCCCCAAAACACATTCATTAAAGGTTTCGAAAGAGATAATTCGTATGTAACCACTTTGACCCAAAAGATGTTCTAAAGGTAAAACTCATTACTTTCAAAAGGGGTACTTTCATTGGTTTCGAAGCTATGTTTTAAAGTATTGTTTTGATATCATCGAAAGGTATATCTGGTTTTGAAAGAGATTATTTAACAAGGGCTTCGAAAGGTATTTTCATTGTATTTTGAAAAGAATTTTTCTTTACTTTCGAAGAGGTTTTCTCTGGGTTTCGAAAGATATGTTTTAAGGTTTTCAAAATAGTTAACCCATTCTCATTTTAAAAGGAAATATCATGGCATGAACAAACAGTTTTGAAATGAAGTTTGTGAAGAAGTTTTCCTTGATTAACAGGTTAATGGATATAACCAAGATTTATATAAAATAATTTCAAGGAAATTAAACCATAGTTGTTGGTATTTTTTTTATGATCACTTCTTTATATATTTATTTGCATTATAATTGACCCATGACGGTACTTTTGGAGAAGGGCAGAATACCCAGCTAGGTTGACCCAGTAGTGGATATAACTTAAAAAATGTTAAAATCTTAACTAATGGCAGGGGCCAATAAGTTCACAGTAAGCCCATGAAAACTGTGTATAGCAAATGATATTGGCAGGAGCCAATAGGTTCATAGTCAGCTCATGAAAACAATTATTTGATATTGGCAGGGGCTAATAGGTTTATATTTAGCCCATAAAAACTATATTCGGATTAAGATATTAACAGTTAGTCAACGTGTTCGTAGTTGGCCCATGAAAACTAGGATAAGAGAAAAGATATTGGAGTTACCAATAGGTTCCTAGTCAGCCCATGAAAACTAGGATAAACATAAAGTTTGGAGTTACCAATAGGTTCTTAGTGATACCATGAAAACTATGAAATTTGACGGATAGTCCATAAACATTTAACAGATTATTAGTGAGCCCATGAAAACTAACAGTTAATAATAACCTTAGAAACTATAATTGATACAGATATTCAGAATAAATGGGGATGGGTAATCCATATTTAACTTACATGTTTGCATATCATCATATTATTTGAATTGTTTTAATCATTGTGGATGCAATAGCACAGTAAATGGTTTTATAAAGGTTTTAAGATACTTGTGAGGGGGAAACTCTTTTCGCTAAGAGGCATGGTCTCACTAGATATTTAAACGATTCAAGATGGCAGATTATTATTCATACCAGGCTTTTTGTCTGACTTATATTTTTTGTTTTCCCCTTAAACTCACGGGTACTCAATTGATTTTGAGTAGGTTGAGAGTTAAGGTTTCTAGGTTTTTTTTTAGACGAACAAAGCTTCCGAAGACGTGAAGGAGACATGTTAGCTATTTAGAGTTATTTTATTCCGCTCTACCTTTTGGATGCAAAGGAATTTTTTTTATTGCTTTATTATGTACTCTAATCAACCAAGGAGGCATCTTTATATGTTACTCTTGGCGTATTTTGTACTAATTATATGTTATCTAAACGTGATCTGCGTACTGGGATTATGTAATGAACATGAAATGTTTTGAATGGAATATGGAATGTGTTTTGATGTTTCAAAATTTTCCATTATTTGTTTCTGTTTATTAATGTGTCAAACATTGTTGTATTTGGTCGTCGAGGATTAATAACTACGGAAGACTGCAATATCGGTTGCCATTTGTTTTGGGCCTCCAAGTGGGGGGAAGTTACAAGAAAGGTCAAATGGAGAATATTGATGTAACAGTATTACACAATTCCCTCGACTTGAGATTACCGTTGGGATTTAATTCTAAAACTCCGCTTTAATTATAGTTAAATCATGGCATGATGTCCATCTAATGATTATAGTTTGGTCGAGCAGAAGTATTGAAAGTGAAACAAATTCAAGGGAGAATTTGTCTCCTCGGTATATGGGGTTAGTATCATGATCAACTGTATTTTATTAACAATCAAAGTCTCTGGTTAGAGCATATGGTTAATGATAATTGTTATTATTGAACCAAAATTTTTATGTTTGCATCTACGAAGCTAAATGTGGACAATGTTGGAATTTTGACCAAAACCAAATTCCTTAAGTCCAGATGCGATTTAGTTTTGACAAAGAAACTTGGTGTAAATAATTGTTACTACAAGGTACAGTTTATAATAAGTAAAATTGGATTTTACCAAAAGATGTGTAAGTGATAAATTTAGCCAAAATGTCAAACCACTAGCTAAGGTGACGTATGAACATTGACATTCAAATTGTTTAATATAAATTGTTGCCTGAATTTACACCTTTGAGTCGCACAACCATAATGATGAATACTCCAAATAAACCACACGATTTAATTAATTTATAATAATTATAAATTAATTAAATTAATTGATGTTTTTGAAATATTAATTATCAAATTTTATATGATTTGTTTGAATATCATTAGCATTTAACAAAGAGCATAAATAAAAGTTATAGACCTTTGTATCAATATACGATATTGATGGAATGTTTAAATTAGATTTAAATGGAGTAAATGTTGAATGGGTTTTGGATCATTTAAGGTCCACATTGCCTCCACATTTGACCGACCAAAAAAGGATGGAGAGATGAAAAGTTTTAAATTAATTATAAAAAGGAAAAAATATAAGGAAGGAAAATGGTCTCTCTTAAAGGAGAATTGATTACCTCCTTTATTTCATTCTAATGGTTGAAAAATATGAGGGCTTCCATTGCTTTAAGATTCCCAAATTCAAGTACAAATAAAATATTAGAATTAGTTTATACTTCTCGATATTTGCAAAATCAAGATGCTAATTTTTGAATCTAGGAGCTTTGATTCGTTATTGAAGGTGTGATTTATTGGCCATATCCAAAGGTAATTCTAAATTCACCTCTGTATTTATCATTGATATAATTAGACTTCATACGATTCACCTCATGTTTTAATTATTCATCTTACCACATGTAACTTTAACTTCCTTATGTCTATTTTGATTAAAATATGTCTATCGTATTATTTTGGTCCAGATCGATGTTTGTTCATTATCTCCCTTTAGTATGTGTTCATGATAAATTGAGATGTTTTGGATCCCAAATTACTTTTGATAACTTATTATTATTCTTTGTATGTTTAGATCTGTAAATTCTTATCACAATTTACATATGGCTACAATGTCCAAATTTCTTTTATTTTGTTTTGGAAACTTCGTGAAATTAAAAGCTAATTTTGAATGGGATTTTTAATATAATTATATAATATTTACATACAAAAATGCAAATGGGTAGTGTATGTTAATTTATTTTTTGTTCTTCGAAAGTAATCTATAATTTTGTATTATAAATACTTGAGCATAAATTTATCAATCATTGTTTATAAATTAAGAAAAACTATTAAATTAAAGAATGGTCTTTAGTGAAATTTCTAATTCTTTGCGGTTTTCTATATTTTTAATCTCATGTAAAATCCTACACTCTATTTACATTGCTAAATTAAAAGTTTAATCAAAATTGTTAACTTTAAAATCAAACTTATTGTGTATACACATATATCGTATGTTATAATATTTGCACATGTATGCTATTGTTAAATTGTAATAATCATGTATATGGAAATACACATGTATAGTTAGTTAAAAATGTTAAGAGGATTTTGTGCAATAATGTAACCTTTTGTTGTCAAACATTTACTTAATTGAAATCATTTTCATTAATATTAATTTTGGATTTTAAATTATTTAAAACAACTAACTTGTTATATATACATATAACTATAATTATTAATGTAACATCCCCAGAATTTTATCAATTTAAAATTTGTGATCTATTTGAATTTCTGGAATTGAATTTGAGTAAATTTAAATTAAATTTAAATTTTCAAACATATGAATATTTTGTTTGTTTAATTACATATATATGCATATAGATTGGATTGAATATCAAATTTGAACTTGAATTTTAATTTTAATCTGAATTTGTGTTTGAATGTAAATTTAAAAATTAATTATCTAAAAAATTGTTTGGATTCAAAAGATTAACATATGTGTATAATTTTATTTATGTATGAATTAGTATTAAAAAACTTTTTCTTTTTTAAAAAAAAGGATGTATAAATATAAAAGAGAATGTAATTATTTAAATAAGAAAGAAAAATAATATAAAAACTTTTATTTAAAATATTCATGCATAGTAATACAAGTGTTAACTAGTGAGACACCCAATGTAACAAGTGTTTAAATTTTAGAAAGTGAATTAACAAGTGTCATCTCTTTTGATTTTAATTTTTAAGAAAATTTATAAAAGAAATTTAAACTATTTCTCTCATTCCTTTCATCACTTTTATCCCATTTTCAAAAGCTTAAAACCAAAAGAAAACAAAAAAATAAAAAACTGATAAGCATCAAATTCTCAAACCAGATCATCAAGTAAGTTTAAAACAAATCAAATTCACAAACCAGAAAAACAACTTCTTCAATTCAAAAAAAATTAAAGCCTGGAATTTCATTTCTATCCAGAGATCTAGAAAACAATTTCAATTCATCAAAGCTTCAGCTAACAAATCAAAGTCTCATCATCTAAAATAACAGGGATCGAGCATCATCAAGCAAAGGAGCAAACTTCCAGTTTTCAATTAATCAATTCGCAGTTTTCAAACTTCAAAACACAGACACTACTTCTCTGTTTCTTCTTCGTAGGTGTGTAAACTCTTTTAAGATTTTATCTGAATCCTGTTGTTGTGAAAATATGGAAGTTTGAACTGAAAATTTGAGTTGCGCGTATATATACACATGAAATTGGAGTGTGCATGTCTGTGCACTTGAAAAGGGGTTTGTCCCAAGTTGATAGGCATAAGCATGAGAAAAAATTGATTTCTTCTTCTTCGATCAATATTAAACCATAAGATCTAAACAAAAGTTGTTTGTTTAAGCATGATTCAAGTTCTAAAAATGGTTTTAAGCAAATCAAACTGAAGAATTTTCAGAAAAATTAAAATTATATGTAAAAACTAAAACCTATTGAAATTTTTGATTATCATAATCTTTGAATTCAGTTATATAAATTGAAAAGCTTTAGAAAACAATGATTTTTGCAAGTAGAATCATAATTTTTAAATCGGTATTTACTGAGATAGGCAGAAATGAACGATTTTGGGGTTTTTGGCCATTGCCGATCATCGATGTAATGAAAATGGTCGGGGTTGCTCTTGAAGGTGGAGGAGGACTCAAGGATCACCAGAAAAATGCTCGACGATTTTATAATTCGTCGTGTATGGCTGACGGGATCGAACTAGGGTTTTTGCCCTGTGTTTTTGTCGATCTTTTCTCGAAGCAATAGCGTTGTCTAGGTCGCATCGGACTTGACAGGAAAGATTGGTGGCGGTGCATGGTCGACAGGGGAAGCTCGTCACAGAAGTGCATTGCCTCTGGTGATCTATGTCGAAGCGAGGCAATTTAGTAAATGGGTTTGGGTTCCAGAAAATTGGTCGAGAAGGTGATTTTCGATTTCGTTGTGAATTGTGGTGCTGGGTGGTCAGGATTTGTAGAGGGGGTCGGCGATGATTTGTGGGTGGCTGCGGTGTTGGTCAGAGGTGGCGGTAGTGGATGTGCATGTGCACAGCAATGGGTTGGTATCAGTGGAAAAAGGATTGGGGAAGAAGGATTCAACTCGAAGAGGTCTTCGGGAGTATCGTGTATTTGCCCGAAGTTGGGCTCAAGTAAATTTTTGAATGCGCCGGGTAAAAACATTTAGAAAAATTTTAGTTTGAAAATTTGGGCGCTCGGGTTGATTTTCGGCAAAACTCGAAGTAAACAGGCAATGTTCTCGGGTAAGACTCGAAGCGGGTCTCGAGCTTGATATGTAAAAAAGTTTTTACTTTAAAAATTTTCAAACTTTTAAACACTTTTAAACCTTGTTTTCAAATGATGATTTGATTGAATTTTTGAATTAATTTAGGATTTAATTAATATGTTTTTAAAGGAATTAAATTTAATTTATTTAATTTTGATACATTATTTTATAACTTATTTATATTAAATAAATAATGTAATTTAAAAGGATAATTTAGATAAAATGTTATCAAAACTAATCTTAAACTTTTAAAGCAACTAATGTATAAGTATGATGGTTAAACAAGGTTTAAAAGGAAAATCAAAGTAATTAATTTATCTCTTAGTTTATCAAACAATTAATGATTTTGTGAATATAATTACTTAAAAAGAATAATTACTTGATTAATTACTTGATATTAAAGATTAATTTAATAAATAATTAAGGGTAATTAGCTTGAAATTAATAATTAATTAATTAAGGAGTAATTAATTGATAAAAGTAATTAAGATTTAATTAATTAACAATTAAGGATTAATTAATTAAGATAATTAATTAGGAAATTATTAATTAATGAAGGTGATTAAGACTTAATCAATTATAATTAATAATAATTAATAATTGATTAAAGATAATTAATGAAAGTAATTATGTGGATTAATTAATTTAAACCACACGATTTATTCATCTTAATTGAAGATGTTTGATTGTTGTTGAATGCTGTGTGTTGGATTGATATCTCTGATATGTGATTGTGATGCTATGTAATATAATTGCTTTGTACTGAGCTGTGATATCAGTGATGAATATATTTCTGTATGAATGTGAAAACCCTTTGGTCTGTAAAACGACACTTGGAATTCGATGCGACAGGGAGTCGGATTCCAGTTGGTTATCCGAAACCCACATCGAACGTGTGAAACATTGTGAATGATATATCCACGTGTTTTAAAATTGAGCGCTCACTATTCGGTTTAGCTGGGGAAGGACTTTGTGTCATACAACCCATTCCGAATAGTGATACAACGAAATGGATAGCATTTGAAGACGGTGGTGAAGACCGGGCGTCTTCGAGAATGATAGGATAACCCGTCGAATGACTCTGCACTGAGTTCCTCCGGTATAGAGATCTCCATATGTGATGGGGAGTTCGATCTGGATTGTGGATGCCCGGATTGCAAGGGCTTCTTCGGAAGTGCCTTCGGTTCTGTTCGAAACCGGAATAGACTTGTATGGTTGTATGTCTGACATTATAATTTGAGATATAAAGCTGATTTCTTTCAAATACATTTTTGTTGGTGGCGGAGAATTTATTATCTTAGCCTAACACTCTTCTCTAAGACGTCAAGCTCAGAGCTTATGTAGTTGAAGGTTATTAGTGATATACTCCGAATTTGGTAGTGTGGCTTGCTGAGTGCTGCTGATCATTAGTTGATCAAAGCTTGGCTTTGTGAAAAAGCGTAGATTTGTGGATGAGACTTCGTCGAACCTCACAACCCGGTTATGGTCAAAACAGGAATCGTTGCAGCAAGGCTATTTGGAGGTAGCGTACCCTGAGGGTATATCCATATTCTTCTGGATTATAAGTGGTATCATGGTATGGAGCCCAGATACTTAACTTTGTGGCAGCTGCAAACTTATTGCTTTGTGGTTGTTGGTTGAGAAGCGCTTCGGATAAAGGTTGGTAACAACCGGGAGATGGCATACTCGTGTTAGTAGTTACCTAGTTACAGAGGTAACCGGCCTTGTGTTGGCAGAGATCCGGTTAGGTTCTCGAGGACGTCCCTCCAGAGGCATTCCATTTTGTGTGGGAAAATCCTTTGCCTAACCATTTGTTGGAAATCCAGTCATCCAATATGAGTCCTTTGTGGTTTTAGTTGTATAACCTGCCCTTTACTTATGGTGGCGCCCCACTGTTTAGATGGTAGCTATAGTAGGCATAGTATGAAATGTCTATGCCGGCTAAGATTAATATTATACTTTCGAAATGATTTCTACACTATGCACTAATAATAATATCAAAGAGTTTTCTCGTATTAAGCATGTTCGATTATCATAAGAAGAAATCTCCTCCATGTTTGCGTTTGCATTGTGTGTGTGGTGGGAGGTCTTATGGTAGTCTTATTTTCCAAAAGCATATCAGTTTTCTGTCATAAACTATTTTTATTTCAAACAACTGTTTTTGTTTACTCATACCAGTCCCATGACTGACCCGGAGTTTATCGTTCCCTTCCTAAACTCTAGGTGCCCATAATTTCCACATGGGCAGCCTAGAAGCAGGTTATCCTATTTTGGAGCAAGCTTGGATTTTGAAGTCTTTCGGAAGCTGTCGGATTTTGGAAGCTTTTGGATTTGGAAATCTCTTGAAGTGTTGGAGTTTTGAAGACTTTATCGAAGTTGAAGTATGTTGGAAACTTGTTGAAGTTTCTGTGTCGTTTTGTTGTTATATCATATTTGTATCACTCTGATATTGGTGATCGATGTTGTAATGGATATTGTATCTGAAGTTGTATCTGTGTTGTGGTCAATGATATTCATTTTTCCGCTATTTATTTTCATCTAATGTTGTTATAAGCTCCATCCGTACTGGTGTTCAACGTTTGAATCTCCGGCAGTCCAATACAAGTGAGGTATTTGATGGCGATTTTCAATCGCTGGATTTTGAGTTAGTCTGAATTAAATTTAAATTTTCAAAACATACGAATATTTTGTTTGTTTAATTATATATCTATATATATGTATATAGAATGGATTGAATTTCAAATTTGAATTTGATTTTTAATATTGAATTTGAATTTGAATTTGTGTTTGAATGTAAATTTAAAAATAAATTATCTAAAAAATTATTTGGATTCAAAATATTAGCATATGTGTATAATTTTATTTATGTATGAATTAGTATTAAAAAACTTTTTCTCTTTTAAAAGAAAGGATGTATAAATATAAAAGAGAATGTAATTATTTAAATAAGATAGAAAAATAATATAAAAACTTTTATTTAAAATATTCATGCATACTAATACAAGTGTTAACTAGTGAGACACCCAATGTAACGAGTGTTTAGATTTTATAAAGTGAATTAACAAGTGTCATCTCTTTTGATTTTAATTTTTAAGAAAATTTATAAAAGAAATTTAAACTATTTCTCTCATTTCTTTCATCACTTTTATCCCATTTTCAAAAGCTTAAAACCAAAAGAAAAAAACCGATAAGCATCAAATTCTCAAACCAGATCATCAAGCAAGTAAAACAAATCAAATTCATAAACCAAAAAAACAACTTCTTCAATTCAAAAAAAATTTAAAGCCTAGAATTTCATTTCTATCCAAAGATCTAGAAAATAATTTCAATTCAGCAAAGCTTCAACTAACAAATCAAAGTCTCATCATCTAAAACAATAGAGATCAGGCATCATCAAGCAGAGGAGCAAACTAGCAGTTTTCAATTAATCAATTCCCAGTTTTCAAAGTTCAAAACACAGACACTTCTTCTCTGTTTCTTCTTCATAGGTGAGAAACTCTTTTTAGATTTTATCCGAATCCTGTTGTTGTGAAAATATGGAAGTTTGAACTGAAAATTTGAGTTGCATGTATATATATACATGAAATTGGAGTGTGCATGTCTGTGCACTTGAGATAGGGTTCTGTCCCAGGTTGACGGGCCTAAGCATGAAAAAAAATTGATTTCTTCTTCTTCGATCAATATTAAACCACAAGATCTAAACAAAAGTTGTTTATTTAGGCACGATTCAAGTTCTAAAAATGGTTTTAAGCAAATCAAATTGAAGAATTTTCTGAAAAATTGAAATTACAGGCAAAAACAAAAATCTGTTGAAAAATTTGATTATCATAATCTTTGATTTCAGTTATATAAATTGAAAAGCTTTAGAAAACAATGATTTTTGCAAGTAATCATAAATTTTAAATCAGTATTTACTGAGGTAGGCAGAAATGAACGATTTTGGGGTTTTTGGCCATTGCCGATGCAATGAAAATGGCCGGGGATCCTCTTGAAGGTGGAGGAGGACTCAGGGATCACCATAAAAATGCTCGACGATTTTATAATTCGTCATGGAGGGCTGACGAGATCGAACTAGGGTTTTAGCCCTGTGTTTTTGTCGATCGTTTCTCGAAGCAATGGCGTTGTCTAGGTCACATCGGACTGGACAGGAAGATTGGTGGCGGTGCGTGGTCGACAGGGGAAGCTCATGACGGAAGCGCATTTCCTCTGGTGATCTATGTTGTCGAAGCGAGGCGATTTAGTAAATGGGTTTGGGTTCAAGAAAATTGGTCGAGAAGGTGATTTTTGATTTTGTCGTCGATTGTGGTGCTAGGTGGTCGAGATTTGTAGAGGGGGTCAACGATGATCTATGGGTGGCCGCGGAGTTGGTCAGAGGTGGCCATAGTGGTTGTGCATGTGCACAGCAATGGGTTGGTATCAGTGGAAAAAGGATTGGGGAAGAAGGATTCAACTCGAAGCGGTCTTCGGAGTATCGTATATTTGCTCGAAGTTGGGCTCGAGCAAATTTTTGAGTGCATCGAGTAAAAACACTTAGAAAATTTTAAGTTCGAAAATTTGGACGTTCGGGTTGACTTTCGGCAAAACTCGAAGTAAACAGGCAAAGTTCTCGGGTAAGACTCGAAGCAGGTCTCGAGCTTGATATGTAAAACAGTTTTTACTTTAAAAATTTTCAAACTTTTAAGCACTTTTAAACCATGTTTTCAAATGATGATTTGATTGAATTTTTGAATTAATTTAGGATTTAAGCAAGATGTTTTTAAAGGAATTAAATTTAATTATTCAGTTTTTGATACATTATTTTATAAGTTATTTATATTAAATAAATAATGTAATTTAAAAGGATAATTAAGATAAAATGTTATTAAAACTAATTTTAACCTTTTAAAGCAACTAATGTATAAGTATGATGGTTAACAAGGTTTAAAAGGAAAATCAAAATAATTAATTTATCTCTTGGTTTATTAAACAATTAATGATTTTGTGAATATAATTACTTAAAAAGAATAATTACTTAATTTACTACTTAATATTAAAGATTAATTTAACAAATAATTAAGGGTAATTAATTTGTAATTAATAATTAATTAATTAAGGAGTAATTAATTAATTAAAGTAATTAAGATTTAATTAATTAACAATTAAGGATTAATTATTTAAGATAATTAATTAGGAAATTATTAATTAGTGAAGGTGGTTAAGACTTAATCAATTGTAATTAATAATAATTAATCATTGATTAAAGATAATTAATGAAAGTAATTATGTGGATTAATTAATTTAAACCACACGACTATTCATTTTAATTGAAGATGTTTGATTGTTATTGAATGCTGTGTGCTGGATTGATATCTTTTATATGTGATTGTGATGCTACGTAATATGAATTGCTTTGTGCTGAGTTGTGACATCTGTGATGAATATATTTCTGTGTGAATCTGAAAACCCTTTGTCCCGTAAAATGACACTTGAATTTCGATGCGACAGGGAGTTGGATTCCAGTTAGTTATCGAAACCCACATCGAACCTGTGAAACTTTATGAATGATATATCCACGTGTTTTAAAATTGAGCGCTCACTATTCGGTTTAGCTGGTGATACGACGAAATAAACAGTATTTGAAGACGGTGGTGAAGACCGAGCGTCTTTGCGAATGATAGGATAACCCGTCGAATGACTCTGCAATGAGTTGCTCCGATATAGAGATCTCCATATGTGATGGGGAGTCCGATCGGGATTGTGGATGCCCGGATTGCAAGGGCTTCTTCGAAAGTGCCTTCGGTTCTATTCGAACCCGGAACAGACTTGTATGGTTGTATGTCTGACATTATAATTTGAGATATAAAGCTGATTTCTTTCAAATACATTTCTTTTGGTGGCGGAGAATTTATTCTCTTAGCTTAACACCCTTCTCTGAAACGTATGAGCTCAGAGGTTATGTAGTTGAAGGTTATTAGTGATATACTCCCAATTTGGTAGTGTGGCATGCTGAGTGCTGCTGATCATTTGTTGATCGAAGCGTGGATTTGTGGAAAAGCATGGCTTTGTGGACGAGACTTCATCGAACCTCATAACCCGGTTATGGTCGAAATAGGAATCGTTGCAGCAAGGGTATTTGGGGGTAGCGCCCCCTGAGGGATGTCCAATTTCTTTTGGATTATAAGTGGTGTCATGGTATGGAGCCAAGATACTTAACTTTGTGGTTGCTGCAAACTTATTGCTTTGTGATTGTTGGTTGAGAAGCACTTTGGATAAAGGTTGGTAACAACCGAGAGATGGCATACTCGTGTCAGTTGTTACCTAGTTACAGAGGTAACCCGGTCTTGTGTTGGCAAAGATCCGGTTAAGTTCTCGAGGACGTCCCTCCAGAGGCGTTCCATTTTGTGTGGGAAGTTCCTTTGCCTGACCATTTGTTGGGAATCCAGTCTTCCAATACGAGCCCTTTACGATTTTAGTTGTATAGCCTGCCATTTACTAATGGTGGCGCCCCACTGTTTAGATGATAGCTATAGTAGGCATAGTACGAAATGTCTACGCCAGCTAAGATTAATATCATACTTTCGAAATGATTTCTACACTATGCACTAATAATAATATCAAAGAGTTTTCTCGTATTAAGCATGTTTGACTATCATAAGAAGATATCTCCTTCAATTCTGCGTTTGCATTGTGTGTGTGGTTGGAGGTCTTATGGTAATTTCATTTTCCAAAAGCATATTGGTTTTCTTTTGTAAACTGTTTTTATTTCGAACAACTTTTTTTGTTTACTCATACCTGTCCCATGACGGACCTTGTTTAGTACAACATGATAGGGGGTTCTCTCTTCGCGTTTGGTGGCGAAAGGGAGACTCTTAACCCTACATGTCCTCGAGGAGGGGTTAGCTAACCGGTTAGGTTGAGTGTCGAAAGGCTGGCCATAAAAGCAAGATCAGGGAACCATTGTCTGCCACGGCGGGGCTCAGATGGTTGAAAATCCTACCATTCGAAAGTGGCCGCTGTTGATGGTTGAAAAGCCTTGACCATCACAAGTGGTATCAAAGCTAAAGGTTGAGTAAGAAATTTAGCTGCGGAGTATAACACATTAGGTGGCTCATTAGAGATATGGTGAAGTATACCCTAGAATGAGTATAAACTGAGAGACCGAAACCCTAAAATTTCTTGGTCTATTGCTTTTAACCGTTGATATTCCCTAAGTTATCTTATCTGTATGCCTAAATCAAGTTTTCTTACTATTTACAGATAGTAAGAATGAGCGAAGAAGAGGACAAGGTAGGAGACGGGGAAATACCACTGCAACTGGTCAAGTACCTACAACAGCAACTATGCTTACTCAACCCTAGCCGAATCCGGCTAATCACATAAAAGCTTCTCAAGACTTGTGGAAAGCTGTTCACTGGCAAGGAGTCTATTGTTGAAGCCCAAGCTTGGATCCTAAAAGAATTTTCAGAGGGTTGAGATTGGAAGACGATCAAAAGCGATTGATATCTTCTTGGCAACTCCAAGAGGAAGCATTAGCTTGGTAGGAGACAGTTATTTTTGATGAGCCGGAAGATGAGTTTACTTGGAGACGATTTAAAGAAGTGTTTGAGCAACGATACATTCCATCTGCTGGTATCTCCCGAATGTACCAAGAGTTCATGGATTTGAAACAAGGAAGTTTGTCATTTGAGGGGTACTTGAATAAATTCAGTGAATTGTCTCGATTTGGTCTGGAGCTGGTGAATACACCTTTGAAGAAGAATGAAAGATTCATTCGGGGAATGAATAAGGAGTACCACAAAAGAAGTACAGCTCACATAAAAGAATCTTTCTCGGGCTTGATCGATATGGGTTATTGAAATGCTAACCTAGATATGCAGAAAGTTCCGGAGGAGAAGGGGAGTTCAAGTAGTTCGAATTGGAAGAAAAGAAAATTTAAAGGGGAGAAGCCAGATCAAGGCAAGGAGAGGAGAAGTAATCAAGAGAACCCAGCTAGAAATATTACTTGTTACAACTGTCAGGAGAAAGGCCATTTAGCAAACGATTGTGAGAAGCCAAAGAAACAAGTGAAGGAAGGTCAACTTGTGAAGACAAGTCATAGATCCAATGAATGTTATTGTTGTCACCAACCAGGTCACTGTGTTAAAAATTGCCCGAAAAAGAAACAAGCACTAGTAGCAAAAATGTACGCGATAGAAGGTGGCCCCTCAACTTCAAAGGCGGATAAAGGAAAGGGAGTTTTAGAGGGTAACCTTATTATGGGTGATAGAGTTGTTAGAGTTTTATTCGACATGGGAGCTTCACATAGCTTTATCTTCCAACAAATCGTGAATGAATTAAAACTTAAAATTAAATTTGTTGATGAACCTATTTGTGTGAAGAATCTGGTGGGTGGTCCTGCAAATCTTTGTCTTTATTGTAGGAAAGTGCCTATTTCATATTCTGGCCATCAATTTCCTATCAACCTTTATGTTCTCGACTTTAACGATTTTGAAATATTACTTGGGATGAATTGGTTAACAAGGTACGAAGCCAAATTAGATTGAAACATTCGAACGATTTTAGTCAAATTGAAACTGGGAAATTTTATTGAAATCTCGTGTGAGAATCCAAGTCCTAAGAGAGATAAACTGATCTATACTTTGGGATATCCAGAACCTAGTCTGGAGTCGATTCCTATTGTCCAGCATTTTTCTAATGTATTTAAAGAGTTCAAGTCTTTACCCCTACACAAAGAAATTGAATTCAAAATTGACTTAATTCAAAATGCTCGTCCTGTCGTTCATGTAAGTCGCAGGATGGCACCCAGGGAAAGAATTGAACTAGTCAAGCAAACCGGTGATTTGCTAAAAAAGGGATTGATACGTCCTAGTATTTCTGAATGGGGTTCAGCTGTGGTGTTTGTGGCTAAATCTGATGGATCCTTGAGATTGTGTGTTGACTACCACGATCTCAGTAAACAGGCTCTCAAGAACAAATTTCCGTTACCCAGGATCGATGACTTGTTTGATCAACTTCATGGCGCTCGATTCTTTTCTAAGATGGATCTAGCCTAGGGATTCCATCAGCTACGAATCGTCGAAGATTGTGTTCACTTGACTGCTTTCAAGGGTCCAGATATTTTCTATGAGTGGTTAGTCATGCCTTTCGGATTAACCAATGCTCCCACGTACTTCGTAGATTTAATGACCCGTGTGTTTCGAGAGGTGTTGAATAAATTTGTTCTTGTATTTATCGATGATATCCTAATCTACTCCAAAACCAAATAGGAGCATGCTGAGCATCTCAGAATTGTTTTGGAGATATTGAGAAGGAACATCCTATTTGCAAAATTTTCTAAATGCCACTTTTGGGTCAAAGAAGTCGGATTTCTTGGCCATATTGTTAATAAAGAAGGAATTTCTGTTGATCCTAGCAAGATTTCCGCTATTCTTGACTAGAAGCGGCCCACAACTCCAAAAGAAGTTCGAAGTTTTCTGGGTTTAGCAGGCTTTTACCGGAAGTTTGTTCAGGATTTTTCTAAGATAGCTAGTCCATTGACTAAGCTAACAATGAAGAATGCCAAGTTCGATTGGACTCTGAAATGTGATGAAGCTTTTTAGGAGTTGAAAAAGAGATTGACTATCGCTCATGTTCCCGCTATTATTAATGGGAACCAAGGTTTATCTATTTATACAGATGCTTATGGTGATGGTGTGGGTGCAGTGCTAATGCAGAATGTGAAGGTAGTTGCCCATGCGACAGACAATTACGTCCGCATGAGAGAAACTACCCAACACACGATTTGGAACTTTTGGCTGTTATTTTCGCCTTATAAATCTGGCGACATTATCTTCTGGGTAAGAATCTCCTTCAGCTTTTCTAAAAGAAAATTTTAAAGTTCAACTTAGCTTAATATATACTTAATAAATCCTTCTTGTTTAGGTGAAAAATTCGAATTATTCACCGACCACAAATCTTTGAAGTATCTCTTCACCTAGAAAGATTTGAATCTGCGACAACAACGTTGGTTGGAATTTCTGGCATCCTATGACCTAGATATTCTGTATACACATGGAAAAGCCAATATGGTTGCCGATGCTTTGAGCAGAAGACATGCTATTCTCGCATATCTTGTCGTCGCTCCGACTCTTCTTAAGAAGATTGCAACGAAGCAGAAAGAAGACAAGTTTGTTCGGGAAATCTATAAAATAATATGTTAAGGTGAAGCTACTAGTTTTGAAGTTGATAATAGAGAAATTATAAGACTGAAAGGCAGGATCCGTGTCCCTGACATTTCGGATCTGAAACGTGAAGTTTTGGACGAAAGCAAAAAGTCTAAACTTTTTATCCATCCAGGAGTCAATAAAATGTATCGTGATATCAAGAGAACTTTCTGGTAGAAGACAATGAAAAGGGACATATCTATATATGTGAGTCGTTGTGCCACCTGTCAACAAACTAAAAGTGATCAAAGGAAAATGGCGGGTTTACTTCAGCCTTTGGAAGAACTGAAGTGGAACTGGGATCAAGTATCGATGGATTTCATCGACGGATTGTCATGAACCAAGAAAGGAAATAAAGAAATTTGGGTTATAGTGGACCGTCTGATCAAAACTGCTCACTTCATCCCAGTGAAATCCACCCAGTCAGCGGCAAGTTTAGCGGAGCTATATATAAAAGAGATTGTTCGTCTCCATGGTATACCCAGTACTTAGTGAGTGATCGTGATCCAATCTTCACTAGTAAATTTTGGGAGGCATTCCAAGCTGCATTGGGAATAAAGATGAACTTCAGTACTTCTTATCACCCGTAGTTTGATGGGCAGACAGAAAGGATTAATTGAATTCTAGAAGACCTGTTACGAGCTTGTATTCTCGACTTTGGTGGTTCTTGAGAGGACCATTTACATCTAGTAGAATTCTCATATAACAATAGCTATCAGGCCAGCATTGAAATGGCTCCTTTCAAAGCTTTATATGGTCGTCCGTGTCGATCACGTGCATGTTGGATTGAGTCAGGTGATAGACTCGTCCTTGGACCAGATATGATTAAAGAAGCCACAGAGAAAGTAGATTTTATTCGAAAGAAATTGATAGCTGCTCAAAGCCATCAGAAGAGCTATTATGACCGCAGAAGATGAGATTTGGAATTCCAGGTTGGAGATTCTGGTTTTTTGAAAGTGTCTCCAATGCGTGGTGTATTGAGATTTGGGAAAGCTAGTAAGCTGGCACCACAGTATATTGGCCCTTTTCCTATTCTGGAGAGAATCAGTCCTTTAGCATATCTAGTGCAGCTACCCAGCTGGTTATCTGGCGTGCATGATGTGTTTCATATTTCTAACCTTCGAAAATATGTGCACGATCCAGATAGTATTATTGAAGAGGCAGCTCAGCAGGATTTGGAGATCATACCAAATCTGGCAGTAAAGAGAGAACCGATAAAGATCATTGATCGTGATAAAAAGCAGCCGAGGAACAAAATTGTGAAATTGATTAAAGTGCAATGGAGTGGCGATCCAAAGGACTGTACTGGGGAAACAGAGGATAGCATGAAAAAGTCATATCCCAGTTGTAGAGTGGATGTTCCGGCTTGATTGGCAAGCCATTTCTTTATCTTTTATATCTTCATATCTTCTTTGTTTGTCTTTCTCTCTCTTTCAAATTTCAAGGATGAAATTTTCATAATGAGGGAATCTGTAAAAACCCTTAGAATTTTATCAATTTAAAATTTGTGATTTATTTGAATTTCTGGAATTGAATTTAAGTTAATTTGAATTAAATTTAAATTTTCAAAACATATGAATATTTAGTTTGTTTAATTATATACCTATATACATGTATATAGAATGGATTGAATTTCAAATTTGAATTTGAATTTTAATTTGAATCTGAATTTGAATTTGTGTTTGAATGTAAATTTAAAAATAAATTATCTAAAAAATTATTTGGATTCAAAATATTAACATATGGGTATAATTTTATTCATGTATGAATTTGTACTAAAAAACTTTTTCTTTTTAAAAAAAAGGATGTATAAATGTAAAAGAGAATATAATTATTTAAATAAGAAAGAAAAATAATATGAAAACTTTTATTTAAAATATTCATGCATAGTAATACAAGTGTTAACTAGTGAGACACCCAATGTAACAAGTGTTTAAATTTTAGAAAGTGAATTAACAAGTGTGTTCTCTTTTGATTTTAATTTTTAAGAAAATTTATAAAAGAAACTTAAACTATTTCTCTCATTCCTTTAATCACTTTTATCCCATTTTCAAAAGCTTAAAACCAAAAGAAAACAAAACCAAAGAAAAAAATGATAAGCATCAAATTCTCAAACCAGATCATCAAGCAAGTTTAAAACAAATCAAATTCACAAACTAGAAAAACAACTTCTTCAATTTAAAAATAATAATTAAAGCCTGGACTTTCATTTCTATCCAGAGATCTAGAAAACAATTTCAATTCAGCAAAGCTTCATCTAACAAATCAAAGCCTTATCATCTAAAACAACAGGGATCGGGCATCATTAAGCAGAGGAGCAAACTCCAGTTTTCAATTAATCAACTCCCAGTTTTCCAAGTGCAAAACACAAACCACTTCTTCTCCGTTTCTTCTTCGTAGGTGAGTAAACTCTTTTTAGATTTTATCTGAATCCTGTTGTTATGAAAATATGGAAGTTTGAACTGCAAAATTTGAGTTGCATGTATATATATACATGAAATTGGAGTGTGCATGTCTGTGCACTTGAAAATGGGTTCTGTCCCAGGTTGACAGGCATAAGCATGAAAAAAATTGATTTCTTCTTCTTCGATCAATATTAAACCATAAGATCTAAACAAAAGTTGTTTGTTTAGGCATGATTCAAGTTCTAAAAATAGTTTAAGCAAATCAAATTGAAGAATTTTCTAAAAAAATTGAAATTATAGGTAAAAACTAAAACCCGTTGAAAATTTTAATTATCATAATCTTTGATTTCAGTTATATAAATTGAAAAGCTTTAGAAAACAATGATTTTTGCAAGTAAAATCATAATTTTTAAATCAGTATTTATTGAGATGGGTAGAAATGAATGATTTTGGTGTTTTTGGCCATTGCCGATCATCGATGCAATGAAAATGGTCGGGGTTGCTCTTGAAGGTGGAGGAGGACTCAGGGATCACCAGAAAAATGCTCGATGATTTTATAATTTGTTGTGGAGGGCCGACGGAATCGAACTTGGGTTTTTGCCCTGTTTTTTTATCGATCGTTTCTTGAAGCAATGGCGTCGTCTAGGTTGCATCGGACTGGACAGGAAAGATTGGTGGCGGTGTGTGGTCGACAGGGGAAGCTCATCATGGCAACGCATTGCCTCTGGTGATCTATGTCGTCGAAGCGAGGCAATTTAGTAAACGGGTTTGGGTTCCAAAAAATTGGTCAAGAAGGTGATTTTTGATTTCGTCGTCGATTGTGGTACTGGGTGGTCGGGATTTGTAGAGGGGGTCAGCGATGATCTGTGGGTAGCCGCGGCGGTGGTCAGATGTGACGGTAGCGGCTGTGCATGTGCAAAAAAATGGGTTGGTATCAGTGGAAAAAGGATCGTGGAAGAAGGATTGAACTCGAAGCGGTCTTTGGTAGTATCGTGTATTTGCTCGAAATTGGGATCGAGTAAATTTTTGAATGCGCCAGGTAAAAACACTTAGAAAAATTTTAGTTTGAAAATTTGGGTGCTCGGGTTGATTTTCGGCAAAACTCGAAGTAAACAGGCAAAGTTCTCAGGTAATACTCGAAGCGGGTCTCGAGCTTGATATGTAAAACAATTTTTACTTTAAAAAAATTCAAACTTTTAATTACTTTTAAACCATGTTTTCAAATGATGATTTGATTGAATTTTTGAATTAATTCAGGATTTAAGTAAGATGTTTTTAAAGGAATTAAATTAAATTTATTTAATTTTTGATACATTATTTTATAAGTTATTTATATTAAATAAATAATGTAATTTAAAAGGATAATTGAGATAAAATGTTATTAAAACTAATCTTAACCTTTTAAAGTAACTAATGTATAAATATGATAGTTAAACAAGGTTTAAAAGGAAAATCGAAGTAGTTAATTTATCTCTTGGTTTATTAAACAATTAAAGATTTTGTGAATATAATTACTTAAAAAGAATAATTACTTAATTAATTACTTGATATTAAAGATTAATTTAATAAATAATTAAGGGTAATTAACTTGTAATTAATAATTAATTAATTAAAGACTAATTAATTGATAAAAGTAATTAAGATTTAATTAATTAACAATTAAGGATTAATTAATTAAGATAATTAATTAGGAAATTATTAATTAATGAAGGTTATTAAGACTTAATCAATTGTAATTAATAATAATTAATCATTGATTAAAGATAATTAATGGAAGTAATTATGTGTATTAATTGATTTAACCACACGATTTATTCATCTTAATTGAAGATGTTTGATTGTTATTGAATGTTGTGTGTTGGATTGATATCTCTGATATGTGATTGTGATGCTATTTAATATGAATTGCTTTATGCTAAGCTGTGATATCTGTGATGAATATATTTCTATGTGAATGTAAAAACCCTTTGGTCCATAAAACGGCACTTGAATTTCGATGCGACAGGGAGTCGGATTCCAATTGGTTACACGAAACCCACATCGAACCTGTGAAACTTTGTGAATGATATATCCACGTGTTTTAAAATTGAGCACTCACTATTCGGTTTAGCCGGGAGAGGACTTTGTGTCTTATAACCCATTCCGAATAGTGATACGACGAAATGGATAGCATTTGAAGACGGTGGTGAAGACCGGGCGTCTTCGAGAACGATAGGATAACCCGTCGAATGACTCTGCACTGTGTTTCTCTGGTATAGAGACCTCCATATGTGATGGGGAGTCCGATCGAGATTGTGGATGCCCGGATTGCAAGGGCTTCTTCGGATGTGCCTTCGGTTCTGTTCGAACCCGGAACAGACTTGTATGGTTGTATGTATTACATTACAATTTGAGATATAAAGCTGATTTCTTTAAAATACATTTCTGTTGGTGGCGGAGAATTTATTCTCTTCGCCTAACACCATTCTTTGAGACATATGAGCTCAGAGGTTATGTAGTTGAAGGTTATTAGTGATATACTCCGAATTTGGTAGTATGGCATGTTGAGTGCTGCTGATCATTTGTTGATCGAAGCATGGCTTTGTGAAAAAGCATGGCTTTGTGGATGAGACTTCGTCGAACCTCACAACCCATTTATGGTCGAAATAGGAATCGTTGCAGCAAGGTTATTTGGGGGTAGTGCCCCATGAGGGCATGTCCATTTTATTCTGGATTATAAGCGGTATCATAGTATGGAGCCCAGATACTTAACTTTGTGGTTGCTGCAAACTTATTGCTTTTTGGTTGTTGGTTGAGAAGTGCTTCAGATAAAGGTTGGTAACAACCGGGAGATGGCATACTCGTCTCAGTAGTTACCTAGTTACAGAGGTAACCCGACCTTGTGTTGGGAGTATTAGGTTCTCGGGGACGTCCCTCCAGAGGCGTTCCATTTTTTGTGAGAAAATCCTTTTCCTGACCATTTGTTGGAAATCCAATCATCCAATATGAGCCCTTTGTGGTTTTAGTTGTATAACCTGCCCTTTACTTATGGTGGCGCCCCACTGTTTAGATGGTAGCTATAGTAGGCGTAGTATGAAATGTTTATGCCGGCTAAGATTGATATTATACTTTTGAAATGATTTCTATACTATGCACTAATAATAATATCAAAGAGTTTTCTCGCATTAAGCTTGTTTGACTATCATAAGAAGAAATCTCCTCCAAGTTTGCGTTTGCATTGTGTGTGTGGTGGGAGGTCTTATGGTAGTTTTATTTTCCAAAAGCATATCGGTTTTCTTTTACAAACTGTTTTTTATATCAAACAACTGTTTTTGTTTACTCATACCAGTCCCATGACTGACCCGGAGTTTATCGTTCCCTTCCTAAACTCTGGGTGACATAATTTCCACACGGACAGCCTAGAAGCAAGTATCCGTGTTTCGAAGCTAGCTTGGATTTTGAAGTCTTTCGGAAGCTATCGGATTTTGGAAGCTTTTGGATTTTGGAAGCTTTTGGATTTGGAAATCTCTTGAAGTATTGGAGTTTTGAAGACTTTATCGAAGTTGAAGTATGTTGGAAACTTGGTAAATTTTCTGTGTCGCTTTGTTGTTGTATCATATTTGTATCACTCTGATATTGGTGATCGATGTTGTAATGGATGTTGTATCTGAATTTGTATCTATGTTGTGATCAATGATATTCATTTTTCCGCTGTTTATTTTCATCTAATGTTGTTATAAGCTCCATTCGAACTGGAGTTCAACGATTGAATGTCCGGCAGTCGAATACAAGTGAGGTATTTGATGATGATTTTCAATCGTTGGATTTCGGGTCGTGACAATTAAAGATATACACATATATTTCATTAGTAACTAACTTGGACAACAAATACATGTGTAAATTTAGTTAATAAGTTATAAATGTCATCTAAAGTACCAATTATTACAATTAAAGAGAGAGAGAAATGAAACGTTTCTCTTTACATATTTCTATATTTTCCCATAATTAATTGTATAGGTTAAGTGAAGGAAACAAACGGTTTTGTTCTCTAACTTCATTTATTCATGTTTCATTTACACATATACAGTACTTAGGGTCTATTCTTTGCAAAACGAGTGGAGAATCTGAGCGGAGCATTTGAATGAGGCATTTGTTAGATAATGTTGGGTGAATGGAGAATGCGTTTGTGTGTTGCGAGCGGAGAATCAGAGCGGAGTATTTGAAATATATATTTTAAAATAAAGTTGATTTATACTAATTAATTATCAATTTTTAATAAAGAATATGTATCAATAATTTGTAAAAATTAATTTTTATTAATTAATTAAATTTCAAAATTTTAAATTGCTCAAATTCAGTTCAAACTAACTCTATAATGTAGAGCAATTTGATACGATCAACGTAAAAATTCTATATCTTAAACAGACCTCATTTGCACTAGTTATTAATATTAGAAATTTAAATTTAACATTATTAATTAGTTAAACACCCCAATGCATAATTTTCCTCAATTCCCTGCAATAGGACATTGGCCCGTTGCCGCATCGGACGTGTCGGAATTTTTGAGTACCAAACGGTACCTTATATATTGCATTTACACTTCATACAAATGAATGTATTTGATACATTCATTATAATGCATACAAATTTAAATCTCCATTTTAACCATTTAAACAAAATAAGATTTTATTTAAATTTTTATTAGATTGGGATCTAATATACATTTAGACTAAATAGACCCAATAAGGATCCAAAAGGATTTTTTTTTGAAATTTACCCAATTTACCTGCTTTCAACTGACCCATTTCCAACAATCTTATTTATAGAAGATTTTTAGGAGAGTAGTCGACCATTTACGACTCTTAAAATTCGAAGCAAAAGAAACCCCTTTCACCTCCATAACGTGCCTCCTTTTTTTTCTCCCTCCTTTATTTGTTATTTATTTGCATATTTATGATCTTTTAAACCGTATTACTATAGTATATTAATATGTCCATGTACAATGTTTATACACACCTCTAAATATTACTAAAGGCGTATAGAAAATTTACAAAAATTACCAAAATTACTAATGGCACCCCACTACTAAAAGCACTCATAATTTATATGTCTTATACATTAATTCATTTGATTAGTTTATAACATACAACAACAAATATTGTAACAAACATTTAAGTGAACATACCACTATAAAATCCAACTTACCTTACCAAATTAATTTATAACATATTATAAACTAATTAAATCAGATGATATTTCAAAGAATGGACAAATCTGGTTGTGTAACTCATAGGTGTGAGTTCGGTTAGTGATTAATATTGAACAATTCGAATATTAACATCCACGTGTTACCTTAGCTGATGGTATAACAGTTTGGCCAAATTCATCATTTACATATCTTTTCGATAAAATTATGTTTTTTAGATGGATTTAAGAAGCACCATTAAGCAATGATATATTATACGCAAGTTATTTTCGTGACCACTATATTACTTATAATATACAGAGTTTGGTCATGATCAAAACTCCAGCCCTATCTGTATGTCACTGTTTCTTCCATCTCCAAGTCCTTGGTTTAACAATTGTAGAATGCTAAACATATATATATATATATATATATATATATATATATATATATATATTCATTTAAATGTATTTGTTATTGTACTACTTTATTTTTCCATATAATTAAAAAAATATTTATTGAATAAAATAAATAACTCAGAATTCATATTTAAACAAATATTTTATTACAAATTTCGAATATTACAAATTTAAGCTCTCACTATACAAGTTTCAATTTCAACACAATTTTTAGTATACAATTTTTAAACATATTTCACCTCACTACATACGCACTCTCCACTCGTATATTGATCTTCAACTTTGTTTTAACATCTATCCAACATCTGAACTATCTGAATGTAGTAAAATTGAAAAAAGAAATATTTTGCAGTGTACAATGAAATCTGTGTTTCGAAAATATTATTTGCCTCGATTATTTGGGTTGTTCGTCGTCACTTTGGTTAATTCATCGACCAACTTGTGACATGCAAAGTGTATCACTGCACATGCCATAAGGCCGTGCACACCGATATACACTTGCTTGTTAAAATTGCAGGGATAGATAAGCACAAGGTCAAACCCAAGCAAAAAATGGATTCAACTCAAGTGCAAATGCATAAACACAGCTTCAACCAAATAGTGGAATATACGTATGCAACATTTAAGACCAACTAGACTCAAGTGAAACATTTAGGAATGAACATAAATAAATGAAATGACTCGAACCAAAACAAAACAGAATTTATGGCCAGAAAATAAGTACAGACCACCAGACCATTTCTACATATGCAACTTAGGCATGAACACACACACAAACCTCTAAATGAACTCAATAAGTCAAGTGGAACAAGACTTCAAAGGCACAAGTACAAGGATATGTATACATGAATGAACACAACAGTCTAGACCAGATCAATACGTATGCAAAATGGATATGCAAGCTCGGTTTCAACATGTACAACAAAATGCATCAGACCAGAATCACTTCGAATGGAACAGGACTTAAATAACAAAGGCAACCGGACTCCAACATGTTAAGACATAGACCAACCAATCAACCCAGCAAAATACCAAACACTGCAATGATCAATACACTCAGAAATACACATGTATACATACACACACACACACACACACATCCTTCAGAGAATACAAGAAATGGTCAGTGCATAAGAAGTTGTGAACACAAGGAATGCAAAATAGACCGGTGACAATAACAAGCCTCAACATGTACAAGTTTATATGCAGTGGCATATATACATAAATATGCATATACACATATGTATGTATACATGTATATAAGCATATAAAAATGAAGAAAATCAAAGCCACGAATCATAAACTAGTCAAGGAGTAGAAAAAGTTACAGTGAAGTCAATCAGAGGTCACAGTGAATGAAGAACAAGTCGTAGCAGTAAAGAGAGGATCAAATTCAAATGCCAAAGCCATAGCAGAAAATAACGGAGCAAATTCAAATTCATGGAGTAACGTATATACAATGAACAGGTCAGAATTCATCACAAGCATTCAATTAATAATCGAACGACCAAGCAAATCAGCTGAAAATTTTAAATCAAAAATACGATTGAGATTATTAGGTTTTGAACCCTATAAATTGAACCCAATTTCATCATCGGCAAGCATCGATTTCAAGTTCAAGCAAATCAACAGAAAAATAAAGTAAAATCATATATCGATTTATTTCCATTCGAGCTCGATCTTGAAGCGACCGCAAGCTAATCAAAGAGCACTAAACGAAGAAGCAACATACGTATTGATGAACGAAATCAAACCATCATACGATTCGAATCTCCAAGCGACACCTCAATTAAAGAAACCCTAATTCCAGAATCGCAAAGAAATAAAGTGGCATGAATTAGAAGGAAGCAAAACAAATGGGAGCATCTTTTATGTTTTAATTGGGCCTCACTATTTTTCTTTTATTATTTATTTGGGCCAAATAGAGAATTAGGAGTTTTTATTTATTTTTAGTACTATTGCTTGTTTTTCATTTGAGTCAAACTCTAATTTTAACTAGGTTACGAACTATGTGGCGTAGTTCGAAGAATTCGCAACTCAATGGCTGAGTTGTGGCAGTGTTTTATGCTTAGAGTTAGGTAAATCAAGTAGCGGGTATCGTAAGTTATATGTGTTTGTAAGCATCCGATTACTTAATTTCTAGTAGAAACTTTAGGGGCAGCACGTAGGCAGGTTTTTGCCGAAGCTGGGTAAATCTGTGTTTGATCTCTACTACATTTGTTTCTATTTTTATTTCTGCATTAATTTTTATGAGCACACCCTATCCACCCCCTCTAGGTGAAAATGATCCTACAAGTGATATCAAAGCTAGGAACAAAAACCATTTTTTAAAAGAAATTTTTTGATTTTGTAAATGGCTTCCTTTAATAATGTTTTTGCTGAGGGTCACTCCATAGCTAGGCCACCAGTGTTCAATGGTGAATATGCATATTGTAAAACTAGGATGAAAATTTTTCTGAAAGTTATAGATGAATATAGTTGAAACGAGATATAGCACACGAACAGTAAATGGTATGTAACCAAGAAGTTGAAAAACCTATGGATCAATGGACTAATCTTGAAGATAAACTGCAAACTACTAACGCTAAGGCTATGAATCCTATAATCTGCTCATTATATAAAATTGAATTTAATTATGTCTCATATTGTCTAATTGCGTAGGAAATCAGGCATATGCTTGAAGTAACTCATGGAGGAACCTCCCAAGTCAAAGAATCTCACCTTGCCATGCTTAGTAGTGAGTACGAGAACTTCACAATGTCAAAGGAAGAAAGTACCAAAGAAATGTATGGACGACTTTCTAATCTATTATACAAATCAAAATCCCTTAGAAAACAATACACAAAACTGGAAATAGTCCGAAAGACCCTGAGAATTCTTCCACAAAATTTTGAAGCAAAAGTGGCTGCTATCCAAGAATCAATGGGTTTGAAACAAGTTAAAGTCGAAAAACTCATCGGAAATCTCATCACTTATGAGCTAGAAATCAAATTCAAGGAAGAACATGAAGGAGGAGATATGCGAAAGAAATCAATAGCTCCCAAAGGAACAATGGAAAGTGAAGATGATGATGGTGATAATGAAGGAGCAGCTGAACTGGCACTAATAGTAAAGAGATTCAAAAGGTGGAACAATAGTATGGAAATCGTGCCCTAAACCAACAATTGAAGAGCAGAATTGTCAAAGTTCTAGACAACTTAGAAGCGTAGGAGATCATTTGTCGCAAATGCAATAAACTTGGTCATATCAAGCCAAATTATCCTCAAAATCAATTCAACAAAGGAAAGAAACCGAAAAGGAGAAGTTTTGCAGCTACTTAGGGTGAAGGTGATGAAAATGATAAAAACATTGGAAGTGAGAGTGAAAGAGCAAATCAGCGTCTTTTAGGAGAAACTAGTGACAACGATGATGATAAGCCAAGCGAGGTATCAAAACTTACTCACTCACAATTACTTATATATTTTCATGAAGTAAATGGCTGTTTTGTAAGACGTAGGGAGAACTATGCTAAAATTGAATCATAAAGAGATTGTTTGACAAAACTAAATAAGCAGCTTGATCAATTGGTTCAAAACTATAGAAATAAGTGCCTAAGTGTTATAAGTGTCCATCATTTGAAGTGAAAATAAAAAAAATGAGAAACTAGAATTAAATCATTTGAAAATGAAATTCTGATTTTGAAAGAAAATGAAAATACTAAGAAAGAAAATTCTATTAAAAAGTGCACTTTGCTATTGAATGAAAATGAATCTCTCAAATTACAAGTCCAACAATTGTCTACAACTTTAGGGGCTCTAAAGGAGAAAGATCGCTAATTATGCTATTAGGGAAACAAATTGTTAATACTATTAGGCAAGGACTTCGGTATACTCAATATAGAAGGTAAAAGTAAAAATAATCATTCCAAGTGCATGATTTGTGAAAAAATTAGACACAATCACAACAATTGCTGGTATAGATCCAAACACATGAAACCATACCAATTTGGGTTCCTAAAGTCATGAATGTAAAATTCCTTAAAGTCAAATAAATCTGGGTGCCAAAAGGAACAAACATAGACTGTCTTGGTTCTACACAAACTCGTTTTTCAAAATTTCTTGTCACTAATAATCATGGGCCTATGAAAACAAATAGGTTATAAAAATCTTTTCTCGTGTAGGTGTGTTGGCAAGCTAAGGAACAGCAAGAGTGGTACCTAGATTCTAGCTGTTTCAGGCATATAATGGGCGACAAATCAGAGTTCCTTAGCATAGAGAAGTACAAAGGTGGTAGAGTCACAATGGGCAGCAGCGAGAAATGTAAACTTATCAGTAAACGTAAAGTAGGTAACGATACATTTACCTTAAACGATGTTTTATATGTTGAAAATCTACACCATAATCAAATCAGCCAGTTTTGTTATAAGGGAACAAATGTTATTTTTGATTCTGATTTGTGCAAAATTGTTGACCAATCATCAAAAGAAACATTAATCTTTAGGTAAGAGGAAACGTATCTATTGCACACCCCATGATTTGGTCTTTGGTATCCAACTAATGATAACATTGAGTTAAAGGGTATTCATATGCAGATTATGCTGGCATTCTAGTTGATTGAAAAAGTACCCGTGGAACGTGTTTTATATTGGGACATTTGTTAGTTGCATGGTCAAGTCGAAAAAAATCATTTCACTAGAGATCGCATTTCTAAACAAAATATCTGCATAAATTTCATTTCAACCGATTTTCATTTGGCAAAATTTTTTACGAAACCCCATCTAGAAAATAGTTTCAGTTTAGACATTTTAAAATTTTGATTTTATATTTTTGGATTTGATCTTAAATGCCTATGTTAACTAATTTGACTTCCTACTAATTATCAAAAAGATAAATAGTGACTGAAAAAGTGATGAATGTTGTCCTTGATCATACATTATGTCTTGAGAGAGTATATTTAGTAAATTTCTTTAAAAATTTAAACAAAATTTGTAATAACTTTGGTTGATAAAAATTCCATGACCACCTCTATTTCTATTATATTTCTACGACAATCACTTATCAAAATCCAATATAGTATGTCAAAATGTGTTATTTAAACAGGAAATTATTCTTTTTTTCAAAAAAAATGCAATAAAATCATCTAAAAGTACTCACACTCATTTAAAAGTCCTCATGGTTATGCATGGGTGAACTACTTGGAATCTTTGATTATGTGCTTTCATGCTCATTTAAAAGTCCTCACGGTTATGAATGTATGGAACACATCAAAATTGGATAAAATAGATGATTTGATTCTAACCCCATTTAAAAGTCCTCATGGTTATGCGTGGTTAGAAGATGCTTGGAATTCATTTTCTAATAAAAATTAGGGATACTACTAATCTCATTTAAAAATCCTAACAATTATGCATGGTTAGTAAGTATTTAAATTCCTGTTATAAATATACCAAAAATGGGCATGACTATATGGTTCTCTATATGGACATCACCCCTATCACTCCAAAATGGAATATACATGTAACAACCCTGGTTTGGAGATTACTGTACATATTAAATTATAATGGAAGTTATAATTTACTATTGTCAATTAAAATACAATTGGAAATTTTAAATTGTTTATTTGGAATAAACAATGAATTTTGTAAATAAAATGAGAAAAATAAAGTTTGGAACTTTATTTTGTTTATTTGGGTATAAATATGGGATTAAATATTGAGTGGATAAGTATTTGGTTTAAATAAATTGAAATATTGGGTATTTATTAGTTTGGAGCTAATAAATTAATTAGGTGATGTATTTCAACGTTAAATTGTTGAAATAAATCTAAAGTAATGAAAATGAAGTTTTAAAAACTTTATTTTTACAACTTGAGTAGAAAATAATCAAATTGCAATTTTATTTGGGTAAATACAACAATATCGAAAAATATTACCAACATTAATCTTTTATTGTTTTTAAAAAGGAGAATTTTCGATAAATTGTTTTCAAAATGGTTTTGGAAAATTGTTTTAAAATCCTATTTTCTGAAGAAAAGTAATTTATAAATAATATACATTATTTTCACACTTTTCGGACGTATGAGAAATAAAATTAAACGGTTTAGTAAAACACATGGTAGGGACATGTGAGTTTACTTTATCGATTAATTCCGGACTTGTAAGATCGAAATTATTCTGGGTTATTGATTTTTGAGTTATTTAGTCAATTTATGGTGAGTTTTTGGGTTATAATTTCTATCTTTAGGAATTATCTAGGAAGGCCAATATTTGGCGAGTTATGGTTCGAGATCTCCTATTCTAGGAGTATGATCTATGAGAACCCATTATAGTGTTTTACTTGCCGATGAGATGAGGCGAGTCTGAGTTTTCCAAGTTTTGAGATTTTATGATGATTACTCTTTTCTAATGTGGCATTGACTAGTAGTTAGTAAATCGTTAAGTGCAAACGTGGGGTATGGGACGCACATTAACACTTCTCCGATTCCTATTTGGGAGTTTGTAACGCATTGTGGGATTACCAGTCCTATAGACCTTCGGATCATTTAGGATTTAAGACTTCAGTCGTCTGGGATTACAACTTCAGTCGTTTGGTATTTATGACTTTGGTCGTCAGGGATAGGTGCGTAAATCATATATATAGTACTGGTCTGAGTTGGGCACGTGTAGAATCGCTTTGGCATGCATATGGGATTTGGCCAATCCGGGGATTTCTGTGAGATTTTGATTTCACAAATTTGAGATGGTGATTTTATTTATAGCCTTGAGTAGAGAAAGGCTTATATATATGTTTATGGCGATTTTGATATCGGGATTATTAGCTCTTATTTGAGTTTCATGAGATTTGATTTTGGAGATTTCGATAATTTCACTTATAGCTTGTATGATTGCCTATGTTCACTCGTATTGTCGAACTCTTGAGTGTGAAACATCTATGCTATGTTAAACCCATTCCTAAGTTATTATGGGCCTTTGAGACACTTCCACCCTTGGAAGTATATATTAAACTTTACTCATATCATTCCTATATATTCAAAGGAATGCTTCACTTATATGCTTATATTTCTTCATCTCTTGCTAGGATCAATTTCTAGTTATCTTGACCAGTGTATTCATTACTCGGGTTAGACTGAGTTGTAGGTTAGCTTTTGTACCTATGTTAGCTTTACCTTTTGGGCTTCTTCATCGACTTTGGTTATGGCATAGTTTTTGTGTAGTAGTCTTTTATTGGGAACCTTATGATGTATATACTCTTTTATGGGGATGTATGTATATATTGTGGTTGAAAACCACTTATGGCATGTTGTATTACATTTGGTGTATGTGTATATGTATATTATCCGTGTTGCTGTTCTATGACTTGAGATTGTTATTGTTATTATGTTTTGTTTCTGAATTGATCCTATAGCCACCATAGTAATGTATTAGATACGAATTAAGTATGTCCAACTCTTGAGATAAAATGAAAAAATAATGCATACTAAATCGACATACTTAGCTCTTATCTAATGCAAGACTATGATGGTCGCTCTTAACCAGCCCTATTCTCCACAATAGAACACAGAATTACCTAGTAATTCTCTTTGTTAATGTGGGTCTCGGGGTGGGGTATCACAATACACCTAACAGAGCATTTATGATTTTTGTTTGATTTTTCTTGAAATTTAATGTTTATACTCGATTAGGTATTATTGTTGTATTATTATCCATCACTTTAACACTCTTTCCTAACACTATTACTCTTTTGCTGATAAAAAAAGGGGGAGAGAGAACTCAAGATTTTGGCAAATAAGTCATATTTTTTATTTGCATAGCATATTCTCATCTGGCTCTTATATTTGTTTTTTATTTTATTTGCATACTTTTTTTCATGCATATATGAAGGGGGAGCTTTGTTGTAGGGGGAGTATTAAAATAGGGGGAGCTAATAGAATTCATCAAGGCCAAATACATTTAATAGAGTCAAAATCTTATTATATGTTTGTTATCGTCAAAAGGGTAGATTGTAGAATACAATAGCCTATGATTTTTGTTTGATGATAATAAACATATATATTCGTTTAAATGTATTTGTTATTGTACTATTTTATTTTTCCACAAAATTAAATAAATATTTATTGAATAAAATAAATAACTCAGAATTCATATTTAAAGAAATATTTTATTCAAACAAATATTTTATTACAAATTCGAATAGTACAAATTTAAGCTCTCATTATACAAGTTTCAATTACAATATAATTTTCAATATACAATTTTTCATACACACTTCACCTTACTACATATTCACTCTCCACTTATATTTTGATCTTCAATTTTGTTCCAGCCTATATCCAACATCTGAACTATCTGCAAAATAAACACTAACATAATAAAATTGAAAAAAGAAACATTTTTCTGTGCATAATGAAGTGTGCATTTTGAAAATATTATTTTCCTTAGTTATTTGGGTTGTTCGTCGTAATTTTTGTTAATTCATCGGATAACTTGTGACATGCACAATAGATCACTGTACATGCCATAAAGTCGTGCACACCGATATACACTTGCTTGTTAAAACTGTAGGGACAGATGAGCACAAGGTCAAACCCAAGCAAACATGGATTCAACTCAAGTGCAAATGCATAAACACAGCTTCAACCAAATGGTCAAGTACAGGGCAATGCATATGTAAAAAAGTGGTGCATGCAACATGTCAACCCAGTTCAATGAAATAAAGCAATAAAGCAATGCATCAACCTACTTTTAGGCGTGAACAAAATGGAATAAAACAACAACATGAAAAAGTGGTGAACCAAATCAACATACAACTAGACTCGAGTGAACCAGAGGTGAACATGTCAAAATAGCAACAAGACAAGAAAACTTCAAATGCCAAAGTATAAGCAACCATCACTTAGGCAAACACAAACCATCATAACCCAACAAACCGTGGAATATACATATGCAACATATGAAGACCAACCAGACTCAAGTGAAACATTTAGGCATGAAGATGAATTATCGAGACATAAATGAAATGACTCAAACCAAAAAAAAAGAATTTATAGCCAGAAAAAAGTGCTGACCACCAGACCATTTCTACATATGCAACTCAGGCATGAAAACACACAACCCTCCAAATGAACTCAACAAGTCAAGTGGAACAAGACTTCAAAGGCATAAGTACAAGGATTTGTATACATGAATGAACACAGCAGTCCAGATCAAATCAATACATATGAAAAATGGATGTGCAAGCTCAGTTTCAACGTGTACAACAAAGTGCAATAGACCAGAGTCACTTTAAATGGAACAAGACTCAAATAACAAAGGCAACCGGACTCCAACTTGTTAAGACATAGACCAACCAATCAACCTAGCAAAATACCGAACACTGCAAATGATCTATACACTCATAAATACACATGTATACATACATGCATATATATATATGTGTGTGTGTGTGTGTGTGTGTGTGTGTGTGTGTGTGTGTATACACATATATCCTTCAGAGAATACAAGAAATGGTCAGTGCATAAGCAGTTGTGAACACAAGGAATGCAAAACAGACCAGTCACAACAACATGCCTCAACATGTACAAGTTTATATGAAGTGACATATATACATAAATATGCATATATACGTATGTATGTATACATGTATATAAGCATATAAAAATGAAAAAAATCAAAGCCGTGGATCTTAGACAAGTAAAGGAGTAGAAAAAGTTCCAGTGAAGTCAATCTGAGGTCATAGTAAATGAAGAACAAGTTGTAGCAGTAAAGAGAGAGATCAAATTCAAATGCCAAAGTCATAGCAGAAAAGAACGGAGAAAATTCGAATTCATGGAGTAACGTATATACAATGAACAAGTCAGAATTCATCATAAGCATTCAATTAATAATCGAACGACCAAGCAAATCAATTGAAAATTTCAAACCAAAAATATACGACCGAGATTATAGGGTTTCGAACCCTATAAATTGAACCCAATTTTATCATCGGCAAGCATCGAGTTCGAGTTCAAGCAAACCAACAGAGAAATAAAGTAAAAATCACATACCTATTTTATTCCATTCGAACTCGATCTTGAAGCGACCGCAAGTTAATAGAAGAGCATTGAACGAAGAAGCAACAATCGTATTGAGGAATGAAAGCAAACCAGCATACGATTCGAATCTCCAAGTGGTGCCTCAATTTAAGAAACCCTAATTCTAGAATCACGAAGAAACAAAGCGGCGTGAATTGGAAGGAAGTAAAAAAAAGGGAGCATCGTTTATGTTTTAATTGGGCTGCACTATTTTTCTATTATTTATTTATGCCAAATAGAGAAGTAGGGTTTTGTATTTATTTTTGGTACTTTTGCTTGTTTTTATTTTTTTATTTGAGTCAAACTCTAGTTTTAACTAGGTTACTGGCTACGTGGCGTATTAGAGAATTCGCAACTCAATGGCTGAGTTATGGTAGGGTTTGGAGCTTAGAGTTAGATTAACCAAGTAGAGGGTATCGCAAGTTTACGTGTGTTTGTATGCGTTTAATTACCTAATTTATAGTAGAAACCTTGAGGGCAGCATGAAGGCAGGTTTTTGCCCAAGCTGGCTAAATCTGTGTTTGATCTCTACTGCATTTGTTTCTGTTTTTATTTCCACATTAATTTTTATAAGTACACCATATTCACCCCCTCTAAGGTGAAAACGATCCTACAATAATAATATTTATTATTAATTGATATGCCATTGCAAGAGACCTTTGGCTAAGTTCACTATAATTCACTACGATACTAAGCTCTCATATATAGGAGATGGATTCTTTATTAAATAGTATTTCACTTTATATATTTCAATTCATACATGACATAGAGTTCTATGGTCCCCATGTCATGATCTAACTATAGTCAAAGTATAATATTTATGTCGAAGTTTTGTAGTATTCTTAAGTGAAAAGAACCGCATGATAACACCATACCGAGATTATCTATTTAACCTAAGTTATTATAAACCAATAAAAAAACCTCGGTCGAGTCATTCTGTAGTCGGTAACTATAAGTGTGTAACCCCTTTGTGCATCAACAACCATGAGTAATACGCTGTCTAACATTTGTAAAGCGTTACATACTCTGGTCTCAA